>JAENPR010000258.1:0-600000 GCA_018135685.1 Themeda triandra | reverse complement strand
CTCGCCTCCGCCGCCCACTCCCAGCACCTCCACCTCCAGCAGCACGGCCACCACCACCGCTCCCCGTCGTCCACGATGACGGCCACCGCCCGCCTCGACACCGCGCCGTCCATGCACCAGAACCGCATGGAGTCAGAGGAGTCGCTGCGCGTCCTCAACCCCTTCTTCGCCTCCGTGGCCGCCGCCCAGGTTCCCTCGGCCGAGGACGCCGTGGCGGCGATCGGCGCGGCCGCGGACGCGGGGGACACCACCGCGCGGGCGCGGCTCGACCTCCCCTCGCCTCCGCCTCCTCTCCTCGCCGCGGGGGATCCGGTGCCGCCCTCCCTCGCGCCGCCGCAGCCACAGGCTGGGGACGCGGCGGGGTCGTCCGAGTGGGAGGCCGCGGCTCCTCCACCCGTCGTCGACGAGCCGTTCCGCGACGCCGCGGCGAGCGCTCCACCTCCTCCCGTCGCCGAGGAGCCGTACCGCGACACGGAGAGCGCTCCGCCTCCTCCTCTCGTGCCCTACCGCGACGCGGCGAGCGCTCCGCCTCCTCCACCCGTCGTCGACGAGGCGTACCGCGACGCGCCGAGCGCTCCGCCTCCCGTCGTCGACGACGCTGCGCGGATGGTGTCCTCGGGCACGGGCGACGACCTCGGCCTGCAGCAGATCGCCAAGCTGCTCGCGTCGCTGGGGTACAACCAGATGGCTTCGTCGGCCACGCTCATCGCCGACTCCACGCCCGTCGCGACGTGGCCCGGGGCGATCACCGTCTTCGCGGCCCCCGACGTGTTCCTCCAGTGCCCCGAGTGCTCGCGACGCCACCTCCTCCTCGACCACATGGCCCTGGGCTACTTCCCCTACGCCGAGCTCGCGGCCGCGCCCACCAGGAAGCTCCCGGCGGCCTCCGTCGGCCTCTGCCTCGACGTCGCCGCCCAGCCACAGCGCGGGCCCTTCTCCGCCCACCACGCCAGCCTGTACGTCGACGGCGTCATGGTCTCGGAGCCTGAGCTCTACGACGACGGCCGCTACGTCGTGCACGGCCTCCGCGGCTTCATCCCGCAGCTCTCCCACAACTCGTGCGGCGAGGACGCGCATGCGCATCACCCCCACCTGGTGGACGGCGCCGGCTACTTCGCCACCTCTACCTCCGTAGGTAATCACACGGTCGCTATCGCATTCCATCGGCTCCCAATATTGTCGAGCCTCCCTTTGCATTGACAGATCGAATTTGTTCGCTATGCCTGTTTTGTGTGCTATCTATTTCATCAGACTCCATTTTCTAGGTTCTGTGTTGTTTCCTGTTGGCCTTCGAGCCTGGTAGTTAGCCCTGTGTGTGCTCTAGCTCATCAGACTTTAGTTAGCCCCTTTGAGGATTCTGTGTGCTGTTCATCAGACTTCAGTTTTAAGGTTTTGTGATTTCAGGTTGGCCTTGGAGGCTAGTAGTTATCCCCATCAGAGGGTTCTGTGTGCTATCTATAGTTCATCAAATCAGTTTTAAGGTCGTGTGTTAATTTTAGGTTGTCTTCTATGTTTCCTTCTGGCATTTGATCAATCCTCCAAATTCGAGCCTAGTAGTAATCCCCATCAGAGGGTTCTGTGTGCTATCTGTAGTTCATCAGTTTTAAGGTTGAATGTTAATTTTAGGTTGTCCTTAGAGCTAATCCTCCAAATGTTTGTGCTTGCAGGGGGCACTGTCGGAAAGTCGCCACCTCAGTTACTTGTTGATGCCAACCAGCAGAAACCAGAAGCTAAAGGTGATGTCTCGGCATGATTCCTTCATTTCATTTCAATGCATCATCATTATTCCTATTTGTTTATTCATAGGCGATTTAGTTTACTGATCGATAAAATTCATTTATTCATGGATATAGGACGAGATCTGGTGGAAGCATCGTCGTGTGACTCCACACTGTTAGCAGCACAATTGGTCCAGCATTGCAACATCGGCAACGTCCGCCCTACGAGACGTTGTTGCGCTACAGTGTTAGCTGTAATCGATGTTCAAGACGCAAATTGTCTGTGTACGGTGATGGAGGAAGCTGAGATTGGCACATCTGATCTGAGGGTTTCCAGGATTTGGGGCTATTACAAAACTTGCGGTGGGCATCAGCAGCGGCCCCAGCCTCCAAAGGACACCGACGAGTGCGAGCACTCTCCAACTCCTGCGCCGCCCCCGCCGCCGCCGTCGCCGCCACCACCACCTCCACCTTCTCCGCCACCCCCACCCAAGTCACCACCTACACCTGCACCACCCAAGAGGGCATCGGTGACGTCAGCTCTATCAGTGTTTTTCTTAGTTCTGGCTGGGGTCGTATCTCTTGGAATTGTTGTTTTCTTCGTGGTGGAAATGTTCAAGGCCACAGGTTCGAACTTACTTACTGCATCGTCTCTCTCTATATCTGCTGTTGCATTGTATATTGCAACCTTGATTGCTAGTAAATATTATATCAAGAATCCTCTTTGAGTCTTGCCTGCATGCAAACTAACTGATCGCTTTGATTCTTCTACAGACGTTCCAGCTGAGGTACGCGTTGAGCCGTGGGCGACATGGGTCAACCCCGACGTCCTAGCCCCAGTTCCAGTGGCAGCCCAACATCAAGTGGACGCCGAGGTCGGTCCTGAGCAGCAGCAGGCGGAGGCACAGCTGCCTCCTCCGCCTCCGGTGCTAGCGCCACCGCCGGTGGTGAAGGAAGGACAGGTACCGCTGGTGCCACGCTTCCCAATCCAACCTTCACCCCTTGTGTGAGGCGGCGCTCAGTGGGGGAAACGGTACCGGGACACTAAATTTTGTTCGCCATTGAGCTTGTTGCCGAGTTCGGCCGTTGTTTGTTACGTGCAGAGACAGTAGATCATTGGAACATCAAATGTAGTGTTGTGCTGGTGGCAGCAACATGCTAAATCTGCTCTTGTGCAATTGACTCACGACTGATTTTTGCATTTAACTTGAGGGATCTATTATACGATTGTTGCATTTAACTTTGTGGCTACTATGTTATTAGCGAGTTATTGTTTTACATGTGTGCCACTGCCTGGAACTGGTGACAGGGTAGTTCAGACCCTATCATCAGCCATCTGCTTTGTTTCCACAGACAGCACAGACACTGTCTCCCCTGTTCTTTGGCACAAACATCATCGTGTTGCACTCCCCCAAAATAAGCTGGCTTCTTGTGGTTTGCCTTGCTACTATCATGCAATCCCATGTTGCCCCTGACAGATGATTCTCCCCGAGCTTCAGAAAAATGCTAAGCTGAGCTTTTATTTGTTGGTTGACTTCCGTTTCCTGCAACTGTATATTATCTCCAGATCAGTCCTTTTTCCCTGGTTTTTTCAGCTGCTAGGTCTGATGCTATTGCCAACTGAATTACAGGGTACCTGGCAGCCTATTGCCAACTGAATTACAGCGTACCCCGTTATCTCCTGGTCTGATGCTATAGTTGTATCTTACTACTCTATGGCAGGATCTATTTAAAATAAACAGTGATTTTGTTTCCATTGTGCTGAAATTGTTACTAATTGTAATATGTCTATACTATGTTTGTCTTGTATTCAAGATAACTGCGATCTGAAATTCTTCTGCTTGATTCAGTAACTGTGCATACCAAATCCATATGCTCATTAACTCTTATAGAAAAAGTTAAGGCACCTGATTTTTTTTTTTGAGAGCATGCTTATGCGCATATTTCAAGGCACATGAATGTGCTGTATTGTAATTTACATATCGGCATGGTGCTTCTTTGGCTTTCATACTTGTTTGTTTTATTAATCATCAGGAAAGCTAAAATGTGGTATTCCTCTTTTTTTGTGTTTGGATTACATATTGGCACCTGATCCACTAGCCCTGAGAAACGCTGGATGTAATTAGAAACAGACCCCTCCATGTAATCTGAAACCTGAGAAACGCTCGATGTATTCAGAAACGGACCCCGACTGACTGACAGATACTGTACTGAACAACTGACAGATCAACAACTGACAGATCCAAACAGCACAACTGACAGAGGACTAGCTCCTCTGCCAATAAGTGATGGCAACTGGGCAGAAGCCCCATTGAAACAAATGTCATCACATTCAATGATGTTCATTTCGCAAGGAGAACGTTCCATTCTTCTGGTAAAAATAAGTACTGTAAAACAAACTTCTGAACGAACGGGTAGGGGTATCTGTATCTGTATCTACTAATATCTAACAGCAAGACGGCTTTCATTCACGCGCGGCTAACTATCTCGACGAACTTGTCGAAGTTCTTCCTGCACGCGCCGCCGGGGCCGAACGCCTGGGCCACCTTGGCCTGCAGCTCCTGCGCCCTGGCCCTCATCCTTGCGCCGTCCTCCCCGCGCAGCAGCTCCTGCACGGCCTTGGCCACCCCGTCCCGCGTCATGGCGCCGCCCTCGAACGCGGCGCCGAAGCCCCACACGTGCGCCACGGACCGCGCGTTCATCCGCTGGTCCCCGAAGAAGGGGCGGCACGCCATGGGCACGCCGCTCGACACGCCCTCCAGCACCGACGCCCACCCGGCGTGCGTCACGAACGCGCCCACGGACGCGTGCCGCAGCACGGCCACCTGCGGCGCCCACGGCACCACGAGCCCGGCGCCGCGGTCCAGGAACCCCGGCGGGAGGAGCGGCCACGCGTCCTCGCGCAGCGACCACAGGAACGGCGCGCCGGAGGCCTCCAGCCCGGCCGCCAGCTCGCGTAGCTCGTCGGGCCGCGGGGACGCCACCGTGCCGAAGCTCACGTACGCCACGCCGCGCGCCGGCTGCCGGTCCAGCCACGCCAGGCAGCCGTGCGGGTCGGCGGCGGTGTCGGCGTCGGCGTCCTTGGGGAGGAGCAGGTGGTAGGGCCCGAACGGGAGGCAGTGAGGCAGGATCTCTGCCAGCGCCGCGGTGACCTCGGGCGGGTCCAGCCCCGGGAAGGCGTTGAGCGCCACGGCGGCGGCCGCGCGCGGGAGGCGCTGCCCCATGCGGTGCAGGAGCAGGCTGATGACGTAGTTGAAGTCGCCGGAGACCACGCCGTCGGGGAGGTCGCGCACGCGGTAGCTTCCAAGGCCCGGGTGGGAGACCAGCAGATCGTCCGCCCTCTTCGCGGCTGTCAATCAAGATCACAACGCAAAAGCAAGCTCAGCATTAAGATCACAACGAAGTTCTACTACGTACGCGACAAACAAGCTAGAGAATCCAATGCAACGCACCTTGATCGCCGACGTCCTCGCGGAGCGCGTTGGTGCGGAGGTGCGCGAGGAGCGCGCACGACGCGGCGGTCCACACGGGCACCCACGGGACCCCCGCCGCGGCGGCCGCGTCCGCGGCCGGCCACACGAACGCGTCGCCCACGACGCAGGTCACCCTGGCGCCACCGGCCGCGGCGCGGGCCGCCTCCAGGCCGGCCTTGACCCCGCCATTCTCCGCGGCCGCCATGAACATCGCCATCTGCCTTGGCACCGGCGGCACGGTGTTCTCCTCGCACGCTGGCGCGCCGTCGGGGACCTCGACGAAACGCAGGTTCGCCGGGAGCGCGTTAGCCTTGCGGAGCTGCGCGAGGGAGGATGCGGTGGAGAGGAACGAGAGCGTGGCGCCGGACGGCGCGGCGGCGGCGGCCAGGGCGCGCGCGAGGGCGAGCAGCACCGCCGCGTGGGAGCTGAACGGGAAGGCCACCACGGCCACGTGCGCATGCGGCGCCATCTGTCGGCTTTGCTTCTTCGGCGAAGGCTGGCTGGCTGGGTCACTTGGTGGCGTCGGCTGCTGCGCGCGCAATGCGATCAGATGAGATGAGATGACGCAGCTGGATATCCGCGGCTTCTGTTGCGGCGCGGCTGTTTTTGAAGTCGCGCGCGGGCACGCGTGCGCAGCTGCCAGTCGCGGGGAAATCGAGCGGAAGTTGAGGTGGATCGCTTGGTAGTTGTTCGTCACGGTGATCCATGGAGTTTGTTGGGATCAACGGTGAGTGGCACGCCACGTCACGTCAAGTGCACGGGCACAGTTACGAACAAGTTGGATCGTCATGTCGTCAAAGGCTCCAAGGCGCCCATCGGTGTGTGGCAAAATAGATCCATTTCCTCATATTAAAAAATAGTAATCTATCTTGTAATTTATCTCTCTCAATAGAACGACAATTCTACTTCCTCAAAAAAAAAAAAAAAAAAAATAGAACGACAATTCTAACACATACTAGTCTCCTCATTTTTTTTTTGGGTAAACAAAGAAAGAAAACATCTATTTTTTGTCTCAAAATATTGTGATATTCGGATTTTTGTCTTATGAAACCTGACTGATTGAAAACTGTTTGGAGGCATCAGTATATCTGGTCTTGTCTAAAATTTGGCCATATTTTACAAGGGGCAACCTAGCAAAATTCACGTTTCCTCTTTCTTACAACATTCAGCAGTATTGCATGAGAAGAAAAACGGAGAGGACAGGTGTAGCAAAGATAAATCAGAGTCCATTGCACAACTGAGCCCCCACCGGCATTTTGACATTCGCCCTTCACAAGCATTAGCAGTGTCAGGTTGCTTACTGCTCCTAAATACCTAATTAAGAAACATGAAAGCCACAAGTATTATAACTGAAGAGATCAGAAATCAGATGCGATAAGTTCCATACAGCATTCAAGATCAAGCACGCAATATTGGTTACTGTATGCTTTGAGGTTCCTTCTTGATCCCATTGGTGGTTCCAAACTTCTCATCTTCAGATGACAACTTTTTTTCCTCATAAGACGAACAGATGATCAAGTATTGGAGTTTGTCAAACTGTAGGCAGTTTGATCTCCTAGCTCAATTTCATGCACATAAAGGGCTCACAACCAAATATTCATTCAGTGCAAACGTGAGCTATGCAATATGATGCTGATAGCTTCTGACTTCTGTATATGCTCCATAGCTGACACGGCATTCAGTACTTGTTGACTGTACTTTCAGCATTTTGCCTCCAGGTTGCCCAGCTTTATTTGAAAAATATCCAACATGCAAGCCTCTTAAAAAACTCTCTTGGTGCTAGACTAGAGGTGAAGCACCTTGAAAGTTCTCAACTATCATGCTGCAGAGAGTTAGACAGAGCTAATTGTACAGTTCTACACAATTTTATTGTTATGTACCTGGCTCAGCTATATTGTGTTGTACCAGAGAACCTGACTCAGCTATAGATTGTTGTAACAAAGACCAATAGTTGTGAGTGCTGAAAGCAATTAATCAGCATTTACAAGCAACAGTTCTATTTCTGACGAAGACTCCAATTACAATGAACTAGTTGTTCCCCAGCAGCATAGTGAAAAACATCAGCTAGGGAGCAAAAAAGAGAAATGTGAAAGCTAAAGGTATAAATTTTTCTCGTGCCAACAATGTATTAACAATTTAACATATACAAGAGGCATCAAAAGAGAACCAAGCTGCAGAGAACTATATACATTAAACCACTCTGTTTTCTGCTAAGAGAACCTCACTCTCTCGATCTCATGAAGGATTCCTCCAAAATTTCAGAATTTACTTCTCGTATTTTCTACAAATAATTTTTTAGAGTTTAATTCATATTTCAATAAAATCCTCGATAAAACAAAACACCTATTGAAGCAGGATCTCAACTAAATGTGAACAAGCTATCTATTATGAAACCAATATCAACCTGGACCAACTAAAAGGATAATGTAACAGAGCTTTCAGTATAAAACTTCCTGTTACAAACATCATTTGCAACATATGGAAGATTACATGTGTTCATTCAGACCAAAATCTATTATGAAACTAACATCAACCTGGACTAGCTAAAAGGATAATGTAACAGAGCTTTCACCTTCCAGAATAAAACTTCCTGTTACAAACATCATTTGCAACATATGGAAGATTACAAGTGTTCATTCAGAGCTAAAAACAGAAAAGGACAGAGGAAACACATTATTGTGAATAAATTGTAATTACTTAGTAGTAAGGTCTATAGAAAGAGGTAAAACGATCCAAGCATACAAGATCATGACAATTCTGTGAACGCGATTTTTTTTTTTTGAAAATATAACTTCAACACACATCATAAGTTGGCCAACATCATTCATTTAGATAACTAGCATAACTAAAGCTAACTTGCATGCTTGCCTCAACAGGCTTTCAGCGTCAGCCAAACCCAATGCATCAGAAGAGAAATGACCAAGGAAACAACACTGCCTCTTCCAAACAGCCAGAGAAGCTCACATTATTTCTAAGAACCCATCTCCCTACCACCTTAGAATAAATGAAAAGAGAAAAACTAAGGAAGTAGAATTCATTGTCACTGGTCACTTTCCAGTAAGATACAAACACAGATCCAAAAATATAGGATGAGTATAATTTTGGGAACATGGAAAAAAACATTTCAACTTCAACAGAAATCATCACAAGTCTGGCAACAAAATTCATTCATTTAAATAGCTAGCACACCTAAAGCCTTAGCTTGCATCAATTTGTTCGCAGTGTTAACTGAACTTAAAGCATGAGAAGGGATACATAAAGAACCAGTAGAACACATCACCTAGTTCTAGTAGATCTATACAAGCTACTAGCTGTTCCATTCTTAGAAGAGTATCCCATGAGAAACAACTTCAGCACCTCTTAGCAAGCGCCGCAGACTGCGCGAAATAAGGAACATATGGGATAATAGGCCATTGATTGCCATGTAGACTGCAGAGAACGCACACTTCCTTCTTATCCATGTCATATGATATCAGCTTACGATTCCAATACTCAGCAAAGAAGACCAAACCACGATCTGGATGAATGCCGACCACATTCCAGTCTGCATGGCAACGCCCGCTGATTCTTCCAAACAGCTGGGAGAAGCTCACATTGTCCCTCAGAACCCACTTTTCTGCATTGTAGTCCTCAAGAACCCAAATGGACAGTTCAGCCATCAGGGAATCCTTTCTCATACATCCACTCAAGCAATGTAGGTGCCCCTGGGATTGACCAATAAAAACAAGAAAACCACGATCTTTTTCTGGCCAGAGCAGGGACCTAAGTCGCCTCCGTTCCTCACTAATTCCTTCCCCACCAATTGCAAGTATCTGATCCTTGTTTCCTTCAGGGCGGTACCTCAAGTGTTCACGCACGTGCAGCTTGCCATTAAAGGGGCACCCCGCAAAGGCACCTGTGCCCACCCTTGCCATGTCCGGCGACAGGCCCGGTATACCTCCGAATTCGAACCTCCATTCCCCAGTTACAGAAGAGAAAGAGGAGGTGATCACCCTTTTCGCGTCAAACAGATATCCCAACCTAAACTGCATCAAGTGAAAGCCCGGAGAGACAGCCGGGTCAAAAATCAAGTAGGTGTCTGGACCATCATCTTGGATATCTTCCTCATCGCTGTCACTACCATTCCATTCCCGTGGAGCGTAGCCGGAGCTGGGCACAGACACCCACTCCTCCGTGGCGGGGTTGCACACAATATATCCCAGCGAGTCGAACTTGTCTGAAACCTGCCTGTGCCCAAAGAGGAGGAGCCCGTGGCAGGAACCCAGCAGGACGACCTTCTGAATCTCTGGCGACTTCGTGAGGAAGGAGAAGGACGGGTCGACGAGAGGCACCGGCCTGCCCAGCAGGTCGATGAAAGCACCGTAGCTCTCAGCGCCGCCGCCGGTGAAGAAGCCTTGTAGGGTTTGGGGGCGCTTCCGGCAGCGGAGGCGGTCGGCGATGAGGTCGCGCCAGGCCTTGGAGACGCACTTGAATCGGAAGAGGGGCTTGGCGTGGAGGCGCGAGAGGATCTCCACGAGGGAGTCGTCGGGCGGGCATGGGCAGGCCACCTCCACCTCGCCCCTCTTGGCCTCGGGGCAATCCATGTCGCTTCTCGCTGAGGAAAGGGAGGAACTGAGCCGGAGGTGAACGGATCTGCAGTGCCAGAGAGGAATGGTAGGGTTTGGGGAGCTTACCGGCTGCCGGAGACGATGGGGGAAGCTGCGAAGGGATGGAGCCTCAGAGCGCCGCCGCCACGGGCACTGGCCGACGGTGGTTTTTGTGTGTGTGCGTCGGGGTGAGGAATTGGGGTCGTCGCTGGAGGCCTGGAGGGCATTTTGTTGGTAAGTAAAAGAGTTACACATATGCTAGCATTCAGTCGCCTGAGTCTCAGGCGATGGGTTAATGCATTGACTGCCGCATTTCCCTGAGCTGTTCGTACGGAGCAAAGCTTGCGTTGCCAGCAACGTCGCCTGAGCAATTGCTAAAAAAACAGGCGACTGTAAAATAGCAAACCCCAAAGAGTTATTTTATCTCGATATATAAATATGATTCTATGACCATTTTCAAATAATATTCTTTTGAGCACTTATTTGATTCAAATTGCGTACTTTGAC
This sequence comes from Themeda triandra, assembly GCA_018135685.1. Lineage (NCBI taxonomy): Eukaryota > Viridiplantae > Streptophyta > Magnoliopsida > Poales > Poaceae > Themeda > Themeda triandra. The sequence continues at coordinate 589,716 of JAENPR010000258.1, read as the reverse complement.
ACTCGACATTCCTTGAAGCACCATTATAATTAATTTTGCTCCCACAAAAGTACTACATGAATGTTACTTGAAATAACTTCGTTAGGGCATTTCTAGTCATTTTATTCTATAAAGTAGATCACCCGATAACCATGCATTAATCAAAGTTACAAGTATTTGAAGATGGTGCTATTAGGGTATTTACATGCTCCAAAATGAAACCAGATCTAATCTATTGTATACGATAGTGTCAAAAAGTCACCACGTTCATTCGCCATGTGAATCTAGAAATTGGGTCTTTTATATTTTTGACATTATTACGCACTCCACTCATCCAAATATCATCTTAAGGTTGACCCTATAGATTTGTCACTGTAAAGAAATTTTATTAAAATCTTTGCCATTTGATACACATGTGGCATGCCACGTCCACCTGACACACTAGCGCCTGAGGCATGTCAAAAGTCCTTCTATCTCTTGTCGTGTTGTTGCTCTCTCTTTTCGAAAACTAGGTCCTGTGGCTTCTCTAGTTGCTACGTAGGCCCCACTAGTCAACTTCGTCTCTCAACTCTAGCACCTAGATGGTTGCCAGGCACCACAAGATTTGTCCCTATCCATGGCTTTCGAGCGGCTGAGGATGATGAGCTAGGCACTACGCACAAGGGTGAGCTTGGACTAGCGAGCGACGTTGGTGGCCTTGACTGCGAGGGAGCTCGGGCCAAGCAGCACGGGTGGCCCTAGCTGGGACAAGCTCGGCCTCGATAACACGGGTGCCTTGGCCGCTGGCCCACGTCTTCGCATCCACCTATGATCGTGATCGGTCAATGGAAGTTGAGTTGAGTAGAGCAAAGTAGGTGGTCATGGTGGTCGGCGAGTCAAGCGAAAGCAATATGGTGGATAATAAAGGACACATGCAGCAGCACATTGTTGTATTTGGATGGTGCGGGTGGCAAACTCGACACCGATGGCGAACTTGGAGTTGAAGGGGCAGTTGTTGTGGTGAAGTGGGAGAGGAGGTCGAACTCGCCCACAAGGCCACAACAGAATCGCCCACCGGCACCACCCTGAACACCTTGCCCAAGAAAGAAGAAGAGCGGCTAGGATGCAATGGCAGTCGGAGGTCAGAGCAACAAAATAGGCAGAGGCAGGAAGTTCTTTGACATGTCCCAATTGGATGCCAGCGTGTCAGGTGGACGTAGCGTGCCACAAACGTAAAAATGTCAAAGGTAATTGTAAGAGTGATATTTGGATGAGTGGCATTCGTAATAATGGAGAAAATTTAGAAGAACCCAAACAATTAACAACCCCATGTGTGCCTCTTTAAAGAATGTAACTTTAAAGTTTAAGATGTGTCCCTCGGGTACATATATTTGTTTTTGTGGTATAGGTGTCCTAAGAACTGGCATAGGCATAGTGGGAATCAAATCTCTGTTGCGCTTGTGTGCAGGGGTGAGCATTCGGCCTAATCGAGCTGAACCGATTGGTTCTTCGTTCATTTTGGAAGTTCGATCATCTAAAAACGGAGAGTGATCGGATAATTCTATCCGGTCATGGTCATAAGTGAACTGACCAGACTAGATAAAATAACCATAAGAAAACCTAGTTTTATTAACAAAGTCGGCCACAAAATTTACATGACTTCTAAAATACCTGAGAATTTTCGAAGACAAGCATTTTATTTATAGAGACGGTAACATATTTCGACATGTTATTTGTTTTAAAAAAAGAGTTACCTCAACGTTTAAAAAAGCAACGTAAAATTATATATCTGCTGGGGTTACCAGCTACAAAAGAGCACAACTTCGAAAAAGAAAGTTCAAATTTCTATTACATCAGCGGATAAAAGCATCCTAGGCTTAAACGATTTCACCGACTCCATGACTTGATTTTTCATATGTAGCACGCGTCGTTTGTGCTCCTCCTTAAGCAAGATGCTCCATCTTTGTATGAATGACATAGCATATTTGAGTTATAGAGAACATCAGTAGGCAAAGATTTGAGATGTTTTTATTTCTAGCTATAAACTAGGCAAAGTTAAAGAAGGTTTGGCTTTAGAAAAGCTAAAATAAACTATACTAGTTTGGAATGGAGGAAGTACAAGTTGAGATCGAGTGATTCGCAATGCAAGAACAGTGTTTTTTTTTAGCAGAGCACGGTGGTTTTGCAACAGCCCTTGTTAGTTGTTACCAAAAAGGGAACAAAAAAAAAATCAAGTAATATAACACGTGCGTGTTCCAAAAGGACAGGAATCCGTTTTCCAGTGGCCAGCCGTTGAACGAGGTTGATGCCCCTGTGAACAACTCTATTTTCGTCCGGCGCGTACGGCCCAGACGACCACCACATTCCTAAAATGGCGTGCTTAATAACAGAGGTCAATATTGGAGCAGGAAGTTGCGAAGAAGACCGACGACGTGCCCCCCCGGCCCCTCGGCGTGCCCCCGTCGTCCTCCCGTCCGTTGGTCGATCGATCTGGCCATGGCACAACACTGATCGACATCCTCGTCGGCCGTCGTGTTGTGGCTCGTGAGCCGAACGATTAATCCGGCGGAAGCTATACTAGGAGGGGTCGTCACACACGTAGGTACGCCGCCGTCGACAAGGACGACGACGGGCAGATGGGGCCCCGGTCGTACCATGACGGCGGCAAGGACGCGGGGACGACGGACCTTGGCTACCCGCTGGTGGCCGTGTGCATCGACAAGGACAAGAACAGCCAGAACGCGCTCAAGTGGGCCATCGACTCGCTGGTCCACAAGGGGCAGACCATCGTGCTCGTCCACGTCAACACCAAGGGCACCTCCGGCGGCGCGGAGGACGGCGCCGGGTTCAAGCAGCCGACGGACCCGCACATGAAGGACCTCTTCCTCCCGTTCCGGTGCTTCTGCACCCGCAAGGACATCCACTGCAAGGACGTGGTGCTGGACGAGCACGACGTGGCCAAGGCCATCATCGAGTTCTCGGCGCACGCCGCCGTGGAGAAGCTCGTCCTGGGCGCCACTGCGAGGGGCGGCTTCCGCTTCAAGGCGGACATCCCCACCACTATCTCCAAGGGCGCGCCGGATTTCTGCACCGTGTACATCGTCAACAAGTGCAAGGTGGCGTCGCAGCGCAACTCCATCCGCGCCGCGCCGCGGGTGTCGCCGCTCCGCTCGCAGATGATCCAGCAGTTGGCGCAGCAGCAGACGACGCCCAAGCCCGAGCCGACGCCGCCGCAGTCGCAGCGGTGGTCGTCGTCGTCGAGGGGCCACTCCGAGCACGGAGAGACGCCGCGGGTGGACAACTTCCGGTCGCCGTTCGCGCGCGGGGGCCCCGCCAACACGCGCAAGTCGTACGCGGACCTCAGCCACATGTCCATGCCGGACTCGGCCGACATCTCGTTCGTCAGTAACAGCACTGGTGGCCGCCGGAGCGTGGACCAGTACCACCCGTCGTCGATGATCCCGCCGCGGATGTCCAACGGATCCGTGGATAGCTACGACCACAGCTTCGAGACGTCGCGCACGCCCTGGGGCGGCGACTCCTTCGGCGGCGGCGGCGGCAGCGTCATGGGTGACCACACCGGGACGTTCTCGCAGAGCAGCAGCTCCTCCTACTGCTCCATGGGCATGCAGGACGACGTGGAGGCGGAGATGAAGCGCCTGCGCCTGGAGCTGAAGCAGACCATGGACATGTACAGCACGGCCTGCAAGGAGGCGCTGACGGCCAAGCAGAAGGCCATGGAGCTGCAGCGCTGGAAGATGGAGGAGGAGCAGAGGACGCAGGACTCGCGGGTCACCGAGGACTCGGCCATGGCCATGATCGAGCGGGAGAAGGCCAAGGCGAAGGCGGCCATGGAGGCCGCCGAGGCGTCGCAGCGGATCGCCGAGATGGAGGTGCAGAAGCGGATCACCGCCGAGAAGAAGCTCGTCAAGGAGGCCGAGGAGCGCAAGAACAACCGCGGCGGCATGTCGCACGAGGTTGTCCGGTACCGGCGCTACAGCATCGAGGAGATCGAGCAGGGCACCGACAACTTCAACGACGCGCGCAAGGTGGGCGAGGGCGGGTACGGCCCCGTCTACAAGGGCTTCCTGGACCACACGCAGGTGGCCATCAAGGTGCTCCGGCCGGACGCGGCGCAGGGCCGGTCGCAGTTCCAGCAGGAGGTGGAGGTGCTCAGCTGCATCCGCCACCCCAACATGGTGCTCCTCCTCGGCGCGTGCCCGGAGTACGGCTGCCTCGTGTACGAGTACATGGCCAGCGGCAGCCTCGACGACTGCCTGTTCCGGCGCTCCGGCACGGGCCCCGTCATCCCGTGGCAGCACCGGTTCCGCATCTGCGCCGAGATCGCCACGGGCCTGCTGTTCCTGCACCAAACCAAGCCGGAGCCGCTGGTGCACCGGGACCTCAAGCCCGGGAACATCCTGCTGGACCGCAACTACGTGAGCAAGATCAGCGACGTCGGGCTGGCGCGCCTCGTGCCGCCGTCCGTCGCCGACACCGTCACGCAGTACCGGATGACGTCCACGGCGGGCACCTTCTGCTACATCGACCCGGAGTACCAGCAGACGGGGATGCTCGGCGTCAAGTCGGACATCTACTCCTTCGGCGTCATGCTTCTGCAGATCATCACGGCCAAGCCGCCCATGGGGCTGTCGCACCATGTCGGCCGCGCGCTGGAGCGCGGCGCGCTGCAAGACATGCTCGACCCCGCCGTGCCCGACTGGCCGCTCGAGGAAGCGCAGTGCGTCGCCGAGATGGCGCTACGGTGCTGCGAGCTCCGCCGCAAGGACCGGCCCGACCTCGGCGCCGTCGTGCTACCCGAGCTCAACCGGCTGCGCGCGCTCGGCGAGGACAACATGCAGTACTGCGGCGCCATCAGGGGCGGTGGCGGCATGGGTGGCGGCGGCGGGATGTACAGCTCGCCGTTCCAGAGCAACGTCCCACGGTCGCATGCCGCCGTAAGCATCCTCCATCGTCCATAATAAGCAAACATTTTTCCAACACGACTAATCACGAGCATTCGATGGGGAATTTGCAGGAGATGATGGTGGATTCTCAGTACCCAAGATCAGTATTCAGTTCAAGAGCGAGCGATGCGCATTCGCCCATGCCGCCGAGAAGATCGAACGTTTGACGCCCTTGTGTTGTGCAGGTTCATGAGGGGAGCTAGAGCAAGTGTTGTTTCTACTTTCTAGCATGAGTTGGGTGCAGAAATTTTATTGCACGAGGCACGAGCTATGTACGTACTAGTGATACAGAACCGTATGGCTCTGCCATTGCCGTGTATACCTGTCCTAACTTGTGAGAGCTTCCTCTGTTGTGTAATGGATCCTTTTTTTCGAAACAGAGCTGTTCGCTTAGGGGCACGTTCTTATGTCAAATTGGCTTGTTGGACCATCTGGCAACCCTGAAGCAACTCAGCTCGGGGATGTAGTGAAACTCTGTTTTTTTATTTTTTTTACCACAGGGGTAAAATGGTCTTTTTATACGTCACTTCACACCGTTAACCCCTCAAAACTAACAGAAGGCCATGACCCATAAAGTAATAAAAATTTACTTTAGGGTCAAATAAGCAACTTCAAAAAAATTTAGACCAAATAAGTAACTGAACTTTTTTTTAAGGACCAAATAAGCAATAAGCTCTAGATCGAAGACGTTTGCACCGCAAGTGACTCCGGCGCGCCTCCGAGACCCACGACGCCGTCGTCGGCTTCGCGCTGGTCGTGGCCACAGCCGAAACGGAAATCATTGATGGTGACCACGGGAGACAACGTCAGCGTCTCGTTGCTGTACACACCCCTCGTACCTAAGCCAGATCCGTACTCGACGATGTATCCGCATCTAATTAACTATCTTGCACATCAGATTATATGTAATCAGTGACGCATCTAGAGGGTATTCAGTGACGCGTAAATAAATGGATTCTTGACTCATTCTTGTACTAATTAACTATCTTGCACATCCTCATTTGTGGAACCAAATCATCATTGATAATCGAGATTCTGGATGGAAGTACAAAGACATAAACGTACGGAGGCCTTATGTTCCCAAATAAATATATGTTACTAAGTATTAGCACATCAGATCTTCAGGCATAGGCAGCGTTGCTGTCATAGACTAACATAACACTTGGCAGCCTCTAGAGATTGTGTGCATAGATGTCGAGACAAAATATATAGAAGACAGCTAGCTGAACGGGAACATACTACGCGAGCTCAGTTCCACTTCCAAGTGTGGACCAATTCAAGTCCTTTGATCCTCGTAATACGTTCGCTATTCAAAAAAAAAGAAAAACAATTCGGGTGCGTCGCCTATTTAACACACGCCCATAGTAGTGGAATGAAACATAGCATCTCACTCATCTCTTGCCATGGCGTCTGCTTCTCTCCTCTCTGTGCTCCTACTCGTCATATGCAGCTACGGTGGCATTGCCCAAGCAAATGAAGCAGCAGGAGGTCATAAGGAAAGCAGATATGTGATGGTGTCAAAAACATCATTTCAGTCATCAGAAGAATCGTGTTCGACATCGAAGGGTATCATCAGATCTATCTATAACCCACATGAACCCCATGATGAACAATGCCAGATCCTCGCGTCGTCAATACTAATGCAAAACATCTCCATGTTTGCAGGGTTATCTGCACAGTCAGGGCGCATGTCCGTGCCACTGGTGGATCGGTACGGGTCCTGCGCGCCATTGCAGACCAAAGACGAGGCGTCTCTCGCCCAACGACTTCATCGAGATCGTGTACGCACCAAGTACATCACAAGGAGAATGTCCATGAGCATGAGACAACAGAGCCATGACGCTTCAACTATAAGCGTCCCGACACGGCTGGGCTCAGCCTATGACACGCGGCAGTACCTTGTCACCGTGGGCTTGGGCACGCCGGCAGTCCCCCAGACCCTCGTACTGACCACCGAAAGCGACCTGACGTGGGTGCAGTGCAAGGGGTGCAACTCCAGCAGCTGCTACTCTCAGAAACTCCCTCCATTTGATCCGAGTAGGTCTTCTACCTACACCACTATTCCTTGTGACTCACAGCAGTGCAGGGACCTGGCCGCTGGCTACGGGGGCAATGGTTGCACCAGCAACTGGGAATGTGGGTTCTATGCTATCTGCACTATGGCAGCGGCGCCAACACGACCGGTGTGTACAGCAGCGACACGCTGACACTTGGTCCAGGAGCTGTCGTCGAGAACTTCCACTTTGGCTGCGGTCAAGACGTGGCAGCCCCTCTCGGAGTTGAGGGCATCAAGTACGACGGCGTGCTCGCCCTGGGCCGCCTGTGGGAGTCCCTTGTAGGGCAGACGTCCACAGAGCACCGTGGCGCCTTCTCGCTCTGCCTCCCGCCGACAGGAGACTCCACGGGGTTCCTGGCCTTCGGGGCGACGGAGAACACGTCCGACTTCGTCTTCACGCCGCTGCTCACAATGGACAAGCAACCCTGGTTCTACCAGTTGATGCTCACCGGCATCAGCGTCGGTGGGCAACAGCTAGACATACCAGCCGTGGTGTTCCGGGAGGGGATGATCTTGGCTTCAGCCACCGTCGTCACGGCGCTTCAGGACACGGCCTACGCGGCACTGCGGACCGCGTTCCGGAGCGCCATGGCGGAGTACCCTCTCGCGCCGCCGACGGCCCACCTCGACACCTGCTACAATCTCACGGGGTACGACAACGTCAAGGTGCCCACCGTGTCGCTGACGTTCCAGGGCGGGGCCACTGTCGACCTCGACGCCTCGTCCGGGCTCCTGCTGGACGGTTGCCTCGCATTCTGGTCGACCGGTGACCAATACCCTGGGCTCAGGCCATCTACAACGCACCACGCTGGCGTGCTGCTTCGTGTGCCACGTCCGAGCCAGCGCTCCAGATCATGCGTACTGGTAGCTTCGCAGATGTCAGGTGCAGCCTGCAGAGGATGCGTTCTCCTCGACTGACAGAAGGTTGAGGCAGTGAATGAAGAAAGCGCTGTAGTGAGGAGGCATACAAACGTAACTTCACTGCCTTCCAAGGACCACGCTCAAAAGCAGCATGCACCTGTCAGCTACTGACGTATCTTGTTGCAGCTTGCGATGAGAGAAAATAATCTCTCTGTTTGCCTCGATCTACATGGCATAGTCACTTTATTATGTGGCCCGTGAGGCAGTACGCTCCTTGTGGCCAGCATTGGCCTTGCCCTCATCGGCAACCTGAACCAGCGAACCATCGAGGTGCTCTACGACGTGCCAGGATCACGAGTTGGCTTCCGCACCGGTGCTTGCTGAGTTTCACAAGCCTCATGTTTTAAAAAATAGCTTCCATTATGTTTGGAATATTATTTGCTTGTTATCTAAAATTGCGTAACTTTTATTTGAAATGTTGGAGTGTAAACCGGCCCGTGGGCTTGCCGACCTAGGCTCCCCACCGTGCCTATGTGTACGTCACAATATGTTTGGAATAGTATTTCCTTATTATCTAAAATTCAGAGTTTTTATTTGAATATCTTATGAGTTGGAAACACTCAACAAATTACAATGATATCTCATTTTGGATTTTCAATAATTGTTTTCTATACAGATATATGTATTATTTTACTTATGCTAAGTAGAGACTATTTTCAAGCCTTTACATTATTCTTTACACGACACAATAGAAAAAAAAAGTATATAAATCCTGAAAGTTTGAAGGAAATCCATTCACCTATAATTCCGGTACACACTTATCATCATCCATGACAACAACAATGTGACCTAATTTGGTTATATATATTTCTTAACTCTATTATTATGAAAAAACAGCAACCATAAATTAGCATAGGTATATATTATCCTCTAATATCATGCAAATTATTAGTCTAAAGTAATTAACCGGCTAAATTTTCTTATGTATATCTATACCTACCTAGTCTATCATCACCATCATCATCACACTATAATCACACTATAAAACGGTCTTGCCACCATCTCATATTAGCTTTTGTCCTCCAAGATCTTACTCTCCCTCGCTAATAACAGTTCGATCTATTGGTCATCTTATGAGCCTTCCGTTATTATAGATTTATACTCATTGGATCATATATTAACATAATTATAGATTTATTTTGGTTTATGCTTGTTATAAATATATGCTTATCTATTTTGGTTTTCCTTTCTTGTGAGGGGGTAGCCTTTTTTATTTTTCTTTAGAATTTTTATTTCTTTTTTTCATAATTGCAAATATTTGGTTCACCGTGACAATCATATTGCTCATTGGTTTTCATCTGTGATGCCAATTTTTGTAGATAATACCTTTATCTTCTTTTTGTTCATCGCTACATTACATTTAGTTTATGATAGTATATATATATGTTTCTTGTTCGTCATAAAGTAGAGCTTTTTTAAATTTGGTTCATGCAATTAATTTAAACGCATGACTTACATATTTTTCTTTTCCACACAACCAATTTCTTTTTTCGTGCCAATTACATATTTTCTCTACTATTATTGTTGTTTTTAATATTTTTGGTACATTCTAATGGAATTTTATTCTTTTTTCGAATCATAGCTATTATATTTATGCAGACATGAATAAATACTATTTTGTTCACAAAAAGAATAAATAATATTTGTGAATGATTTTTTTTGTTGATGCCAGTAATGTAGTGCTGGGCCCAGACTGCCCCGTGAATGCCAGCTGGGGTCAGCATAGCCTCACCAATTCGATCCGCCGCAAACAGTTACGCGAAATTTTCGCGCGCCCGCGTAAACGCGTGGCCCGCCCGTATCCTACTCGAACTAGGAATTCAAATTCGAGCCGGAGTCGTAAGCGTCAGAGCCACGCCACCGCAGCTGTCAGATTCCCCCCTTTCCTTCCCTTCAATTGCCAATCGCTTCTTCCCAATCTCGATCTGCAATTCGTTCTCTCCGTGTCCTGCACTCGTCTTCCAATCCCGCCGCCTCCTCGCGCCAACCCAGATCACCACTGCCTCCTCCCCCCATCTCGAGCTCAGACCATGTCTGCGGCGGTGGCGGCGGCGGCGGCGGTGCCGACGGCGGCTCGCAAGCGCGCGGCACCGGACCAAGAACCACGCGCCGCTGCTGCTGACGCGAAGAACAAGCGGCCGCGGCACGGCGGGTTCAGGCGCATCGACGAGTTCGAGCTGTTCGAGGTGCTGGGCGAGGGCGCCGAGGGCGTCGTGCGCCGGGGGCTCGACCGCCGCACCGGCAAGAAGGTGGCGCTGAAGTGGCTCCGCGGAGACGGGCCCGGCGGCCACGGCCCTCCCGGCCACCGCGCGCTCGCCATGGAGGCTGGTAGCCTCTACGCGTGCCGCGGCCACCCGTCGATCGTCGGGATCTCGGACGTCGCCGCCGACCCCGGGACCGGGGACGTCCACCTTGTGCTCGAGCTGGTCCACGGCGGGGCGAGCCTCCGCGAGTCCATGTGGAGGCCCTTGCCCGAGGACCGCGTCCGCGAGATGATGCGGCAGCTCGTCGGCGCCGCCAAGAAGATCCATGAGGTGGGGTTCATCCACCGGGACTTGAAGCCGGAGAATGTCCTCGTCTCCCCTCTCGGTGAGCTCAAAGTTTGTGACTTTGGATCGGCGACGAGACAGAAGCCTGCAGGGAAGGCGCATGAGACCTACCTCGTCGGGACGCTGCCGTACAACGCGCCGGAGATGCTCGAGCGCCATGGGAAGTACGGCCAAGCTATCGACATGTGGAGCCTCGGGTGTGTCATGGCGGAGCTTCTGAGTGGTGGTGACACTCTGTTCGCGGCGGAGACAACAAAGGAGATGCTTGACCAGATGTCCGAGATTCGAGATCAGATGGCCTCTGCTGCAGGGAAGCTTGATCGAGAGTTCCTGGAGGGTCTGTCGGAGGATGGGTGCGATGTGCTGACGGGGCTGCTGGCCTTCTCCCCTGAAGAAAGGCTCACAGCGGCGCAAGCGCTTGAGCACCCCTGGTTCAAGAAGCACCCTTGGTTCAAGAACGTCAAGTCACCATGAAGAGAAGCTTTCTTGATGTAGGATTGTAGTGTAGTACCACAGGAAGCATTGTAGCTGATTCATGTAATGTTATGAAGTACTTAGCTGATTCATGTAATGTTATGAAGCACCCCAATTCGTTGTAACATTTGTTCAAAGCAATAGAATGTCAGATTTTATTTTATAAAATGTATCTTCTTATCTATTCTCAGAATGGGATCTACAAATGCCAATGGCTTAGGAAGTTGCAGCTCTTGTCAGGCAGTAGTACATTCTAGCCTTGATGAAATGCTGTGACACAGCTTCTGTTGAGTCACCGGTCAGTCTTCTCTTATATAAAAAAAGAGTCAGTCTTCTCTGCAGGTTTTCTTCAGGAGCCAAATCTTTGAGCAGAGTCTGCACACTCTCTGCTCCAAGTGCACAAGTATACTCGGCACAAGAGACTGAGATGTGGAGTGACTGAAAAACGCGTCGAAAGGCATCGTCTCAAAAAAAAAAAAAGAGATGTGGAGTGACAACAATTCTTTCACCTTCTGTCATTTGTAGACCTAAATTTTCAGTCAGGGCTATATATGCCAAATACATTGCCAACTTGGTCAACGTGTGCAGGTCCACAGAGTTGATTGCATTCAGTCTGCTAAATCTTCGCTGCCACAAGTTGGAGAAATTCTTTGTTCATATTCTCTTGATGACTGATATTTAGGCGACACAAATTCCCTTGGAATGATCAGCTACTATTCCATTACAAACATCACTAAATATATTTTTTTTCTCGCTTCAAATGGTTCAAATGGAGTTCTATTTGTGCCATTCCACTCGCAGCCCAGCTCAAACAGGATTATCTTTCACCCTTCTCATTAAATTGATGCTTCCTACTGTCCTTAATTTCATGAATTATATTTCCTAAAGATCATCTTATGTTCCACTTACCCTCTCAAAGTGCAGAGAGTACTATATGCATTTCTGTTACAAGAAATGCAGCTACAACCTACAAGTTGCATATCTCATATCTGTGTATAATGGAGATTGCTAAACACCAGTCACGATCTGAACATCACTTTAGGAGTGACTCTATTGCAGCTGCCAAGCTTATTGGCTTGTAGTTGTTGCATATTGTAGCACATCATCAGTACATCAACATGCAAATATTTATTTACTTATATCGCTCCTATATGTCAAAAATTTTGGAGCTCATGTCCTCAAGTCCACATCAATCTCATCCAAGCCACGTCAAAGGAAGAGTAAAAAATTTAATCTTTTCGTTCTCCTGGCTGGCTGGCTGCTCTAACAATGGCGCGGCAAAAGCCACACCTGGTTTTCTAGTCTCAAGTTAACTCTCATCATTAATAAGTCTGAAAAGATACCTTAAGTGATGAATCAGTGTGTCTTACTATTTGACAGGTTTAGAGGCAAAACTTACAGCATCATATATTATCTCTGGGCAGTGATGATATGCTTAAGCTGTAGTGACAGAATATGCTTAGGCCTGCATTGCCTGCACACACAACAGAATCATATAACTCCCCCGTCAGGAAACTCAAGGTCAGCTGTACCTAGTATATGGAAAGAAATAGGTCCATTCCAAGGGCAAAAGCCAACACATGCATTGTTATTGCACATTTGCATATGCCAGTCCACCAACACAAGAATCTCAAATCAAATTGGCAAAATTAGCAATCATCAGGGCATTATTCACCCACACAGAAGACTGTATCATATTAATGAACCACATTTCCATATCTGATCTGGTAGTACGAAATACGAAATGGTGACAAATGCAAAGGCATGTTCCAACCATAATTAGACATAAGAGCTCAAAATATCACAGCTGGCTCCACTCGCTGAGTCACAAGAAGCAACCACCACAACCATATTTAGTAATACATAATATCCATCTGAATTACACAAAGGACCTTGTATAAACATTTTTTCCTCTGCTACTTTTCTTCTGACTGATTGTTCTCTTGCCTGTTGTTGCATTGACTGAGCACCTGCTGCACAAAGCTGACAAGGGACAGCACAATGGAAAGTATTTTGACCCATGTTTGGCTTACACGCTTGCCTATATATCATTCATTGCTTCCTTTTGGACCCATGTTTACCACCGATCGATTCAGACTTTGTCAGATGGAAACACCCAATTTCATGTCTGTTCTGGATATGTCCTTGTTGCTTGGCCCATATTCAAGTTTGATGTTCTTGTGGAGGCTTAGTCACAATAGTCTGGCAGTAAGGAGGATTTTGCAGAGATGGGGGGATGAAGATAGACACGTGTTGTTGTATGTGTCACAGGCTAGATGAGGATGGAGCACACCTTTTCCTAAAATACAAGGAAGCGAAATATGTATGGAGGGAGCTGAACATGAAAGGCGTCAGGTGCAATCTGCTGGAAGCAGCATCGGCAAAGGCAATGATGGAGAAGATATTGGAATTCGAACCAAAGACTCATTTGATAACTGTGTTGCTCTTGTGGTTATGGTGGAATAAAAGAAATATTTACTGAGAAGAAGGGAGGAGAACAACTAAAGATGTGGCGTATGTTGCAGCCGTTCTTGCTGATAGGTTTCAGACCAAAGACTCAGTTGATAACAGTATTGCTCTTGTGGTTATGGTGGAATAAAAGAAATACTTACAGAGAAGAAGGGAGGAGAACAGCTATAGATGTGGCGTATGTCGTAGCCATACTTGCTGACAGGTTTCAGACAAAAGTGGACGCCACACCATTGCTAGATTCCCGTCAGGTCAGTAAATGGAGGCGTCCAGAGCAGGGTGTGCTCAAAGTGAATACTGATGGCACTTTCGACATCAAAACTGGCACAGGTGGCTGGGGCTTTATAATTAGGGATGACAGAGGAGATATGATACAGGCTGAAGCAGGTGGAGAAGAATTTTTGCAAAACGCCTTCCACGCAGTGACGCAGAGCTGCTCGGGTGTTTGGCAGGGCTGAAAGCTGCTGCGTCCCTGGGGACATCCCGAGTTGTCCTGGAGACTGATGCCTCCCTAGTGAAAACAACAGTTGAAGGAGATGAATACCATCTATTATTTTCCGTTATTCGGTTAATGGAAATGGGGGATCCCCCCTTATTTGAAAAAAAAAATACCATCTATTGGCGTTTGGAGGAATTGTATCTGAACTTCAGCATATGATGCATTCAGACTACGTAAGTTGTGTAGTGAAGGTGTGTCCTTGTACTTGTAATAGGACAGCTGTACTTGTAGTAGGCCTAGTGGTATGCAATCCACTTGTTGAGGGTTTGATGACCAGCATTTTGCTGAGTATGATGAGTAATAAAGCCTGCATTCTCTCAAAAAAAAAGTTTGACGTATGCTTTCTGTGTTTTCAAACAAACCTTGGCAATGGATGTGGCCATTATATTCTATTCACATTTTGATTTGGGTAATATAGCTTTTTTTGTGCCATTCATCGTTATTCATTATCAATAATCAAAACATCCAAAAGATAATACTTGGTTGATTTGTATTTCTACATGACACTGTACCGTCCGTCAGCATTCAGCAAGATCGCAATCGCACGTTTTGCACGCCCTTTCTTCCGTGAACTGGCGACATCGACATCGACATCGACGAATCGACCAGAGATCTCCAAGCTGTGCTGCCGCTGCATATATATATATATCCGCACTGAACCACTGACACAGGCGAAATCTCAGCGGCGTTGTACGGCAAAGTGCATCAACTAGTGGCAGTGGCATTGGAGCGGTCGAGATGAGCGACGGCAGCGGCATGGGAGTGGTCCTCACCGCGCTCGCCGCGGCGCTGGTCCCGTTGCTGTGGACGGCGCTGGTGCGCCTGGTGGTGCGGCCGTACGCCGTGGCGCGGGCGTTCGCGCGGCAGGGCGTCCGGGGCCCGCCGTACCGCTTCTACGTGGGCAACAACCGGGAAGCGCGGGCGATGCTGGCGGCGGCGAGCGGCGAGGCGCTGGAGTGGAGCTCCAACGACATCGTCCGCCGCGTGATGCCGCACGTGCGGGCGTGGGCGTCGCTCTACGGCAAGGTGTTCCTGTCGTGTAACGGCTCGACGCCGAGGCTGTGGGTGGCCGACCTCGCCATGGTGAAGCGAATCCTCTTGGACAAGTCCGGGCTGTACGTGAATCCGGACCCGAGCCCCGCACTCATGGCGGTGATGGGCAGGGGCATGGTCTTCATCAAGGGCGACGACTGGGTGCGACACCGACGCGTCGTGCACCCGGCGTTCGCCATGGACAGGCTCAAGTCGATGACGGCGGCGATGGCGGCGTGCGCGGCCGAGGTGATCGGGGACTGGGAGGCGCGCGCCGCGGCCTCGGCGAACGGGGAGGCGACGGTGGAGGTCGTGCGGCAGTTCGCGGAGCTCACCGCCGACGTCCTCTCGCACACCGCGTTCGGGAGCAGCTACCGGCAGGGGAAGGAGGTGTTCCTGGCGCAACGGGAGCAGCTAATGGCCTTCACCGCCACCCACAACGCCGTGGTGCGCTTTCCGGGCATGGATCACGTGCCGACCAAGGCCAACGTGCGCCGGTGGCAGCTCGAGCGCACCGTTCGGGGCACGCTCAGGGCCATCATCGACGAGCGCCTGGCCTCGGCTAAGGAATCCAGGGGCTACGGCAGCGACCTGCTCGGCCTCATGTTAGAGGCCAACAGCGCCGTCGACGACGACGGCAAGACGCAGCAGGCCTTGAGCATGGACGAGATCATCGAGGAGTGCAAGTTGTTCTTCTTCGCCGGACAGGACACGACCGCACACCTGCTCACCTGGACCATGTTCCTCCTCGGCACCCACCCCGAGTGGCAGCAGCGGCTCAGGGAAGAGGTGCTCCGCGAGTGCGGTGGCGTCGAGGTGCCTCTCAACAGCGACGCCCTCAACAAGCTCAAGCTGGTAAGTAACTCAATGAACAAAAAGTACAAGACCATTGTGATTAAATCAACGATGCGATGGCCATGGTTCATTAATCTGCAGGTGACGATGGTGTTCCAAGAGACGCTCCGGTTGTACGGCCCGGTCATCACCATCGACAGGCAGGCGACGGCGGACGTGGACCTCTGCGGCGTGAAGGTGCCCAAGGGCACCAAAATGGCGATCCCGTTCCTGATGCTCCACCACGACGAGGAGGTGTGGGGCGCGGACGCCGGCGAGTTCAACCCGCTCCGGTTCCGGGACGGCGTGGGCAGGGCCGCCGCGCACCCGAACGCGCTGCTGGGCTTCTCTCTGGGGCCACGGACGTGCATCGGGAAAGACTTCGCGATGCTGGAGGCCAAGGCCACGCTGGCGCTCATCCTGCGGCGGTTCGCGTTCGAGGTGGCACCGGAGTACGTGCACGCGCCGGCCGACTTCCTGACTCTGCAGCCGTCGAAAGGGCTCCCCATCGTGCTCAAGCTCTTGGATCCGCCCACTTTGGCCAGTTGAGACACTTAAAAGATTCCATAATAGGCAACAAACATGTTGCACAAAATCATGTTGGCGTCCATCTCCAATTTGAATGTTTCATGATAGTTGTTTGCTCCGAGTGAACGCTTTGTTACCCAAAAAAGGTGGATGATTTGTCTAGAGGTCCACGTGTGGCTCGTGCTAGTGTCAGCGTCAATGTCACCTTCTCTTTTCTCTTCTTCTCTCTTTGTTGTGAATCACTTTATTAGTGATCCTCTCTTAGACGGCACCCCTTGAGAAGTGTTCTTTCGTGTATTTATGTACAACCATGAATCAATGATTAATAACTGTTTACACTCTCATTTGTGTTTTGAGTTGATTACTTTACATCAAAGCACTCTATTCTACACGTTTATCCCAGCGGGCGCCAGAGTCGGAGGGCTTGGTGACAAGTTACAAGGACGGGGATCCATGGCTTGGACGGCCCATGGGCCGTGGTGGTCTGGTGGAGTTCGGTCTCCTAGGCCCTGAAAAAAATCTGTCGAAACCACATCTACAAGCTTGCCACGTGTGCAACAAGATGATCCAACAACCGTGCCTGCACCTGTGGCCCATGGAGGCGGCAGCACGTTTGAGGCCCAAAATTCCCACCGTTCAGTTAGCATCATTTGGCCCATGGACTTAGGCTGTTGGATCGTACAATTGCACCGTTCAGCGAGCGTTTTTTTTTTTTTTTTAGAAAAGGTCGTTCAGCAAGCGTGCAATGACATGAACGGTTGCAGCAGGTTTAGGCAGACCCTATAGCTGCAGATCTCACACTTTTCCCCCTCTTTCTCATCTCATTCAAATCCAGTCAAATTTTAGTAGGCATGAATTTTAATGTTTCCATAATTTATATTTGGAAATTGTTTGTGGCTGATATTGTGCAAACAAAATTTGTAAAGAAACTTCGCACATAATTCTTTGTTTCAACAAATTGTACCAGAAAGTTTTGCTTGCACAATTTATGTTCACGAATCATTTCCTGTTTTCACAAGTTATGTGAATAATTTTTTTTTTTTGTGGACGATGGAGAGGGAGAGGGACTCCCAGTTAGCCCGATAGCTCAAAAGGTTACACATTATTTCTTGCTTGTATAATAATATTTTTTCGACTTACAATTTTAGAAACAGTGCAATTTCTGATCCATTGGGGGATCAAGCGACCATTTACTGGTTAGCAGGCCGCTATTGACGTGCAATTCAGAGTGCAATGTGCCAAATGAATAATGCACATCTCTTCTTTTTTTTTTTTTTTGTGACAAACAAATGAATATAATGTACATCTGAGAATGAGGAGAAAACAGGACTATTTCGGCCCACAAAGATTTGGCTCGCCAAGGATGGTCCGTTCGGCCCATAAAGATTTGACTAGCAAAGTGGCAAGCGCAAATTGCACGCCTAGCCTAAGTATATACAACTTAGTATAAATACTCTCTTCATTTCACTGCCAGTTGCGGAAGAAACTTCTTGAATCAACCAATCAACGATCTGACTTGGAGGAGAGCACAATCCGGGGAGAGGGCCACATATCAGAGATTTAAATCAAAAAATGCATTCCATGGTAAAAAAAAAAAAGTTCAACGATGTCCTATTATTTGTCAAAAGAATAGATCTGAAAATGTTCCATACCGTGGACTTCTAGAATCTCTTCCTATCCTTGATGTGGCCTGGACTCATATATTTCTATGGATTTCGTTGAAGGCTCACCAAAGTCGACTAGTTGTTGTCTACTGGTACGTCCATTTACTGTACAACCAAATGGATGTGATACTAGTTGTTTGTTGACGCGCAAGTTTGCCTACCTATCCATTTACTGCACAAGACGTCATTCCAGTTTAAAGCATTGCGGTCCCTTTCGCACTTTGGACTGGATTGGCATACAGAAGACCAGTGCCAGAGGGCTGTCAACTTCGCTCTATCATCCGATCCGTGTCACTGTCAGCCAGCTTAAACAACAACTTCCTCTGATTGATGATCATGGCAAATATCAAAGTGGCCCGCTGTCTTGTCCCTCGTAACAACGAATCAGTAGTCTGTGGCTCAACCTACTTACCTACCTGCTTCTAAAGCTACATGGGATGATGCAAATTTTATTGGTTTAAGATTTTTCCATCATCTCATCCTTAAGGGCAAAGATCTTTAGAAGGTGGGTATTGCCAGAAACTCTGAATATGTTGTTGGAATACCATTCTTCAGTCTGTCAGTTCAGGCTTCAGATAGGGAGTCGGCAAGGAAGAGTACCGGTTCACCGGCTTCATTCAGAGCCGCACATCGACGATCTGATGGCACATGAGCGACCTCTGCCTTTGGTGCACAAGGAATTCAGGATGGACTCATTTGCTATCTGAAATTCTGAATACTGCTTGCTACTAGTACCATCTGCATCGATTTGCTTCTTGTTCCCTCAGCTATTTGCCTTTTGTTTTCCAATTTCCTGGGTCTGACACTCCCAGACAGATAAAATGGAATTCCGTCCACTGAGCCCTCGATGATATTGAAAGCAGGCAAGCAGCTGTTTGCATCCAATACAGCTATACAGATACTGAAAAAGAAGCAATTTACCAATTTTTTTCAGACAAGGCCATATGCTGGTTGATCTCATGCATTACTCAATCAAGTCAGATAAAAGAATTACTACATGTCAACGGCAAGCCGGAGATAACAAAGGCATAAAAAGGATATGCCTAACTATTGCATTGCATGCCCCCCAAACTGTATATAAGAACTTTATAAACAAGGCGCAGAGAATCTCCCCCATCCACTCACATTTGAACGGTAAATAATTCCGAGAGCGTGCTAGTCCTTGTTCACAAGATGATCAATCATAGCATAGCAATGAAGACAAATATAAAAGCTGACGATATATATGAAAATACGTATATGCTTCCAGCTTCCTGAAAAAAAAAATAAAAAAAAGAGAGGACGTTGCTATCCAGAAACACGTCTTCCATGATCTCACCAAACAAAAGCCCCTGCCGGCTGCTGGCGTGCGATATCGCTTCAAGTCTGCCCGTCCATTCGCAAGGCCGTCGCATCTTCCCTCGTCAGACAAAGATCTTGCCTTGTACTTAGCGGCAGCCGGTCGCCACTCGCAATCAGTCGCTGGCGACATCGCCGGAGGTACGAGAAAGCTCCAAGTGCCAAGGGCAGAGAAGCTGGTGAAAATTTGACATGGACACCGTATTTTACGTTGGCAATTCAGCTTCTGCACAAGCACAACAAATAAAGCCACGGTGACACCGGCACACACGACGACATCACAGCCGCAGTACCGCCCTTCTTGGTGACGCCGGATTGCTGTTTGCTTCGCAGTTCGCACCGCGAGTTCTCGATCAGTCGATCGTATCCTGTGAGCTGCTCGACATGGGCACGGGAGGTGTCGCGCTGGTGGCCGCCGCCGTCGCCGTGGTGGTGGTCACGAGGCTGTGGACGGTGCTAGTCCACCTGGTGTGGCGCCCGTACGCCGTGGCGAGGGCGTTCGCGCGGCAGGGCGTCCTCGGACCGCCTTACCGTGTCTTCCTGGGCAACACCAAGGAGGTCCAGGCGATGCGCGCCGCGACGAGCGGCGACACGCTGGACCTCACCTCACACGACTACATCGCGCGCGTGATGCCGCAAAACCGCGCGTGGGCGTCACGCTACGGCAAGGTGTTCCTGACGTGGTCCAGCTCGACGCCGACGCTGTTCGTCGGCAGCTACGACATGGTAAAGCGGGTCCTCATGGACAAGTCAGGGCTGTACGGGAAGACGAACCCGGGCCCCACCATACTGTCCCTGATGGGGATGGGCCTCGCCTTCACCGACGGCGACGACTGGTCACGCCATCGCCGCGTCGTGAACCCGGCGTTCGCCATGGACAAACTCAAGTCGATGACGGGCGCGATGGCGGCGTGCGCGGCGGAGGTGATCCGGACGTGGGAGGCGCGCGCCGCCGCGAGCGGGGAGGAGGGGGTGACGGTGGAGGTGGGTCACCAGTTCACGGAGCTCACCGCCGACGTGATCTCGCACACGGCGTTCGGCAGCAGCTACCGGCAGGGGAAGGAGGTGTTCCTGGCACAGCGGGAGCTCCAGTTCATCGCCTTCGCCTCCATCAACAGCGTGCGCGTGCCGGGGATGCAGTACGTGCCCACCAAGGCCAACGTGCGCCGATGGCAGCTCGAGCGCACGGTGCGGGGCACGCTCATGGCCATCATCAACGAGCGCCTCGCCGCTGCTGCAAAGGACGCGAGGGGCTACGGCAGCGACCTGCTCGGCCTCATGTTGGAGGCAAACGCCGCCAGCGGCGACGGCAAGAGGCAGCAGCAGGCCATGAGCATGGACGAGATCATCGATGAGTGCAAGACCTTCTTCTTCGCCGGCCACGACACGACCTCGCACCTCCTCACCTGGTCCATGTTCCTCCTCGGCACGCACCCCGAGTGGCAGCAACGGCTCAGAGAGGAGGTGATCCAGGAGTGCGGCGGCGCCGAGGTGCCCCTTCGCGGCGACGCCCTCAACAAGCTCAAGCTCGTGAGCCTCCTCCACCTTAAGCTTATTAAACCAAGCTAGCAGGTGTATATTTGTACGGTGACCGCCGGCGAACGTGCGTCACGGCCATGTCCTTATGTTGTTTCGCAGGTGACCATGGTGCTCTACGAGACGCTCCGGCTATACGGCGCGGTGCCGATGATCGTGAGGGACACGACGGCGGACGCGGACATCTGCGGCGTGAAGGTGCCCAAGGGCACCCGCCTGCTGATCCCGATCGCGATGCTTCACCGCGACGAGGAGGAGTGGGGCGCAGACGCCGGCGCGTTCAACCCGCTCCGGTTCCGGGACGGCATGGGCAGAGCGGCGGCGCACCCGAACGCGCTGCTGTCCTTCTCCATAGGCCCGCGGTCGTGCATCGGGCAGGACTTCGCGTTGCTGGAGGCCAAGGCCACGCTGGCGCTCATCCTGCGGCGGTTCAAGTTCGAGGTGGCGCCGGAGTACGTGCACGCGCCGGTCGACTTCCTGACGCTGCAGCCGTCGAAAGGGCTCCCCGTCGTGCTCAGGCTCTTGGATGTGTAGTAGAGAGGATTGGAAATCAACACAAGTACCATTTGAACTAAAGTACGTAGGACTGGAGTATAAATTTTCTTGCTATAAGGTTCATGTGTGACCTGCAAGTCACTGATTGGCTTCTATCCTCTGCGGTGTGTTCTGTTATGTAAATTTTGTTATCGCTTGCTTTGGGACTAATAACATACCAACAAATCTAAATCAATGTTGGGTATGGTTTAATCGCTGGTTTTCTAATGGTGTTGAATATCATGTTGTTGGAGTGTCTGCCATATGTTGGGCTTTGTGCAAGGCACGGAATAATGCTTGCTTTAACAAGACTATTATCAAATCCCCGCACGGAATAATGCTTGCTTTAACAAGACTATTATCAAATCCCCGCTGGAAGTAATTTGTCATGCAGGTGCACTGATCAAATTCTAGGCAGGTCTTTACCCTGAACTGAAGCGTGCCGAACTGAAAGCTAGAGTTGATCTCATGATCCAGGTGGCCATGAAGATCCTGAAGGCCAAGAAGTCCAAAACGACGCCTGGTTCAGCTTCTGACGGAGATGCTGATCCATCCAAGAAGTGAAGACACACCACATTTCGAAATGATGTTGATGAGGGAGATGGAGTATCTGACAATGATCAGTCTCAGCGTTTTGCAGTTTATTCGTTATCGTTTCAGTCCTTTTGCGCGGGAAGTCTCGGTCCTTTTGCGCGGGAGTTCAAGCGCATTTTATTATTTTGCTGTGACTATTTGCAGGCTTTGCTTGTTTGGCCTGTCAACTCTTTTCTCTATCTTTTCTCCTAAACTATCTCGAATGTTGTATTTCCGTTGCTAATGGAAATTGGAATTTCCCGAGTTCAAAAAAAAATGTAAATTTTGTTATAGTATTTCATACATAGTGGAACTAAATATTTGTGATTTTGTAAACTAAATACTGTGATTTTGCGAATGAATGTGCCAGGTCCAATCATCTTTTAAGAACAGAAAAGAAAAAGAAAAAGAAGAGGAGCTGGTTTGGTTTTCGGTTAGACGCCACCTCGTATACTAACTATACCGCATCATTTCGGTTCTTTGGTTGTTCCTCGGGTTCCAGAACGAGCACGGCACACGGCAGGGACATCTTTCGAAAAGAGAGTACAAAGGGACGACTGGACGAGGCAAATAGTATCACGACTTATTGCAACAAAAAAAAAAAAAAAAAAAAAAAAAATCGTTCCATTTTAAATTGTTTATTTAATTTTATTCGAAATTAAATCCTCTAATGTAACTAAATTATTAAAGAAAAGAATTAAATATGTCAAAAGCCACTGAACTTGTCACAGGATACCATTGAGGTTTACGAAAAGTGCATTTCTAGTATGTAAACTTACTAAGTGACATCAGGAAGTCAGTATGGTCCGGAGTGCACATGCATCGTTTAACAAGTTTAGACATGCGTGCGAGGCACTACTCAATAAGTTTAGAAACTCACAAATATATTTTCAAAGTTCATGAACCTAAGTGGCAATCAATGATAAGTTTAGATCCATTGATGCATTTAATTCTTTTGACATAATATATTACCATCTACAAGACTACAAAATCGAATAAATACCCATAAAAATATCTTTCATGAAATATCTAATGAAACTAGTTTCGGTGATTAAAGCAAGGGAAGTAAACATCACCACAATCTTCCACGAGAAAAGGAATCGGTCGTGACCCAACAGGACTTCGTGGCGTAGCAGATGACCACAGCAGCAGTCTACAGAAAGTCCATCAGGAAAAAGCCACCGTTGCCAGAACTATAATATGGCCATCAGAAAGCGGATTTCGCAAAGATATATTCCTTTTTCTGATGAAAGGGCGCAAAGATATTCTTGTACTAGAGAACATAGTAGAGGCGAAACCCCCCCTCCAAATCTATCGATTCCTTTTCTATATGCTAGTATAGACAACGAATGGAAGATGAAGCCACGTGTGCAAACCTCTAATCCCTTGAGGTCTGGAGACGACGGAGCCAAACCTCAACCCCTCCCAACTTGGATGGAATCTTGGATACGACGGAGCTGCCGGTTTGTAGCTCATCACATTCACAGGTAGTCGAGACGGAGATGGAGACTCCAAACAGTGCCAGCGACAGCAACCGGTGCCTGTTCCGGAGGCTCTTCAGTATTTGTCTATAAAAAAGCAGTTAATTGTAGTTGTCCTAATTGTATGTGTTGTCTCTTTGCGAATTGTTGCCTGAAACTTGCCACAAATTCAGACAACTAAGGTATAGCACAATGGTCCATTTGCTGAGAGCACATGCTCTTAAGAGCAACTCCAACACTACCATAAACTTCACTTGGCAAATCTCGGATTTTGCCAAGTGTAAAACTCAAATGGCAAGTGAAAAAAAGAGGCTTCTCCAACAGGTAGCTATTTTTTTGGCAAATTTGGACTATCTTGTGATTCCTGAAAAAATCAGAGGGACTTTTATGCAAAAGTTGCAATCTTATCTCTCTCCCATGGCCACCGTCGTCAACCAGCTGCCGGAGCGGCGTGGCGGGGCGGAGCAGGGCGCGCGGCGCAGGCGCCGCGCGCCAGGGCGGGGCGGCGAGGTGGCCATGGCCGGCGAGAGAGAGCACCGCGTGAGCGAGCGTGGCCGGCGGAGCTGGAGCGTGCGTGCTGCGTGTGTGGGCCCCACCGCGTAGGCAGGATGCCAAGCGCTCCCAACGCTCCCAAATTTGAGCCAGTTGGCCCTCTTTTTGCCAAGTGCATATAGGGTAGTGTTGGAGGAGCTTTTTCCATGTTTTGCCAAAAATTAGAATTTGCAAAGTGCATATAGGGTAGTGTTGGAGTTGCTCTAAGAGCAGCCAAAAGAAAAACGTTCCAACCCTCTTATGCTATCTGCGTGCTGTGCACAGTTCACATCATTCATTCATTTGGCTTCTACTATTCTACTATTCTACTTCTGGGATTGCGAGAAGACAGGGCTGGGCAGAAGCCAGGACTCCTTCCTAGCTGATCTGCACACTTCATCAAGCACGGACAGCATTCACAACAGATAGCATAGCCACTTGCCATCTGTTACACTATCATCCCCACCCCACCAACTGGTACAGTGGTACCACTTGCCAGGACAACGCTCTTGTTGAGGCCTTCAGGGAACTAGCCAGTAGCCATAGCCACATTTTTTAGACTTTTCCTCGCGCTCTCTGCAAGTGTAAATCCACAAGAATTCTCCAAGATCATGGACATCACAAGTCTGACTCTCCCTCTGCACCTGCCATGGGGGCTACCGCCAACCATGATAAATTACCACGTGCCGATATGGTGAAGTCCTTGTAGTTGTACGTAGTGCAAAGTGAGGAGATATACTAGAAGAAACGACTCTTTTGTCAAGTCTTTCGAGAAACAAAAGAATATCAGCATGCCAATTGCCAGCACTACCACCTTTGCCCGGGGAGAAAGGCATGGTTCAGATTTGAGGAGGGGCATCAAGAGAGACACGAAACTAATTAAAGTTGGGTTCTATTCGCATTTCCAGATTCCATCGCTCTACGCAATCATATATCCGGATAGAGGAATCCAAGAACCAATCAAGCAGCAGCAGCTGTTGGCAGCAGTATCATCATCTAATGTGTTCAATCATCATCAATCAATTATGCACCAAAAATATCACAGAGAGATTCGAGCAGCCTAGCACAATTGCCAGTTCATGTGACAGCTCTGCTACATGGAGATTTTTTCGGAGATAAAAAAGAAAAGTTGAAGTTTCTAACCAAACCTTTTCTAGAACAATGTAAATTGGTACCAAGTGGACCTCTCTGTACTTGACATATGATATGATCTTTTACAAAATCATTTGTACACACTTTCTTTTTCCTCTCGTTATGCTATCATCGCTGGAAGTAAAGAACATCAAACAACAGGAAGGAAGAGGAAAGAACCTTAATCGCAGTGAGGAACTGGTTGTTGAGGACGATCATGATGATGAATTGGTGATGGACACAACACTCAAAATTGGTTTGAAGAACATCAAGGGGGGCCTCCTTAACTGCAGCAGCAGCAGCAACCATGGATGGATGAGGACGATGACGATGGATAGAACCCAACCCCAAATTTGCCAGCCAATTCCCTTCACACATCAGTTCCGTCCATCCAAGGAGACACCAGAAATGAATGCCGGATTTGAGTCCACACTGCTTGCAGTCAAAGCCCCAAGATCCGAACTGATGATCATAGATCCATACTCTGCTCCCAATTCAATCCTCAACGGTGGTCACGACGGGGGAGGAGGAGGAGGAGCGAGTGGCTGCGGCTGCGGGCCGGCGACGAAGGGGTGCTGCAGCAGCTGGGCGGCCGTCAGTCTCTTGGCCGGGTTCTTCTGCAGGCAGCAGCTAATGAACCCCCTGAACTCCGCACTCGCAGTGGGGGGCGGCTCAGGCGGATCAGAGTAGCAGATAGCCACCATGAGCGCAGCCCAATCCCCCTGCCTGCCAAGATTCTCCCCAAAGGGAAACCTCCCGAGATAAAACTCAAGAATGCTGAGCCCAAAGCTCCAGATATCCCCGGCGTACCCATCATAGCTCCCATCGTTAAGATCCGTGTTGATCCTCTCAGGGCTCATGTACGCGATGGTGCCCACCGACGAGTTACACGGATCCATGGTCTGGTTGAGGATCCGCCCCACGCCAAAATCCGCGATCTTGACGCGCCGCGCCGCGGCGTCGGTGAGCAGGTTGGAGGGCTTGATGTCGCGGTGCACGATGTGGCGGCGGTGGAGGTAGGCGAGGCCGGAGAGCACCTGCCGCGCGACGTCGGCGAGGCGGGGCTCGGAGGAGATGCGGTGGGAGTCGAGGGAGCCGCCGTCCATGTACTCGAGCAGGATCTGCAGCTCCCCGCCGCGCTCCGCGTACATGCCGTGGCAGCGGACCACGGCGGGGTGCTCGGCGGTGCGGAGGATGGCGATCTCGCGGGCGATCTGGCGCCGGACGGCGTCGTCGTGGTGGCCGTAGAGGACCTTGAGCGCGTAGGAGCGGGAGGTGGGGAGGTGGCGGACCAGCCAGACGGTGCCGCCCGCGCCGCTGCCCACGCGACGCACGCGCTGGAGCTCGGCGAGCGGGGGAGGTTGGGTGGAGGTGGTGGTGGTGGTGGTGGAGGTGGGAGGGGTGGGGTTGCTGGGGAAGGCGGGGACGGGCGGGAGAGGGAGCGGGACGGCGAGGGAGGCCCCCACCTCCCGCCGCGGCATGGGGAGCGGGATGAGATCCGGGGGGCGGCGGCGCGCGCGGCCAGGGGTGGCCGGCTGCTGCTGCGTCGGCTGGCCGCCCGGGCGCATGGCGGGCGTGGGCGGGGTGGGGAGGAGTTCGTTAGGCGTGCGGGGGTGGTGGTGTGGTGGTGAACTGGTGAGGTGATGGCGTGTGCGTGACTGCGTCTCGGCTCTTCTTGCTTCTTTCTCCTCCTCCCCGGTCCAGAGCTGCCAAGGGTTTGTCGTGTGGTGATGCGGTGCCCGTGCCCGTTTATTGGCCTGATCGCTCATCGGGAGTTGGTGTCCCTGTCACGAGGCGACGACCTCCCTCGCCTGACGGCAACCCACCCCGGCAAGAGGAGCGGAGATGCGAGTGCGACGCGATGCCTCGGTGGAGACGCACGGGCGCACGGCGCGCACCGTGGCGTGCTGGCCTTCACTGCTTGCTACTGCCGCCGTACCGTGATAATTATTGTTCAGGAATCAGGATTAGTATAATGGTTACGGATGCAGTGTCCTACTGTTTCACAGGATGCGATGTTGATACGTGACCCGTACGTGTGCTACGGCTTTCATGTTCGTACTACATGATACTCCTATACGTGTGACGTGTCTGCCTGACTTCCAGGGATTTGCCACCCGACATTGTGCCACGAACGCCATACCAGATTTATTTTTGTTATTAGTTGCATAATGATTTTTTAATGAGAAGTACTTTACTAGAGTGTAACCACGCAGCAACTAGCCCCTTGACACACGGCGAGTGTGTGATAAGACGGGTAAAAATCTCAGGTTCGAATCGACCTAATTCAGGGAGAATCGGCACCTGGCCACTGACAAGGCCCACTTTCACAGAACGTGCTCGAAATTCGAATGCTCAGCTAGTGCCAAACAACGGGAAAGGTTGGGCGACGCGACGTGTCAATACACGAAGTCTTTGGTGGATCATCTTCCTGTGATCAAATGATTATAGGACACACAACTCTACCGAAAGAAGATGCTGCGAATGTCATCGCTGAGCATCTTCTACACCACGTGCAATAAAAGATGTATATGCGGCCCGTGCACGCACCTGCGTCCAGAAAGATGCCAAAGATCAATGAACTGAACAAACCTGTCGACCTCACTTTCCAGTTTCTAACTTTCTATACACGGGGATAATGGGGATGTCTTCAGACCAGGGTGATCACCTGCTTCTAAAGTGCTAGCAAGATGAACCTGACCCTGCGGTACCAGTCAGTGGCGACCCTGCGACTGCGACACTCCTCGCTCTAACTACAGAACTTCAACGAGGATAATTCAAATACAGTGTCCTTGGTTACTTCACTGATGACGCAAAGCCGTAAGGGTACCGAGTGACGGCATGGATGAGCAAATGTTTGGCTCTGGATTTTCTGGGTTAGATATGACGAGCAGGCAAATTCTTTTAAAAGATCATTGCAGATAAATGTTTAGCCTTTACATTAATTGATGTGATAAATTACCTCAGTCACCCATACGGCAACATGAGCAGACGACACCAGAACAGACAATTCGCCAGTGCCCCTAGGTGCGAGTTGTTACCTGTCACCGAGATGGCGAGACACGGGTTCAGAGGCAGCATGCCCTGGGCTTGGGGCTAACTTAACAGCCATGGACAACGATTGTTTCTTGTTACCAATCCGTGCATTTGTCCAAACAACGTCCACAAAAGAGGGTGGCTTAGGTAGTACTACCGGTTTAACAGGTATCAGATTTCTCCAGAACCATGAAACCTGATATGATATGAGCGGTAATAGAGCAAGGACTGTTGCAGGATAAGACAACTTATATCGACAATGCAGCAGATGCCTGCTGCAGAAGTGTCATCCTGTAAGAACCAAATGAAATCATTATTAGAGTTGAGTTATGCAGAATTGCAGATAATAAATAAGGGTAACTCTTCAGATGTTATTGCAGTAGAAGCAAATGCAGGAAACTGAACATTCAAATGGCAATCAACTTAAGCTAACTAAAACGAGCTGCAGCTTTGCACATTCAGATATACACTTCAAGTGAAGACTTAGCTCCAAGAATACTGTATGCATGTTAGGAAGCTTCTATTTCATTTCAGATGTGCAAACATGCACATCTGAAGGGATTTTTTAAGAAATCAGTTTGTGTAGGTCCAAGTTGATAGAGCTAAATAGCCCAGAAAACAAAAACAAATGTACTAAAAGCTCCAAGCAAAATAACAACTGAAGAAACACTTCAGAATCACCACTGCAGGTGGCCTCCAGAGTAAGGGAGGATATTGTGCAAAGAAAGAGAGCTAGCTTAGAGAGGGGATAAAGCCTACTTGCTGAGATGGGATAGGGCCTTGACTGTGTTTTGTTTGCCCAGGAGGGCTTGTACATAAAACTCTCCTTTCTCTATCTTAACTGAAGGGCAGAGCTCCTGCCATTATGTTCAAAAAATAATAATAATAACAACTGCAAAGACTATTTCAAGTGTTAGACATAGTGTGTCCCACACTAATGCAAAAATAAAGTATCAGATGAAGGGTCACTATGTAGATGGATACTTTTGCCTTGGGTGCATACACCACAATAAAATCTAGCATAATGTCTCATTTGGGCATTCAAGCACCTAATGTTAATTGGAGGTAACAAAGCAATCTTGAGAATAAGGTGTGCAGAACACTGGTGGCTGTTATAAATCCAACAAGTCAGTATAAATAACATGTACACACGGAAAAGGTTAAAACATTATTATAAACTCAATGCAATAATCTGGAGTACTTACTGTACTATTGTAGCCTTCACTGTTACCTCAATCATAGCTTGGGCCATGTGTGGCTACAGGTGGCCCATATGAGTATCTCCATTGATCACATGCCGAGCATTTGTCAAGCTTAGTGCTGTTCTCTAGGGTACAAAATTTACAAGACCAAGTCATGTACTTCGCCTTTGCAATTTTAGGCTTTGCTGTACCACAAAGTTCACAGATTGGTGCCAGGGGCTGCAGAGGTTCAGATTTTGTAATGTGTTAGAGAAAAGCATGCTAATAACTATAAGTAAAATGTGTAGCAGCAAAAATATGGAAGAAGTGAAGACTAGATGTAAGACCAAACCACAAGTATATATACCAAAAAAGAATGAGAAAAGGAATATAGTTAAGCAAGCAAATGTGACTACAAGGTAATGTTTTTCTGGGATAAAAGAATCTTTCAACACTTTGCAAGGATGGAACTCTGTTGGTGATTTTGGTAGCTTAAATTGGAATTTGGCTTGCGTACAGTCAAAATAAACATAGGCGATGACTAGTACACTAGGCTACTAGCTATAAGTCATGAAACCTGCATATAGAAACTCTCTCCATATATCACGACTAGCAGATTTCCCAAAACTAAAGAGGCATACAGTTATCATGCAGTTTAATACTATAGGCTTGAATGGTTCATGTAATCACGTGTGAATATGTTTACTAGTATGAGTGGACTAATTACAGGAAATGCCAAACATTCCAATAGTTCAATCTACTCCTTGACTTTGATTAACCATAATGTGACAAGCAAATTACTATAATAAGCTCAAGAAAAAATGAGAAAAGATATTAGGAACTTGCAGTAATAATAACAAGAAAGGTACCAAAAACTACATGTTAGGGGTTTGTTTGGCAGAGGTAGTAATGTCAATTCATCCTTTCTGGTCTCATTCAAGGATTTGGAGCTAACCTGCCAGACAAACACCCACACAGACAGAGTGGCTCTACAGATAGAGTTGTAGAGCTGTGGATCAGTAGAACAGGGCTGAAAGCCTGAAACTCTAGCTCCAGTGCCCTGCCAAACAGGCCTAGATCTTTACAGCCATAACCCTCACAGGCTGAGCTTGGCTCAGAACTTATCAACAAGCACCACAATAAAAAATACACATCTGAAGCTCAGACATGTATTCTAATCAAAACAAAGCATTTAACGAAGATTTTACAGGGTCATTATGTTCAGCATATGCATACGTGTTAATGAAATGGACGAATTTCAAATATAAATTTAAATGGATCAGAATGGAAAATATCCATTTGACCTATAAGAGATTTCTCTTATAAAATTTCTATAGAGTAAAAAAAGAGCCATAATACATGAATGAACTCACAGTTTTGTAGGTGAAATGGATATTTTAATTGGCACTTTGAAAACTTGCCTGATTCAGAAGAGTGCAAGTGCCACATTCCCACTTTGAACTATCAAGTGCATCACTTGTTGAGCTATCATCTCGTGCTGCTATATGAATCCCAGAAGAAGTGCTGGGTTCTGCAGAAGTGTTAGAGCAGCTACCCTTCGTGGATTTTCCATCCCTTGTCACCAAATTTGGTGATTCTTCAAGAATAATAACATCATCCGAATCATCAATACCAGACGGATCATGTGATCCACACCACAAATCATCATACATTCTCCTTTCAGCCGCCATTGCAGCAGCTTGTACTGGACTAAGTGCACTCATAATTTCACTGTTTCCACCCAACTTTCTTGGTCCAGAAGGCAATAGAGCTCCATTCCTTGCCCGCTTCTGCGCAGCAGCTAATGTAGCTTGCCGCAGAGATGGTGGTGGTGGATGTACTGTAAATCCACCTACTCGCCTTCCTGTACCATCAAACCCTTGTCCTGTTCCAGTGATACCCTTTGAAATAAGTTCTTCGCATTCCTGAAAGATTTATCATAAACAACAGAAGGGTCATCATTAAAAATATGACACAACATGGGCAAAACTGAAATTGCATTCAAGAGCACAAAACTGACACCCAGAAAATTACAAATGACAGAACTAGATGTGTGACGAGGTACAGAGATACAGCAAAGCTCACTTAAGTACAATAAAAATAAATTACAGATTCAACCTCAATCTTACACATCACCAAGTACAAACCTGAGTTAAGAACGATTTAGTGACAGATACTGTGGTCCTGAAACATGGCAGGATTTGTGTTTGTTTTTGTAAGGATCGCAACACAAGTAAAACTCCATTCAAAAGACCTTGTTAATTGCCACAACTTTGCTCCAAATAAGCATCCTCACCACATCTTCATTCTGATTTGGATACCCTCATATCATGTTATTGTTTCGCAAACACAGGTAAAGCTCTTCTCCCCACTCCATTCCCAACATCTCCAGAATGTATAAAACATTACAAAGTAAAATACATGTGGGGGTAATAATCATATAGATTGATAGGGACAAAGATATTCTCATTGGATTAAGTTTGGGTGTTGTACAGAAGAAAAAAAACAAGTTCTGCGTATTTTAGTTTTTTTGGTAACCATGGTAGGATATCCAATAAAATATCAATCTAGGTTTAATGTAGTAGAACTAAAAATCACTTTAAATTTGTAAGTGCAGCATCATTACAAATAGTCCTTTTTAATAGGAGGAAAATTTTGACATGTGCAACAATGAATCATTCAGTCAGGGGCGAACATTGTATTGGAGTTCTACAAACCATAGTACCATAATTCATTTATGCGCATAAGCAAACCATTCTCCATGCCAATATACACAACCACAAGTATAGCATCCCACATTGTGTAAGCAACAGCACAGAAGCGAGCACAGCCGACGCACCTTGCGGAGCTCGTCCCAGAGCTTGTAGAACTGCGCATCGTGGGGCCCGCGCTGGTTGTGGCAGAGCTCGTGGAGCATGGTGTCGAGCACCTCCTCGTAGGGGATGAAATCATGGTCCCGGCCGGCGCGCCGCAGCCGCAGCTTGACCTCGACGCCCGCGCCGACATTGAGCCCCAGCAGCCTCGGGTTCCGCGGCCTGATCAATCACCATCAATCGATCGATCGGGAGGCGTGAGAAGGGAGGTTAGGGTTAGGGTTACTTACGAGAACTCGGAGAGGACCTTGACGCGCCACTTGTGGCGGCGCATGATGGGCTGGACCTGCCTGGCGACGCGGTCCAGGGTCGCCCGCGCGGCCGCCGCGTCGGGCTTGGTCTTGAGCGCGCGGACCTCCCACACCTTGTGCAGGTCGCCCACCTCCATCGCCGCCGCCGCCGAATCGCCGGGTACACGGGGACGCGGCGTGATTTCAAATGGGTTGGGGGGCTTTGGGGACGGATAGGCGGCCGGCGGGAAGCTTGGCGACGTTTATGCAGCGCACGGACTGCAGGGGTTGGAGAGAATGGAGGAAGTTTTTTTGAATTGGGGAAAGGGAAATCAGAAATGCAGCTGTTTGGGATTTGTTTGCACAGTTCACAGGACACGCAGGGGGAAAAAACTCTACGGATGCATTGTAAAAGTGGCCAAATAAACATTTTGAGAGAATTGTTTGGAGAAGCAAACCGTGGATTTTGACGGAATTTTGATTGACGCGCACAAAAAAAATGGTTTCTACATGATCACATCTTAAAAACTAGCGTCAATAATTCTGATTTTTTTATTCCACTTTCAAAACACGTAGGATATATTGTAGATTTGTATTCGAAAATATTTTAACTCATGGGCGGTTCGACTTGAATATCCAGAAAGTCCGACTAATTAGACATGCAAACAATGCATGCCGACCAGCAAACTGTAGCTTAAGTATATGAGTAGTGTTGTCGCCGATTGTCTTTGTTTTCATTTCAAGTTGTGTCTAGTGTTTCTACTCCTTTCATGCATGACCAATGTAAGTCATATGCATCATGTATGTTTACTTATGTAAGACACTAGGCAAAAGTTGATTAGTATGAAAGAAAATCCTAAATGCCACTACTTCGACTAGTTTAGTCAAAGTAATCCAAGCCCTCTACGCGCCTCTAGTTGCTAAGTTGAGTAATTTTAGCACTCAAGCACACCAACAACTACATTAGTTAGTGAGCTAACAAAAGAACAACTAAAATACACTACTCACCAGAGAGCGAAGAAATATACTAGTGCATCGATGTTAGTATGATTGATCGGAAGATGCTTGCACATAGACTCTAGTGGCGAGACGTCGAGTATTCTTGGGCCTTGTTTAGTTGTATGTAAAAATGCTAGAAATATGACTTTCTCTCCATCACATCAATTTTTAGCCGCTTGCATAGAGCATTAAATGTAGGTAAAAAAAATAACTAGTTACACAGTTTAGTTGTACATCATGAGACGAATCTTTTGAGCCTAATTGGTACATGATTGAACAATATTTATCAAATAGACAAAAGAGTTACTATTCATCAGAGTCACATTTCTAGCCAACTAAACAAGACCTTGTTAAGAAAGCCAACCTAAAATGATTCACACAAAAGTATGCAACACGTGTTCTTGTCAGGGAAGCCAATTAAAGTGACACACACAAAGGTATGGCTAAAGAAGAAGATGAAGTCCCAGATGCTAAAAGGGACGTATCCCTCCCCCATCTCCAAAAAAGAATGTCATTAAAGCTTTGTTATAAGTAGAACATCTAAGATTTAATCATTTTCTTAAAAAATACCAATATTTATATTACTATTACTAAATAAGCGTCACTAAATTCATTATATTATGTATATGCATCGTTTCAACCACGTACTTCTATATAAGATTAATATATTTTTTAAATATAAACTAGACTAGATAGAATAAAGTTAAATAATTTGGCTTAGGAAAACAGACAAGACGCGCATCTTGAAATGGGGATAGGAACTAGGAAGACAGACAGTGCATCTCGCGAACCAGAAACGAGTGGTGGGTAAACAAACAAATTAAAGAACTCAACTAAAATTTGTGTACGAACATTCCACAGCCGTCCTAGCTCAGTCGGTAGAGCGCACGGCTTTTAACCGTGTGGTCGTGGGTTCGAATCCCACGGACGGCGTTTCGTTTTATTTTTTTTGATTCTTGATATCTAATCTTTTCTTTTTCTGGTATCTACTTTGTCTTGTTGCTGAAAACGTTCAAATTCTAACAGTATTCTCTATTTTTCCTTCAGAGAAACCATATATCATAAGAAAATAATCTTCTTTTGTCCTTCACAGAATACGCTACGGAGTATTTAGTACGCAGCACGCTTGCACTTCATTGGTTTGTTTCTGCATTGACTGCACACTTCCACCGACGCGCCTGTGAGTCGACGCCGCACTGCTTTGACTGTTTTCTCGCACAAGAAGTCAAGAACCGTCGACTAGCACTGCCTTCTCCCCAAGAACCGTCGAAGTGTACACACAAGATTGCTTTCTCCCCAAGGTTAACATTCCATTCAATTCGGATAATCTCAGCATCTCAACCTGTGTGTATGTTTCATCATGGAGTAGCTATGACGATCGGATCTACATGGAACAACAAAAGTGACAGTTACCCGGAAGCAACCCCCATTGATTACTCAGGGAGGAGGTCGACAGCAGCACTGGTTTCATTTGATTTTTTGATTCTTGATATCTAACTTTTCTTTTCGGGTATCTATACTTTGTCTTGTTGCTGAAAACGTTCAAATACTTTTAAGTATTCTCTGTTTCGTTGTCAGAGAAACCATATCATAAGAAATTACCAAATTGATCGAAAAGTATTGACCTTCTCTCGATGGTATTTGGCCAGAGTTTCCCTTCAACCTGGAACCAATTAATTAATAAAAAGGTGCTACAAAATGACACAATTCATAGTATTTCTGAGCTTGACCTTCGTAGGTATTGCTAATTTTAAGCACTGTAGGGTTCTTTTACTTTGGTTCTTAGTAATGGAGTGTATTTTTTTTTTAAGTGGGCTATAGTAAAAATACTTCGTAGAGCGCTTCCGGAAAGTGATTGTGTTGTGCGGCCACCTCGCATCGATGCAGACGACGCTCACACTCTCCCGCTTCCGGTGGCTACTGCTCGGACCTCGGAGGACTTCGGGAGGTACCAATGATGTAGGACCCAGCTTCTGTGCTGTGGGGCCCGTAACTGGGCTTTGGGTCCCACCTGTGAAACGTGCAAGGCATACAGGCGTCCTTGCAGCAGTCCAACCTCTTGACTGTTGACTTACTTGAAGCACAAGAAATGTTTGGCCTCTACTCCAAACTTCATTTGGGTCTCTGGAAGGTTTATTTGAAACTCGTGTCCTACAAGTTTCAAAATATCTTCACGTCTGCCAACGTGTTTCGTTCGGCCGCATGCATCTTAGGTGCAACACAATATGCTCTGCAGGGTTCTGCTCATTACTTATTGTCTAGTGTTCGAGTTGATCTCCGCTATATGGTGATGATGGTCGTTAGATTTAACGTTAGAGGAAGCAATGTCAACGTCTTGAGTCCGGTGAAGCTTAGCAAACATTTATAGCTCATCAAGAAGGCTTTAAATTATCAAAGACAATGGTCGATTAGACAGTGAAATAAAGCATCAATTGTACTAAGTGCCCTAATCATAATCCCCGATG
The DNA here is from genome assembly GCA_018135685.1 of Themeda triandra. Lineage (NCBI taxonomy): Eukaryota > Viridiplantae > Streptophyta > Magnoliopsida > Poales > Poaceae > Themeda > Themeda triandra. The sequence goes on along the minus strand of JAENPR010000258.1, from coordinate 553,857 downwards.
TCTTCACCATGGCCTTTTATCTCTTCGGGACACGTGTCTCCGACGAGGACATTACCTAGTATTCTGTGAGAGGGAATAAACCGTATTATTAATAAGTCATATCTAAAACGAACGGAAGAACAACGTTGTCCAAGTGACAAATTTACTTTTTTGTGCTTTGCTTTGTACCTTTGCAAAGGAGCTCTCTGTTATAAGGATACTATATGTAGCTAGGTTGCTATACAAATCTGTTCGTTGGGAACCATGCTCCCAAATCTTTGTACTCCACTTTATAAGGTTTAATACATCTTTGAGTATAGAAAAAGAAAAGGCAATGCTACTTTTTTTGGGAAATCAAATTATCAAAGAGTTTTCGGTCGAAACTTCTCGTGGTTATTTGGTACTTAATCCGTTCCAATTTATAAGACGTTTGACTTTTTCAACCACAAGTTTGACCACTCGTCTTATTTAAAAAATTTATACAAGCAGCAAGCTTGTCGTCCAACATTCAATTACTAAGCCATGTCAGTTCTTGCGAGATGGAGATTGTGCTGGATACCAGAATGGTCAGTTGTGCTGGATACCAGAAGGGCCTTGTTTAGATCCCAAAGTTGGGGTGTCCAAACTTTGGAAAAATAACTGTAGCGCTACTGTAGCATTTCGTTTGTATTTGGTAAAAATTGTCCAAACATTGACTAATTAGACTCAAAACGTTCGTCTCGCAAAGTACAATCAAACTGTGTAATTAGTTTTTTTATTTCATCTATATTTAGTACTCCATGCATGTGCCAACATTTTGACGTGATGGGAATCTTCTTTTTACATAGTGGAATTTGGGACCAAATTTAATGAACTAAACAAGGCATTAGTACAAGATAAAGGTCTTTCGCTCCCTGGCGCGATAAGCAAACGTGCTGACTGCTGAGGTAGGATCAAAGCACGTAGATTCTGCAAAACTCGTGCATCCCCTCAACGCCGTAGTCTTATCCGAGTATACTACAAAGTTTACATTACAAAAAGTTATATTATAATAATCTGGTTAATCATCGCCGACCATAAGAAAAAGTATTTCTACATCAAATTTTGTTTTTTAAACAAACGAAAATAAAGAGAAGGCAACATGGGCCTTCACCCGCTCTTTCTATTCCGGCCGTCTAGTAGGCCGTGGCCCAATAAGCCCGGCTTCCCCAGGGAAACCCTAACCCCCGCGGTATATAAGGCGCGGCGCGGCGCGGCCGCCACTCTTCCCCATCTCTCCGCCACCACCCACCACACAGAGCGCAGGGAGGCCCTCTTCGGCGGCGGCGCCATGGTTTCGCTCAAGCTCCAGAAGCGGCTTGCCGCTTCCGTCCTCAAGTGCGGCAAGGGGAAGGTCTGGCTTGACCCCAATGAGGTCTCCGAGATCTCCATGGCCAACTCCCGTAAGACCACCACCGCTTCCCCCCCTCCGTCCAGTCTAGTTCGTCCGTCGATGAGCAAGCTCGTCTGTTCATCCCTTGATTGCTCAGTGGGGTGGGTTCGTGTTGTGGAGGCAGATCTATGTTTCTGAGCGCATGACGTTGTCCTCGGACAAGGGCCCCCAGATCGAGTCGCAGAGGGTTCACCCGCCGTCCACCAGCGTATGACGTTGGCTCGGTCGCTTGTTGATATAGCTCAGTTTTATTGCCGTTTAGACATACCGTGGTAGTTTAGTTTGTTCGTGTAGTCATGGATGAAAATGAAATCTTGTTCTGTTTGCATTCTGTGGCACCTCGTCATGTAGTTGTGTTGATTATCTTAGCGTACAGGATATTAAACTGTTAGATTTTGCTGTTATACTTTATTTCCTGCTACTAATATACAGTACAAGTTGTCTGGGTTATCTAGTTTTGCCGATGGAGATAATATTTGCTAAGTGATGCAATTGTGCATAAGTTCATTGTGTATTATGATTAGTTTGTGCTCTGCTTATGATTTGCATGCAATACATAGTCTGTTTATGCTGTCTGTACATGGAAACCGTATGTTCTGTCCTACACGTTTTATTACTTAGATTTCTATTGTTTGCTTTCATGGACCACTGCTGATTTACAAGTATGCTTTTATGTTAGCCTAAGGTAGTGTGCTCAGACTGTTTGCCGTGCGTATGCTTTTCTCCTGTTGGTTTAGTACTGAGATGGCCTTCATATATGCACAGTATTATGCGATTTGATGAAGATGAGTAGTTATATCACTCAGATTTGATGTGGGTAGTTATTTTCTCTTTTGTGCTCGTTCAATTTTGATCAGTGTTATGGTTGAACTTTTTGTTTGAATATTGAAATCTTTGTTTTGCTACTTTGTAACGCAAGGATCATAAGTATGACCATTATTTCTACAATATACTTGCAGGCCAGAATATCAGGAAGCTGGTGAAGGATGGCTTCATCATAAGGAAGCCCCAGAAAATCCACTCCAGGTCGCGTGCAAGGAGGGCGCATGAGGCTAAGCAGAAAGGGAGGCACTCAGGATATGGTATACTGCTGCAGCACTCGATTGCTCTGTTTGTTGCCATTGTGAATTTATTACTGAGATCTCTGTTTTTTTGAGTCCTGCAGTATATGCTAATCTGATCTCCCTGCAGGTAAGAGGAGGGGTACCAGGGAGGCTAGGCTGCCAACCAAGATCCTTTGGATGCGCAGGATGCGTGTTCTCAGGCGTCTGCTGAGGAAGTACCGTGAAGCAAAGAAGATAGACAAGCACATGTACCACGACATGTATGTGAAAGTGAAGGGAAACATGTTCAAAAACAAGAGGGTGCTCATGGAGAGCATCCACAAGACCAAGGCAGAGAAGTTGAGAGAGAAGACCCTGTCTGATCAGTTCGAGGCCAAGCGGGCCAAGAGCAAGGCCTCGCGGGAAAGGAAAATTGCCAGAAGAGAGGAGAGGTTGGCCCAGGTAAGATTTGAACATTCTGAAACTTCATAGTTTTACGTTGTTATAAATGCTGATTTGTAATATTGACCAATGGTAATTAAATTTGCTAAGACTCATTAGTTCTTTATTGATCTGTTAAGAAGGTATATGCTTGATTTTGTTTAATCAATCTCGTGGCATATGATTGGACATCCTACTTTCATTGTCTACCATAGTCATGCCAGGCCTCTACATTGTTTTTAAACTTTATCTTGTGCATGTTTTCTGACATCTAGTGGCATTTTGATGTACCTGTCTCTTTATCTGTTGTTCATTTGTTTGGATTCTAAATGCATGTTTCATCCTTGTGTAGGGCCCAAGGGAGCCCGCAGCCACACCAGCAGCAGCTCCTGCCCCCGCTGCAGCGTAAGTGCCTTGGAACTACTTCACTGACCTAGCTTCCTTGATTTAGATGATGATCATGTGGTTGTTGACATTTTCTTTTGACACTCCAATGTCACAGTGCACCGAAGAAGGCAAAGAAGTGAAGGAACCGAAGGAGTGGCTTTCGACACCAGGACGTAGCCTAATTTTGGAGTGCCTCAACGCTGTTGCTGTTATGTATCTAAACCGTCGTGTCTCAGATATCATGAAACATCTCGTCTTGTTTGTCATGATGGATTTTGTAGTAATACTTGTTTATCTTAAGTCCCTTCGCAACGAATTATCACAGAATCTGGTTATGCTTCAGTGAAACCAAGTTCTTGTTTTGCCTAGTTTATCTTAACCTGGCCTTGGTTGCATGTGACCTTTTGTGTTTGCTCGGAGGTCGATAACCTGATCTGTGGGGTGTGAAGTGGCGATGATGCTGGTTTTTTGTGTTCTCTGATGGTTTATGAGCACTAGATGTGATATTGATATTACTATGTGAAACAACAGAGATGCGCTCCGATCCTGCTCCGATCCTACTTCTGACATAGGTCTAGGCTGGGTCATTTGTTCTTGTGACAAATCGAGTTCAGAAATCAAACTGACGTAAAACGGCAAAATTCTACCGTGATGCCCTCGTCTCGATGTTATATAGCATAGCCAAGGGAGGGTTTAAGATCGAATTTTTAGAATTTTGGAACAAAACCTACTGTCTGGGAAGGGATTTACTTACTATATGAGGTTTTCAGTGTTTCGAGAGGTTTTCAGGGTTTCCAATTAGTTCTTTGATCGATGAGAGTCTTTCTTAACAATTCCCGGATAAATGCTCTGCTAAACAATCATGCATACTAAAAATTTGATTGGATTTTTTAGATGAGAAAGTGGAGAAAATAATGAGACATCAGCCGCTGGGCGTCGCCGAAATCTGCCGCAAGTGGCCGCTCAACTCGACATCGCTAGCTCCACCACGTCGACGTCGACCTCCACGGCTCCACGGCCTTCGACGGGGATCCAATCCACCTCAAGTCGACGTCGACCTCAAATGGCCAAAGTTGTTCGGATCCAAGAGCCTGAGCACGACGGGGAGCCCTTTCGACGGCTGCAGCGTCAGGTAGTCCGCCGGCGCGTGCACGTACTCCGGCGCCACCTCGAACGCGAACCGCCGCAGGATGAGCGCAAGCGTGGCCTTGGCCTCCAGCATCGCGAAGTCCTGCCCGATGCACGACCGCGGGCCCACGGAGAAGGACAGCAGCGCGTTCGGGTGCGCCGCCGCCCTGCCCACGCCGTCCTGGAACCGGAGCGGGTTGAACGCGCCGGCGTCCGCGCCCCACACCTCCTCGTCGCGGTGGAGCATCGCGATCGGGATCAGCAGGAGGGTGCCCTTGGGCACCTTCACGCCGCTGAGGTCCGCGTCCGCCGTCGCCTTCCTCGCGAGCATCGGCAGCGCGCCGTACAGCCGGAGCGTCTCGTAGAGCACCATGGTCACCTGCGAAACAAGATAAGACCGACATGGCCGTGAGCCCGTGACGCACGCTCGCCGGCGATCACCGTGTGCATATACACCTGCTAGCTAGATGTCATGGCCCAACCCACTACGGCGGCCCAACTCTGAGAGCGACTACGGGCCGGATGAAGGAAGAAGCGTATTCCGAGATTGGATGGCGTAAACGCCACATGTACTACACTTATGCATTAGACATAGAGACTATGACGTGTGGGGCCTTCGTGCCAGAGAATGGGGATGAGCATATAGGCCATCGCCTTTGCTTGTAACAGACAAGTTGAAATTTGATAAAGTAAAAAGTTCGTCTCGCGTGTTGAGGTTCTCTTCCTCATCGCCGGCGACCGCCCTGTCCTTCTCACGCCTCGGCCTCGCCGGCGGCAACGGGATCGTTACAGTGGTATCTAGCTCCATCTATCCTTGGCCCGGGCTCCGATTTCCCACCCTTCCCACCCTACCAAGTCGAGTTCTCACGGTGAGCGGCGCAGTTGGTCGGCGGCTCGAGTTCTCGCGGTTACTCCGGTAATCCGGCGAGCTCTGCTCTTGTCGCAACCGATCTCGCCAGCTTAAGCTCGATTTAGGTTCCAATCCACCAAATAGATCGGAAGTCTTTCAGCGGAGCGGATTCGTCTCTCGGCGCAGCGCTACACCTACCGGCGGTGCGTCAGCCTCAACCAGCACCGTCGGCTTCGTTCTACATCAACTGGGGTCGGCATCGACTTGATTGGGGTGGAGGCGTACCCGCTGTGAGCTAATTCCTCTCTGCTCATCTTACTTGTATTTAGGCAGCATCGATCTGTAGCCCAGGGTTGCGCAGCAGCGTTTGCGTGTAAAATTCCGTAAGCTACAAGTAGATCTGCTGTCTGGTGGCGATTTGGCGGGGGGACTGTCCGTGGTTAGGGTTCCAGAACATGTTTCTGTGGTAAAATTCCAAGACCACGCCTCAGTTCCAGGCGGCGGTGATTTGCGTTATCGTCGGAAACAGGGGAAGCTACGGCTGAGCCTAGACGGTAACTGTTGGTTGTGTGGTTGACTGTTGGTTGTGCTATTGATCAGTAGCCACGGCGCCGAAGAAGAAGCCACTTATTCCATCTCCTCAGACTGCTTTTGTGCTTGGAGCAATGGATGGTCATGCTGAAACTCTACTGACAAAGTGGGATGATCTTCTGGATACTCTAACTCTGATCACCAGTAGGCTGAATGATTTGGGTAAAACTCAGACAGAGGTCAAAACTGAATTGTTCAAAACCAATGCTAAGGTTGATGATTGTATTCGGGAACAGAAACTGTTGACTCAGAATATGGGTACTACTGGTGATGCAGTGCATAAATTGATTAATGAGGGCTTTGACAGATTGTTACCTTCTAGCTCCAGTAGTGACAGTTCTGACAGATCTGTGCAGAGTGTCGAAGAGGTGGCTAATTTTGACAATCTGTTTGCTGAAGGCCATGACAATCATACCAAGCATAATCACAGGAAGAGAAGGCACCAGCATCATCATCACAGAGATACCCACATGCCTCATCATGTGTTGCCCAAGTGGCCTTTTCCAAGTTTTGATGGCTCTCATCCTAAGGTGTGGTTACATAAGTGCAAAAATTACTTCACCATTTTCAAGCTTCCTCTGGAGATATGGGTTGAAGCAGCTTCCATGCATATGATAGACAATGCAGCCAAGTGGTGGCAAGTGTATCAGCTAAAGCATCAGGTCATCAGTTGGGAAAATTTCAAGAAGGCAGTGCTCACACACTTTGATGCTGATGATTATATTGGTGCTATGAATTCTCTCCTGGACCTTACTATGACTGGTACTGTAGAAGAGTATGCTGAGAAGTACAAGTCCCTTCAGTATGATATTTGCATGAATGGAACAGATCATGATGATAGATTTTTTGCAACACAGTTTGTCAGGGGTTTGAGAGAAGATATCAGGGCCGTGGTGGAACCCCAAAGACCTGGCACTGTTGAGGAAGCTGTGATCATTGCTAAGATTCAGCAGAAGACTGCAGACAGGAACAAGGCCAAGTATCAGTACAAAGCTAAAACTCAACCAGCCAAACCTGAGGTTAAGCCCAACACATCTGGCATTCTGTGGAGGGATAAGCAACTCAGGGATTACAGAAGAGCAAATAATCTGTGCTATGCTTGTGGGCAGCCATATGAACCAGGTCATGCTGAGAAGTGTCCTATGAGACAAAAACCACAGGTGAATGCTCTGGTAGTCAATGACTTGGACAGGCCATTGGAGGATGATGTGTTGAATCAGATGGCTATTTCTGAAGCACTTAGTGAAGATTTTGGGCAGCTGTCTATAAATGCCATTTCTGGCACTACCAATCCTGATGCTATCAGACTGAAGGCTACTGTCCAGAATCATGCTATGCTGATTTTGGTGGACTCTGGTAGTTCCCATAGCTTCATCAAGTCACAATTTGTGCATCTCAACAAGCTGCAGACCACATCTATGCCTGCTCTTCGAGTACAGATGCCCAATGAAACAATGATGCAAGCCACTGAGAGAGTTCAGAATCTGAAATGGCAGATTCAAGGGCATAAATTCTGCACTGATATGATTGTATTGGACATTCTGCCATATGATGCTATATTGGGCTATGATTGGCTCAAGACCAAAAATCCCATGAAATTCGACTGGGAGGCTAAAACCATTTCTTTTCCTTATCAAGGCAAGCAAGTGACATTGCAGGGCTTACAACAAGATATGGTGCAGATACAAGCTATCAGTGCTGAGCAAGTCTACAAATGTATTCAAGGCCAAGATATTTGGGCTTATGCTATTGTGAAACCAACAAAAGAAGCATCTACACCTGCTCAGCCTCCTCCTGTGCACAAGTCTGCTTCTAAACAGCAATCTGTGGATGCAGTACAAGATCTCTTGGTTCAGTATGCAGATATCTTTCAGGATCCAAATTCTCTACCTCCACACAGATCTTATGACCATGCAATTCCATTGCTACCTGAGGCAGTGCCAGTGAATGCTAGACCATACCATTATTCTCCACAGCATAAAGATGAGATAGAGGCCCAAGTTAAGCAGTTGCTGGAGGCTGGCTTGATTACCCACAGCCATAGCCCATTTGCATCTCCAGTGCTGCTGGTAAAAAAGAAAGATGGTCAATGGAGGTTTTGTGTGGACTACAGGAAGCTAAATGCTTTGACTATCAAGAACAAATTCCCAATGCCTATAGTGGATGAGATATTGGATGAATTGGCTGGTGCAAAGTTCTTCACTAAGCTAGATATGAAAGCTGGGTATCATCAGATAAGAATGCTACCAAATGATGAGTATAAGACTGCCTTTAAGACTCACCAGGGCCACTATGAGTTCAAAGTCATGCCATTTGGTCTCACTAATGCACCTGCAACCTTCCAGTGCATTATGAATCAGTTACTGCAACCATTTCTAAGGAAATTTGTGCTGGTGTTTTTGGATGATATACTGATTTACAGCAAGAATTTGGATGATCACTTGGAGCATATCCAGGAGGTATTTGCTGTGCTCAGGGCTAATCAATTCTTTCTGAAATCATCTAAGTGTACCTTTGCCCAGTCCAGCTTGGAGTATCTGGGGCACATCATCTCTGATCAGGGTGTTGCTACAGATGAGTCTAAGACTCAAGTTATGCTCAAATGGCCAACTCCAACCAATATGACTGAACTTAGGGGTTTTCTGGGGCTTACAGGCTATTATAGGAAGTTTGTGAGAAATTATGGCATTATTGCTAAGCCATTGACAAATGTATTGAGGCTCAAAGCTTTTCACTGGACAGCACAAGCTCAAGAGGCTTTTCAGAATCTGAAAGTGGCTATGACAACAACTCCAGTGCTAGCTTTACCTGATTTCAGCAAGCCTTTCCAAGTGGAAACAGATGCTTGTGCTGATGGTGTTGGGGCAGTACTAATGCAACAAGGTCGGCCATTAGCTTATCTCAGCAAGGCCCTAGGGGAGAAGCATAAGCAAATGTCAATATATGAAAAAGAATTTCTGGCTCTCTTAATGGCAGTGGAGAAGTGGAGGACATACTTGCAGAGGGACCAGTTCATCATCTTAACTGATCATAAGTCCCTGTCTTATTTAACTGAGCAGACATTGCATTCAGAGATGCAGAGAAAAGTAATGACAAGGCTAATGGGTATGGATTTCAAAGTAATCTACAGGAAGGGCAAAGAGAATCATGCTGCTGATGCTCTCTCCAGAATGCCACATCTGCTAGCTCTCCAGGTGGTGTCTACATTGCAACCACAATGGGTTCAGGAGGTTTTAAACTCCTATGCAACTGATGTTCAAGCTCAGGAGTTTCTGGCTAAGTTAGCTGTACATGCTCCAGATCCTCAAGGGTATACTTTGGATAAAGGGTTGATAAAGAAGGGCACTGCTCTCTGGATTGGTAACAATTCAGCTTTGCAAACTAAGATTATTGCTGCATTCCATTCATCAGCAATAGGAGGCCATTCTGGAGTTGGTGCAACCTATCATAGATTGAGGAAACTATTTTGCTGGAAGGGCATGAAACAGCATATTGATGAATTTGTGAAGCAGTGTGCTATTTGCCAACACACTAAGCATTCTCATGACCACCCTGCAGGCCTCTTGCAGCCATTACCAGTTCCACAAGGTATTTGGCAAGATCTGTCCATGGATTTCATTGAAGGACTACCATCTTCTGAAGGCTACACAGTGATTCTGGTGGTGGTGGACAGATTAACTAAGTATGCTCATTTTCTTCCTCTCAAGCATCCATTCACTGCTGCTACAGTGGCCAAGGTGTTCCTGGAGAATATTGTCAAGCTTCATGGGCTTCCCAACAGCATTGTCAGTGACAGAGACAAAATCTTTGTGAGTGCTTTCTGGCAACATTTGCTCAAGTCTTATAATTCCAAGCTCCATCTGTCCACTGCCTATCATCCTCAGACAGATGGACAGACAGAAAGAATTAATCAGTGCCTTGAGATGTATTTGAGGTGTGCTGTGCAAGATGCCCCAAAAGAATGGAAGCAATGGCTGTCTTTGGCTCAATTATGGTACAATTCTTCTTATCATACCTCACTGGGTTGCTCTCCTTGTATGGCATTATATGGTGTTGAACCCAATCTGGGGTTGAATGTGGTGCCCATTGATGGAAGCCCAATCTCAGTCACTGAAATGATCAACACCAGGGAGCAACATCTTCAGCTACTGAAGGCAAGACTGGCTCAAGCACAGAATAGGATGAAGCTTCAGGCAGATCGCCTGCGCACTGACAGAGCTTTCGCTGTGGGTGATCAAGTACTGCTACGGCTCCAGCCTTATACTCAGTCGTCAGTTGCAAGTCGCCCTTATCCAAAACTGTCTTACAAGTTCTTTGGGCCATACACTGTGGTGGAACGCATTGGGCAAGTGGCATACAAACTGGATTTGCCGAGCCACAGTGAGATCCACCCGGTCTTTCACATATCTCAGCTGAAGCCGTTTACACCCGACTACACACCGGTGTTCAGCGAGCTGCCAACTCTGACAGACCTACAGGCGTCCAAGGCCGTGCCCGAGGCAATTCTGCAACGCCGAATGGTAAAGAAAGGTAACCGAGCCATTACTCAGGTGCTTGTTACTTGGACAGGATTGCCTGCTTCATCAGCGACCTGGGAGGATCACCATGTGTTGAAGAACCGGTTTCCGGAGGCGCCTGCTTGGGGTCAAGCAGAAATTCAAGGGGGGGGAGATGTCATGGCCCAACCCACTACGGCGGCCCAACTCTGAGAGCGACTACGGGCCGGATGAAGGAAGAAGCGTATTCCGAGATTGGATGGCGTAAACGCCACATGTACTACACTTATGCATTAGACATAGAGACTATGACGTGTGGGGCCTTCGTGCCAGAGAATGGGGATGAGCATATAGGCCATCGCCTTTGCTTGTAACAGACAAGTTGAAATTTGATAAAGTAAAAAGTTCGTCTCGCGTGTTGAGGTTCTCTTCCTCATCGCCGGCGACCGCCCTGTCCTTCTCACGCCTCGGCCTCGCCGGCGGCAACGGGATCGTTACACTAGATTATTAAGCTTAAGGCGGAGGAGGCTCACGAGCTTGAGCTTGTTGAGGGCGTCGCCGCGGAGGGGCACCTCGGCGCCGCCGCACTCCCGGATGACCTCCTCCCTGAGCCGCTGCTGCCACTCGGGGTGCGTGCCGAGGAGGAACATGGCCCAGGTGAGGAGGTGCGCGGTGGTGTCGTGGCCGGCGAAGAAGAAGGTCTTGCACTCGTCGATGATCTCGTCCATGCTCATGGCCTGCTGCTGCCTCTTGCCGTCGTCGTCGCCGGCGGCGTTGGCCTCCAACATGAGGCCGAGCAGGTCGCTGCCATAGCCCGTCGCGTCCTTTGCAGCAGCGGCGAGGCGCTCGTCGATGATGGCCATGAGCGTGCCCCGCACCGTGCGCTCGAGCTCCCAGCGGCGCAAGTTGTCCTTGGTGGGCACGTACTGCATGCCCGGCACGCGGACGCTGTTGATGGAGGCGAACGCGATGAACTGGAGCTCCCGCTGCGCCAGGAACACCGCCTTCCCCTGCCGGTAGCTGCTGCCGAACGCCGTGTACGAGATGACGTCGGCGGTGAGCTCTGTGAACTGGTGCCCCACCTCCACCGTCACCCCCTCCTCCCCGCGCGCCGCGGCACGCGCCTCCCACGTCCGAATCACCTCCGCCGCGCACGCCGCCATGGCCCCCGTCATCGACTTGAGCTTGTCCATGGCGAACGCCGGGTGCACGACGCGGCGGTGGCGCGACCAGTCGTCGCCGTCGATTAACACAAGCCCCATGCCTATCAGGGATAGTATGGTGGGGAGAGGGTCCGTCTTGCGGTACAGCCCGGACTTGTCGAAGAGCACCCGCCTCACCATGTCGTAGCTGCCGACGAACAGCGCCGGCGTCGAGCCGGACCACGTCAGGAACACCTTGCCGTAGCTCGACGTCCACGCGCGGTACTGCGGCATCACGCGCGGGATGTAGTCGTGGGAGGCGAGGTCCAGCGTGTCGCCGCCCGTCGCCGCGCGCATCGCCTGGACCTCCTTGTGGTTGCCGACGAAGACGCGGTACGGCGGCCCGCGGACGCCCTGCCGCGCGAACGCCCTCGCCACGGCGTACGGGCGCCACACCAGGTGGACCAGCGCCGTCCACAGCCTGGTGACGACCACCACGGCGACGGCGGCGGCCACCAGCGCTGCACCTCCCGTGGCCATGTCGAGCAGCTAACAGGATACGATCGAGAACTCACTGTGTCACTGTGTGTGTGTGTATATATTGTGCTGCAGAAGCTGATTCGCCATAGTAAAGTACGGTGTCGATGATGCGACAGCTTCTCTGTTTGGCACTTGGAGCTTTCTCTTGGGTCCTGGCGTCCGGCGAGGTCGCCAGCGACCGGCCAGACGCTAAGTACAAGGCAAGAGCTTTGTCCGACGAGTGACGAGGGAAGATGTGACGGCCTTGCGAATGAACGGGCGCTTGACTTCAAGCGATCTCACACGGCAGCAGCCGGCAGGGGCCTTTTGCTGAGATAATGAATGATCATCTGGTGATCTGGATACTGGACAGCAACGTCACGTACTACGTACTTGCTTGCTTTATGGAAAGCTTGAAGCGTATATTACTTTTTTTTTTCATACATCCTCAGCGTACATATACTCTCCAAAGCATAATTTGACTTCATATTTTTTAAAAAAGATTATTGAAAAGCGGTATATGTATACATTTATGAAGGTATATTTCAAGACAAATTTATTCATATGGTTTTCACATTTTCAAACTCGACAACTTATAAATTATTTATTGTTTATTCTCAATGTTTGACGCAAGTCCTATCCGAAATAACTTCTTTTACCAATCTAGATGAAGTATGTTTTTTAGCATTCTTCATACATCTATGTTTTTTTTAACATTCTTCATACATCGCCATGACTGATCGTCTTGTCCTGTGAACAGGGATTAGAAGGCCCTCCGAATTGTCTACCATTCACATGTGAGTGGATAAGATCCTCTTTGCCTTATTTATAGAGAAATGCTAAGTGACATATGTGTGTTTTTTGGAGAAACAACACTTGGATTTTTTTTGAGTCACTCACCTGTGGGACCATACACCTTCTCTCTCCAACTCCTTCCTCCCGACTCAGGCCCATGCACGCGCTGGTCCGCGCCGAAGGTATAGAGAAATGCTAACTTTTCCTAAAAGACAGGCGCTTTTGTCTTTGGTTCAGACGATAACATGAACGTTTGATCTTGTTTCAAGATTCGTACATCTAATTCGTTACATTTTAATCTTATGGTTCACACAGCCATTGCCTAAACAATTACTATTTTTTGGCTGAAAATACATATATATAAAGTTCTTATATAGAGTTTGCGGCCAAGGGTATGTCTAGGATATTATGCTTTTTAATTGTCTTTGTTATCTTCTCCTTTCCAATGTTGGTAACATGATTTTTATTTGACTTTATTGAGTAATGCATGAGATCAAGATGTCCACTTGTGAAAGAAAAGTTTGGTAGACTGCTTCTTTGTCAATATCTGTATTAAATTTTGGAATACAAATGTTTGCTTGTCAATATCAGGGCATGGGACAGGACCAATGTGCTGTTTAAGCTAGCTGACATGGAATAGAAGACAGGGTGAAGTTGATAGCCCTCTGGTGGCAGTATTTTGTAACTTGTGTACCACTTTGCTAATCCATTCCAGAATGCAAAACAGACCGTACATAGTACTTTTTTTTAGATAATGGAACAGACCGTAGTACTTGGAGTGGAAGTTTTGGTTTTTCTGAATGCTAAGTGAAGTTTGGCGATATGGTTGGAGCTGTATGTAGACCAAGTCGGCAGTGTTGAAGCTTGATTCAAGCTTGATTCTCGATTAAGCATCCTATTTGGTGGATTACATATGGGCAGTCCATCAACACTACTTTAGCCACCACAGAAGGAGGATAACCATAAAGTGCTTGAAATGGATGTAGTCATGTTGAGGGATGTATGGAAGGGGATGTGTTGTACCACCAATCTACACAAGAGAACTAATAGAACCATTGAGGGTGATATCCATGCCGAAATTTAGTTTGATCTTCTTCATTGACTTCAATAATGCTTGCCATAAATTAGTAGTAAAGATGCTACCTCGATCGGCAATGGCAAGAGGAGGTCCATGAACCTTGAAAACACTAAAACTTGAATGACGTGTAATATTTGTAAACTTAGATGGTGTTTGGTTCATTAAGTGATCCTCTAAAGTTTAGCTACTTTTAGTTTTCTTTTATGAAACAGGAGGGCCAACACCCCTACTTATAGTCTTTTTATGAAATAGGAGGGGCAACACCCCTACTGGACTTGTACAAGAGCAATTTCACGAAACATAAAAGGAAATAAAGAAACTAGCAAGGAGTACACAAAGCCTTCTAGCCATTGATCAATATGGGGATGAAGCCGTGCCTTTGATCTTTTGTTTTTGACAACTTCGTGCTTTTGCTCTTAGGGTAACCAAGGCAAATTCTTGTCTGAAAACACCTCTTCATCTCTGAACAGAGTGAGCCAAATTCTTGAAGACGATGCCATCTCATAATCTAGATAGCCCAAAACACTATAACAACAGTTTCCATGAAGAAAGGAACCTTGATTTCAAATGCTCTCAGTATAACATTCAGGCTATACCAACAAGCCACTTTCAATCACCCCTTTGGGACTAAAGGGGACTAAACTACTTTAGTCACTTTTAGTCAGCGTGTTTGACATTCTAGGGACTAAAAAGTGACTAAACTTTAGTCACTGAACTTTAAGGACCCTAAATCGAAAAGGGCCAGTCAACCAGTAGACAACAACTAGCATAACCTCTTTTATGTTGGACTTGGACAGACCTTTAACGAAATCAACAAGAATATGAATCAATCGAGGCCATATCAGAGATAGGAAAGTCTTTGGTCTGTGGCCATTTCCCCAGAGTGTCCTCCCAAGGCAGATTGATGGACTGACTCAAGGAATTTTAGCTGCAATTGTGTTATGGTAGTTTTAGCATAATTGTGTTATGGTAGTTAAATGAGTGGCGAGAGTATTACACTAAGTTGTACTTATTTGTTGATTGTGCTTTTGCAAGAATGTGCTGGGATATTATTGGAGTTCAGATCAGCTCCTCTACTCAATTCCCTGAACTTGTAACCATCATAAAAGCCCAGCTTAACTCCTGTTTCTTCATAGAGACTCTAATTCTTTTGTACTAGACAATCTGGGCAGCAAGGAATGACCTGGTCTTCAGTGGCCTAGGAAGAGACAAGGAGTCCTATAAAAGAAGCTTCTTTAAAGAGCTTGCTTTACTCAAACACAGGCTCAAGCAAGGACAAGAGCAGCAGTTTCATTTATGGATACAAAATCTAGAGCTTATTGTTGCCTAGAGCAGATTTTCTTTGTTTCCTTTTTTGTTTCTTAATTCCTCTTCGTTCTCTTCTATTTTTTTGGTCTCCTTTTCCAATTTATGTAACCCCTGTTGTAACTTTTGGACCATTTTGTTTTAATAAATCTTTGTAGGGGCTTCGACCCCTCCAGTTCATTAAAAAAACTTAGTGTTGACAGCACAGTCGACGTGCAATTTGCGCTTGATAACTTTTTTTTTTTGCATGTTATAAAAAAACAAAACAAACGAAAATGATCATCCTCGGCGAGCAAAATCTGTGTGGGCCGAAAAAATCTTGTTTGGCAAAATAGTTATTTTGGTCCCTCAACTATTGCTCGAGGCCCAGTTTCATCCTTCAACTTTCAAAACGGCTATTTTAGTCTTCAAACACTACCTTTAAGCTCAATTTCATCCCAAAACTACAAAGATGATCCTCCAGTCCTCAAACTTTAAAACAATAGTTGATCTATAATTTTTTTCTTAGGTACTTCTACAGTGAGGCTCTACTAATAAACATTTTTGTATAAAGTGACATTTTCTATCTATAGGCTAAAAATAGTGCATATTGAGCATCTCCAACAGTTTGCTAAAATTAACTTGACAAATCATGTCATGTGGCAACTTGGCAAAAAATATGAAAAGTAAAAAAATGGACTCTCTGAGAGTTTACCATTTGGACTTGATAAAAACAGAAAAAAATAGGCCCACAGCGTACCGGTTCCAACTACCCTCGCGTCGCCACCCCTCACCGCACTGTCCATTTAGCAACAGGTAGGAGCATCAGCATCTAATGAAGAACTGGCATACATGTTCCATCAGCACGTGAAAGTACCATCCCGGTGGAAGAGCAATGCACGTTCGCGGCCACTAGCAAGATCTTCCAAGGCCGCCTGCAATCGTTGGCCGGGCATCAGCATCAGCAACAGTAAAGACAACGTGACAGGTTGCATTGCCGAAGACGATCTGCCGGCCACGAGCAGGATCTGTGTCTCCAATCAAGGTTTGCCTGCCACGAGCACAGTAGCATATATTAGATGGAAACACATTGATGAAAACAGTTCGAGGGAGGACGTATTCTACGAAGCTACAGCAAATTAGAGAGGGGTGCTTTTCTCTTATAGATGTGAAAATTTAGTTTTCAACCATGGTGAAAATTTGTTCCTAATAATGGTTTTTTCAAATTTTCGCCCCCGAGCTACAACGTAGCTCCGCCCCTATATCCCAGTACAATTCCCTGTTGAAGGTGCTGATCGCGGAGGCGATCGAGTTCCCTGCACTCGCTCCTCGTCTCGCCCCACGTCTCGCTGTCGTTCGAGGCCGCGACCAGGGAGGACGGCCTTGGCATGGAGACTCGTCACGCGAGGAGGAACGGCGGCAAGGAACAGATTGGCGCGGGGTCTCCTCGTCACGCGAGGAAGAAGGACGCGGCCAAGAACTGCAAGCGCGACATCGATCGCTCTATATGGCAGCCGGGCATGCCTCACGCCGGAAGGGATTAGTGGATTTTTCCATGCGCGCGCGGGAAGGCATCGGCGCTGCGTGATACCGCGATGAGGAGTAGGATCCGCGCGCGGAAAGATACGCGTGCGGAGGGGTTAAATGGCAACTTGCTAAAAATACCAACCTCATTTGTCAAACTGTTGAAGAGGAAATTTTGTTGTTTTGCCAAATTTTTAAGGATAGCAATCTCATTTAGTAAACTGTTAGAGATGCTCTAAGATTATTTATATCTATATTTGTGTTCATCTTGAAATAAAAGTTTAAAGACCAAAATGCATTTTGATAATTTGTGGATGTTAATTGAGCCAAAATGCAAAGTTGGAGGACTGAAATGATCACAATAATAGTTCTACAATGAAATTGAGACTAAAATAAAGTTTGAGGACCAAAATCGTCATTTTGAAAGTTTAGGGATATAACTAAGCCACCCCAGCATTTTGGTCTTCTTAGTCACAAAATTAGATTAAGTTAGTGCACCACGTTAAAGGCGGTATTCTTGTAAGTGTTCCCTGGCATTAACCTACGGCATCTCACCGATGGGTTAAACGGGTTATGTACTTTGTTCTTTTTCTCTTTAATGAATCACGTGTTATAGCAGGTTCAAAAAACCGAGCCTCGAGAGATTAAAACGGCTGTTCTCACATCTTTTTTTCTTCCTCATCGTCTGTACATTATTCATTTGGCACGCCAAGTACGGAATTTTCGTAGGCAAGAGACAAACACTGTCATGAGGCACATGTTTCTTGGTCTACGGAAATACAGAATCTTAACTGTCTCAACAGGGCGAAGTGTGCGGATCCAAAAATGGAACTTGCACTTGCTACACATCCAGAAGCTTGAGCACGACGGGGAGCCCTTTCGACGGCTGCAGCGTCAGGACGTTGGCCGGCGTGTGCAAGTACTCCGGCGCCACCTCGAACGTGAACCGCCGCAGGATGAGCGCCAGCGTCACCTTGGCCTCCAGCATGGCGAAGTCCTGCCCGATGCACGACCGCGGGGCCAAGGAGAAGGCCAGCAGCGCGTTCGAGTGCGCCGCCGCCCTGGCCACGCCGTTTCGGAACCGGAGCGGGTCGAACTCGCCGGCGTCCGAGCCCCACACCTCCTCGTCGCGGTGGAGCATCGCGAACGGGATCGCCAGGTGCGTGCCCTTGGGCACCTTCACGCCGCAGAGGTCCACGTCCGCCGTCGCCTGCCTATCGATAGTGATGACAGGGCCGTACAGCCGGAGCGTCTCGTACAGCACCATCGTCACCTGCAAATTAACCACGGCCATGGCACCATCGATTTAATCACTGTAGACCTGTACTTCTCGTTCATGGCCGGCGGCCGGTCAGAGCTTTAATTTGATTACTTACAAACTTGAGCTTGTTGAGGGCGTCGCCATCGAGAGGCACCTCGGCGCTGCCGCACTCGCGGAGCACCTCCTCCCTGAGCCGCTGCTGCCACTCGGGGTGGGTGCCGAGGAGGAACATGGCCCAGGTCAGGAGCTGCGCGGTCGTGTCGTGGCAGGCGAATAAGAACGTCTTGCACTCATCGATGATCTCGTCCATGCTCATGGCCTGCCGTGACTTGCCGTCGTCTCCGCCGGTGTTGGCCTCCAACATGAGGCCGAGCAGGTCGCTGCCGTAGCCCCTGGATTCCTTAGCCGAGGCAAGGCGCTCGTCGATGATGGCCGTCAGCGTGCCCCGCACGGTGCGCTCGAGCTGCCACCGGCGCACGTTGGCCTTGGTCGGCACGTGATCCATGCCCGGGACGCGCACCACGACGTTGTTAGTAGAGGCGAAGGCCATCACCTGCTCCCGTTGCGCCAGGAACACCTCCTTCCCCTGCCGGTAGCTGCTCCCGAACGCGGTGTGCGAGATGACGTCGGCGGTGAGCTCCGAGAACTGCTGCCCGACCTCCACCGTCGCCTCCGCGTTCGACGAGGCCGCGGCACGCGCCTCCCAGTCCCGGATCACCTCGGCCGCGCACGCCTCCATCGCCGCCGTCATCGACTTGAGCCTGTCCATGGCGAAAGCCGGTTTCACGACGCGTCGGTGGCGCACCCAGTCGTCGCCCTTGGTGAAGACCAGGCCCCTGCCCATGACCGCCACGAGTGCGGGGCTCGGGTCCGGATTCACGTACAGCCCGGCCTTGTCGGAGAGGATCCGCTTCACCATGTGGAGGTCGCCCACCCACAGCCTCGGCGTCGAGCCATTCCACGACAGGAACACTTTGCCGTAGAGCGACGCCCACGCCCTGACGTGCGGCATCACGCGGCGGACGACGTCGTTGGAGCTCCGCTCTAGCGCCTCGCCTCTCGCCGCCGCCAGCAGCGCCCTCGCTTCCCGGTTGTTGCCCACGTAGAAGCGGTACGGCGGGCCCCGGACGCCCTGCCGAGCGAACGCCCGCGCCACGGCGTACGGCCGCCACGCCTGGCGCACCAGCGCCGCCCACAGCAACGGGACCAGCGCCGCAACGAGCGCGGCGAGAACCATTGCCACGCCGCTGCCGCTCATCTCGACCATCCTGGGCTGGGTGTGGTGGACGAACTCCACTTGGTCTCAGACTCTCAGGTTCTGATTTAAATTTGTTGGTGTGGATACACTAGCCGTATATATGCAGCGGTTGCCCTCCTATTGGAGCGTTGGACGCCACAACAATCTATCTATCTATATGACTATATCTATATCTATCATCTATCTGATATCTATCTATCTATATCTATATCTATCTTCTATCTAATATCTATACAATATATATGTTTATTATAGGAAAAATTCCTTTCTACATGCTAGTTGATCACGCTCAGGCAGCCCAGTCCATTTTTCAGAAAAAAAAGCACATTCAGAAAATTGTATGCCATCCAGTATTTGCAGGAGAAAAATATCATCACATTCAGAAACTGTATGGCATCCAGTTTTCAGGGGAAAATCAGCACATTCAGAAACTTTGCATGCCATCCAGTTTTCATGTAAAAATCAGCACATTCAAAAACTGCATGCCATATAGTTTTCAGAAACATATCAGCACACAGTTCAGGCATGCACTTTGAATAGCATGTATTCTTGGCATATTGTGAAATATGGCCACATTGCACTGTGAAAATCTAAGAATTTACACATCATTCAGGAGCATATAGATGTATTTTGTGCAAAAGGAGATTATCTTGGACCCTTGAGTACTTAGCAGGGTGCACCTAGATGATATCTACACTCCGCAATAACGTGGAAAAAGATTCAGGAGTAAAGCTTGTAACCATGTCACTGGCTTGCTCTCGCTACTGAACAGTTCAACCATACTGGGTTGCAGCAGACATGGAAATTGGAAAATATGGTGAGACCACCAGAAAACTGGAATCGATCTGAAACTGTAACACGTTTTCGGTGATGTAAGGGGCTTCTTTTCACTATGACTTGTAAATCTGCACCTTTGGGCCTTGGAATACAACTAGTTGGCATAATTCTAACACTGAACACCAGCATTAGAATTCCACCCACCTCTGATGAAATAACTGTTTGCGTGGTGGCAGGCACAGCTGAACTACGATGGATGTAATAATGGTACATGTAAGTAACATCACAGTTTGATGAATAAAATTTGTTTGAAATCAGAGTGCCAATTGGCTGTGCAAAAATGGCATTTCATAACATTGACAAAAAATCCAGCACTATTGTGCACTGAAATAGATGACATTCTACAACAATGACAGTAAGCTGACAGTAAGGAAAAAGATCTAAACAAGCTGACAAAAGGTCTAAACAATTGTTTTGACAAAAGGTGCAACATCCGGCAAGGGAAAAGACCTAAACAAGTTGACAGTAAGCTGCTGAAACATCGAGCAACGGTCTATAAACAAAAGGTAAAACATCTTTGCTAAATTTTCTAGACTTATTGGCCACTGCTCCCAGTCATTCAGGACTTGTTAGCTGCTGCTCCATTTCTTAGCTCGGAGTTCTTTGCAGGTGCTTGGTTTTTATCCTTGGAGCTTGTTCCGGCAGCTTTCCTCTTCCTACCTGCAGCTGCCTTTCCTGCCTCTGTGCTTGTGGTTAGTGGTGCAGATCTTGCTACAGGTTGACTGGAGCAAATGAAGGCACTATCAGCTGGCAATGGCCCCTGAGGTCGAGATAGTGATGTAGACTGAGACCCAAGAACACATCATCTTCACTGTCCACAGCTTGATTCACCCTTATGTTATCCAAATTTGTGTAGAAAACAAGCAACTTTTTCAGGATTCTTCTCCACATACTGCACTTTGCTTGGACTGATGACCTTTGGCAATTCAGACACTGGATTTACAACATATCCATGGCGACTTGACATTCTTGAACCAGAGCTGCAACTTCCTCAGCCCCTACTGGGAATAGATCAGAAGAGACATTTTATAAAACAAAGTCTGACATTTTATTTCATTGACTGATCAATTCCTGCTACAAAGATTGGTCAAATAAATAAATTAATGTCAAGGAAGCAACAATGCATTTGATAAGACTAAGATGAATTTCTAATAACAAGGCATCAATATAAAAAATCTTCAACTACTCTATAAAGGGTTGAAACATAAAATTAGATTAACAGTTGTTACAGCTATTCTCGTAAAGAGTTTACGAATCATGAAAATCCTAAACCACTCTACAAAGTATTTAAACTAGAAACTCAGAATCAAAATTAGTATAATTATTAGAACCTGGGATATGAACAAGTTAGATGGCGAGTAGAGAGGAGAGAGAGGCGGTGGCTAGAGTTTACAAATGAGTGAGAGGGAGAGAGACCCTTTACTACCATGCTCTTGGCACTATATAAAGACAACGATAATTTACAAAGTGGCCTCTCAGTGTGGGGGATTTTTTTTTTTTTTACAAAGCTCAATGTGGAGGATGACACAAGCTACTACACTAACCCATATTGGGCCCATTCTAGGGGAGGATTAGCCCATGTGTTATATGGACTCCATGAATTCGGGTGGTGAAACAAGAAGATGTCATAGAATTTCTAAGCCAAAAGCAACGTCAAGATGCCCAAGGATAGCTAATGACGAGTTGTGGTCACGTTGTGGGCAATTTGGCATGCACGCCGAAAAGCGATACATGAGAATATATTTCAAATTCCACTATCGATAATTTTTTTGTTGATAAATATATAGCTAAACTAGAGCAGACAAAACACCAAACTTGCTATAAGCAGGTTGTTCAGACGATAACACCATGTTGGATTTCTCCTCCGATCGGGTTCACTAAGTTAAATGTTGATACAGTTTTCTCCAAGAATTCAAATATTTTGGCAGTGGCTGGTGGGTGCTACAGCTCGTGATAGTGTTAGGATCTTTCTAGGAGCATCAAAGTGGTACTAAAAGGGGTAACAGATGCGAAAATAGCTGAAGCTCTAGCATGTAGAAAAGGTCTAGCTCTAGCTAAGGATATTCATGTCCAGAAGCACCATTTAGCAAGTGATTGTGCCAACGTCAGAAGCTAAAATTATGTTTAGGAAAAAGTCTAGATAACCCCCTCACCTATGATAGGGTGTCTACTTAACTCCCTCAACTACAAAACCGTTTATCTAATACCCTGAAGTTTTGCAAACCGGTTAAAATACACCCTCGGTGGTTTTGAAATCTGGTGTGGGCTACGTGGACAGCCAGCGTGGCTATATGTTGGACACCGTGGCTCTTGGGCCTGCTAGCCAAGTAGCTTCGGCGCAGAACAAGTGAACCCGTCTGTTCGGTTCCGATCAGCTGCTCGCCCAAATCGTGCCACCTGGATATGCTTCCTCGTCGGTCCCTGCGCTGCCGAGTGTCGACGCCGGCCTACCTGCGTTGTCGATGTTGCGCTGCCTGCGACCGCCCTCAAAAGCCCCTGCGCTGCCCATGCTGCGCCGCCTGCGCTCGCCCTCGGCGGCCCCAGAGCTGCAGCTGCCGCCTCGCCTGCGCACGCCCTCGCCGCCCCCTTGCGCTGCCAATGCCGCCCTGGCTGCGCTTGCCCTCGCTGTCCCCCTGGACTGTCGCCGCTGCCCGGGCCATCAGGGTGCGCTGGTGTGGGTTGTCGCGTGGACGCGCGCTAGCCGCAGCACCCACCGGATTAGCCACACATCGCCGATCGACTGGAACAGCACGGCAGCTCCAGCCTCCAGGTACACGTCGCTGAGGTCGTCCTTGGCCCCCGTCGTGGCTGCCGAGACCCTCCGGTACGACGCGACGAGCGCGCCGACGTGGTCACGCAGACTTGCAGGCGCACGTCCAAGGCCGGCTCGAGCGCGTCGAACACTAGCACGTGAGGTTGGCCTGCTCTGTTTCAAAGGGGGCAGCAACTCGCGATCATTCTGGTGCCCAGAATCGGCATGCATTTGGTAATGACGGAAAGCTTGCTGTACGGTATACATGAATATTCAGGTTCGTGAAGTAGAGGTCCTCGATGATCAGGCAAGCGTATCGGGCCTCGGCAGGGCTGGGTATTAGATCGATGGCGAAATGGCGATGGCCAGACTTCGCTTGGACTGCAAGCCTCCAGGAGTGAAGCAGATGTGAACCTGGAGTCGGGGCTCGGCAGTGCTCGTGTGCTCGGGGCAGGCCGAGCTGCGGCGGCACGAGGCACCGCGGGAGGAGCAGCAGCGTTTGCCAGCGCAGGCGTTGTACGGGGGGGACGCATGCGGTGCACACTGTGCAGGCGGCGGGCCGACACCGCGGGTAGCGGCTTCCCCAACGTGTGGACGTCCCAGGCGCCTCCTTTACGCACTCTTGCCGCTGCGGTTGCTGGCGCGGCTCCGCAGTGTCTCCTCCCGTCCTTGCCGTCTCACACCGTCCAGCAGGCCCAGCTTGCTCCTGAGCTCGTCCCTGAAGCCGCGGTCCATGGAGATGTCGTGCTCCTGGAATGCGACGCCGTGCTCCTGTAGTGCTGCGCGGACTGCGTTGCAGGCCTCGAAGGTGGCGTGGACCTCGCGGAGGACGAAACGAGGCTTCGACCAAAGGTCAGGGGGTCGCCGTCGATGGGTGCTCTTCTCCGGCGCCCTCCCTCCCTCTCAGGGGTTTGTACTTCAGGGTTTTGAAGTAGTTCACAGCCCAAAGGTCAGGGGGTCAAATAGACTTTTTCCGTTTAGGAAAATCTCCTTTGCCCAAGCAGCTTCTGTATGATCGAAGGAGATCCATCACCAATCGGTGTATTCAGATGACGGAATAGTTTGAATAGGTTTGATTTGTGTATGTCACCACACAATCATCATTAAAGAAATTTGTCGCGCGCAGCACATATGCAGATCACTAAAGCATGAGAGGGAACTATAAGACCTTCACACTTTTGTCCACGATTCGCGGCATCGGTTACTCTTTTAAGCTACGAGAGAATTGGCTAGAGGCTGCATTTTAAGCGTCGATGCTGTCATCACTCCAAAACAAATACGAGTACTCCTTGTAAAGCCGTTGAGGGAAATAAAAGGACCTCATGATTGCTAATTCTACCAATTTGATTTGCAGACTTATTAATGATGAGAGTTAACTTGAGACAAGAAAACCAGGTGTGGCTTTTGCCGCGCCATTGTTGAGCAGCCAGCTAGCCAGGAGAACGAAAAGATTAAATTTTTTACTCTTCCTTTGACGTGGCTTGGATGAGATCGATGTGGACTTGAGGACATGAGCTCCAAAATTTTTGACATATAGGAGCGACATAAGTAACTAAATATTTGCATGTTGATGTACTGATGATGTGCTACAATATGCAACAACTACAAGCCAATAATCTTGGCAGCTGCAATAGAGTCACTCCTAAAGTGATGTTCAGATTGTGACTGGTGTTTAGCGATCTCCATTATACACAGATATGCAACTTGTAGGTTGTAGCTGCATTTCTTGTAACAGAAATGCATATAGTACTCTCTGCACTTTGAGAGGGTAAGTGGAACATAAGATGATCTTTAGGAGATATAATTCATGAAATTAAGGACAGTAGGAAGCATCAATTTAATGAGAAGGATGAAAGATAATCCTGTTTGATCTGGGCTGCGAGTGGAATGGCACAAATAGAACTCCATTTGAACCATTTGAAGCGAGAAAAAAAATATATGTAGTGATGTTTGTAATGGAATAGTAGCTGATCATTCCAAGGGATTTTGTGTCGCCTAAATATCAGTCATCAAGAGAATATGAACAAAGAATTTCTCCAACTTGTGGCAGCGAAGATTTAGCAGACTGAATTCAATCACTCTGTGGACCTGCACACATTGACCAAGTTGGCAATGTATTTGGCATATATAGCCCTGACTGAAAATTTAGGTCTACAAATGACAGAAGGTGAAAGAATTGTTGTCACTCCACATCTCTTTTTTTTGAGACGACGCCTTTCGACGCGTTTTTCAGTCACTCCACATCTCAGTCTCTTGTGCCGAGTACACTTGTGCACTTGGAGCAGAGAGTGTGCAGACTCTGCTCAAAGATTTGGTTCCTGAAGAAAACCTGCAGAGAAGACTGACTCTTTTTTTTTATATAAGAGAAGACTGACCGGTGACTCAACAGAAGCCGTGTCAGAGCATTTCATCAAGGCTAGAATGTAGTACTGCCTGACAAGAGCTGTAACTTCCTAAGCCATTGGCATTTGTAGATCCCATTCTGAGAATAGATAAGAAGATACATTTTATAAAATAAAATGTGACATTCTATTGCTTTGAACAAATGTTACAACGAATTGGGATGCTTCATAACATTACATGAATCAGCTACTTCATAACATTACATGAATCAGCTACAATGCTTCCTGTGGTACTACACTACAATCCTACATCAAGAAAGCTTCTCTTCATGGTGACTTGACGTTCTTGAACCAAGGGTGCTTCTTGAACCAGGGGTGCTCAAGCGCTTGCGCCGCTGTGAGCCTTTGTTCAGGGGAGAAGGCCAGCAGCCCCGTCAGCACATCACGGCCATCCTCTGACAGACCTTCCAAGAACTCTGGTTCAAGCTTCCCTGCAGCAGAGGCCATCTGATCTCGAATCTCGGACATCTGATCAAGCATCTCCTTTGTTGTCTCCGCCGCGAACAGAGTGTCACCACCACTCAGAAGCTCCGCCATGACACACCCGAGGCTCCACATGTCGACTGCTGTCCCGTAGTTCCCATGGCGCTCGAGCATCTCCGGTGCGTTGTACGGCAGCGTGCCGACGAGGTAGGTCTCATGCGCCTTCCCTGCAGGCTTCTGTCTTGTCGCCGATCCAAAGTCGCAGACTTTGAGCTCGCCGAGAGGGCAGACGAGGACATTCTCCGGCTTCAAGTCCCGATGGATGAACCCCACCTCATGGATCTTCTTGGCGGCGCCGACGAGCTGCCGCATCATCTCGCGGACGCGGTCCTCGGGCAAGGGCCTCCACATGGACTCGCGGAGGCTTGCCCCGCCGTGGACCAGCTCGAGGACAAGGTGGATGTCGCCGGTCTTGAGGTCAGCGGCGACATCTGAAATCCCGACGATGGACGGGTGGCCGCGGCACGCGTAGAGGGAGCCGGCCTCCATGGCGAGCGCGCGGTGGCCGGGGTGGCCGTGGCCGTCGGGCCCGTCGCCGCGGATCCACTTGAGCGCCACCTTCTTGCCGGTGCGGCGGTCGAGCCCCCGGCGCACGACGCCCTCGGCGCCCTCCCCGAGCACCTCGAACAGCTCGAAGTCGTCGATGCTCCTGAACCCGCTGTGCCGCGGTCGCTTGCTCGCGCCAGCTGCAGCGGCGCGTGCTTCTTGGTCCGGTGCCGGACGCTTGCGAGCCGCCGGCGGCACCGCCGCCGCCGCCACCGCCGCGGACATGATGTGAGCTCGGGATGGGGGAGGAGGCAGTGGGGATCTGGGTGCGGCGCGATGAGGCGGGATTGGAAGACGAATGCAGAACACGGGAATTGCAGATCGAGATGGAAAGAAGGAGCCGATTGGGAGATCTGACAGCTGCGATAGATATCGGTGGCCGGTGGCGTGGCTGTAACGCTGAAGACTCCGACTCGAATTTGAATTTCTAGTTCGAGTAGGATACGGGGACGCGTTTTGGCGGGGGCTCGAAATTTTTGCCTAACTGCTCGTAGGATACGTCAGCACTACATTACTGACATCGGCACCGATTTTGGTAAACAAATTTTTTTTTCACAAATATTATTTCTTCATGTCTGCGTAATGTATAATTGCTAGTCACTCAGTTCACAAACAAAATGCAATTATAGGAAACTTGTTGGTCAAACATTCACAACTTTGACTAATAAGTTTATAGTAAATAGAATTAGTAACTTTTGTCTCAAAACAAAATTTTAACTAATGGTACTTATTTTATCTTATGAGTGTTTTTTCATATAATTTTAGTCGAAGTTGAAAGTGTTTGACTTCTCAAAATGTGAGAATTGCATTCTTTTGTGGATGGATGAAGTATAATTGAAAAAAGGAAAAAATCTACATTAGAATGGACCAAAAATGTTAAAATTAAAAATAATAGTAGACAAAATAACTAGCACGAAAAAAAGATATTTTTGTGTGACAAAGAAAACTATATAAGTCATGTGTTAAAAATAAATTAATTGCAATGAAAAAAAAACAATACTTTCGTGACTAAAAATCATGAGTAAATTTATGGTGAACAAAAAAAAAATACTACCATAAACTAAAAGTAATGTAGCGATGAAGGTATCATCAACAAATATTGGCATCACAAATGAAAACCAATGAATAGAACAATAGTCATGGTGAACCAAATAGTTGCCTTTTATGAAAACAAAAATTTAAGAAAAAGAAAAAAAAAGGACACCCCCCTCACAAGAAAAGAAATTTGTTGTATTTGACATAAGCAAAATCATCATATGCTGACATCATCGTCAAATCTCTTTGCATGTAAATGGGGCCTCCAATCTTATAGATATTCCGTTCACCAAAAGAGAATTTTGCGTAGCAAAATCTAGCAAATGCGGCCTGCAAGTCTAATCCAATATTCTTTATATTTTTTGCTTTTTACATAAATAATTGATTAATAAAAATTTGCAGAAGTATACTCCTCGACAATTGAAATGGCAAGATTTAAATTTCATCAATTCATTTGATTGAATTTCCAATCAGTGAGTTTGTTTTATTTTCTATGTATCCTTGAATAATCATGGTTTTTCCAAATGTGGGTGGACTTATATGAAAATCGTGGAGCTGAACAAGATCTACAACTTTATTGCTCAAATTTTATGTTTCAGTCCATATTTGGCCCCAAAATAATCAGTGCAACGTTTAGAAATACAACTTGTACTTATACCATGTTCACATCTATAGCTTGCTTAATATGGATATGGACATATTTTAGCACTAAGATAAGATGACATCAAACAAAAGAGTTATGAACTACAAACTTACGGATCTCATGGAGAACTGCAATATCCATTGTAAATTTTATCTTAATATGACATCATAAAAAGCATTTTTTTAGATTTGCTACACAGGGGAGTGAATACCCTCAATTTATATGACAATTTATGTGGACAAACTTATACAAAATTGTGTGCTCATTGCATATATCTTTGTTGCTCACATAGTTTTCATTTGAAACCATCTTATAGTGTTGAAATAATTAATATAATGTTTAGGTTTACAAACATGTATGCAAACATTGTATCGGTTATCTCAACACCAGGATGGCTTTAAACAAAAGTTGTGGGCTTGAAATTTATAAATCTCTTTGAGCTCTACAAGTTTTATATAAATTTTATCTCCATCCAAGCTAATATGGAAAAGTTATGTGTTTTAAGCAATATTACAAAGAACAAAAAGCCAAATTCAATGAGTTATAAATAGTATAAAGGGAAATACTACCAGTGAATCTCACCAAGCTATTCGCAATGGGAGTATCTTTTTGGAAAATATCCAATCTTTTTATTTGCAAAACATGAATTAAAATATAAAATAGGAGAATATAATATGATTTGAATGAATGAATTTCTCTGCTTTGTCAGGGATGTCCTTCTAGTACCTTGGTGTAGGAGATGGGCAAAAACTTTGTTGTCGACAAGTGGTAGAGATGCTTCGGACATTGAAGCATATGTTGCTTTGGACTTCTTGTAACCTTTTGATAGTATTATGGGATTGTTTGTCCTATAATCATGGTGGTGTTAGCACTTGGCCTTAAAGGTAAATATAGATCGAACTCAATATTTGTTTCATACCATCATGTCTCGTCATGTATAGGAGTCTTGTCTTCCAGGAGAATGCAAACCACCATGAAGTTCAATAACCATTATTTTGCCCTTGTAGGTGACCCATATCTTGCTTCACTATGAGGAAGACGATGTTGTGGATGATGAACGCCTTGGGGTCTTGAACTTCCTAAATGTGGTATGGAGTTGGAGACCGAGGCTGGATTCAAGGGTATGGCTCCTTATTTTTTTTTCCCCTTTCTCCATGGTAAGAGTCTACGAGAGAGGAGATATATAGGAGGAAGAATAATGAAAGAGAAAGTGGCGGTAACCGGTTGTTACCATTTGCGCGTTGGTGGTTGTAAGACTTTAACTTTGTTTCGCTTTCTTCTGCTTAATGAAATACGCACAACGGCGTGGTCTCGAAAAAAATGAAAGAGAAAGTGGATGAGGAAGAGGCTAATGTTCTGTTGCTGTTGTTGGTTGAGCTAACATGTCATGCCTTGGGTTGTGGGGTGTTGGCACCTCACTACATGCATTAAATCGCTATAGAATTGCAGACTCAGTTCAGCGACCTAGTTTGACTTTGGTAGTTGATTAGTCAACATAGTGTTTGACAAGGCAATATCGAACAATATAAGAGGCTATGACGGCTGGATTGAAAATAAAGTTTTTACTAGGATTTGGTATGGTTGCGATCCTTCTCTTGAAATGGGCATGGTTGAAAGTGAATTGACGAGCAATGCTACCGGAGATCGATAATTGTCGTAATATAATGATCACGCACAACTTAAAAGCCAAAGATGACTCGATATGATATTAAGGTGTTGCTAGAGGGTGTGAAGTGTCTTAGCAACATGGAAAACATATCGATCCCTAGAGTGGACTGTCAGCGGCGCCCATCGGCAGGTACCTGATGATGCTGGACTGCAAGAACCTGATGATGCTGATACAGGCGAAGACAGGATTTCATCTGATGAAGGCCCACCTGATCCAGCAGCAGCCCAGCGGCCCAGGAGGCAGGCTCGGCCCAACGTTCGTGTCCGCGGCCCAGAATGGATGGCGTAGATTATATACTCCCGTTCGAGAGAGGAGAGGGCATCGATTGATTTGTAACTTCCTGAACCCGTCTTCCTCCTCTCGTTCCCCATCCGCTCTCGCCGCGGCGAGTCCCTCTGTTCTTCCCCAATTACCCCGTAATTTCCGAATTGAACCTATCAATGCTAGTGAACTACTCGTGAATTGCTAACAATTGGTATCGCTCCTAATCCACCCCGAAAACCACCCTTCCGATCATCCGCACTATACCAGGTTTCAGAAATCGCTCGGCGCCATGGATCCCAACTTCAAGCGCGTGCTCGACGAGCTGTCGGGTCTCGGCAAGCGCTTCGATGATCAGGCGACGGAGGTCAAGCGTCGGTTCGACGAGCAGGAGGTACACACTCACCAAGCGCTTCTCCGACCCGGAGAGCAACATCGCCGAGCGTTCCGCCGCCGCCGACCTCCGTTTCGCCGATATTTCACGCCGCGTCGGGGATCGGAGTCGGCGCCCGCCGATCCCGGGTTTCGGGCCGTGGAGCGACGCCTCAAGCCGCTCGGAGGACCACCACGGCGGCCGCGACGCCGAGTTCGCGAAGAGGCTCTTCGAGCTCGAGTCGCGCGCACCGCCCACATCAAGGACGAGCGGGACGCGCGGGTCGAGGATCCGGAGCGAGCGACCAAGGAGCTGCGATTGGCGTCCCGGAAGTGGATGGCGTCCTTGGTGACATCCGCCTCGCTCTCCGCAAGCCGGTGCGCACCTCCGCCAACGTCGACTATGATGCTTGGGTCGAGCGCCGGAGATCGGCGTACTCTCCGACGGCGGCGGCGCGCGCTCATCTCCGGACCAACCGCCACCAATCCCGTTGTTGGGAACCGCGTCGAACCTGGGGTTGTAATGACTGGGTTCCGCACCGGGCTCGTTCGATCCACAATACGTTTGTTCAAACTCCAGTCGGTTCCTCGTTCATTCCTATTCCTAAGCGAGTAGTCCTTCTCCTAATCATCCGCCACTAGCCCCAATTCCCCGTCCTAAACCACCCCCGCAACCCGATCCTCTTCATCCTTCTCCTAGCCCACTCGAGTTGTTTTGCCACCGCCCACCCGCATCCACCCATCGCCACGGATCGCCACTACCATAATCACCATCGTGGTCGTTTACCCAAGCTTCCGTTCCCGTTTCGACGGTGACAATCCTCGTCGGCCGGCGTACGCGAGCGAGAAGTATTTTCGCCGCACTCCAGATGAATCATTATGGATTGAGTTGTCTGAGATGCACTTTGATGGTGCGGCTTCGCTGTGGTATCAGTCGATAGAGTGTCAAGTTCCTCAGCTTACTTGGTCCACCTTTTGTAATCTGATGCACGATAGGTTTGATCATGATCGCCATGACGCTTGATTCGTCAATCCTTCCACATCCATATGACATCCACGGTCGGATTACCTATCTCGCTTTACCCAACCGATGGACCAGCTTAGAGTATACTCGCCGCGGCATGATGAGCGTTCGTTCACTCGGCGTTTTATTGATGGCTCGCGCCACGACATCGGGGCCGTGGTTGCTATGCATAAACCATCTTACGTCGATCTTGCTGCCTCTCTTGCTCTGATACAGGAGGAGATGTGCCCGGCGCCGCCGTCGCGCTCGAACCGTCATGGTGATTGGGGATCTTCGTCGCGCTCTTCTCGCACAATCTAAACATCCGTTGTCCGCGCCGTCACCACCACGGTCGGACAAAACGGCCGGAGTACTCCATCTTGTTGACCAGTGGCGCCGTCCCCGGTTGGTCATCCGATTGCGGCCGAAGAAGCCGCGTCGCGCCCAAGGACCCGTGCTTCAAATGTGGCGCTAAATGGTCTCGAGAACACCAATGTGCTCCCGAGGCGCCGATGGCGATGGAGGGTGTCCGGGACTCGGTTCCCGTCGATGATGACGATGCCGACTCCATCACTTCCGAGGACCCTACGCAACGGGTATTCTTGGCACTCTCTAAAGCCGCTCATGGATCTCGGGCGTCGCTCGGGTTATTTCATTCAATGGCCTCATCAACAATCGTTCGGTCTCAATTTTGATTGATTACGGTAGCTCTCGTCTTTTATCGGTTCATCTCGATTGAGGCGCTATCGATGTGATATTGAAACCCGCGAGAGTACTGTGAGAGTGGCTGGAGGAGGAGTGTTACAGAGTGCTCATATTGCCCACCAGGTGTCATGGTCAGTGGGAGAACATGTGTTTTGTTCAGATTTTAGAGTGTTACCTCTCAAGTCCTATGATCTAATTGTGGGTATGGACTGGTTAGAATGTCACAGTCCTATGCAGATTCATTGGCAACAGAAGTGGCTCCTTCTCCCTTATCAAGGCAACTGGGTTTTCTTGCAAGGCCTTAATGCAGTTCCTCCTGACAATCTGTTGTTGCATGTTGCTCCACTTGGGGTGGCCGAGGGTGAGTCTGCTCCGGCTTGCAAGTGCTGATGGTAACCGCTCCATCCTTCTCTGCAAGCCTTATTGCACAAATATCGGGATGTGCTCGAGCCACCAACTCGCTTGCCTCCTTCTCGTTCCGTAACCACTCTATACCCTTGATTCCAGGAGCTCAACCGGTTTTTATCAGGCCCTACCGATATCCACCGGCGTTGAAGGATGAGATTGAGCGGCAAGTTGCTGATATGCTGTCTCAAGGGTTGATCAGGCCAAGCTCCGGTCCTTTTGCCTCTCCGGTGTTGCTAGTTAAGAAGAAAGATGGCACCTTATCGATTCGTGTTGATTTCGCGACAACTCAATGCTATCACAGCTAAAGCTAAATTTCCAGTCCCTGTTTTTGATCGGTTGATGGATGAACTGGGGTCTGCTAGTTGGTTCTCAACTCTTGACCTTCGAGCTGGTTTCCATCAGATATTGTTGCAACCTGGCGAAGAGCCCAAGACAGCATTTCAGACTCATTGTGGTCAGTATGAATTCAATGTTATGGCATTTGGGTTAACGGGAGCTCCAGGTACTTTTCAGGGTGCCATGAACACCACTTTGGCCCCTGGACTGAGGAAGTTTTGCTTGGTGTTCTTTGATGATATTTTAGTGTACAGCAAGTCCTTTGAGGAGCATTTGCAGCACCTTGACATGGTGTTCTCATGGTTGGCTAAAGATCAGTGGAAAGTCAAGTTATCTAAATGCGTTTTGCTAAAAGCGCCAAATTTCTTATCTTGGCCATATTCTGTCTGAGCAGGGCATTTCCACTGACCCATGCAAGATCAAGGCGATTTCTTCGTGGCCAGTTCCTGACAATGTTAAGCAGTTAAGGGGTTTCCTGGGCCTTGCGGGGTATTATCGTAAATTTATTCGCCACTTCGCTTGATTGCCAAACCTCTTGACCGATCTCCTTCGCAAGGATTCCATGTTTGTCTGGTCTCCTGCTCATCAGTCAGCATTCCAGACTCTGAAAGATGCCCTGTGCTCGGCTCCGGTTTTAGCTCTTCCTGATTTCAGTGTGCCATTCCACATTGAGACAGATGCTTCAGGCTATGGTGTTGGAGCAGTGCTGATGCAGAAGGGGCATCCATTGGCCTATATCGCAAGTCGCTCTTGGGTCCACGCAATCAAGGGTTATCCACCTACGAAAAGGAGTACTTGGCAATCCTTATGGCGGTGGATCAATGGCGCCATTATCTGAAATGCTGAATTTGTGCTGCATACTGACCAGCGCAGTCTTGTTCATCTCAATGAGCAGAGGTTGCACACCCCATGGCAGCAGAGGGTATTCACTAAGCTGCTCGGCCTTCGTTACAAGTTGGTCTATAAACAAGGATCTGAAAACAGAGTTGCCGATGCCTTATCTCGTATCGCCTCAACAAGAAGTGTTGGCCATTTCTTCTCCTGTTTATTCTTGGATGGACACATTGGTTCAGTGGTACTCTTCGATCCGGAGGCTAGTTCTCTGTTGTCCAAACTGTCTCTTGGATTCAGCATCGTGCCTGCCGTACGTTTGCGGGATGGGGTGATTTTGTACAAAAATCGCATTTGGCTGGGTACCAATTCGAGTTGCGAGGCTAGAGTGTTGTCGGCACTACATGACAGCCCGGTGGGAGGCCACTCGGGAGCCCCGCTACTTATCGAAGATTAAACCCCTGTTCTTTTGGAAGGGCATGCGTGCGATGTTTGGCGATATGTGCAGTCTTGCTCTACTTGTGCTCAAGCAAAACCTGATCGGGCGGCTTACCCGGGACTCCTTCAGCCACTTCCGGTGCCGCGTCAATCCCGGGAGGTGATATCCATGGATTTCGTCGAGGGTCTTCCCTTCCGGCTCGGCTAATGCTATTTTGGTGGTGGTCGATAAGTTTTCTAAGTACAGTCACTTCCTTGCCCTTGAAGCATCCATTCACTGCGTCATCGGTGGCCCGTTTGTTCATGGATAACGTTTTCAAACTCCATGGCATTCCAAAGGCTATAATCTCGGATCGTGACAAGGTTTTCACAAGCAAATTCGGCAATTGTTGTTCGAGTTGTCTGGCTCTGACTTGCACATGAGTTCGTCCTACCATCCACAGACCGACGGGCAAACAGAGCGCGTAAACCAGTGTGTCGAGACTTATTTAAGGTGCTTTGCTCATGCCCGCCCACGTCGCTGGAGTTCCCGGTTGTCCTTGGCGAGTTCTGGTACAATGCTTCGTTCCATTCTGCTCCGGGCCGATCACCATTCGAGGTTTTATATGGTTTTCCCCCTCGCCACATTGGTCTTGACATTGATTCCGCAGCTCCGGTTCCCGAGCCGTCGTCTTGGCCGGCTGAACGAGCCTTGATGCATGACCTTGTGCGCCAACACTTGCTTCGTGCACAAGCCCGCATGAAGAAGCAAGCGGATAAGCACCGCTACGAGCGGCACTTTGAAGTTGGTGATCGGGTGTTCCTCAAATTACAGCCGTATGTGCAGTCGACAGTGGCTCGTCGAGCTCATCACAAGCTGTCATTTCGTTTCTTTGGCCCTTTCAAGATCTTAGCCAAGATTGGCAAGGTGGCATACAAGTTGCAATTGCCCGAAGGATCTGCAACCGTACATCCGGTGTTTCATGTTTCGCAACCGAAGCGCTCTGCTGGTGACCAAGTGGTAACTTCTGAGCCCCTAATGATCTCGGTCGAGTTTCAGGTGCCTCACGAAAGTGCTTCAGATCGCTGGTCGTCGAGCCGACGCCCGGTGGAAGAAGTATTGGTGCAATGGTCGCACATGCCGCTGTCTCTAGCTACATGGGAGCCTCTTCTTCACCTCAAGGAGCGTTTCCCGCGAGCGCCGGCTTGGGGTCAAGCCTCGTCTCAAGACCGGGGGAATGTCAGCGGCGCCCATCGGCGGTACCTGATGATGCTTTGGACTGCAAGAACCCGATGATGCTGATAACCGAAGACAGGATTTCATCGATGAAGGCCCACCCGATCCAAGCGCAGCCCGCGGCCCGGGAGGCGGGCTCGGCCCAACGTTCGTGTCCGCGGCCCGGAATGGATGGCGTAGATTATATACTCCCGTTCTGAGAGAGGAGAGGGCATCGATTGATTTGTAACTTCCTGAACCCGTCTTCCTCCTCTCGTTCCCCATCTGCTCTCGCCGCGGCGAGTCCCTCTGTTCTTCCCCCAATTACCCTGTAATTTCCGAATTGAACCTATCAATGCTAGTGAACTACTCGTGAATTGCTAACATGGACCTAGACCCTAGTAGCCAACTCATTCCCCCACTAAGATTGAGGGTGTAGATGTTGAGTACATGATAATCAATAGGCAAAAAACAGGGTTGATCAGGACGAGCATGAAGTTGCCACTGAACTTCAAGCCTGTGATGTACTAGTCGGAATCTATCATTGAGGAATTTACACACAATAGATGAACTGCAAAGACCCAGTGGCATAGCTAGGTCGAGAGGGCTCGTCGTCAAGGGTGTCGATTTCAATCACAAGGGACTAGTGGTAGTAAGGCTCATTGGGACCTTAACTATTTCTAGAAGCGGATGCATTTTCAACATCGTGTGGAATAAGATGTGGTGTCTCCTACATTTGTTTTTGTAGTAAGTTTTTTAGATAGAGACTTTTGAGCACGTTTGCAGTTTATAAGGGGAAAACCGTGAAGGGAACGAAGGTGCGGTCCCGAGAATCCTCCTCAACGCTCGCCTGTCTACAGAGGCAGAGATGATGAGATGAATTGAGCTAGGACATTATTGGTTGGTTTCGACATACAGTGCTAAATCCTGACAAACCCATCTAAAAATCCTCAAGCTTTTGCCTCCTACGGCAGGCAGGCAGGCCTTGACCGGGCGGACGGATCACGGATCAACATGATGCATGCTGGTGTAGAGATTACTCTGCTGGGGATGAGATCGGAGATGGAGCTGCGCGTGGCCTGTGTTGCCGTTCGTTCCTAAGGTGCGTGTCAGTTGAGCAACAAATTAGGGAGAAGATGTCAGCATTTTTTTGCGCTAGTGCCACCATGGTAATCGGTAATACCACATCGGCAAGTCAATTCTTCTTTTTCTTTCCTTTTTTTCCTTGTGTCAGAAGGTTGTGGTGAATCCTGTTGTCACCGTTCATATTTTGATTCGTTAATGACCAATATTACATTCTAAATAGGATGAACAGTAATTTATCTATCTAAATGTACGCTCCACATGGTCTTTCAAGATCCATAAAGGCCCGTCAACCTGCATGCAAAGCTATTGCTATCTCTTTTCTTAAAAGAATCAGATCCATTCTAGATTTATCAAGGGAAGATCCATAAGAATGTCCCACGACAAAGCGCATCAATAGGATCTTGAAAAGGACATGCCATTGGATGCATGCATATATATGTTAATACCGGCCTCCTTTTCCAATGCAAGAAGAACTATAAGCATGTCATCTGCAATCAGATGGCAATAATGAGGGAAGAAATTCTATCTACATGAACCAAACTCAAAAGTGACAGTTAGTTAGCTTCTCGAACATGGTCCAGATTTGGGCACATTCGGAGGGATATCCAGATTTCAACTGGAGACCTTTGTGGTATATATAGGCCTTGAAAACATAAAACTATAAGGCAAGGAAACAATGGAGGAAAAGAAAGATCTGAAGAAGCGTCAACAGCAGGCAGTTGAAAGGTCAAGAGAAGTAGCTCAGGGTGAGAATCACAGTGCAGCTCTCCTCTGGCATGAAGGCTGAGAGAGGCACGAACAGTTTCTGTCTTTTCCTGCCAAAGGAGAGCTGCCCTGCCATTCACTAACCCTGCAAACAACATGCACAGTTTCTAGATACTGGTGCCTGGCAGTGTACTCTGGTCTGCACGAAGGTTATGTCCATGGATATAGTTTTTATATATTTCTCTGTGCATCTTTCTCATTGGTGTGAAGCAGGGGATAAGATTTGTTCTTATTGTTTATAGTTCTTGAACAATAGCAGTTACCATTGCCAGCTCACCAAGCAAAGCTGGTGGTATGAAACACAATTCTCATCTCATCATTGGTGGTTTGATTTTTCTATTGATTGGTCATCCATATAGAGGAGAAACATAGCTTTTGCTATGTTCTAAGCATCTTTGGAATAAAGGAAATATAAGTCGAGCACGAGCTTGGGTTGTCTAGGCGTATATAGCCTCAATTGCTTGCATATCTTTTTTATAATATGAATCAATTATTATTAATTGACAAGTGCATACAGATTTTTTTTTTCCCGTTAAGATGATTAATGGAAATGGGGCTTCGCCCTCTTATGGAAAAAAGTGCATACAGATTTTTGGACTGACGGATAGTAAGTAGATTTTTACTACCTGCAAACATGTTGCTGACACGCTAAGCCTCACTATTGTTTAAAGAAATCAATATGGTTATACTCTTGTTATAAAAGCAGGGTTACTTTTTCTTTTCAAAACAAAGGACAATAAATCACTACGTTTTTATTAGGAGCAGGCCAATTCGAGATTGCTTTGCTTGATCCTATACATCAACGCCATCATTCAAAGAAGGAAATTCTTATTATTAGCCTTTGGGAATGTTTTTGACATCATTGAGCATCAAATTACCATAAGCATGCTAGGATAATTGGGCCTCACCGAAAATCTGCATGCAATACGTGTGTTCATAAGGGTGAGTTTGCGTGCATACTATGGGTGTCTGCGTTGCACTGTATAATTAAAAAAAACACATAGATAAAACTGTTGGTGGAGCTGCTTGGTCTAGGCAACAGATCGAAACGGTCAGTTTTGGCTTGGGATCTAGATCATTGTCTAGTTGTAGTTGTAGTTGCCAGGTCTAAATTGCCATCCAAAATCATGAGCACATGGATTTGAACACCGATGAGTGGTGTAAAATCATGAGCGCTTGAATTTACATTCATGTCTCCACGTAAATACAATCTTCACCCAGGAAATTGGAAAACAAAAGGCAAATATCTGAGGGAACAAGAAATAAATCGATGCAGATGGTACTAGTAGCAAGCAGTATTCAGAATTTCAGATAGCAAATGAGTCCATCCTGAATTCCTTATGCACCAAAGCCAGAGGTCCCTCGTGTGGCATCAGATCGTCGATGTGCGGCTCTGAATGAAGCCGGTGAACCGATACTCTTCCTTGCCGACTCCCTCTCTGAATTCTGAATTCTGAAGCCGGCTAAAGAATGGTATTCCCACATATTCAGAGTTGTTGACCCCGTCTGATGATCTTTGCCCTTAAGGATGAGATGATGGAAAAAAAATCTTAAACCAATAAAATTTGCATCCTCCCATAGTTAGAAGCAGGTAGGTTGAGCCACTCAATCAACCATGGGACTACTCATTTGTCACTTTGATGTTGCATGATCATCAATCAGAGGAAGTTGTTGTTTAAGCTGACAGTGACATGGATCGGATGATAGAGCGAAGTTGACAGCCATGTACTAATCCGTTTCAAATTATAGTTCATTTGACTTTTTTGACCACAACTTTGACCACTCATCTTATTCAAAAAAATTATGTCAAATATCATTTCTTTTGTTGTGGCTTGCTTTACTAACATAAGACCTTCAAAAATGACTTAACTTTAACCATATTTGCACTATTTTTTTGAATAAGACGAGCGGTCAAAGTTGGGGTCAAAAAAGTTAAACGAACCACAATTTAGAACGGAGGGAGTACTATTTATGCCAATCCAGTCCAAAGCGCGAAAGGGACCGCAACACTAGGAGTGGAGTTTTAGGTGCTTGTGAATGCTGAGTGAAT
This sequence comes from Themeda triandra, assembly GCA_018135685.1. Lineage (NCBI taxonomy): Eukaryota > Viridiplantae > Streptophyta > Magnoliopsida > Poales > Poaceae > Themeda > Themeda triandra. Next base: position 514,853 of record JAENPR010000258.1, on the reverse strand, counting down.
GGAGAGAGTAGTAAAGATCCTATCTCGATCAATGGCGATGACAAAATGAGGTCCTATCTCGATCGGTGGCAATGGCAAGACGAAGAAGGTCCATGGAAGCTTAAAGTCATTTAAACTGGAATCACATCTTGCACAGTAAATGGATAAGAAGTGGGCAAACTTGCGCGTCAACAACTAGTATCAATTCACATCCATTTGGTTGTACAGTAAATGGCCGTAATATTATCTAAAAAAGTAAATGGACGTACCAGTAGACAACAACCAGTCGACTTTGGTGAGTCCAGGCCATATCAAGGGTAGCGAGGGATTCTACCGGCTTTTCAACCGGCTGAAGCTAGGTCTGCCGAAAAAAAAAACACCTGCCGCAAACGGTGCTACTGTATGATCCAACAGCCTAAGTCCATGGGCCAAATGTTGCTAACTGAACGTTGAGAATTTTGGGCCTCAAACGTGCTGCCTCCTCCATGGGCCGCAGGCGTGGCAAGCTTGTAGTTCGACAGATTTATTTATTTCAGGGCCTAGGGGACCGAACTTCCCCCACCAGGTCCACATCGACTTTCACGGCCCATGGGGCGTCGAGGCCATGAAGAGTTGAAGAACCCCGTCCTTGTCACTTGTCAGTCCGTGAGAAGCCATTCGTTTGTTGAAACCCTAGCGTCCGCGAGAAACCACGACAACACGCACGGCGACTCGACTTCGACTCCTCGTCCGCGGCGGCGACGGACGCGAGATGCGCAGCTGCGGGCTGCGCCACCACCGCGTGAGACGCCGGACGCTACGCGCTGCGATCGCCCGACGGCGGCAGCAGGCGAGCCGGCGACACCGACGCTACTAGCAACCTACACGAGGTATGAGTCTCGTGTACGTGCACTGATGTACATAATCCTTGATCTTTTCATCCTTTACATCTACTATGGGGTAACTCGCCCCTTCGTGGTTACTCGATCGGCACCATTAGAATTAGGGTTAGCTAGAACCGTACAAATACTAATTTAATCTTGATTTTAAATGAATTTTATGGTGTATAACGGATGATTTGATTATTTTTTTAACCAAATCTTTCTCTAAAATTCTGGATTGTCGGGGTTACATATGTATGGAGGGATAGTCTTGCCCCAGATCTCGTAAACTCAGGTCCGGCCCTGGCGATGTTGCATTATAGTACGTACACAAGATTTGGTCATCGTATATATTAGATAATACATGTTTGCACAAGCCAATGCGCACATAAAAATAAAATATTTCCATGTGTCTGAAACACTAGACCTCAACTATCAAGGTGATTACACTTGGCATGGTTAAACACGTCTGCTCTCTTGCCACTCCCTCATTTCTATGCCAAGCTCTGCCACCGGGAGCAAGATATACATGCTAGAGATGAGTATGTGCTTGTATAAAAAAGTATTTTTTTTCTAAACATAAATGGACAAAAAAGCTTACCATGAGGCACATAGAATGGAAAGTTGGCCTCCAGTTTATACATGGGAATGGGATGAAACGGTGTGGAAATCAACCTTAACAGTCACTCGAAACAAGAACGAGACTGGGATAGAAGTGGGACAGCCGAAATATAGAAACAATAAACAAACAAATATTATCACTACCTGTTCTTAAACTAAAAAGCAGAGGTTCCGTCTCTTTTTTTAAAAGAAACAAACACACATGGAGAGGAACCGAAACTTAAACTAAGATTCATCACCATAGATTTTAAATGTGCGGACATAAAGAGCATCCAATACTACTACCCAATGAAATGTCTTGTTAGGTAGCCACCTATTTGTATGCTACCTATATTTTGCTTATGTGGGACCCGTATGTCATCCTTGTCCTTGTGGCCATCGACGAACTCGGACATGGATAGCTTGCGCGGAAGGGGAGTTGCCAGCCGGAGAGGGAGGTTGCGAGACATCCGACTAGGAAGGTGAGTTGCTGCCGAGGGAGGTCTGGCCGCCGTCGTGGAGGGCGGATCCGTGTGCCCGGCGTCGTCGAGGCCGGTGGAGCAGCGCCAGCGAGGTCCGCCTACGGCCGCCGGTGAAGGATGGGCGATGGCGCGGCGTGCCTCGTTTCATAAGTTTTATTTTTATCAGTTTTGACTTTTTTTAGTTTCCTCTTGACAACCCGGTGCGGTAGACGCCACCTCCTCACCGAGCCACTGAAGCCCTAGCACCCTGTGCGCCACCACCACGAACGATAGGTCATCATATTTGTGGCCTGCAACGTCATCACGTAGGTCATCCATGGGATCGTGCCACCGTGGCTCATTACCCATCTGCGAAAGCTGAGCCAGCATCTTCTCTGAGATCGGCCAGGCCACCACTCCTGATCTGCTTATGGTCTAGTGTCCGAGATGATCAATCCATCACAATCAAACATCGCGCCGCCTCACGTTTCACGGCTAGGAAGTTATGCCGCACCATATGACGCTGCCGATGGAAGCAGGCGCAACTAAGAGTATTACCGTGATGTGGAGAACACGTTCCTAGCGAGATGGCGTGCGCCATATATATATAGCCAGAGATCGAGCGCGCCATCCCACATAAAGACCCAACCAACCTCAAGTCCATGTGCCGCTGATCCTGTCGTTGTCGCCGGTCGTCAGTGAGCCTTATGTTCGTTTTTTGCACATCCGTCCGTCATGCCAGCCCTCCATGCCATGCGCATGCACCGGCATGTGGGAAGTTTCCATGCTGCTTTGCGTGCCCCCTGGCCTGGAGAGTAGAAGCTGTCGCAAGGAAAAGATGTTGCCTACCATGAACGTTTACGAACTACGAATGCTCGTCCCTTCTATTTCCTTGTTGCATATTGCTTTCTATCTTCCATGCATCTTGCTTTCAGTTGATCAACTTTGTTTTGTCAATTCTCTGCAGTCTCTGTCATGCCGTGTTTCTTTCTAATAACCCTTGATTAGAATAATAGATGTTATCCTCCTATAGTGTCCCAACATACATCTTTCATCAAACGTTTCATCCTTTTTTCAGTAACATTTCATCCTTATATCTGTGACATTTTGTGTGTTCTTATGTGGCGACATTTATGATTAATCTCTCATGCTATGGATACTGAGCTTTGACCTGGTTTGACATAGCATCGAGGCATGGAATTTTTTTGAATAAGACTAAGTATTTGGGAAAATAATTTGATCTTCATCAACTTGGTTTAGCTTGATAAATATGTATATGATGATTAAAAATAATAATGCTTGACTGATTTTGATATTGAATAAATGTTAACTAATTTGTGATGGTTTTCAGATGAGTAATGTTTGCTATGTTGTGGATGGAACGAGACATCAGATCGCCGGCTAAAACAAGGTGCAAGAGGCAGGTGACCGAGTTTTAATTTGATCCCTAGCAAAGCACCACCAACATGACATAATATTGGGTTGGTTCTTTCTTGCCTCTCGTTTAATTTCTGCACTATTGGCTACCATCAAGTGGGAAAAAAAAGGACTTGCCATTGCTTCTATTACTTGTAATTAATTATATGCTAATTGGTTTGACATTAATTATTCAGAGCTGATTTTGGTAAATATCTGCAACCAGGTGGTTGCTTCGGATGTGAGTTGTCATTCATGATGCTACTGAAGATTATGATTTGGCGAAAACAACAATACTACCGGTAATCTTTATGTTTCTGACCTGTGGCTTATATATTTTTTAATCTTTGATTTTATGCAAGACACAACAACTATTCAAAGTAATAATTTAGTTGAACAACTTTGAACATATATATAAGGCGTGTAGAAGAAAATTATACTCTATGTTTATGTTGTCTCAATAGTTTGCATTGAATGAAATTACATGAAAAGGGATGGCCTCTCTCGCTACACCAGCCCCACGATGGCTACCATCCGGCCGTGCATCCACTGCCTCCCACCCCCTCCTCCTAGGCGCCAAATTCTTCCCCTTCCTTGTATCGTCCCCATGTAGATCTTTCCAATGTGACCGAATGAATGAGATATGCTGCTTTCTTCTCATTACCCTGCGTCAGAGAATATGCCCAGCAACTCTGACCCCATGGATGCAAGGTTTGGTACCTGACACCACTTGTCTCGGAACACGAATGACACCATGGCATGAAGCTCCACCTTCTTCGAAATCTCAATGTGGTGGTCGTCTCTCAGTTTATCTAGGTCGTTGACGATTCCGGCGCCGACGAAAACATGGTTCTCGCTTGCAAGGAAACTCTTGAGGTCATCGGGGATGCTGCCGGTGACGCCCACATGAAACACAAGGCACCTCTTGTCATGGCATATCTGTATTAGGGCTATCTTGAGCTGCCTCCCATAGTGCTCGGAGTCTAAACCGATGATCAGCAACTTAGGCTCCTTGCCATGGACTTCTCTCAGGAATTCCTCCTCCGTCTTTATTGAGGACGTCACCGTAACCAGGACCTTGGGATCCTCGCTGACCGAGAACGTCATTTCCTGGTCCGTGGAGCGGGATGAACTAGCCATGGAGCGGGAGCGAGATGAACTGTCCATGGAGCGAGAGGCGGAGAAGCCAACATGGGTGCGGTGGGCGGAACGAGAGTGGGAGCAGCGGGAGCGACGAGATGGATCCATGGAGCAGTTATGCGATGATCTGGTGGGTGCAGGCCTGGACGACGAACTGGCTATGGAGTGGGAGGTTATAGGGGACGGAGCAGCGTGATGCCAATCAGGCAATCAACCAATGGCAAGCAAACCGCCCTGCTGTGATAGAATCGGAAGGGGCGCCGCATTGCTTAGTTTCTCTCATACGTTTTTTTACTTTCAAACTACATGTCTAGTTTCACGGATATGCAAACTCTTGGGCTCCCCTTTGTTTTTTGTGTTTTTTGGATAAAAAAACTCTTGGGCTTCCCTCAGCATTCACCAATGCCTCACACGGCCTTTGAGTAACTGAGAAGGGTAGCTGAGTAGTCTATCAAGAAATGCCCACGATCCAAGGAGAGGAGCAGCATAAGCCAGGGGCGGCCACGGAAGGAACTCCGGCGGTGGAAACCATGGCGTGCCCGCTGGACCCGGAGTCAGAACCGCACTCACTGCTTCCTTGGAGTAGCCTCACAATGGGGAGGGCAATCGAAGAGACCAAGCAAATCGTATCTCCCCTTCTATCTGCTCCCCTCCCTTCAATTGCCTATAACGTGCTAGTAAGTAGGCCCCAATACAAACATCTGGTATCAGACATACCATCCTTGTATCATCGGGGTACCAGTAGACACAGACGATATCCGTTGTTACTCGATGGTTAACGCGTCGATAAGTAGACCCTGATACATACATCCGGTGTCTGCACACCCGATGCAGTAATGGAACCTATAAACCCTAGGAGGTCAGGATGGTTTCCCCATGCTTTCTCCCCGTTCTTTATTCTTCCCCTCGCGACGCCACCCCTCCGCAGCCACCACAACATTCGGCTGCCCTCGCCCTAGCATCTGGTCGCTGCCTCGACGGAATCTTTGATCCCCGTTGTCGTGGACAGGAACCTGGCAAGCGTGGAGATCAATGTGGCTCTGGCTCTGCGGCATATCCCCGACCTTGTATGACATGAAGGCGTCGGTGCATGCGTACTTGATCGGGCTATCTGACAGCCTCTTCCTACCCTAGCCATCATGGTTTACTTGGTCCGCCAGGGCGATGCCTAGCAACTCTGACCCCATGGACGCGAGGTTTGGTACCTGGCGCCACTTGTCTCGGAACACGAACGGCACCATGGCCTGAAGCTCCACCTTCTTCGAAATCTTGATGTGGTGGTCATCTCTTAGTTTATCCAGTGGTTGACGATTCCGGTGCTGACGAAAACGTGGTTCTCGGTTGCAAGGAAACTCTTGAGGTCGTCGGGGATGCTGCCAGTGACGCCCACTTGAAACACAAGGCACCTCTTGTCATGGCATATCTGTATTAGGCTATCTTAAGCTACCTCCTATAGTGCTTAGAGTCTAAACCGACGATCAGCGGCTTAGGCTCCTTGCCGCGGACTTCTCTCAGGAAGCCCTCCACCGTCTTTGTTGTGGACGTCACCGTAACCAGGACCTTGTGCTACTCGCTGACCGAGATCGTCATGTCCTGGTACATGGAGCGGGAATGAGAGCGGGATGAACCGTCCATAGAGTAGGAGTGAGATGAACTGTCCATGGAGCGGGAGCGGAGGAGCCAACATGGCCGCTGCGGCCGGAATGGGAGTAGGAGGAGCGGGAGCGACGAGATGGATCCATGGAGCGGTTGTGCGATGATCTGGTACATTGCATCTGGTATCAGTTAGCCTGTCGATCCATCCATCCTAGTTCATCGTCGATCCTCTCCATAAAAAAATCACTCCAGCCAATCCAGCCACAACCCTAATTCAGCCGCCGCGTTCCCGACCCCATCCCCACGAAAAAAAAATCCCCCATCCAGCAGCCGCCGCCGCCACTCCATCCTACCACCACTGCATGCTAGTCCTCCTGGGCCGCAAATATGGCCGTAGCTTCGTCGTCAAGATGGACCACTACAGTTTGAAGTACCTCCTCGACCAACGCATCGCCACGATTCCGCAACACAACTGGGTGGCGAAAATCCTGGGCTTCGACTTCACCGTCGAATACAAGTCCGGTGCGACAAACACGGTGGCTGATGCCCTCTCACGGAGGGACACCGAGGAGGCCGAGCAGGGCGCGGTCTTGGCGGTTTCCGGACCCCGCTTCGATTTCATCAGTCGGCTCCGCCATGCTCAAGCCACGAACCCGGCGATGGTGGCTGTCCATGATGAGATCACCGCCGGGACGCGCACCGCGCCGTGGGCGATCACCGACGGCCTCGTCTCCTACGACGGTCGACTCTACATCCCACCATCTTCACCACTGCTGCAGGAGATTGTGTCCACAGTGCACCACGACGGACATGAGGGCATCCAGCGTACCTGGCATCTCCTCCGCCGCGACTTCCACTTCCCCAACATGCGCACCGTGGTGTAGGACTTTGTGCGGAAGTGCGCCACATGCCAAAGGTACAAGTCGGAACATCTACACTCGGCAGGCTTGCTCATGCCCCTGCCCATCCCCACCATCGTCTGGGCGGATATCGGCCTCGACTTCATTGAAGCACTGCCCCGCGTCGACGGCAAATCGGTCATCCTCTCCGTCGTCGACCGCTTCAGCAAGTACTGCCACTTCATCGCCCTCGGCCACCCGTACACCGCCGAGTCTGTGGCCCAAGCATTCTTCGCCGACATCGTACGTCTTCACGGGCTACCTCAGTCCATCGTCTCCGACCGCGATCCGGTCTTCACCTCCACCTTTTGGCGCGAGCTCATGCGCCTCATGGGGACGAAGCAGCACATGACCACTGCGTTCCACCTGCAGTCGGATGGCCAAACCGAGGCGGCAAACAAGGTGATCGTGATGTATTTGAGGTGCTTTACAGGTGACCGTCCCCGCCAGTGGCTTCGGTGGCTACCTTGGGCCGAGTACGTCTACAACACCGCGTACCAGTCCTCGCTCCGCGAGACTCCGTTTCGGGTGGTCTACGGCCGCGACCCACCGTCCATTCGCTCTTATGAGCCCGGCGAGACACGAGTTGCTGCCGTGGCCCAGGACATGGAGGAACGTGAGGCCTTCCTCGCCGACGTCCGTCATCGTCTGGAGCAAGCCCAAGCGGTGCAAAAGAAACATTGCGACAAGAATCACCCGGCCAAATCGCCAAAGAACAGGCCGCCCAAGGCTGGTTCTATTCTTCTTCGATAATTTCTTACACAACCTACTGTGTCCTTTTATAATTCAAGTGACACAACTAACAATAGTAAATCAAATCTACTAGAGCCAAACTAATGGTGCATGCCCACGAGGACCTAGCCTTTTATTCTTAGCCACAAGCTTAGTCAAGAGTTGAGGCCCCTAAAGATCTGGTAGCCATGCATCCCTCTAGAGACCTCTTCCACTGCCATAACACTACTCCACCCCTCCAAAACAGCTCGTCCTCGAGCTGTGGCAATTGCTGGAGCAGAAGACCATGCAGTCCAACTGAAAACCAAGATCTGGTGGAATCTAATCCACTCGGATCAAATCCATGGAGCGCCCGCACATGGAGTTGGAGGAGTTGATGGTGCACTCCAACAGCAGCCACCCACACAATGGGTTTAGCAGAGCGGGACTGCACTGGAGGCAGCCATGGCCCCGTAGCCGGCGGGTGAAAAGGGATTGGTATTGCTGCTGGTAGAGGCAGTGACAACACCGAAGTCATGGCCGCCTGGGCCTGCGCTGGTGGTGTCAAGCGTTAAACAGCACTGCCCACCAGAGCAGCCACCTGGTTGTCGTCCATGGTCGCCTGGCTGGCAGCGATGTCGCCCTTCAAGGCCTTCACGGAGAGAAATGGGTGGGTGAAGGTGACCATGGCTGCAGAGGAGGAGAGCAACAGCATAGCTGGCACCATCTTTGTTGGTGATGGCACTGATGCAGCAAGTAGCGTAGCAGTGTGGAACTGGACAGGCACCACCACTGCGGCTGTCGGTCCTTCACAGAGAGAAATGGGTGGGTGAAGGTGACCATGGCTGCAGAGGAGGAGAGCAACGGCATAGCTGGCACCGTCTTTGTTGGTGATGGCACTGATGCAGCAAGTAGCGTAGCAGTGTGGAACTGGACAGGCACCACCAATGCGGCTGTCGGTCCTTCACAGAGAGAAATGGGTGGGTGAAGGTGACCATGGCTGCAGAGGAGGAGAGCAACGGCATAGCTGGCACCGTCTTTGTTGGTGATGGCACTGATGCAGCAAGTAGCGTAGCAGTGTGGAACTGGACAGGCACCACCACTGCGGCTGTCGGTGGCGCTGCTGGCGACGTTGTTGAGGACGGCGATGCAGCAACCACAGCGGAATCGACAGCCACAACCCCCTGCTGCAACACAGGGTCCTCCACCACGAGGTCCAGTGTTGATGAAGGTGGTGCAGCAGATGTAGTGCCGTTGATGACGTCGAGTAGTGCGAGGATGCGGTCGAGCTTCGCATCCAGCCTTGCCTCAAAGGCCACAGGATCGAACGGAGTGCCGGACATGATTGTCGATGCACTCGTGGATGGCTCCGGTACCAAATTGTTATGGAACGACTAGAATATGAGGAGGAACCAGACTAGAACTCCTGGCTGGGCAGGCAACCCGGCTAGATCTGGTATCAGTTAGCCTGTCGATCCATCCATCCTAGTTCATCGTCGATCCTCTCCATAAAAAAAATCACTCCGGCCAATCCAGCCACGACCCTAATTCAGCCGCCGCGTTCCCGACCCCATCCCCACGAAAAAAATCCCCCATCCAGTAGCCGCCGCTGCCACTCCATCCCACCGCACGGCCACCACTGCATGCTAGTCCTCCTGGGCCGCAAATATTTCTTCTATTCTTAGCCACAGCCTCCACCGGCGTGCAACATCTGTCCGACCCTCAAACTCTGCATGTCTTCTATTCTTAGCCGCAAGGCAAGGAGCAATCAGCGCCAAGAATAGGAAGAGGCACGGAATCGTGGGCGCCCTCGATGGATTTTCCTCCGTTTGATGGGACCTCTGATCCGGGGGTTTTCGTCAACCATTGCAAGCTCTACTTCCGCCGAGAGCGCATCATGCATGAAGAAAAGGTATGGCTGGCTTCCCGCAAATTGAAAGGCCTGGTGATCTAGGGTAGCCGGCCCTCGACTACGTAGCTCGTAGTCTCGTGCCGTGTCTTCTAGAACGCAGGTTATGCCCCTCTCGGCTTCTGGGCTTGAGAATGCTTGGGGGAGGAAGAGAGAGTTTAGTTGATTGATCTTGCTTGAAACTCAAAGTCGCGATTACAACATATAAATAGCCATCGGCTCACTGAATGAATAAACAAAAGCTCCTAAAAATAGATAAATAAAAATTGAAACTCTTCATCGCCAAGAATACGGTTCATCATGATGCCTAGAATTGTGTGTTAAAATCGAAAACGCAGGAGAACTGCGCTTCATTATATTAAGAAGAAAGAATAGGGGAAAGACCCCAAATACAACACACACCACACCACCCAAAAGAAAAATTACATGCGCGCCTGTGACAAGTTAAGGGAACGACCAAGCCTAGAATTGTGTGTTGCCATTGATTAAATTAATGAGTTAATAAATCTTAGGCATGAATGTAATAATAAAATAAGATTTTTTACGGTGCTCGGGAGGAACCATAGGTTCTGCCGCTTGATCTAAAAATAGTCAATTGAAATAATTAAGGGTAGCTTAGTCATTTTAATGGAAAGTTACTTTGACCGACATCTTTCCTTCCCCTTATATGAACGAACCGAACGCCGTAAGGATCTCCTCCAGCTACGTATGGCCTCGCTGTTGCCTCCAGCTGCCTGCAGGGTGCTCGCACCTTGCACGGCATTCATCTATCCATGAAATCATGGCTGACACTGCATGTAGAAGATCACATGGCCGGTAGGGGCCTCATCCCATCGCCGATTCCATACCGAGGCCTCCTACCTGTTGCCCATCTGCACTTCTCCCACCTCACGATCACTAGAAGGGTAGACAACACAGTCTGCATGTGCACCGTTCGATGTGCCACACACCCGTCGGAGGCACTAGCTTAGGCCGAAGCCGTCCAAGATGTCTCCGCCAACTGCATTGAACTTGAACATCCGGTGATCTCATTCTGCATATAGGGACGCTGCCGTTGTACTGTTACGTTTGGGCGCCGGCGCTTTGCAGCTGCGTCTGGCGTTGTTGAGAAAGAACTGGGTTCGGTGAGCGTCGTGAAGCAGAGCTTGGCTGGGCCGGCAAGCAGCCACACCAGATTGGAGCAGGGCAGTTCTGGCGAGGAACGGCCATGCATCATATCCCGAGCAGAGCGGGACCGGCGAGAAGCTTAGATCGAGCCAGAAAAAAACTAACTTATCAATGTACCATTATACCCTTCAAATTTTATTAGAAATCGGTTTCGGGCCCACATAATTTTTGGTTCCAGTCCATAACTTAGTTCCTTTTATCTGGTTCCTCCTATTTTTAGATCATTGGATCTAAGTAAATGAAGGGCTCACGTTATTTTCAAGCGTGGTAAAACATCTCTAATAAAATATAAATTGTCTTGAATTGCATAGAATGCAAATTAAAATAATCAAGTGAACCTTGAATGAAAAAATGGTAAGAGTAATGAAACTGAAAAGCAATATATATGCTTTATTTATTCCAAATTGAAGCTGAAAGCTTAATCGGTACAATTACAATCAAATAGCAAATGCATGAGCAATTATATCATTGCTTCGTACAGCCAGCGTCTCCCACTCTTCCCACGTGATGCTTAGGCTTGACGAGCATGGCCCTCACCCTTTGTGGAGGGGAGCGAGTGTGCACTCTCTATTTGTGAGCCCGTGAGTTGATGGTCCATGAGGAACATTAATCCATGTGCGGATGAGGCGTGGATGAGGTGCAACGATGGCATTGACGCATTCCGGCGATGTTGATGATGGGGGTGGTGTAGCAGGCATTGAATCAACCCTGGCGTATGCCATGATACGCGATGGGGTAGACATGTGAGTTGCCATCATCGATGGTGGAGTTCGTGGTTGAGGTGGCGTCCTTGCTACGGCATCGTCCGGGTTTACGGGGCACACCTCGTGTGGTGGACACGGGGCGTAGCCATTGACAAGACATGGCACTGGTGTCAGCAATGGGGATGTCGGCCCTAGAGTCGGCGACGCAGCTACTTTTGGGATGGCCTCTTCCATGTGAGCGTCATCGGGCGGATCCTCGAGGAGGTATGAAATCATGCATAGGAGATCATGTTGAACCATAGGATGGGAAAGGTCTAGCCCACAAAGAAGAGCATGGTGGAACAGTAGCATAACAGCTTGGAGAATGAGATAGGCTAAAGGCATGGGAGGGGCTACATCCTACCCTGACGAAAGGAGCAAAGCGAGCAAAAGTGTCGATAACATATTGCAAGTGGAAAGAATTGCAAGTGATAAGAGAGAATAGAGCTCAAGATCAAGTTTTCATTCATCTTTCTCATGTATATATACACCTTTGTGACACCAATAGTATGGGGGTTATGAAAGTCATAAACTAGCCATAAGATGTCATTTAACCTTAGGTTACAAAGATGACATAAGGGTGAGATTAATATTTGTAACACTACTCATTGTGGATGATTATAGTCAATATATGTGCATTGAGTTTCCAACAATGAAGGATGATGCATTCAAATGTTTCAAGCAAGTCAAGGCATTGGTAAAAATCGAGCATAATGACAAACTTTGTGCTTTTTGTAGCGATTGTGGTGGCGAGTTCAACTTGAGTTCAAGGGTGCTCATTATACAAAGCCTCCGCCAGTGGCCGTGGCTGGTGAATTTTTTTCCTTAATTGGAGGTGGTGCATACTTCACCTCCAAAAGCAGCCCTTGCAAATATTCGACATCTAAAGGTTGGCCCAACCTTGCTGCAGCCAATAACCCTTCTGACTGCACCGCTGCTGATACACCTTGAGATTCCAAAGAGCACATTTGTGCAGTTGAGGACTCATCATAACACAGGTGCCTCTAGCTTTCAACTAAAAACATAAATTGAATGTTGTAAGGACCAGTCCTTCTATCTTCTCTAATTAATACAAAGATGCCATGTACTGACCTAAAAATTATCATATACATCCATGTCGTTTATGTCTCTTAGTTTTCTAATCATCTTCTTCACCATAGCATCATCGTATAGGTTTATTCTTGCAATTTTGTGCTCATTCTCATCCGTAGTTTCACCCTTGTCCTCATCCATGTCAAGTGTTTCACTGTCAACTAGAATGCACAGCAGCAGTTAACACAACAAGGCTCTAATAAATTAAAAATAGCACAATGAAAAGATAGATGCTTACGAGCAACACAGTGATACAACCAGGGAGAGTTATGTTTGACCGATCACTTCTGATGGCATCATGGTGGATTTTTTATCATCAACCTGCATGGTCCGGATGGAGAACCACCCCTTCCTTTGGCGTTCAATCTCCACAACCTCTATCTGGCTGGGTTCAAATATAAGAATAGGTGGTTATTCTTCAAGGATGCAGACTTGACTGGGAGTGGACATGATGAGCCAGGTAATCAAGACTATTTGAGGCGGCTTCCATTCAATGGATGATATCTGGGAGAGATGATGCATAATGTGGATATTGGTATCAGTGAAATTATTTCTGGTACCTATGATATGCTCATGAGGTTTGATCAGTACATCGGTGAGAAGGGCTATATTGAGAAGTGTTTCTATTGAATAATCATGTTCCTTTCCGAGGCTTGGCGGATTCTAGAGCTGTGGACCCGCGTGACACTCCCCACCTCATGAGCTATGGTAATCTATTCCACAACTGGAGCAAAATCAGCAAGCGCCTGCTCGCGGGGGTTGATCAATTTGATACCTTCACCACACCTCTGCCGAGGTTCCCCTACTACTACATGATGATTCTCTGGTCTCCGTCTTGTTAAGGCCTCTAGAATGTACAACAGTTAAGACAACATGGCTCTAATAAATTAAAAATGGCACAATGAAAAAGGTAGATGCTTACGAGCAACACAATGATACAACTAGGGAGGGTTATGCTTGACCGATCACTTCTGATGACATTGTGGTGGATTCTTTATCTTCAACATGCATGGTCCGGATGCAGAACCACCCCTTCCTTTGGCGTTCAATCACCACAACCTCTATCTGGTTGGGTTCAAATACAAGAATGGGCAATGCTCGGGTACTCCATTTACCCGCAAGGAGGTAATATCTCATAATTGATCTAGACCGTTGATTTTTTCCAATTTAATAAATTACTAAATAAATTAATAAATTTAAGAAAAACAAAAATAAAACACCAAAGATCCCCCTAAAACATGGCTTTTGCATCTCCCTGCCGCAGATCGCATGCCGGGAATTTTGGCATTGATCGTCCGCACTTCGGCAAAGCATCGATTATGGCCTGGCGGGATGATTTTTGTGCGGACGGGTTTTTTTTTTTTTGCACAACGTTTTTGGCCTGACGGCATGATTTTTGTGCGGACGGGAATTCCCATTGCCATGAATTTTTTATCTGATTTTTGCAGATATGCTTGCATGCCATGCCATTGCCATAGATTTTGGATCTTATATTTCCTGAAGCACGCATAGTAGTAATATTATTTTTTTTAAAAAAAAAAGATGAAGCAATCGAAACTCCATCTGTTCGGTTTCTACGCTTCCCGCATGCGCGTATATCTTAAAAACCTTTTTGATATTTCAAACCTTCCTTATTTATCCTGTTTTTATAAAATAAAAATTCAATAAATACTATTACCTCCTAGAAGGTAATAGATGATTATGACCGTTGGATTGGAGTAAATGGACGGTCCACAGTTATTTCGGAGTACCGCAGCAAAAGCCTACTAGAATAGGTGGTTATTCTTCAAGGATGCAGACTTGATTGGGAGTGGACATGATGAGCCAGGTAATCAAGACTATAGGAGGTGACTTCCATTCAATGAACGATATCTGGGAGAGATGCTGCATAATGTGGATATTAGTATCAGTGAAATGATTTATGGTACCTATGATATGCTAATAAGGTTTGATCAGTACATCGGTGAGAAGGGCTATATTGAGAAGTGTTGCTTTCGAATAATCGTGGTCCTTTCCAAGGCTTGGCGTTTCTGGGCATGGAACGACTAAGTGCATCTTATCTTCGAGCACTTCAACTCTAGAGCTATGGACCCGCGCGACACTCCCCACCTCATGAGCTACGGTAATCTGTTCCACAACTGGAGAAAAGCAAGCGCTGCTCGTGAGGCTGATCAATTCGATACCGTCACCACACCTCTGCTGAGGTTCGCCTACTACTACATGATGATTCTTGTGGTCTCTGTCTTGTTAAGGCCAATGTACAACAGCAGTTAAGATAACATGGCTCTAATAAATTAAAAATGACACAATGACGAGCAACATAGTGATACAACCAGGGAGGGTTATTTTTGACAGATTCTGATGACATCGTGGTGGATTCTTTATCATCATCCTGCATGGCCCAGATGGAGAACCGCCCCTTTGACGTTTAATCTCCACAACCTCTATCTGGCTAGGTTCAAATACCAGAATAGGTGGTTATTCTTCAAGGATGCAGACTTGATTGGGAGTGGACATGATGAGCCAGGTAATCAAGACTATTGGAGGCGGCTTCCATTCAATGGATGATATCTGGGAGAGATGCTGCATAATGTGGATATTAGTACCAGTGAAATGATTTCTGGTACCTACGATATGCTCACGAGGTTTGATCAGTACATCGGTGAGAAGTGCTATATTGAGAAGTGTTGCTTTTGAATAATCGTGTTGCTATATTGAGATGTGTCAAATCAAACCAAAGGAAGAATAGAGAGCTCATTGCTGCAAAACAGAAAGCAGTGAGATAGAATGATGATGACGACAAATAGAAGGGAATTGATCATGAAGTGTAAAAAATGGCTACAAAAGAGACCAAGAGGGCATAGTCACATCAATGATGATGTTGATTAGCTAAATCAACGGGACTTGGCTAACCATGAAACAAAACAAAAAAATATGGCTGATTTGACAATATTTGTGGACATGCACGGCTTGGACGAACTACAATGGACGGAACTAGATTTGGGTAATTGATAAATGACCATCGAGAATGAACACAACAAAGCTGATGGGCAGCCATTGACAGGGTCTGGGAAAGAAGAAGAATCGACATAGTAGATCACACACATCGACATAGTAGACTAGGCACAAAACAGAGAAGCAAAGATGGCAACCAAGGAATACTCGGGTGTGCATGTACTAGAGCACGAATGGCTTACATGTGCTGGAGAACGAATAGCTGCTATCAGCCCCAAAATTAGCGGTGGAAAGTGTTGCGAACTAAGCGAAGAAATGAATGGCTGCATGTGAAAAGCAGGAAAGGAAAGGCTCATGCCGAGCAGATTGGAGAGGATCACAGGCATGCACGACAGCAGGAGCACGCATGAGCCAAGGGAGGCGCTCAATGCCAAGAAAAGCAACAACATGGCTGTTGCGGTGCCTGCACATGAAGTGCGACGAAGGTCATTGATGGAGCGGATCACGTGCGGACTGGGCGGCAACGTGCCAAATCGACCAATCCGTCGCAGCATCATGATTGCAAAGGAGAGGAAACAGAAAGGAATAATCGCACATGACTTATCTGTTAGTGTTCTTGAGGTTTACAATGAACAAGCTAAAGAACTTCTTGCCATCCCTCAAACTAAAAAGTATGAAACATTATCTATAAGTCCTATTTTTTTTTGTTTACAATAAATAGTAGGATGTTGTGTTAAATCAACATTCACTTTTTGCGTTGAACCTAGAGATTAGGGAGAGTAACGAAGGACATGAAACCCATGGATTAGTGGAGGTCAAAATCGAGGGCATAAAACTAGTTTCGAGCAGTTTGCAAGCTGGAAACAAAGTTAGGGTTGTTGTTGGTTCAAACAATGTTAATGAGCACAACAATTGCTCCCACTGGTTGATCATTGTTTTGTTTTTGTTACATCTTTTTGGTTTTGAGCAGATTGATTGTTGTCCAAATTGTTCTTTTAACCTTTATAACTTTTCTTCAGCATGCTACTCTTCATGGTGAGGCCTGAGAACATGTTTAATGGAGAATTTACAAAAAAGAAAGCTTTGTTTTGTTGATTTGGCTGGAAGTGAGAGCTTAGCCAAGACTGGTGTGCAAGTTGAACATATTTGAGGAAGCATAAATTAGCAAATCACTATGTACATTTGCACATCAGTCTTGTCTAAGCGCTCACTTCTAGCCAAATCTACAAGCCAAAGCTTACTTTTTGTGCATTCTCCTTTAAATAGGTTCTCAACCCTCACCATGATGCGCAGCATGCTGAAGAAAATTTATAAAGCTTAAAAGATCCATTTGGATAACAATCAATAGCGAAAACAATGATCATTCCGTCAGATCGACTGCTATGTTATTAACATTGTTTAGAACAAACAACCCTTGCATTTGCTTCTAGTTTGCAAAATGCATTGTGTCCTTGATTTTGATCTCCACTAATCTATGGGTATTATGTCCTTCGCTTCTCTCCCTGATCTACAATCTAAACGCAAAAGGTGAACATTGATTTAACACAACATCCTACTTTTGTAAATAAAGAAACATTACTTATATAAATATAAATAGTAATGTTTCATCCTTTTTAGATGGAGGCATGGAAAAAAGGTCTTTAGTTTGTTCATTGTAAATCTCAAGAACACTAACAAATAAGTAATATATGTGGTACTTCCTTTCTCTTTCCTCTCCTTTGCATTTTTTTATTTCTTCCGGAGTACTATAGTTAACACCCCCTATTACTCGGTCCCTTCCATGGTATGCCTTTCGTTTTCCTGTTTGTCCATAGGCAAAGATGCATATGTCGTAGCCATCGTGACTAGTGGAGACATGTCGTACACAACATTCTAGTTGCACACTGGAAATCATGCAAAAGAAAATTATTTAGTGGAACATAATAATGTCTAGTATTTTTGTTTAGCCAAAAAAATAAATGTGTAACGTAATGACAAGACTACAATTCTAAAGAAAGAGGAGTACAGTGGATACGCCAGTCGTGTTGAAAACTTTATACATGGATACGTTTTAACATTTTTTAAACATTTAATTAAATAAATAACAAGACATATTTGTACATTTACCAATTCTTTTTTGTGTATTTTGTAGCAACTAGTGAGCTTCAGGTACTATGTTTTTGCAATGGGCAATATTGCACTTCCATAAAACATTTCCTCCATCTTTAGGTCTCTCGACCATATGCTAACCACTAAGAAAAATTTGGAGTTGACTTGTACTCATATCTACATAAAACTCAAATCAAGAAGGGGGTGTTATTAAAAAAACTTAGAAAAGGGATGTGGGGATGACAAGCTAGCAGCAAGAACGGAAAAAGTCTAAAGCACACCCTGAAGTTCGGCACCCTGGTTGATCCACACCCTGAGGTTTAAAACAGTCTAAACAACACCCTAAACTATCCTAATCCATTTAACTAGCCCCCGGGTGCTTTTGGGGGGTTGTTTTGCTCACTTGGCAAAGCATGACTTGGTGGCACTAAGCCATTCGTTTTGGCGGGAGGGGATTGTTATTTCCCTCGAGGAGCTACATGTTGGAGTCGTGGGAAGCGGGGACAACTCACTATAGGCCTAGGCCTAGATCTTGCTACACGAGCAGAAGAAAGCCTTTTCAGTCGAGGTCCACACAACATATTTGGCCTTTAGGTCTAACTCACCCAAAAGACTAGCCCAATAGGTGAGGGTTGTCCAGCCCTATATGTTGTGCACTCCCAACGTCAACTTCCGATGTGGGACTAAACCTAACACTACATTGCTCAGTCATTTTGGCAGCAAATTGACAAACAAGACACAATAATATTCATTGCAGGCAACTTTTTGACAATTTATACAATGATAGTATATCCAGAGGCATTTATACATAATTTCAGCTAGATTAGTAAAGGCTTTGCCTGAAGAACTATACATAAAAGGAGACATGTCGACTTAGCATATGCAGATGCATGTGTTCCAGCTAGATTACTACAAACTTACATGCCTGACCAGCTGTGGCCGTCTCTCTCGACTCTCGAGTCGTGTGTCGGAACATGTGTTTATAATAACAATGGTTTATACGCGTCCAGCCGCCCCGGCTCGGTTGGTGCCGGCGACTCGTCGGGGCCTCGGGGGACCGCGGTCCGCGACAAGCGTCATCCACGGCGGGGCTTCCGATCTGGCCAGCTTCGTATTGCTCTCCCTCCGACTTTCATGGCCGAGGTGCTCGTTTCGTTGCACGAGAAAAGGGCGCGGCGTCAGCAATGACGTTTGACCAACTTGATGCGCTGACGACGCAGCGCACGCTCACGTGACTGCCATCTCCCTCGCCTCTTTCTATTTAGGCTAGCTGCTACAGTACCTGCAGGGCGAACGACGACACGCCATGCGTTAGAGACGCCATTACTAGGCACTAGCTAGCTCGCTCTAGCTAGCGCAGCAAGTCGTCTTGATCGCCGACCACCATATATAATGCCGAACGACACGCGGGCGCGCGCTGCTCCTTCCGGCGCCGGGGCCGTCGTCATCGTGCTTGTGTACCTCCTGCCGCTCCTCGCAGGCGCTGGAGCGGCCGCGCAGACGGTGGCGGCGACGGTGCCGGTCCACGTCGGGGTGATACTGGACCTCGGCACGGGGCTGGGGAAGAAGAGCCTGCTGAGCCTGGAGATGGCGCTGGAGGATTTCTACGCCGCGCACCCGGACGCCACCACCAGGGTGACGCTCCACGTCAAGGACTCCGAACGTGATGTCGTCACCGCCGCCGCCGCAGGTATTTATACATATACTGTGTACACAATTACACATATATGCGCATATGGCCTTCAATTCAATTCCCTTGCGTGATAGGTATATTGGCATATATTTTGCTGTTTTTTTTCCCCGGATCTTGCTGCTTTGCATTGCTTCTTTGAAAGTACGCGCGCGGTCCTGCCTGTACTATAATTCGATCTGTCCACACAAAAATGCAATATTCAGATACATTCTTAGTTTCGGTAAAAAAAAAAGATACATTCTTAGTTAACTTATCTGAAAATGTTAACATATATTCTTAGCTATAGTTAATCAAACTCAGATACTTTTACTGTGTTAGAATAACATCTTTTTGGCAGAGGGAGCTGAGTTAGAATAACACTTTTAATTGAAAATATATTGGTAGACTAAGGATGGGTCAAATATTTTTTTTATATTCAATCAAATTTATAGAAAATAGTATCAGTACTTATTTTTTGTTATATTGATTATAAATTATTTTTTTCAAAACAAATCTAGTGGTATTTATTTGACTTTTTCGTATAGATTTAGTTGAACTTGAGACTGTTTGACTTGTTGAGAAAGTGAGAGTTGCATTCTTTTTAAAATGAAGGAGTATAAATCTTGATGAATTAATGAATGATTGTTAAACAATTTGTGATATTTAAAAAAATTGCAATTATCACTTCTGGAGTTAAACCCTTTCAAGTTTAGCCAACTCTATAAAAGAATTATAAGTATCATTAGATTAATTATAGATTTTACAGTCAATTTAGTTGGAGACAATTTACTACTCCCTCCATTCCAAATTATAAAGCATTCCAAAAATCTTGGAGAGTCAAACTTTTTCAAATTTAATCAAATTTATACGAAAAAATAATAATATTTATGATGGCAACTAAGTACCATTAAATTCATGATTACTTATATTTTCATTGCATACCTAATTGATGTCACAAGTTATGATAGTTTTTTTCTATAACTTTGGTCAAACTTGAAAAATTTTGATTTTAGGACGTAGATTATAAATTTGAAACGGCCATCAGTACGTTGGGCTTTTGGATAAGATCGGCCAACTTGAGTGAGAACTGACAAGCTAAGCTCGCTTCACAGTGTACTGACACCCCAGTGGTTTCGTTTTCTTAGATTTGGATCTCGTGCACCTGCAGCTAGATGACAAGCCAAGAGTCCAGGAATTCTTTTCTTTCCGCTCGTCTGTTCTTGGAGTTGATGACGCTTCATGTGTTTGTTGTCCATGTCCTACCTGCAACTGCTGCCATTTGAAACTAAACATGCATCGTGCACTTTGACCATCAACCGTTGAGCTGGATAGGCCAATGAAAAAGGTCAAAAAGGTGAAAAAGACATCTTTCAACAGGCTGGTGTTGCGATGTCATCTTTGCTTGTAAAACTACAGCAAGCAACATCACTCCCTCCTATAGTGAGGCCTAGTTGGTGTGAAAAGTTAGGCCTTGTTTAGTTCCACCAAATTGGTGGTTGCCAATTTAGCACAGTACAAGATTTCCCGTCACATCAAAATGTCGGCACATGCATGGTGTACTAAATTTAGATAAAATTTAAAACTAATTACACAGTTTAGTTGTACTTTGCGAGACGAATCTTTTAAGACTAATTAGTCAATATTTGGACAATATTTTACAAATACAAACGAAATGCTACAGTGTGCTACAGTGACAGATGCCAAATTGGCAAGCCCCAATTTGGGGGAACTAAACAAGGCCTTAATGTTTTTTTACTCTCTCCATCACATCGAATTTTAACACGTATGTATGGAGCTTTAAATATAGGTGAAAAAAATACTAATTGTACAGTTCACCTCTAATTTGCAAGACGAATCTTTTGAGCCTAATTAGACCATGATTGGACAATAATTGCCAAATACAAACAAAATTGGTACAATTCTCTCCTATGGTGAGACCTGCAAAATTCAACTCGCTTCTCAGCTCCTTGCCTGCCTAGATGAGGCAACAACCTTTTAGGAGCAATCGCTTGTGCACCCCCAACTTGTGCCAAAGCCTGAAATTTTATTTCGGGCATCAGTATACTTGCAAGTTGCAATGTTCAAGCACCGCTAGGAGTGATGCCCAAAACTAAAAAAAATAAATGATTTTAAGCATTACTTCATCACCACACTAAAAAAAAGTGATACCTAATAAATTTCTTCTTTTTTATTAATTGTTTTTCATCACTCCAACATTTGTCCCCTTGACATATGAGTCTTCTCGGCAGTGTCATGTTTGGAGCAAATACATGTGTCGTGGCAGTCTAATGCAAACACCTAGTACAATACACTTTGTTAGTTGTCCTAACGCCGCAAAACATGTGGCGGTTTCTATAACATTTACGTCAACAACACTACCTTGAGCAAGGTCTATACATTTGTTTTGGAGCACCTCCTATCTTTTGGTGCTATGATTATTGGGTTCAACTTCCAAAAAAAAACCCCTCAAATCATCAACCATGACCTTTTGATTTTCCTCTCTTTTCACGCATCATATCTATTTGACTTAACACAAATTCAAACAAAAATGTTACAAGTTCATACAAATAACTAATACTCACCATGAATTCAAACATGTCAATTCAAATTCAAATAGCAGCTAATCAACCACAACATAAATCCACAAACATGCATGGAACACAAGAATACATCAATTATTATCTTCATTGTAATCACCACCACTAGCCTCACTACCACTTGATCCACTGAAGCTATCTTGAATGCCGCCATTTGTTGAGCATGAGCTACAAGTTGAGTCCTCATTGCCATCAGACGTGCTCTCACATCCAGTTTCAAAGTGTTGGTAAAACATGGACTTTTATTCTTAATTCCACATAAACCTCTGCTTCTCAATACTGCTGGTCTTGCCCTGCTCCGTCTCCACCATGTGCTGTATCATCTTGTGCTACTTTTATATCTTTTCCTTTAAATTTTCTTTTCCAAAATGACATTTTGGAGGATTTCTTTGTACGGTGTGGAGTGACACTCTTGTCACCTGTCTTTCTTGTCCATTAGCGTAGGGGCCTTTGGTAGGTGTTCAGTTACTCTGGATGAAATTCTCAAGTGACATGAACCAGGATATCGTGGAAATATTTTACGAGCTGGAAGAGAAAAAAAAAGATATGAACTGGAGTTTCTAAAACTCCCAAAGATGACAATTTAGGAATACCATGGTATTCGAAGCTAAGTATATAATAACCTCCAATAAAAATTATAGAAATAAAATTTGAGAAAAAATTATTAAAAATGGTCTTATGTTTTGATTCAAAAAAAAAAAAAAAGAACCAAATGCTGAAAATAGTACAACATAGGGTGTTTTTGGAAATGTAAAGAACCGAGAGTAGGAGCCTGGGAGGAGCACCACCGCAGTCGCAGTGCCCTTATCCCTGTCTACTATCAGTGGTTTCAGATTTCAGTTCCTCTTCACGGATCCGCGCCTATCGTTTAGACCGCGGCTATCAAATGATCCCTCTCTAACCTCCTTCCTACAGGTAAGATTCTGTGGCCTCCTGATTCTTTTCCGTTTTGTGGTTTCCTGCGAGTAGTCTGCGTTTTCTGTAGGTACTGCACTCGAATTCGGAAAAGAAAAATTCTCTTGAATCCTGGCTAGTAATGATTCAGCTCCAAAATTTTCTGTTGCATTCTTGCAAGAAATTCTTTAAGGTCAAACGAGGGGTGGGGGTGGGGGGATCCCCACCAGATTCATTCATATTTCAGGCCCCAAAACGGCCCACAAGATAATTCAGACGCTTTAATTGCAAATCTTTGTATTCGAATCGGCAATGTAATTTTCATAGAGTATGTTGTAAAAACGTTTGAATTATTGCAAAGAAATTTGAATTGACCTAACAACAGATACAGGAGTGCCATCATTCTTCTTTGACTTCAATGATATTTAGTTTTTTATTTATCTAGTTTATGAAAAATATTTTTTCTTGAAATCTCTTGAAGATAGGTATTAGGCATGAATAATAAAGTTAGGCCATTTCCCTGAGAAAACTTCTTTCTGTTGTCTTGTATTGTATGTAGTCATTTTCAGAATATTGGATGACCTCAGCATTTTAACACTGATCTAGTTCCATAGCTTGCTAATTTTAACATGAATTTAAAGAGAACTTCCATGTGCCACATTTGATAGTACCTTTGTCCTTTTTCTTGCAGCAGTAGAACTCATTCGTAATGACAAGGTCAGCGTTATCATTGGCCCTCAAAGCACTTTACAAGCTGAGTTTGTTACGTATCTAGCGAACAGGACTCAGGTTCCTGTCGTTAGTTTCTCAGCAACGGGTGATGCAGCTACTCAGTATAATGTCCCCTACTTCCTTCGAGCTTGTGCCAAGGACTCCTTCCAGGCAGCATCAATTGCCGCCTTTGTTGAGGTCTATGGCTGGAAAAATATTGCTGTTGTCTATGAAGACGATAACTATGGTGTGGGTATCCTCCCCTCAATTGCTAATGCCCTTCAAGATGTTGAGGCACATATCGTTTACCGTGCAGCCATCCCCGCTTCTTGCCCTGATAATCACATTGATGTGGAACTATACAAGCTCATGACCATGCAGACACGTGTCTTCATCGTTCATATGTTGCCAGGCCCTGCTTCCCATTTCTTTGCACGGGCTTCAGCAGCTGGTATGATGATAGAGGGATATGTGTGGATTGTCACGGACACTGTTGGTGTCGTCCTTGATGTACTTCCCCAACATACTATTGAAAACATGCAGGGTATTGTCAGTTTTCGGCCATATGTTGCAAAGTCTGCAAGGATTATTGATTTTGTGAGTCGCTTTGATGCACTATTCAGAGCTAAGGACCGACAGGCTCATGATGTCAGGATTACAAGACCCACTGTCCACCAATACTGGGCGTATGATGTGGCATGGGCAATTGCAACTGCAGTTGAGGACACTAAGATGGTTGGGTTCTCAAATATAGGTTTTCATACACCGCAGGATGTGGGCAAGAATTTAGTAAATGGTCTCCTGGCCTCTCCTGTTGGGCCGGAACTCCTTAGTTCCATTTTGGAAGCAGACTTTGATGGTTTGGCTGGAAGATTTAAGTTTGCTGATGGGCATATGCAGGTTCCCATTTATGAGGTTGTCAATTTGGTAGGAGAAAAAGCAAGAGGCCTTGGATTTTGGATCCCTGGTTCAGGACTCTCAAGGCTTTTAGAGTCAAGCCCTGTCCGAGACCAGGTTAAATCTTCAAGTGCTGGTAAAGTTCTAAAACCTGTCATTTGGCCAGGAGATTCAACCATAGTGCCTAAAGGTTGGGACTTCCCAGTAAATGCAAAGATACTCAGGATTGGTGTACCTGTGAGACGCGAGTTCAAATTTTTTGTGAATGTTGAGGCTAATCATAACACAAACGGATCCATTGTTAGTGGTTACAGCATTGATGTCTTCGAAGCTGCTGTGAATAGACTTCCATATGCTCTGCGCTATGAGTACATTCCCTATGATTGTGCCAATTCTTATGACCAGTTGATATCCCAGGTGTACTTCAAGGTTAGCCTTTCCTTGCTAAATTGCTATCACCTATTTTTCCCTGCCCAGTGATACTTACATTGCTAATTCCTCCCCTTGTTTTTCCTTGTTGGATGACAGAAGTTTGACGCAGCAGTGGGTGACGTGACAATTATTGCCAATCGATCTAGATATGTCGACTTCACAATGCCATACACAGAGTCTGGTGTGGCAATGCTTGTCTTAACTAAGAATGACGATAAAGCAACCATGTGGATCTTCTTAGAGCCTCTAACAAAGGAGCTCTGGATTGCCACTATGGTATTTATCTTCTTCACCGGTCTTGTTGTTTGGGTGATTGAACATCCGGGAAATAAGGAATTCAAAGGATCAGGATGGAAACAGTTCAGCACTGCATTCTACTTTGCTTTCTCCACTTTGACCTTTTCTCATGGTATCCTTGTTTTGCATAGCACTCTGAACTGCATTTGTCTTTGTAGTATTTTGAACTAGAAGTTTTTTTCATGCTTGAATTCTTAAGAATACATTTTTTATTTACTTTGTGACAGATCAAATTCTCGAGAAACTTCATTCAAAAGTTGTGGTGGTGATTTGGTGCTTTGTGGTGCTTGTATTAGTGCAGAGCTATACAGCAAGCTTGTCATCCTTGCTTACTGCAAAGAGGCTCCAACCTTCGGTGACTGATCCGATGCAACTCTTGCGCAATGGAGATTATGTTGGGTACCAGAATGGATCATTTGTGCATGAGACGCTTAAAAGACTCCAGTTTGATGTGCAAAAGATAAAGGTCCTGAGCACACTCGAGGAATACGCAAAAGCATTGAGGACGGGATCAAAGTATGGAGGGGTGTCAGCCATCTTTGACGAGATCCCTTATCTAAATTCTTTCATCACACAGTACGGAAAAGAGTTCCAATTAGTTGGCCCCATTGACAGGACTGATGGATTTGGTTTTGTAAGCTCCCTTCCCCTATGTGTCGGTAGACCATACAATCTTCATTCCATGCTCACCTAACCATCAATCTTATATTCTGCAGGTTTTTCCTAGAGGCTCCCCATTGGTGCCCGATCTGTCAAGGGCCATCTTGAACATAACTGAGGGATGTGAAGGATTTCAGATTCAAAAGAAATGGTTTCGGGATACAGCTCCTTCCCATGAGTATGACAATCCCGATACTGATTCAGTACGTCTAGGTTTAGAGAGCTTCAAAGGTCTCTTCATTGTCAATGGACTCGCCCTATTTGCCATGCTGGTAATAAACTTGCTGCATACCAATTGCACTGAGCTGAGAAGCCGTAGTCTACAGCGGGGGGTTGATAGCGGTGGACAAATTGCTACTGACAATGACCCACAGCAGGGACAGCAATTGCAGAACAACAACGCTGCACTTTCTGAGCCTCTTCAGATTGAGAGGGAGACCGACTAGATTGTTCTCTTCAGGTTGGTTCCTCAAGGTTTGCCCCTTAGGATCCAGCCGCAAAAGAAATCTGAAAACAGAGGATGATATTGCTCAGCACATTTCACCTTGTTGGGATAGTGTTGCTTGTGCCTGCATAAGTAATGGTGAATTCTGGGGGAGTATGGGAGCTTTGAAGATGCAGCTTATGTTGGTTCTTAGGTTTGCTGAAACTTTACTTACTGTGATCAACTTTGAGTTGATGGTATTCTGTTTAGAATTACTTTACTGGGCTGCTGGACATTTTTTATATCACACAACTGTATGAGATGGAGTATATGCTCCTTGTATCAGACAGTTATCAGATTTAATTAATGAATATTATTTTTGACCTTGCCGTGGTATAAATTTTCGCAGAACTTGTGCCTGGTTTTTCCTAGCTAGATACTTGTCTAGATGTCTCTAGAGAAGTCGAACTGTGCCGTTTCAAATATACTTGTGGCATCGAAGATTTAGCAGACTGAATTCAAGTCTGTGGACCTGTACACATTGAACAAGTAGCCAGTGTGTTGGCAATTGGCATAGTCTTGACTGAAAATTGAGGTCTACATATGACCATGTAGGTAGCTTGAATCGGTCATCTGAAGCCACCGGGGCCTCTGAATTCAGAAGGTGAAAGAATTGTCGTCACACCACTTCTCAAGCCTTGTGCGAGTATACTTGTGCACTGGGAGCAGATAGTGCAGAAAGATCTCCCTGCATCTCGCATTCTACCTCCAAGTCTCATCTCATGCAGGCTCTGCACAAAGATTTGGTTACTGAAAAAAAACCTGCAGCAGAAGACTGACTGACTGACCAGTGACCACCAGAGGCACTGACCAAGCGTTCCGGAAAACAATCTCTCAAAGTCAAATTCATCGAAGGCATGGAATGGAATAGTTTCCCACATGGAGAACTTTCCGTACTTCATTCTCACGAAATCGATCCCCGCGAAATTCACGCGAAATCGTCATGTTTCCGAACGCGGCTTGCACGACGGGGTCATGCATGTACAGGTGGAATTGACAGACACTGATGCCGCCGTGGAATGGAATGCCTCCTGGATCGACCTCGACCTCGAGACCTGAAAGTGATGGATATGGCACCAACGACGACTGATGAGTGGTGAACGGCCTCTCGTCACTTCGTCGGCGCCTCGCGAAACTCTAACGAAACGCCTGATCGACTCGATGAACGCCGATGCGCCGCACTCTTTGAATTTTACAGGGAACTGTCGTCCACCACTGTGTGCCAGGTATACTCGTATGTATACTGGATCAGCAGCATCAGCTGCTGCGTAGGTACGTGTGGTGCAGCGTTCAGGAGTCAGGTGGCAGAGCGCGACCATGCAAGGAATGGAGTGGTGGCCGCGGCGGCGCTGCCGGCTCACCGTCGCTCTGCTCATCCTGCTCGCAGCCGCACAACGGGACGTGGTGGCGGAGGTGGTGCCGCTGGGAACCGGCGCCGTGCACACGGACCCGCACCGTATCGGTGGCGATGATGATGTCGTCACGCAAGCAAGCGCACCACATGCTGGTAAACACACACGAAAAAGACTCACTTGCCTGTCCTACCCGCCTCAGAGCTCATATATCAATCTTGCATTTTCAAGGCATTGTATGTTGCATCGAATTTCCAACAAATAAAAAGCATTCTCAAAAGTCACGTTTGCTTGCATCGAATTTCAAGTCAGTTAGGCTATACTACCTTCTTACAGATTTATCAATTTTGTAAAAAGGAAAATTGATCTAATACGTACTACTGTCAGTTTTTTAACTTAAAATAATAAGTGTAAGAATTTTTAAAATCAAATTAACTTAAAAAATTTTACTAAAAAATCAGTTTTTTTTTTTTTTTTTATGGACGGATGGAGTACGCAACCAATCGAGTCGACAGTTCAGACCCTCCTTTCCCCGTTCTCGTCCCTGGAGCTCATGGTTCGCTCGGCCGCTCCTGTCGCACGGCGGCGGCGCCTGGCAAGATCTCCTCTACCGCTCTACGAAGAGGGCGAGCGGGAGCTGCAGGGGGGCCTCCCGTTCCTCCGTGCAGAGGCGCAATCCCGGCATAGGAGCTAACCTTGAGCCCCCGCTGGGATGGCGCCGCCGCCGCCGCCTAGCCCCAACTCCCAGCTAGTCCTTGCAAGGTTCGCTGTTCTGTCTCGGTTTGTCCACCCGACGAAACGAATGTTCTACTCTGAATATGGAGGCCTCTGAGGTCGGTTTTGTGAGGAACCACTTCGTTTGCCTTATCATGAGAAGGATATCTGCATTTCAGTATTTGCTGTTGGCTTCTTGTAAGCTACTAGTTAAGGTTTGTTCGGCACTTCAAATTTTGCCAAATGCTTCTATAACAGAACTCTAGTGTTCTGAATGCATCAGAAAGTAGTACACACTGTTATCTGGAAACATAATTTTTTTTAATGAAGCTTAACTGGAAACAGATTGAATTATAAAACTAGACATTCGAGTGAAAGAGGGAAAGTTTGTAATGGGCTCCGCCTTTTTTTTGTCCCACCTGCGAGGCCCATGGTCCTGATGCACCTGTGATGGGGTAGGGATATGATGTCAGAGACAAAGCCAATCGACTGTGTATCTTAAGTTTCTCACATAATTGAGCAGGGAATTGAAAATTTAAATGGCAATCTAAAGTCAAAATAGATGCATTGTAATGGCAAAGAAAATAATTGTACGATACATATGGCCGTGTTTTGATTTTGCATGTTCACTTCTCCAGGACTTGGTTGGGACAATGTTGAATATTAATGGTTGGGACAGTTTTGAGTTTTAGTGAGATGGTCTGCTGTCTAATCTCTCATTGTAGTATTATTAAGTGCAATTCCACATTATCAATATTCCAAATAATAGGTACATGTTGGTCATTAGTGGCAGAAATATTTTAAAGCGGTCTACCGTCCAATCTCTTATTATAGTATTATTAAGTGCAATTCCACATTATCAATATTCCAAATAATAGATACATGTTGGTCATTATAGCAAGAAGATAAGTCTTAGAGAGGCTCTGGCTCGGGCTCTTTTCTGTTCACCAGTGTTAGCGCTTGGCAGGGAATTTTCCCTAGTAGTTTTGGTGGTGTCAGCAGTCTCTGTAATAGTAGTTTCAGTAGTCCTAGTAGCTTAAGTAGTTTAAGTAGCAAAGGTAGTTTAAGTAGTGCTAGTGGTTTGAGTAGTCTGTATATTTTTACCTCTCTGTTCTCTTTTTTTCGTCTAATAAAAATCGGCAACTTGCCGCCTTTCGAAAAAAATACATGTTGGTCATTAGTGGCAGAATTATTTTAAAGCCATGCCATTTTCTTCTTTTTCTCAATAGGCCATGAGAAGATTGTGCTGTTACATTAAGATGATCCAAACCTTTCCTTAATCGATATACAGAGGGAACACATGCCAGAGAATTAGCGAGAAAAAGCTCAGGGGTGGTGTCCAGAGGCTGTGAGAAGAAACTCAGGATTGCTGTGCCAGATAAATCTGGTTTCAAAGCTTTTGTGAATATTACTCATCCTAACACTGAGAGACAAAAGGTAACTGGATACAGCATTGAAATCTTTGAAGAAGCTATGAAGATGCTACAGCCTAGACAAGATTATGAGTTCTATGCCTTCAATGGTTCTTATGATGAGCTAGTACGCAGTGTATCTCTAAAGGTGAGCCTTACTTGATTACTTTGCATCATTTTGCATGGCTGGATTTACAATGTTTAATAAATTCTTAGTGCATTTGTTTTTGTTTCTTCTGTTTATTTCCTATGGAATAAACAGGTGTTTGATGCAGCAGTTGGTGATGTGACCATAACCCCTGAACGAATTAGGGATGCGGATTTTACAATGCAATATGCACAGTCTGGTTTGTTCTTGCTTATGCTCTCCGAGAATGACTCCAAAACAATCCAGTGGATATTTTTAGAGCCCCTAACAAAGGAACTTTGGTTCGCTACTGTGGGCGGCTTCTTGCTCACTGGCTTTGTTGTGTGGATGATTGAACTGCCCAAGAATCCTGAGTACCAAGGATCAAGACTCAGACAATTCAGCACTGCTTCCTACTTTGCTTTCTCCACTTTGACGTTCTCCCATGGTCAGTACTTTCAGCTCAAACTTCTTTACAACATGTCAATATACGATGGTTTATAAGTGGTTTAATAGCTTGTTATCATAGTTGTAGAATGATGTCAAATAATGCCATTCTGTTTTTACAGATCAAATAATTAGAAGCCCTCTGTCAAAAATTGTCGTCGTGATATGGTGCTTTGCAGTGCTGGTTGTAGTGCAGAGCTACACCGCAAACTTATCATCAATGCTAACTGCAAAGAGGCTCCGGCCATTGGTGACTGACCTCAATCAGTTGTTACACAATGGTGACTATGTTGGATACCAGCATGGCGGATTTACTCAAGCCTTTCTGAAAAAGCAAGGTTTCCCAGTGAATAGGATAAAGGCTTATAGAAATCAAGAAGAATATGCTGAAGCTCTGAGGAAGGGGTCTACGAATGGAGGGGTATCGGCTATTCTCGATGAGATTCCCTATTTGACTTATTTTCTCTCCAAGCCTCAATACAAGAAAGAATTCCAGATGGTTAATCGCATGTACAAGACCCTTGGACTTGGTTTCGTAAGTCACTTGCATTGGTGCTTTGGTATATTTGATGTTCTAAGAGCCATGCTTCTAGTGCTGAGTAACCAAACTAACACCATGTTTTGTCTTCAGGCATTTCCCCTGAGGTCTCCACTGGTACATAATCTCTCGATCGCCATCTTGAGCCTAACAGGGGAGTATGAGGGCCCACAAATTGAAGAGAGATGGCTTGGCCCAGCTGCACCATCTGTGAGTGACAGTCCGATCAGTGGTTTCACAGCACTCACTTTGCAGAGTTTCTCTGGTCTCTTCATTATCACTGGATGTGTCTCAGCTCTCATGCTGCTCATAACCATTGTCAGATTGGCCTATGCAAAGTACAAAAGATCTAAAGGTTCTGAATTGCAAAATGCTGATGGGTCCACCGAAAGTGTATGTCTTGGTGAGTCCATTGAGCTACAAAATGACAGGGGTGATGGCTCTGTACGCGATCAACATCTACATGAAATCAGGGATAACAATTACCAAGATTCCAAGGAAGGCAATGGAAGTGACACTGATATAGAGGCTGGTCCAATGCAGAGTGGCATGTACAATGGTCCTGTGCCTGTTGATTGTGTCCGGATCTAGATGGGAAGTACTGGACAAGGTGTTGGCATGTCCATTTAGGCTTTTGATTTGGAAACAGTGGGATGTAGGAACAAATAACAGTTCATTATTTATTTATTTATTATTTGCTGATAGTCACTGAATCCCTGCAGAATTTCCTGCCATACTATCAATCTGTCACCCCAACAGTATATTAGTGATATTTAGATTTAGATGTTTTAACAGCTGATGTATAGAGTCATCAATTGAAGTTATTGCCATTTGATGATCATTTAAGAAGAAATAGAGTTGGAACCAGAATGCCCCGAAATAATCAGTGCCTTTTTCTTGCCAGAAAACTGCATGTCATGTCACAGATAAGACCTTACTCACAACTGATTGGTTATAGTCCAGTTGCATGCTCCTGGTTGTGGCGGTTGTTATGTCACAACAAATGAAAGGTCTTCTTTTGGTTACTTCTAAATAATCTGTTAAGTACCAGAGAGCTATTGAAGCAGAGGAATATGGTCCTCGATGAGTATAACTGTATTCTCTGCAATTTGGTGGCTGTAGAAACTCTAGTGCATATGTTTTTGGCCTCTCCTTTGTGATGGCTTGTTGGAGCACCTTAGGCCTCGCAATTCACCAGCACACTAACCTGTTTATTATCACCTTCACATCTCTCAAAGATCAGCTGCATCTTTCCTTTTTCATGGAAATCGTAATTGCTATGTGTTGGTCCATCTGGTCGATTTATAATGACAAATTTTGAGAAACCTCCAGCCCTCAATTCTCTGATGCAAGGAAGTCTTTGGGAAGGAACTTGCTAAGTTATTCTTCGAGGAAAGCAAAAAATTGAACCATTTATTAGTCTATGGACTATGAATCAAGTTATTTCGAAATACTGAACAAATTATATAAATGAGCTCAAGTACCGCGAAGTACTATGGTTCTTTTCCAACCATCGTAAAAGAGCTCCAATGTTTTAGTACCGAACGTGGAAAACATAAATACTCAATGTCAGTCTAGCAAAGCGCTCCCTCCTTATTCTCCTGCTCCAAATATAGATTCTGTTGTAGATTCCTAACGATTGCCAAGGGTTCAGGGTGGAGTGGGTCTGCTTGTTTATTTCTTGGTAGGCCTGACCATGGGTAAAAAATTCAGTCGAAATCTGACCTCAAAACTTTTGCTAGGTCAATTTTTTTTTTCTCAGATGGGTTCCAAAAAAAAAATGGTTGGATTTGGGCCTAGGTTTTATGCCTTGAGCCACGATATCCGAAGTAGCTTAACTCCCCAAGTGGACTACTCCACATCATGTTCATCACAACTTTCTAAAGGTTATAGTGTAGTGTTCGAGAAAAAAGGTTATAGTGTATTGTTACTAGATCCAAATGGTCTCCAAGTTACCTTTGTATAGTGTCTTGTTCGTTTGCGCTCATAAAAAAACACAAATCCTTACCATTTATAGTTTTTTTGGTTGGCGTTCTAGTCAACATGCATGACAAAGTTGTAACTTGTAAGTTAGCTGAAAAGGCTCATTGTTTTTTTTTTTGAAAAAAAAAAGACAATGAAAGGATCAAGATGCCCAAGAGGGGGGTGAATTGGGCTAATTCTAAAAATTCTTGCGGAAATAAACCTACTAGCCCATGATTCACCCCTTTGTGCCTATGTGTGTTCCTAGACAATCGATCAACTAAAGTTTTGCACCCTAAGTTCCAATCCTATTCTAGCATGGCAATTCTATGAAAGTAATTGCAAGAATGTAAGTGCTAGAAAGTAAATGCAGAAATTAAGGGGACAAGGAACACGGCGATCTTTTTCCCGAGGTATCGGAGAGTCGCCACTCTCCACTAGTCCTCGTTGGAGCACCCGCGCAAGGGTGTAGCTCCCCCTTGATCCTCGCAAGGACCAAGTGCTCTCTAGGGCTGATTCTTCGTCGCTCCGACGCGGTGAATCGCCAAGAACCGCTCACAAGATGAGTTGGGTCATCCACAAGCACCGCCGGATGATCACCAAGCTCCAATCACCACCAAGCCGTCTAGGTGATGGCGATCACCAAGAGTAACAAGCACAACACTTGACCTCGCAAAGCCTAGGGAGAAGAGTGGATGCACACTAGCTACTCTCGATTTGCTCATGAACTCATGGATTCTCAAATCTCTTCAAGTCATGAGGCTCTTGCAACTCTCCCCTCTCACAAGGTGGCTTTCACCGAACAAATGAGCAAGAGACTCGAAATGGTGGGGGTGAGGTAGTATTTATAGCCAAAGGCCAAAATCCAACCGTTACCCAAAATTTCAGCTCAGTCGTGAGCGCCGGACGCGTCCGGGCACTCACCGCCGGACGCGTCCGGCGCTTTATGGAATTCAAACGGCAACCTAGCCGTTGGGCTACTGATGCGGGCTCCGGACGTCCCGGCGCTGCGTCCGGCCCGCGTCCGGCGCGCGACGACCTGGCGAGCCCGATTCCAAAAACTCTCGGTCCGCGTCCGGCGCACGCCGACGCCAGGCTACGCGTCCGCCGCCGGGCGAGACCAAAAGACGACTTTACCGTGCGCCGGACGCGTCCGGCGCCCACGGCTGGCGCGTCCGGCGCCTGTTGAAGCTCCCGTTTCCACTTGAAACGCGATCCTTTGAAAACGGCGACGACTTCAACAACTCTCAGGGCTTATACGTAACTTCCTAGCGCTAAGATTTCACCAGTGTGCACCACACCTAAACCCGAGACTCAACTAGGTCAAGCTACCCATTTGCACCCCCCTTAATAGTATGGCCAAAAGAGAAAAACAAAGTCCTAACGACTAATCCGATGTCTCTCAACACCATCAACAATCGGAACTAACCGTCCTTAACCTTGTCGTCCAACCTTTGAAAACCGAAACGATTTCCATCGATAAGAGGGCATGCCAACCAAAGTGCCTGAGATTCCATTTCCATGACCTAACTCACATTGTTTCTGCAAAACACACGTTAGTCATAGTAATCTATATTGTCATCAATCATCGAAACCCACATCAAGGGGCCTAGATGCTTTCAATCTCCCCCTTTTTGGTGATTGATGACAACCTCTCGGAGTATGAAGAGTTTAGTTGAGGTTTTCAAGCATGCTTGGTTCACATGAGCCTTTGACAATGAAAGCAAAGGTTAGAATGACTCATGTGACACCAAGCCAAAAGAAATGTGCTCATATAATCTGCAAAAACGAGTTAGCACAAGACAAAAGCATAGCTCATATGGAATCAGAGTAAACCGCGGAAGCCAAGCACATATGAGCAAAGAGCCAGGTGACATAGAAGGTGATACCAAACCGAAGAGCATATGTCACTGCGAATGAAAGTACCTCACACATATCATACAATGCATAAAGTAAAACATGATGCATGCAAAAGTATCAATCAAAAGAACCAAATCCCAAGCTATGAGCTCCCCCTAAGTCTACATACTCCCAACTCTCCCCCTTTGGCATCAAGGACCAAAACCTAAGGCTGAGGGGTGGAAGGAGCAGACGAGCCGGTCTCACGAGCATGTGGAGCAATGACGAACGCTGTAGCATCATCTGGGCTGTCATCTGAGCTCTGCTGACCGAGTGACAGGAGCCTCGCCGACCCTCCGGGCCGTGGTGCCGGCGGTGAAGCGGTGCAGGTCTGCTCAACCGACACCGTATCGTGCGTCTCCGTAGTCGGCACTATGACCGGAGCTATCTCGGGCGACCACGTGGCTCGGACGGTGCGGCAAGTGGAAGAGTAGGAGCCACCGTGGGTACTTGCCTCGCAGTAGGAAGAGGATCTCGTAGAAGCCACCGAGGAAGGTATAGTGCCCGATGTGCCGGTGCACATCCTTTGGAGGAATCTCGCTGCGCGAGGTTGCGAGTTATGCTGAATAAGCTGTCTCATGTACTCAGGTGTCGCCTCTCCTGTGAGTGCACTGTAGGAAGCCTGATGATGGGCTGCCCCTGAGTCTGGAGTGA
Organism: Themeda triandra; assembly: GCA_018135685.1. NCBI lineage: Eukaryota > Viridiplantae > Streptophyta > Magnoliopsida > Poales > Poaceae > Themeda > Themeda triandra. The sequence continues at coordinate 479,488 of JAENPR010000258.1, read as the reverse complement.
ATAACGGATGAGAGCCAACAGGTGAGAAGCCGGTGGAGATCCGTGGAAAACGGGGACACTCCGAACCGCCGGAGAAGAAGGTGCTATGCCTGGAAGCCGGTAAGCCCGCACTCGTGACTAGCATCTCGAGAAGGTCCTACTCCCAAAGTCTCGTCCCGCCGGTGACTCGGGCCGAGGAAGAATTGCCCGAGGTACTTGTGGCACCCGTCTCGCTGAAATAGTGAAGCAATCAAAGTCATAGTCTGCGTGTGTGCCGCTTCGCTGTAGGCGATGCCGTGCATCCCGGCGAGCTCGTATCTCGGCTAGAGCAATCTCATGCCGCTCCTCGGCACGCTCCCGGTTGGCAGCCAACCTGTCAAGTACCCGAGTCAAGCGCTCAATGGCCGCTCCCTGACCGCCCGCCTCGCATCATGCGACGAGGGGAGGACGAACTGGAATGTAGTACTCCTCATCATCCTCGAGTCGAGGTAGTGATCTCATATCCTGCGCCTCGCCCTTCGCAATCTCGCTTCTTCATCTGCGCTAGCCGCTCAACTCTAGCATCCCGCTCGGCTCTGTCTCTATATCGGATCTCCATGACGAGGAATGACTGGAGGAGCATCTGCAGTGATTCTGACAATCTGGGAAGCATCATAGGAGCCAAACACCTCATAATTCAGCGGATCTTCATATTCCTTTCTGATAGAGTCTGGAAGATCACCATTTCTATAGATGAGCCAGGTGATCCAATGAGCATAGTGCATCAGGCGATAGTTCTTGAAACTCCCATAGATGACATCTTCCATATCACGAGTATCAAATCCCGGATATCAAAAGGAATCTTCCTCACAAGATGTGACACTACCCACCGCTTGGAGCCTAGTGAACCCGTTCCTGAAACCGGGCCTAGCAAGAATGGTGTATCTCTGAATCTGATCAAGGACTCGAGCAAGGCGTAGCTCATCCCGTGGTGTCCTGCTCGACCCCGCACCAAAGTTAGGTCCAAAGACCTCTCTCATGATCTCGGAGGTGGCACTACTCCTCCCCGTGCACGGCGGGGTGGCTCAATTCTGGAAAGCACAAACTGATGCAGCTTGATGGGCTGCTCTGAAATCCCCAAGAAGTTCCCCGGCTTCCTCACCGGACAAGTTCTCTCTCGACCACGAATGGTGTATGAAATGAGTGAATGATTTGGAGCAATCCACGGTGTAGCATAGAACTCTAACACCCATTCTCGGAATATATCTGCGAGATCTTCCAATTAGTTCAATCATGCCCGGGCCGTGCACCCAAATACTCTCGAAGGCCTGGCCCAACACATGTGAGAAAGTGTCAGCTATCACTGTCCTCTGCTTGGTAATCTTTGACTTCGCCCGTAAGCCTCTACCAAGGACTTGTGCAGAGCTGTGTAATAAGGTGCACCAGCTCTCTCTCTGGAAGCAGGAAACCAGGTGTTGATGTCCACCTGTCTGATAGCCTGTATCTTCTTTGCACTGGCCTTCAACAGCTCCTCTGTACTCAATCTAGGTCCTGTAGAGCCCCTGCTGGGCTGCCTCTGTGGAGTAGAAGAGGGACCTGACTCCTGTGACTGCTGAGCTGTCTGCTGCTGGAGAGTCCTGACACGGGAGGACCGTCGTAATGGAGAAAGATCCTGCTGCTCAAGAGTGGTCTCCTCTGCCTCAGGAGCCTCTGCCTCTGCCTCCTGTGCTACTGCTGATCCAGGCTCTTGTATCACAATGCCTGCACCCCTGCGAGCTCTCCTCTCAGCACGCTCCGCGCGTCGCTCTTTGCTCGCTGTGGCTGCTCGAGAATCAGCCGGCAACCTTTTTCTTTTCCTCATAGTCACCGTTTTCTTGCCCTTAGCTTTCTCAATCATCTCAGGAAGATTTGGTCTTCTATTTGGGTCGTCATCTCCCCCGAACCTCTCGCCCGAGTTCTTGCACCTGGCATGACCGCCCGACACGATCAATCAACAACCGCAAAAGGATGAACTGCCACTTTTGAGGCTTGGCCTCAATCCATACTCCTAGGCTTGGCCTAGAGTTCAACTGCCCACTGTCACACTTCACTTATCAATCAATCAAATAACCAGCTCGCTGCAAGAATTAGAATAGAACGGATTTATAACCATAAGCATTTCTAGAGGTGAGTGACCCTATTAGAGCATAGCATTGGGTGAGAATTAGAGGAATTAGGTGATACCTAGTTCATTTTCAAATCCCTGTGAAAAAGATGAGAGAGGACGACGCGGGGCACCCTTGGACACAAGGTTAAGTCACTGCATAAAGGCATTGGTCGGAGAAGATCAACGCAGTGATTAGAAACTGGTTTAGGCATTTTGTCGAACACCTTGGGGGCAGGGTGGTGGCTCACCATGGAAGAGCTTCTTCTGCTTGTGAATGACGCCAGGCGGCGAGCTTAATCACACAAGCAACAGAGAAGAAGACGCCACGGACGGAGATCGAAAGCTTGCCGGAGAAAAAGAGCTCCTGAGCGGCGGCGAGAATGGCGGCAATTGGTCGGGGCGGCGCTCAGTCGGGGAGGAGCTCACGCGCAGAGAGGGCGCGGTGGCTGGAATGGCCCACGGCGGTGGAGGAGCGAGGCGCGGGCGTGGCGGCTCGATGCGGAGGAGTGCGAGCGGCACGGCGCTAGGGTTTGCGGGCGGCGACACGGCGGCGTACGGATGCGAAGGAAAAAGAAGAGGGCCGCGGGCCGTTTTGAGGAAGAAGAGAATAGGGTGGCCCCACACGTCAGATTTAAGAGACTCGCGCATTTCCTCATCGCGCCGGACGCGTCTGGGCTGCGTCTGGCGGGTCGTCGGACGCCGAACAGAAGGTTTTGGAAAAAACTTGTTGATTTCGCAAACACCGCCGGACGCGCTGCAGACTCAGCCGTCGGACTCGCGCGGAACACTGTTATGCGTCCGGCCAGTAGAACGATGATGGTCCATCCTGGGTCTTCTTCATAACGCGCCGGACGCGTCCGCCGGTTCACAAAGGCGCGTCCGGCGCTCTTCAAAGAGCTGAAATTGAACTTTGTTGCCACGGCACCAGCTCCCAATTGATTTCCACACTCTTGAAGAATCAACTAAGCACAGTGTGGAGTCAATATGAGATCCTCACTCTCAAACACTCTGTTTTTCAAATAGTTTGCCATAGGCTTATAATAATTTTCGAAAATAAGCAATAACACGAGCGAGGAACAACGTATGGCCATGAGCTTGAGTTTCTAAACCAGTAGAAGCATTAAAAGCTTTCTCAATTCATGGACAAACACAGAGGTTGCTCAAGAGATAAACGAAAAGAAACGAAGAGCAACCCACAAGCAATAAAACTACTGGAATTTGAATCTAGGTGGCTTGTCAGGTTTGAACCAAGGATAAGCTTCTTCACACCTCCAAAGAGTGTTATCTTAACCATGTTAGACAAGCCCTATATGCATTACAGAAATTTAGACGTGCTCTATAAACAATGCAATGCAACCGACAACACCTTTCATCTCTTCCTTGTGAAGTTGCTTAGGTCAAGGATATTGAGCTCATTCCTTAACCTACAAAAGGTTGACTCATCCAATGGCTTCGTGAAGATATCCGCTAATTGATCCTCACTTCTCACACCTTCTAGAGATATATCCTTTTTAGAGACATGATCCCTAAGAAAGTGGTGGCGGATATCTATATGCTTTGTGCGAGAGTGTTGAACCGGGTTGTTTGCAATCTTTACTTGCACTCTCATTGTCGCACAAGAGAGTCACTTGACCAAGATTCACTCCATAGTCAAGAAGGGTTTGTTTCATGTACAAGATTTGTGCACAACAAGCCCCCGCTGCTATGTACTCGCCTTGGGCCGTAGATAGAGCAACACCGTTTCCGCTTCTTTGATGACCAAGAGACAAGTGACCTCCCAAGCAAATGGCACCCTCCGGATGTGCTTTTTCTATCAATTTTGCAACCGGCATAATCCGAATCGGAATAGCCAACAAGTTGGAATCTTGCTCCTTTGGGATACCATAGACCAATGCTTGGGGTGAGCCGCAAGTACCTAAGGATCCTCTTGACAAAGACTCGGTGAGCTTCCTTAGGATCGGCTTGGAAACGAGCACACATACACACACTAAACATGATGTCGGGCCTAGATGCGGTGAGGTATAACAAGCTACCGATCATAGAGCGGTAAAGAGTTTGATCCACGAGTTACCTTCCACATCAAGGTCCGAGATGCCCATTAGATGCCATGGGAGTGTTGATTGGCTTGCAATCCTTCATATCAAACCTCTTGAGGAGGTCCTTGGTGTACTTCTCTTGAGATATGAAGGTCCCTTCCTTCATTTGCTTGATTTGAAAACCAAGGAAGAAGTTGAGCTCACCAATCATAGACATCTCGAACTCTTTTGACATCATGTCACCAAACTTCTTGCATTCTTCTTCATTTGTTGAGCCGAAGATGATATCATCAACATATACTTGACAAATGAAGATCTCTCCATTAAGCTTCTTGGTGAAGAGTGTGGTGTCAACCTTCCCAATGGTGAACCCCTTCTCAATGAGGAAGTCCCTAAGGCGCTCATACCATGCTCTAGGGGCTTGCTTGAGCCCATAAAGTGCCTTGGACAACCTGAAAACATGATTAGGACAGCTAGGGTCTTCGAACCCGGGAGGTTGATCAACATAAACAAGCTCATTAATGAAACCATTAAGAAATGCACTCTTCACATCCATTTGAAATAGTTTCATTTCATGGTGTGAAGCGTATGCAAGGAGGATACGGATGGCTTCAAGTCTTGCAACCGGTGCAAAGGTCTCTCCAAAATCTAGACCTTCAACTTGAGAGAACCCCTTTGCCACGAGCCTTGCCTTGTTTCTCACAACATTTCCTTGGTCATCTTGTTTGTTGCGGAACACCCACTTGGTACCTATGATTCTTGCATTTTTGGGACGCTCTTCAAGTGTCCAAACCTTGTTGCGGGTGAAGTTGTTCAATTCTTCATGCATGGCATTCACCCAATCCGGATCTTGAAGAGCTTCACCTACATCTTTTGGCTCAACACAAGAAACAAACGAGTGATGTTCAAGAAAACTAGCAAGTCTTTGAGATCGAGTCATTACACCCCTTGAAGGACTCCCTATGATTTGATCTTGTGGATGATCATGGAGTTTAGGAATTCGCTTTTCAACCACTTGAGGAGTGGGTTGAGGAGCATCAACATCTTGAGCTTGTGCCTCTCTTTGTTCATGGGAAACATGAGTATCTTCATTTTCAGTCATCCCATCTTTTTCCTTGTCATCTTGAGGCACACTTGAAGAAGAGGAAGGCTTGTCAATGACTTGCACTTCATCATCATCTTCTTTAGGCTTGACGTCTCCCACCGGCATGTTCTTCATTGCTTCCCTCAATGGTTCATCACCTACATCATCAAGATTCTCAATTGCTCCTTGGGAGCCGTTAGATTCATCAAACTCCACATCATATGTTTCTTCTACCAAACCGGTGGCATGGTTGAATACTCGATATGCTTTGGATTTTGATGAGTAACCAACAAGAAAACCAATATCACAACGTCTCTGAAACTTCCCTAGATGTTGCCTTTTCTTGTAGATGTAGCATTTGCAACCAAACACCCTAAGTAGGAGACGTCCGGCTTCTTCCCATTAAGCAACTCATAGGGGTCTTGCCATGGAACTTGTGGAGGTATAATCGATTTGATGCATAGCATGCTTTGTGTTGATAGCTTCACCCACAAATTCTGCGGGGTGTTGTACTCATCAAGCATTGTTCTTGCTAGAGTGATCAAGGTCCGGTTCTTCCTCTCAACTATGCCATTTTGCTGAGGTGTGTAGGTGGATGAGACTTCATGTTTAATCCCAACTTCATCACAATAAGCTTCAATGTTGGTGTTGTCAAATTCTTTGCCATTGTCACTTCTAATTTTCTTGATCTTGACATCAAATTCGTTTTGAGCTCTCTTTGCAAACTTCTTGAAGCAAGGGGTGGCTTCGGATTTGTCATGAAGAAAGAAGGTCCATGTGTATCTTGAGAAGTCATCAACAATCACTAGACAATGGAGTTTCCCACCAAGGCTCTTGTATGTGGTTGGTCCAAACAAGTCCATGTGCGGCAGCTCTAGCACTCTTGAAGTTGACAGAAAAGCTTTGGTTGGATGAGTGTTTGCAACTTGCTTGCCGGCTTGACATGCACTACAAGGTTTGTCCTTTTCAAACTTGACATCTTTCAAGCCCCTCACTAACTCTTTCTTCAAAAGCTTCTTGAGTGTACTCATCCCAACATGTGCTAGCTTCCTATGCCACAACCACCCAAGTGAAGTCTTGGACAAAGAAGCAAACATTCGATTTGCATCTTCGGAGGTGAAATCCACTAGATAGAGATTGTTGTATCTAAAGCCTTTGAATATCACAGTTGAGTCTTCTTTCTTTGACACTATCACTTCTTTCTCATCAAACAAGCATTTGAATCCAAGATCACACAATTGACCCACTGACGAAGAAGTTGAAGCTTAATGGTTTAACATAAAGCACATTTGACAAAGAGTGATCATTTGATATTGCAACTTTGCCCAAACCCTTGACTTTGCCCTTTGAATTATCACCAAATGTGATTCTATCTTGATTTTGCTCCCCTTCATCTAGTGAGGCAAACATACGAGGTTCACCGATCATATGTTGAGTGCGGCCACTATCAATAACCCAATGACTTCCACCGGTCCCGTAGTTCACCTACACACAAGAGATCAAGCTTGAGGTTTAGGGACCCAAACTTGTTGAGGGCCCTTGACTTTCTCTACTAGAGACTTTGCAACCCAAATTTGCTTAGGCCTATTCTTATTGGGGGGACCTAAGAAGGTGACATTCACTTGTCCTTTTGAATCCTTTCTAACCACATAATGAGCATTGTATGCAAAGGGTCTAGCATGCTTGGGCAAGGGTTGTGGTGGTGGAGTTTCACACTCATGAGCAAAGTGACCTTCTTGTCCACACTCAAAACATCTCTTTGGCTTTGGCTTTGGCTTTTGCTTTTGTTGACTTGCTTGCTTTGCTTGATGTTGCTTCTCTTGATGTGACTTGAACCCAATGCCACTTCTATCGGTCTTCATCACGGTGTTCATCAACAGCTCACTTTGAAGTGACTTTCCTTTTGCAAACTTGCTCAATCCAATCTTGAGGTGTTCCTTCTCTTGCTTGAGCTTCTTGTTCTCTTCTAGAAGTGACTCATTTGTTGATTGCTTCAAGCATGACATCTCAAAGTGGAGTCTTTTGTTCTCTTCTTTGAGCTTTTCATTCTCAAGTGCTAGTTCTTCATCTTCAATAGTGACCGTGTGACTGATTTTTGCTTGTTCAAGATCCTTCTTGAGCTTTTCATTTTCATTCTTTATCTTGACATAGTCATCATAATTCTCGATCCACCACCACCGACTTGCCTTTGCTTGCTAGCACCTTGCTCAATGATCTCATCACATGATGTAGCTACATCATTCTTAGCAACATTGTTAGTAGTCTCATGTGTTTCGGCAAGAAGCTCATAAGCCATCGCTAGATTCCCATGATCAACTTTAATAGTTGTGTACTCCTCTTTTAGAGAGCTATAACTAGATTTGAGCTCATCATGCTTCTTCTCAAGGTTCTCATTTTCAACTTTAAGCTCTTTTGAAGAAGCTTTGAGTTCCTTGAGTTTAGAGGACATGATTTCATTTTGATCTCTAAGCTCATCACTAGTTTTCTCGCATAGCTTCCATCTTTTCTAGAAGAGAGGTATTTTCACTATCAAGCTCATCACATCTTCCTCTAGTCTTAATGATGGTTTTTGAGTACTTTCTAAGCAATTTGACAAGCTCATCATAGGTAGGTGACTCATACTCATCATCACTATCACTTTCACTCCCACTATCATCACTATCACCATGTTTAGAATGTACCTTCTTTTCACTCTTAGCCATAAGGCAAAAGTGGGATGGAGTAGAAGATGATGGCAAGATTTGTGGAGGTGGTGAAGATCCAATGCCAATAGCAGCAACACCTTCATCATCACTTTCCTCATCGGATGACCCACAAGAGGATTCAATATCGGTGAGCCAATCACCAACAATATATGCCTTGCCATCCTTCTTCTTGTGATGCTCTTTCTTTTCTTCCTTCTTCTTGTGATGCTTGTCTTTCTTCTTCTTTTCTTTTTCTTCATCATCGCTTGAGTCATCCTTCTTGTCCTTGCCCTTTTTCTTCTTGTACTTCTTGTCTCTTGGAGGCTCCTGGACATTGATGAGCTAGATGTCCGGTCTTGCGGCAATTGAAGCACTCCATTTCGGAGATGGGCTTCCTTTTGCTACTTGTGAAGAATTTCTTCTTCTTGCCATCAAACTTGACACCATTTTTGTTGAGCTTCTTCAACATCTTAGTGGTCTTCTTCACCATGAGAGCAAGACTCACATCATCAATTTCAAAGCATCACTAGAATCATCATGAGTTGCCTTGGCCTTGCCTTTTCTTGAGTGACTTGCATTGAGGGCCAAATCTTTCTTCTTGGATGATGAGCCATCCTCGGGGTGAGATGCATGTACATCTCATGAGCATTGATCTTTCCCAATATTTGAGTCGGTGTAGCATTGGAAAGATCACCTTGGTGAAGCACGGTGACAATGTGCCCATATTTCTCAATGGGGAGGACACATAGGATCTTTCTTGCAACATCGGATGGCGTCATTTGATTGAGTCCAAGCCCATTGAGTTCCTCTACAATAGTGTTCAAACGGGAATACATCTCATTAGCACTTTCATTAGCTTTCATCTCAAAAGAATTTAATTTGCGCATAACAAGATGATAGCGTTCCTCACGCTCACTCTTAGTTCCCTCATGGAGCGCACAAAGGTCGGACCATAGAGCATGAGCGTCCTTGTGGTTCCTAACGCGATTGAACACATCCTTGCACAGACCGCGGAATATAGCATTCCTTGCCTTTGCATTCCACTTCTCATAGTTAGCCTCTTCACCGACAAGGCTAGCTGAATCCTTGGGTTTTGGGAGTCCTTGAGAAGCGGCACGGAAGCATCCAACATCTATCGCTTCTAAATGTGCTTCCATGCGAATTTTCCAATAAGGAAAATCGTCTCCCTCGAACATGGGAGGAGGTCCATCCCCATGGGACATCTTTACTCTAGGCGGTTAAGCCTAATTTAGAGCAAACCGGCTCGATACCACTTGAAAGGATCAAGATGCCCAAGAGGGGGTGAATTGGGCTAATTCTAAAAATTCTTGCGGAAATAAACCTACTAGCCCATGATTCACCCCTTTGTGCCTATGTGTGTTCCTAGACAATCGATCAACTAAAGTTTTGCACCCTAAGTTCCAATCCTATTCTAGCATGGCAATTCTATGAAAGTAATTGCAAGAATGTAAGTGCTAGAAAGTAAATGCGAAATTAAGGGGACAAGGAACACGGCGATCTTTTTCCCGAGGTATCGGAGAGTCGCCACTCTCCACTAGTCCTCGTTGGAGCACCCGCGCAAGGGTGTAGCTCCCCCTTGATCCTCGCAAGGACCAAGTGCTCTCTAGGGCTGATTCTTCGTCGCTCCGACGCGGTGAATCGCCAAGAACCGTCCACAAGATGAGTTCATCCACAAGCACCGCCGGATGATCACCAAGCTCCAATCACCACCAAGCCGTCTAGGTGATGGCGATCACCAAGAGTAACAAGCACAAACTCTCACTTGACCTCGCAAAGCCTAGGGAGAAGAGTGGATGCACACTAGCTACTCTCGATTTGCTCATGAACTCATGGATTCTCAAATCTCTTCAAGTCATGAGGCTCTTGCAACTCTCCCCGCTCTCACAAGGTGGCTTTCAGCTGAACAAATGAGCAAGAGACTCGAAATGGTGGGGGTGAGGTAGTATTTATAGCCAAAGGCCAAAATCCAACCGTTACCCAAAATTTCAGCTCAGTCGTGAGCGCCGGACGCGTCCGGGCACTCACCGCGGACGCGTCCGGCGCTTTATGGAATTCAAACGGCAACCTAGCCGTTGGGCTACGTGCGGGCTCGGACACGTCCGGCGCTGCGTCCGGCTAGCAGCGTCCGGCGCGCGACCCGACTCTGAGCCCGATTCCAAAAACTCTACGGTCCGCGTCCGCGCACGCCGACGCCAGGCTCGCGTCCGCCGCTCGGGCGAGACCAAAGACGACTTTACCGTGCGCCGGACGCGTCCGGCGCCCACGGCTGGCGCGTCCGGCGCCTGTTGAAGCTCCCGTTTCCACTTGAAACGCGATCCTTTGAAAACGGTGACGACTTCAACAACTCTCAGGGCTTATACGTAACTTCCTAGCGCTAAGATTTCACCAGTGTGCACCACACCTAAACCCGAGACTCAACTAGGTCAAGCTACCCATTTGCACCCCCCTTAATAGTACGGCCAAAAGAGAAAAATAAAGTCCTAACGACTAAACCGATGTCTCTCAACACCATCGACAATCGGAACTAACCGTCCTTAACCTTGTCGTCCAACCTTTGAAAACCGAAACGATTTCCATCGATAAGAGGGCATGCCAACCAAAGTGCCTGAGATTCCATTTCCATGACCTAACTCACATTGTTTCTGCAAAACACACGTTAGTCATAGTAATCTATATTGTCATCAATCATCGAAACCCACATCAAGGGGCCTAGATGCTTTCAGACAAGAGCGCAACCACTCAATTAAAAAAATAGAAGTTCTTACAAAACCATGAGCCCGTGATGCACCTGTACAACAGTGGAGTCGCTAGTATTTAGCAACACACACTAAGTCTATCATGTATCATCGTTACCTTAGCCTTTGGCCCAAAACACAAAGCAACTTCAACCTTTATCCAAAGCCACCAAGACACCGAGTTGTTTCCTAACTATATGGAGAAGTGCTATCATTATTGGTTTTTCTTGGTTAAGCAACTATGGAGAAGTGCGATAAAAAAGACAATATTAATATGTTTCTATATGAAATACTATGAGTCTTTTTATACTGCACTTGAGTGTCCGAATACTCAATTTTCTTCTTCACCGTCTTCTTCCTTCTCCCGACGCGCCGCCACCGCCCAATGCCTGCTGCCCCGTCACGACGTGGTAGCCGTAGAACTTCAATGAGAACCTACCACGCTCGCGACGGCCTCCACCTCCCTCCCACCGCCGCCATGCCCATGGGCACCCCCATCCTTGTCCCTAGACCGACCACCTCTTTCGTAGCCGAAACCCTACCGCCATCCCCGTATGGCCGCCCTACCTCCCTTGAGGTCCTTCTAAACCTACCACGCTTGCGACGGTGCCCTCCTCCCTCCATTGCTGCCATGCCCATGGGCACCCCCACCCCGCCCTAGACTGGCCACCTCTTCCGCAATCGAAACCCCAACATTGCCCCACAATCCCCACCGGCTGGCCGCCCTACCTCCTCGCCAGAGTTCGAAAAGGAGAGGAAGATGGAGAATAATGAGATGGAGAGGAATTGAGTGGTGAGAGCGAGAGAAATACTTGAGTGCTATATAGATTTACCGAATGCGGTAACTTGTTAACCAAGCCAAAAATGTTTCGCTTAGATTATTTTTCTTGTTTATTAATTACGTTCTATAAAGAAAAAGGTGTCTATCTAATAAGATTACTGGTATACATTAAATTCATTCAACAAAAAAACATCCCTAGAAAATGAAAACGAGACAAGATCACAACTTAAATTTCATCATTAAAAATAGCATAAAGACAACTCTGAGGCTCTGCATCATCATCATCATCATCATTGATTATATATAAAGAAGAATATATAGGCTCAAGTTAAGCAGTCTCAGACGATCTGTTTTGACGCCTGGGCTAGGCAACAACCCAGCAACATCGCCCATCCCCCATTCCCCATCGGATCGAAGCCTCCTTCGACCTGAACCAAACAGCCTGACGCCTCCGCCCCTCGCTTTTTCTCCTCCCTTCCACGGTTCCACACCGCGCTGTCTCTCTCCGTTGGCGACGACTGGGCGGCGCCCGCAGCCGCCCTAGCCAGGCGCGGCTCCTCGTCGCCGGCGACGGGCACCCGCCGCCAGGTACGCCCGCCCCGTCCGTCTCTGCCCGTCCCGCCGCGCGAAACCGAGCGCCCAAACCCTAAGTCAAGCTGCCTGCCTGTTTGCACCCAGATCTGATCTAATTACGAGTGTACACACGTATGATGCCTACTGATTTCGATTTTGGGTCCGCCCCCGCACTTGTGTGTGTATCCCATGGCAGGATGAAGACGAGGGTAGTCTACTCCAGGGACTTCCTGCTGTCGATTGGCGAGTCGGAGCATTGCAGGAAGCTGCCCGCTGGCGTTGATGCAGCGCTTCTGAGGTCACTTCGCCTTGTTGTCTACTGCTCAGGCCTTTTGTTTTGCCCAGTGTGGCCAGTGGGATTTCTGTTTTTATGATGATGATGATGATGATCTGTGCTGTTGCTGCTACAACAGTGACCTGCAGGAGCTGTCAGCGGGCGTGCTTGAGAGGAACAAGGGCTACTACAACACGTCCCAGGGACGGCCAGACGGGTCGGGGTCGGGGGGAGGGTATACGTACTCTTCTCGTGGCGGGAACACTGGAGGGAGGTGGGACACTCGCTCATCTGGATCGAGCGATCGGGATGGCGAGTTACCTGATCGCGAGTCTCAGGCACAGGGTAAGATTACTCATTCTGTTTGCGTAATGTTTGGCGTTAGAAATTATGTTCTTAAAGTTGGTAAGTCTAAGATTTATTAGTTTGATTGGTTCTCTGTGACCATTTTTACCTATGATATGTATGGTATTCATTGTACTGTGGACTTGACTTTCAGAAGCTTTCTAGTCTACGCAAGTACATGAGTGCATTGACTTCACCAATAGTAAACCGAGGGAGTTGGAGAACAATCATCTGCATGGTCATGTTGTTAATAAATCATGCACGTTTATTTCCTACAGTCCATCCTGGTTCTGACCAGATTAGGAAAGTGGATCGCTTAGTTTACGTTACTAATGGTGCCATGCAGCAGGGCGTGGTGGAAGCCAGTACAGACGCAACTGGCAGAACACGGAGCATGATGGCCTACTGGGAAGTGGCGGTTTCCCTAGGCCACCAGGATATGCTGGGCAGCTGTCATCAAAGGATCATGGCAACGCGCCTCAGCTAAACAGGACATCGGAACGCTACCAGCCACCACGTCCTTACAAGGTTGGTGCCTGCATGCATGTACCCTGCCTTCCTTTCACCATCTTAGTGATAGACAGTCTTTGAAATTTTCATAAGTACCTCTCCGATTAATGACAGGCTGCTCCATTTTCGCGGAAAGACATTGACGCAATGAACGATGAGACATTTGGGTCTTCTGAATTATCTAATGAGGATAGAGCAGAAGAAGAAAGGAAGCGGAGGGGTAAAATCTTACTGCAACATTAAACATCCTTTTATTTCCCCACTGCAATCACCTATGATGTCTCACATTGCCCTATGTGCAGCATCTTTTGAGTTGATGAGAAAAGAGCAACACAAAGTAATGCAAGGAAAGAAGAACGGTCCTGATATCCCGAAGGAGAATCCCAGCGATGATATCATTTCACAGCTACAGACATCTGCTGCAAAGGCTAATGCCAAGTTAGATGGTTCTGTAGTATCATCGTATCAGGAAGATACCACTAAACCATCTTCAGTTCTACCAGCTCCTGCAGCCAGGCCGCTTGTCCCGCCAGGTTTTGCAAGTGCATTTGCAGACAAGAAACTTCAGCCACAGTCGTCTAACATCACACATGGGCCGAAGGTGTGTATCTACATGCTGTTTCAATAGCCAATAGAATGTCAGCTATTACACACAAAATCTCCTACCTTGCAGTCATTGATACCTTTTTTTTAGAAATTGTTGTGTTCATTGAAGATAGAACCTTCAGTTCTTCTCTCTGATAGAATCATTTCCTCATCAAAAGAGGGATAGCCCCATCAATGTTGTAGTGTTACTTAATAATATGTTTCTACTTTGTATAGTATCATAATGCTTCTACTGAGACTAACATGTTGACTGTGGCATGGCTTGGTGGTCAGCTAGAAGGTGACCAGTCAGGAACAGAGTTCACATCTGAAAGTAAAGAGAAGGGGATTTTCAATAACATTGCTATTATGGGTCCAAAGCACACGCTTCCATCTGGTGGTGTTACCTCTTCAGTTGAATTGCCTTCTAGCATTCTGAAAGGGAGCGAGGATTGGGAAGCTGATGTAATGGATAAGTATTCTATTGGAAAAGAAGGAAAATCTAAAAATATTGATCTAGTTAGGAAGGATGATTCAGTATCAATCTTAGAACAGTTCTTTGGCAGTGTTTTATCGAAAAGCGGCAGTAACCTACCTACTAATGTTGAGGTACATTCTTTTTTGGCCCTGCTTGCTCTTAGTTTCCTAACTGTGCAGCAGCCTCAGATCTATATTTATGGTTCCATGTTATATAAGCTACTCCCTCCATTCCAAATTATAATACGTTTTGGCATTTCTAGATACATTCCTTTTATTACGTCTTTATTACGTATCTAGACATAGGGCATATCAAGAAAAGCTAAAAGGTCTTATAATTTGGACTAGAGGAAGTATATTGTATATAACATAAGCATGGTCCAACCAGATCTATTGACTACTAACGTGATGTGAACTTGTACCTTCACTATTTTATCTGATTTTGTTGCACAGTTCATTTAGCTAAAATGCAGTTAGGCCTGGAGTTTTATTTGTTTTACTTTTCTAATTCAATGATTCTCGTTTATAAGAAAGTTGATAATTTTATTTGAAGCATCCATCTTTGTTGCCTTGTGTGTTGATGTAATAGCTTTCTACATTACTGATTTACTTGTTCAGATGGCCTTGTATGCACATAATAATCTGTTAGACTTTAATGGCATGTGCTGGGTTACAATTTAGAAATGACTGTTTTTGTTCTCTACTTTATGCCATGTAGTGGCAGGGTGATCTGAATAGAACCCCAATTTTGTTTGACATTGAAATATCTGAAAAGAAAGTCTCCAATTTAGTTCGGAATTGAGTTGATTTAGAGTTACATGGGTCATATGCTTATTATTTCTTCACTTGTTATGCAGAACAAGCCATTGAAATCTGATGATGGCATGATTGCATCTTCTGTGCCAGAATCATCCAAATTTGCTCGCTGGTTTCTTGATGAAGGTAATACTGTTTCATAAATTTTGCTATCTGATCCCATTATGCCCAACACCTTGTTATCGACTAGTATTGGTGTCATCATGCCACAAGAACTTGCAAACAAAAATAAAATTTGACATGCCCCTTGTTGCTTCACAGCTTCCTTTTAGTTGTCTGTTCTCTTACTGGTTTTATACCTTGTATTTTCTGCAGACTTGAAACCTGCAGAAGACTTATCTTCAAAGAGCCTGCTCTCCATGATTGTAAAAAATGAAAATCTAGGTCCAGAAAATATAATCCATGCTCCTTTATCTGATGCTGCTGTCCAGAATTTATCGCCAAGAGCACCTATTGGTAAACTTGATTCTGCATCAAAGCTTATCTCATTTACATCCCCTACGCCTGCCGATGGAATTCTTGAACAACACCTCCATTCTGATGTTCCAGAGGCAGTTCCTGTTATGATGACATGTGAGGATCTTGAGCAGACAATGTTAGCACAGGTTAGCAATAGCAGCTCAACTCAGATAATAAATGCTACAAAGGAGCAACTGACTGTTATGGATGAGCCAGTTGCCATGCAGAAAGTACCTGTAGATAATCATGCATCACAGCATCTTCTTTCATTGTTGCAAAAAGGAACAGATAATAAGGGAGCACCTTCGCTGGGTTTCCAGAGAGGATCAACCGATGAACCTCAGAGTATTGGCACAAATTTAATGGCCAATGGTGGAATATCTGGAAGTGATCCGGTTAACAGTATTGACAATGTTCCTACTTCTGGTAAGAACTTGACATTGGAAGCGTTATTTGGGGCTGCATTTATGAATGAGCTCCACTCCACAGACGCACCAGTTTCTATTCGAGGATCCACAACTGGTGGTCCTACTGAGTTTGCAGAGACGGGTAAAACTCTATTGTCATCTAGCCATGAAGGATACTACCCTGTTGAACAGACTTTACACTTCAACAATACTAAAGATGTTGCTATCCCTAGAGAACCAGGTATTGAGCATTCAGCAATACCTGGTGCTAGTTTTGACAAGAAAGGAATGGAAATTCATCTGCCTGAAGAAGATAATTTGTTTACCATGAGTGACTCTCTGCCTGGTCAAAATTCTGATATTTTGGCGTCAGTAGGATCCAGCAGGATTGAAGGGCTATTGCCTGAAAAGGCAGTTGATGACCTCAGTTATAGGTTTCAAAGTCTTGTGCCTGGAGATGCAGAACACATTCAAGTACTTGGTCCTGATGCACTTGGATCTCATCCTCGTGACCAGCGTTATCAGGCTGATTCTCAGAATCTGTATCATCTTCTACAGGGTAGGCCTCCTATGATGGCACCTCGCCCTATGATGGATCACATTGTTAATAGGAAACAGCCAGCTCCATTTGATATGCCACAGTCGATACACCATGATTCTCACCGTTCTTTCCCATCTAATGTGAATCCTATGCAACATAATCTTCATGGGCCAGGGGCCCCTCACTTGGACCCGACTGCACATATGATGCTACAACATATGTCCATGCCTGGAAGATTTCCTCCAGAAGGCTTGCCAAGAGGTGTCCCGCCATCTCAGCCTGTGCATCACATGGCTGGTTATAGACCTGAGATGGGCAATGTAAATAATTTCCATATGCACCCTCGCCAGCCCAACTATGGAGAAT
Source organism: Themeda triandra (assembly GCA_018135685.1). Taxonomy (NCBI): domain Eukaryota; kingdom Viridiplantae; phylum Streptophyta; class Magnoliopsida; order Poales; family Poaceae; genus Themeda; species Themeda triandra. The sequence continues at coordinate 462,690 of JAENPR010000258.1, read as the reverse complement.
TTGGATTGATGATGCCAGGTGAGTCTCAATTGTCCTAATTTATGTGTTTTATTTACTAGCAGATATTACTTGTCATTATTTCCGAGTTAAGATATACCGTAGTGCCAGCCTTTCTATTGTTGGCACAGTTAATTTAGCATACTAGTTTCGTATATCTGATATGCCTGATCACAGGGCACAAAACTTTACTAGTTCACATTGACTCACAATTCACCTAATTGAAGTTAGATGGCACAGTTTGGTTTCCGTGATACCATTCTGCTTATTTTGGAGATTAAGAATTTCATTTGGAGTTGGCTGACATCTCCATGATACCACCTGTATCTTAACTTACTGTCAATGGGATATTTTTGTTTGGACTTATCCTTGTTCTGTTTGATACATTCAACTCTTTTATCTTGGTATTATTATATCTTAATTTCTGCAACTCTAGACATAATATGTTATTTACTAATCTATTATGTTTTTTTTGTTACCATGACTGTTTAGGCCCATCAGGCCCAGAGGTTAGAGGCAATCATCCAGAGGCATTTGAAAGGTTGATCCAGATGGAGATGTCAGCCAGATCGAAGCAACAGCAGGTGCACCACCCAACAATGGCCGCAGGCCGCATGCCTAGTGGGATGTATGGGCATGAGCTTGATGCGAAGTTAAGGTACAGATGATGGATGCAAATAGATGCGTCGCTCCATACAGAGGACCCGGAGGTGTGGTTTGTTGTATGTGCGTGGTCGCTCTTTGCCCAGACTGCTGTGTATTGTTTCTGTTAACATGGTTTAGCATCAGCCATCGCTCGCAGCTGATTGGAAGGTCTGTCTCACTTGTAGGGTTGTAGCATGTATGTACATGTGAAGTGATGGAATGGAGTGGGTCTATGGTCTGTAGCAGGGGCGAGTCTACTGGGAAAAGGGCATATGGTGTGCTGAATGAAAGGCATGGTGTCACCGTCTTAGCAGCCGCCTGTGTTGATGTGTTTCTGTGTACTGTGTCTGACAACTACCCAATTTCGATTTTGTATAAACGCTGTTTTACAAAAGAAAAAAAAACTGAACCAGATTAACATATTTGCGACAGTGTCCAGTTGGTCCTGGCAACTTGAACTTGTTTGGAAGGAAATGGCCACCCGTCCGACAGAGTTGTCCGTACTCCGTAACAGAGCACTGCTTGAAACGTTTGTTGACCCTCAACGGGAACGTTGTCTGCAGGAAATTTGCTCATGCTAGAGAAATTGAGTTGTTCCTCGCCTTCGAGAAATCTGAAGTTCTTACATTAGTGGAATACGACGTCTCTGTTCTTGATAGATGATTTGTTGTAATTCACGGGGGAACAATGGATTGAAATGGAAACTAATTATTTTCTACCCTAATATACTCTAATACATATAATTGGATTAGACACGAGTGTGTCATCATCACACAACTCGTTATGCATTTACTTATTATATATATAAAAAGAAAACTCATTATGCATTCGTATCTATATATTTGTATATATGATCTATAGGGCCCAGGGAGTCGGGGAGTCGTGACTCGTGAGGTCAGCCATGGACCGGCAAACCGCGAAACATCCTAGAAATTTCCTAGACGGCCGCGTGCAGCGTTGACATTTAGACTCACCTATGACCGATCGCAGGAGCTCGTCTTTATACAGACCGGAGAAGTGCAGTGTGGAGATCATAATTTTCGTGAAAATTTCCAGTAAAGCTGAAAATTTGAAACCGTCATGGAGATGAGACGAAAGGTACGACGACGCTTGCTCGCCAAAGCTGCCGCGGCTGTTGTCATCATCTCCATCGTGCGGTTGTGCACGGACCTCGCGTGGAGCAACGGCGGGAGCCTCTCTGCCTCCATGGCGGTGGCGCTCGAGGTTTTCTTCGCGAAGAACTCGAGTTACGGCTCGGAGCTGCTGCATACCAGGGATTCGTGTGGAGATCCTGGGACCGCGCATGCAGGTAATAAATCATTGGGACTCTCTAAATCATTCCCGGGAATACTGTTCATTCTCCAAAAAAAATATTTGGATTCCAGCAATATTTTTTCCGAAATAGATGATTAATGTTGTCACTGGACTCCTATGTCAAAAAATCATGACTGGTCAATCCCATATTCATTATTGCTAGTAACAAATAACAAAATCAATAGTAGGCGCCATCTAACTAGGGAAGTGATGATGTCCACCTTATTAAGGGGGTGGGACTGTTCTGCTTCATACTTTTGAGCTCTATATTGCTAAACACCTTCGTTCGGAGAACCCCCTTTTAAAAAAAAAGTTAGGAGCCAACTCCACTTTTTTTTTAGTATCTCAAGGAATACTCTAGCTTTGGAATTTTGTATCTGCTCATGGAGTTATAGAGAAATTACACAAACCTACCATCATTAATGAACCACCGGTTTACTTTCTCCCTCGGTCAGCTTATCATGCCATTTTCTTTTTGTCTCGATAGACCATGAGAAGATTGTGCAGTTACATTAAGATGATCCAAACCTTTTTTAATCCAGATGCAGAGGGAATATACGGCAGAAAATTAGCGAGAAAAAATCATGCGTGGTGTCCAGAGGCTGTGGAAAGAAACTCAAGATTGCCATGTACATCATTGAAATCTTTGAAGAAGCTAGGAAGATGGTACAGCCTAGACCAGATTATGTGTCCTATTCCTATGCTGTATCTCTAAAGGTGAGCCATACTTCAACATGCTTGCTCTAAAAAACACGTGCAACATTTATATCTTTAAATAAATTTATTAAAAAACTAAACTTAAAGATTTTTCCTATGATACTAGTTACTTAGCATATAATTTTATATATTTTAATATATAATTACCGGCATTTTGAAAACGTTGACTTCTTAGGAAGCGGAATGACATTTATTTTGAGACGGAGGGAGTACTTCGAATCATTTTGCATGGCTGGATTTACAATGTTTAAATTCTTAGTGCATTTGTTTCTGTTTCTTCTGTTTATTTCCAGTTTCTCTAAAATATTTCACTTTTAGAATTTTTGCACATAGGGAGTTTGGATACTGAATCAATCTCCAGCTTTGTTTGGCTAGCATAGCTATGTTGATCGAAGGCATGAGCATCCCTAAACCCGAGACCACCTTGCTTCTTAGATCTCTTCAATTTTCCCAGCTCAACCAATGCATTTTGTTCTCTTTGTCATTTTGGCTCCGCTCCACCAATACCTGTGAATTTGTTGCCTGCTTATCTGGCCACATACCTCCTTAGTAATGTCAAAGAATTAACTTTTATCATGACCTCCTTTCTTGCATTTGACAGTAGTTTCTCCTTCCATCCTTAAATTCTTTCCTAGACTCCATCTTTTAGGTAGCTGAAAATCGGAGCTTTATTATTACCCACATGAACTGGCAGCCCCAAATACCTAGCATTGAAAGATTCCCTGCTAATCCCAAGTTGTTGCATCATCGCTGATTATTTACACCCAGCACTTGTGATAGCAGACTTATGTTTGTTATCTCCTGCCGTGAGCTAAGATCAAAGAGTCGAGGCAAAAAAAAAAAAAAAAAAAAAAAAAAAAAAACTGGTGAGAGATGCTTAGAGCGCCATGACAGATTTTCATCACCCTCCAATTTCACCATCATCTTCGGCTTTCTTCTGTAGTATATATACGATCAGAACTTTTAGTTTTAGAAAAAAAAATGGTTTAACGGTCTTTCACTATTCTTTGTTTTCCATATTTATTGATGGGACCCTTTGTTTGTCTGTCGACAGATTTTATACATAGATATCTGTTGGCTTTTTTTTCAAACAGACAATACAAAAGCAAAAGAAAACACCGACAGATTTCTTGAGCTTCTATCTGTCATATTCTGATAACGGGCAACATGATAGATAAAACCCAAAACCGTTAGCAAAGTCATCATCCATTACGAGAAAGCAGATCGCAAAGATTAAAAGGCCCATCGTAAGCAGCCTATAGAACAGAACTAAAAGCCATGTATGGTATCCTTGTACAAGAAGAAAGAGAGAGAGAGATATGGCGGCTGGAGAAACAGATTTGCAGCCACAACAGCCTGGAAAGGGAAGAAGAGAGAAAGAGATGCCATCCACCGAATCTATGTTTGTGAAATTCAAAGAACAAATATGTCTTCTCATGCTATCTTGTTCAAACTTCTGTCTTCTCGTGCTGAATTTGAAGAACTGTAGATGTGTTCTAATCAAAGAAAACAAAAGATTAGCAAATATTGTAATTCTCGGGTTGAGAAACTAGGCCTTTTCTACCCCGATTTCAAAGAGATAGAACAGACTGTAAAAGCATGTTACTCACATTGGAATGCACCTATTAAGGTCAGGTAAGATAGCTGAAAAATCTAAGCCTAGAGAATGTGATTGTGCAAGTAGTTGATTTTGGTCCGTGTTTGCCTAGTTTTCGATCTGAATGCAAGTGCTAACCTGCAAGTAGCTCAATTTCGGTCTGCAAATTATGAATGCAAGAGCTTGCCTGCAGCTGGTCCGGGAGACTTGCGATAGCAGACAAGTTAGTTCTGGGAGCATGATCAGGTTGTGTGTGTGTGTGTGTGTGTGTGTGTGATAGTTACCTTCATTGCTGAGATAGCTCACTCGGGACAAAAGTCGAGATCTTCGAGTTATAAATGAATCAAGCACTGCAAAAGTATTATAGTTTAGAGATTATATAAATAGAGTTCACAAGGGCAGAAATAAACACACAAAAACTACGAAACTGGAGCTCGCTTTTAGAAAGTCCTGTGCTACATACCCACCCCACCTATCATGTGCTAATTTTAGACAAATTTCATGTAAACTCAAATGCAAAAGACAACATGATGCTACTGGAATCATCGGCAGCAAGTGGAGGTGGGATAACAGACGCATACACAAGAACAACAATATACATGCAAGGGGACAGGTGCTTGAACAGGTACTAGGGAAAAAATTCACCTTTAGGACCATCACCGCAACAACAAAATAACCGAGACCCCACACAAACGAGTTTACTTACTTTCAGTTCATGAATAAACCATGAGTCAAAGAACAAATCAACCTGAAGTAGTTGCTTTGCCAACATCCTGTAGGACATCAAGTAGTTATTACAAACTAAAAAGGTCATCTTACACATGCAGAATAGGACTAAGACAAAAATTATATAATGAAGCCGATGTGTGTGTAAAATGCATGACAAGCTGATAGGAAATTGTGGTTCTCGGAAGAACAAATAATTGAGAGTTTGGGACTCACCACTGTTGGCCATGTCAAGACATTCTCTCCACTAATTGTCTCAACTGATGGCTCCATAAACGCACATTGTTTTGCAAGAGGCATCATAGAGGACACTAAGTAAAAGGGAGAGAGAAAATGGGTTACCCTGGGAGAAATACTATAGCCAGAGTTATGCGTATGATAAACAAATAACTAAGCCAGCTTATATACTTTCAGAGAGACAAAAGGAGAATTCAACTCAGTTTTTATGCCATATACATCTCGCCAGAAGTAAATACTATCATGGTATCTCTGAGAATTTGTGACAGGTGCCATAATTTAAAGCTGCAACAGAAATATGCCTTGCATCTCAGCCTCAAACCTCTACAAATCCACCTCAACTAGTTAACTGTTATATATGACAGGTGCAAAATGGAACGAAGCTTGCCACCTAAACAAACATAACAGATATGAATATATGGTAGTCGAAAGAAGGTAAAATCACTAACAAGTGAACTCAAATAAATAAGATCAGGAAAACTCAAAAAATAAAATGCCTACAACTACAACCACAAATGATCAGCCAGACCTAAAGCTACAAACAAATAACTCTTACATTGATCAACCACAACCACAATTAACTAGCAGCTACAAGTCAAATTGACGCAAAACAAATTCGGATGAAAAAATCGAGAGGGACCCAAGCAAAATAAACACAATAGCTCAATTCAAATAAACTCAACTTCATTGACTAAATACACCTCCAAAAGGAGCTAAAACCACAAAATACAACAACATTAAAGCTAAAACTCAAAGCAATTACAGGGACTACATTACTAAAGTCACTAATAAGTAAACTCAAATAAATAAGGTGAGGAAAAATAAAAAAGTTTCCTAGACAACTCAGCTCAACAAAACTCAACTCATATGATATTGACAACTACAACCAAAATTTTCTTACAACTACAACCAAAACTTGCTTACAAATACAACCAAAACTTGATTACAAATACAACCAAATTTTGCTTACAACTACAACCAAAATTTGCTTAAAACTACAACCAAAACTTGCTTACAAATACAACCAGAACTTGATTACAAATACAACCAAATTTTGCTTACAACTACAACCAAAATTGATCAACCGACCTATAGCTATAACTACAACAAAAATTTTGGCACAACTTCTTGTCAGATACAAGATCAAATGGATCAGCAAGACCTAAAGCTACAACTACAACCAAAATTTAATTACAACTACAACTAGACAACTCAGCTCAACAAAACTCAACTCATATGATATTGACAAACAACAACTCAAAGAAAATTAAAGCTAAAACTCAAAGCAACTACATGGACTACTAAAACACTACCAAGAAGGGCAACTATACAGTCAACCCCCAAATAAAAGAGAGACAACAGACAACCAAAAAAACCACAACTAAAAGCATCTAAAACCTAAAGGAGACAATGACGAAAAACAACCAATGATTCAAAATAGAAACAACTAAATGCAGCTGCAACCTCTCCCAAATCCAAAAAAAAAAAGCGTTCTTCAAGCAAAATAAAAACAACTAAATGCAGCTGCAACCTCTCCCAAACCCAAAACAAAAACAGCTGCAACAAAATGCAACTGAAACATCAGCCAATGCAACCCACAATCTCATATAAGACAGCTAAACACACCTATATGTAAACACAACTGAACTTTTGGTGAACAGATGCAGAAACAAAGCATGACAAAAGTCGGTGTTTGACACACACATACATGTACTGATGACACAACTGACCCCAATGAAATTGCAAAGATAGAGAGACACATCAACATTTCTAAAATGACAAAATACTACACATGAACATACATGTCCCCTTTGAACACACATGTTCAGGACTTATGACAAACACATGTTCGAACTTCTGAAGAACACATGTTGTGAATTTTTAGATGAACAGACGCTTATTCAGAGCAATACTCAATTATTCAAAGCAATGTTCACTTATTTGGAGCAACCAATCTATTTTTAGAAACAAAATATACAATTATTCGAACAAAAGAATTACAACAGTCAACTGCCATGCAATATTTTCGAATGCTCGAGAGAATAGTCTATTTTTAGAAGCAAGCAAAGGGACGGCATAGCCGCTCGGTGGGATCAAATGAACACCCCGAATTTGGAGTTGAGTTGAAACCTACACTGCCAGTAGCGCTAGAATTGGCCCAATCACGAAACACAGTAGCTCCGGAAAAAATGGAGAGCGGTGCGTCATGCGCACACCCCTTCGATGCATATCCTTTGTCAACCAAACTATGCGACACACACACATCGGCACCGTTGTCCCTCGCCGGAGCACTTACCACCGCGTCGCCCCACCCTCTCGACACCGGCGCCCCTCCCCCTCGCCCATCCCCCACGCAGTCGAGCAAAACACCCAAATCGACAAAATAACGGTGTGCACGGAAGGCATGGCTCACCTCGACGGCGTCGTAGTGTGGGGCTCGGCGGGAGGGTCGGCGAGGGGCGCCACAACATCGGCGGCGGCGCGCGCTGAGCGCACGGGAGGCGCGCACGGCGAGGCTAGCGCGGGGAGGGCACGCGGCGATGCTTGCGCAGGGGCGCGGTGGCGAGGCTCGCCGGGAGGGCCGGCGAGGAGCGCAACGGCTGGGCACCGTCCGCCTTTGGACACGGCGCGTGGGGGATTGGAAAAAAAATCGGAGACGATAAAGACAAGGTGGGCGTGGATTTAAAAAAATAACGGGTTGATGGGTTTACCGTATCCAGGTTTGCGGACCTGTTATAACGAAAACCTGCGGTGCAGACCCGAGAAAAGAAAGAAAACAGCACGAATCGTAAAGCAAGATCAACGCACAATAATTAGACAGATAAGAGACAGAAAAAACAGTCAACAGATAGATAACAAATTCCTTTATTGATTGGAACGTGATGAATAGAAAAAGATATTATAAACGTTAAAAGTGAAAGTGCAATGAAAGAAACGGACATGGCCAATGTGGCGGAGCTGACTCGACAGAAAAAAAAGGCCAATAAAGAAAACAACACTAATACGGAGAGCAAACGAAACAAAATGCGCGGACTATACGCCTTGGCAAGGAAACTGGGTCAATTGGGGCCAAGAAAGGAGCAACGTCGACGCCGCTGCCATGGGCTATGGCAAACCCTAATGAGCGCGCGCCCTAGGAAGATGGGGCGCCGTCACTGCCGTTCTCGCAGGACCCTCGCCATCAATATCATTATCTTAATGAGTCAATTTAGGAAATTGAAGTCGGTTAAATTAGGAAAAGAAGAATCCGTAGGATCTCCTAGGTTGCTTGGGGGCTAAGTTTTGCTGGGACTATAAATACATGTAGCATGTACTTGTTGCAATCAAGCAAAAATAAAGCTAATTCCCCTCACCCCTCCTCTCTTCCTCTCCCTGATGCGCCGCCCCCTTCTCTTTCTCCCTCCCCTGCGCCATATCCTCGCCGCCGCTGACCACCATCTCCACCATAGCCCCCCAAGGGCAGCCCCTGTGTCATACCTGTTACACATGGTATCCGGAGACCGGTTTGATCCTTCGGGCCGCTGCCACCACCATGAACTTTGACATCAAGGAGATTACGATTCTTGATGCCAAGAATTGCAAGGATATCCATGCCGAACTTGTAAGTTTCAAAAATCAATTCAAATTTCTCCTACAGCAACATGACAAGGAGCAGAGCAACTTCGTTAGCGCCACCATCGTCGAGATCAGAGTTAGATCAGATCGGCAACAACAACTCGATGACAAGCTCGTCGAATTGCACCAACGTCTCTCGACTAAAGAGGCCAAGTAGACACGCCTCCGCACCAATGATGACATCCGCAACAACGTCACGGGCATCGAGCAATCCCACCCCTAGGGCGCCACCATCACCTTGGTCCAAACCAAATCAGATCTGGATGCGGCCATCGATGAACTTGCTATGGATACACAACAAGTTACGATCACCACCAACAAATCCTCTATCAAAGCCGACATAGAGGAATCCCTCTCATATAGCACCATGGAGATCGCCACGGAGGAGTCAATCAACCTGTCCACACTACCAACAACACAACAACCACCCTTGTCACTATGCCCAATTAATAAGATCAACGACAATGGCTGCCCTCCGATCATCATCTTCGAGCCAACCTCCCCCAACAGCAACAACAGCCCATTGCCTAGCGATGTTCGCGGAAACAACCCGGATGAACGTCCTAAGGGGACCCCCAACCTCAGCACGACCATCCAATAGAAGGTAACAACTATGGAACAACTCCAACTTTCGCTTCCGCCCCATCCAACAATAGATTTTGAAATACCCCTATAAGCAACACCAGCGGCGACATCGTCACCACTAGAGTCACCACTAGAGTTGCTACAATTGACGCCAGTGGAGCCACCAAAGAGGCCCCAACAACACCACGACAAATACCCTTCTCCATGAACAACAACACAAAATATCTATCGTCATGGCTCACCAGCTCTCCGTGCTCGAAAACCGAGTATGAAATCTTTTATTCAATAAAAATACTACAATACATACACTTGACAGAGAACACGGAGGCAACAGACAAGGGATACTTTTCCCCCTACACCAACGAGATCCACCAAGTCCATCGCTTCGTCATACTCCGGGCGGCAGTCAAGCAGCATCGACACAACAGATAAAGGTGGCTACCTTCATGGCTCGTACCCTGGAGGTTCTAGTGCCAATGCAACCGCACCCGAGATAACACACATCTTCAGCGAACCTACCTTAGACTGTCTCCAACAGCCCAAACCTAAATATAGGAGCCATTTCGTGGATTGAGTCCCCCACACTAAAAAGGTTGGCCATCCAAAACTTGAGACTTTTCCCTGTGTGCCATTACAAAAGATCCACCCAGCCTGTATGCCACTGGAAAGTTCGTTTCGGCCTGTGTGCCCAACATCAAACTTTGTTTTTCCCTGTGTGCCATTCCGTCCACCTTCTGTCTATTTTCAATGCTTTGACCGTCCTGAAACATGGGTCCCGCCTGAAACAATGTCCAAAATACCCCTCTCTCATATCTCCTTTGTCTCTATACAGTGGGCCCCATCCCCTTCTTCCTCCTACTCGATCTGGCAGCAGGGCGGGGTGAAGCAAAGGGGAGGGAGCAGGTGCGGGCACCATGGCCACGAGGGAGAAGGGGAGGTGCACAAGTAGCCCCCGAACCCTATCCCGTCCTCCAGCACCCGCGCGGCCGTTGTCGGACGCGGGTACTCCCGCATCTCGCCGCTCGGCATCGGCATCAGCACCAGCGCCGTGTCCGGAGCCGGCGAGAGAGGAGGACGCATAGGGAAGGACGCGCAGGGAAGAGGGCCAGTGAGGGAGGAGAGGACGCGCAGGGGAGAGGGCCGCCTGCGAGGAGCATCGCCCGCGCCATGGCCCACTGCCCGGCGCTGCTCGGGGACCAAGGCTCGGGGCTCGGGGCAGAGGAGGCAGAGCCGCCGGACATGGGCGGGCGGAGGAGGAGCCCATGCCGAGATCCGCGCGCTCGCCTCTTCGCTGCCATGGCGCCCCGTCGCGCCACCGAGGACCTCTGTTGCGGCCGGGAGATGGCGGGGCGAGCGCCGAGCGAGCAGGGGAGACATGGAGCCGCCGCCATGGCCGCTATGGAAGGAGAGGGAGGAGGATGAGGCGTGGGCCGCGAGCTCCGTCTCCGCCACGGTGGCGTGGCCTCGCCCACCACGCCGCTCGGCATCCCCCAAGCGCGTGGCCTCGCCCGCCGCGCCGCTCGGCATCAGTAGGCACGTTTATCGGGGGCGTGAGGAGGGAGGAGAAGAGATGAAAGTGGACCCCTCATGCCATTGTGTCTAGATCTAAGGGCATTTTAGACTTCTTGCATGTCAGTTTGACACCGTGAGAGACTCAAATGGATGGAATGGCACACAGGGAAAAACAAAGTTGATGTTGGGCACACAGGCCGAAACAAACTTTTCAGTGGCATACAGGCTGGGTCGATCTTTTGTAATGGCATACGGGGAAAAGTCTCCCAAAACTTCACTCGTCCAACAGCCGACCTAAAAAGGTTGCACGCGCCGCATGCCATCCTCCCCCAACGAACTGGCACCGCGCCTCTTGCGGCGGCGAGGCTGGCTGCTCGCTCCACCACGCCACCCCGCACATCCTCCACTGCGTGCCGCCCTGCACTAGCGGGTGGAGCGGCTGCAGGCTGCAGGCAGATCTGACCGGAGCAACTCCGACGGGTTGTCTTCCTCAAGTCCGATGGTCGGTTTCTTCCTCGAGTCGCCTCGGTCGAGCTCTTCCTAAAATCCGGTCGCCCGCTCGCCGCCTCGGTCTTCCTCAACTTGGGTGGTTGTCTGTTCTTCCTCGAAGGAACGCACGGGAGTCCCAGATCCGCCTGCTGCTCATCACCGGCGACGGAGAGCGGTCCGAGGCAGCCAAGGCCGTTGGCTCTGGGGGTGCTCCCACGGCGAGCTCGCGTCGCCAAGCCTGCCATGCCCTGCCATGGTCCGACCTGGTAGCATCGACCGCTCCACCCTGACCACACCCCGCCGTCGTGCGGGCCCACCACTACGTGTGTTGGAGCATTGCGACATGAAGAGAGAGAGAGTGCGCAAATACGGTCCCGCTTTTCCTGGTAGCCAAAATGCTTGTTTTGTTTGCCTCTTCCATTGGAGGGTGTTTTTGAGAGGTAAAAGCACTGCGCACCACCGATTTTGCATTTGCCTCTTGCTTTGCATGAGATGTTGGAGACAAGCTTAACAATAACAACCAACAAGAACATCCATTTGATCTAGATGTCCATCGCTCTGCTAATAATGGAGACACACTTTCTCCAATAGCCTTGGCGACCATGACAGCACCATACATCACTCCAGCAATGACGTTACTATCACAAGTCTATAACAACAAAGCACAGCACCATACATCACTCCAGCAATGATGTTACTACCACAAGTCTATAACAACAAAGCAAACGTTGATGACAGTTTTCTCTACAACGACACCCACCTTTCGCCAAACACCTTCACTAATGCTGAGTCTATCTTTGACGACAAGCTAATCCTGACTACAACACCATTGACCATGTACCACATCTTTTCAGGCTACATCATCCTCAACATCGACAACTGTCTCCATGATTACTTCATGATCACCAGTAACGACCTCAACGACGATCCAAAACCATGAAGCGTCTCTTCACCCGACTCAAGGAGGCACCATGGAGAAGCAGATTCCCCTACGGTCACATGACATGTCACCTTGAGGCCTTCTTGCCTCGAGCGCCTCTCTCCGATGGCATCAATGATTGGCTCCTATTTTGACACGAGGATGCGCCAAGCAAAGAAGGGGGAATTCTGTCACGCATACAATGCAGACTATACACCTTGGCAAGGAATTTGGGCCAAGTAGAGCCCAAGAAGGGACAACATTGATGCTGTCGCCATGGGCCGCGACAAACCCTAGAGGACACGCGCCCTAGGAGGCCGTCACTGCCGTCGCCGCCATTCCCGCGGGACCTCGCCATTAATATCATTACATTAATTGAGTTGAGTCAAGTTAGAAAATTGGAGCCAGTTAGATTTGGAAAAGGAGGATCTGTAGGATCTCCTAGGTTGCTTAGGGGATAAGTCTTGCTGGGACTATAAATACAAACAACATGTACTTGTTGTAGTCAAGTAAGAAATAAGCCTAATTTCCCTTACCTGTCACTCAACTCCTATCACCTAATGCAACAGATCATAAGCATACGTAACAAAAGTTGCAAAATCAAGGAAGAGTTTAAATGCATCCGGGGCTTTCCCTCGACGATAGGGTGGATAGGCTCGGGATCGGAACCATAGATATCAAAGCCCACCTCCTCTAGCTGTTATCCTTCCTCCGGGATAGGATTGACAAAACTCTCCTCGTTCACGGGGACTACACAATACATGGCATGCTTCGACTTGATGCAATAATAAACATGATGAGTACAACTTTCTTTCACGATAAAGTTGCAAGCTAACAAAGGTAACCTAACTTAGGTCTAGGGTTTCATTAGGTTAACTACTTTGTTAATAACTTTCCTTCATATATATGTTGTATGTTGTTAAACTTGAAAAGTTTAACTTGCACACATCCCATAACGACTTTATTTAGAGACCAAAGACTATTGTATTTGTTTGAGACCTTATTAGAGCCTCCGCAATGGAGGGGTTAAAGGGGCAGCAAGGCCTTACTACCAGGTAGATACATTGCGGAGAAAAACAGAAGGCAATAACTGTACCTGGTAGTAGCACTACTACCTGACAATAAGGAATAGAAAATTCATATTCTTTCGCTCAGCCTCGCTTGTGCTCACCGACAACGCACGAAGTCTGTCACCACCTACTCCTTATTACTAGGTAGACATTGTGCAAGTGTTTTTTTTTTTGACAGAAGTGCAAGTGGTTTGATACTTTTTTTTCAAAAATGTGGGAAGCACGTGCCTCATTAAGAAGAAGAGAGTTTGGGTTACAAACCGGTCGTCCGTGGGCGAGTTTCCTAGGGCGAACCGGCAAACACACTTACACAAATCGCCGGCTGGATACGGCGCAGCTTAGAGGGTTGTGACTAAGGCGTAAGCTAGTTTTGCTCTATGTTGCACGGGCGACAGTCGTCTAGGCCCAAGTGATTTGATACTTACTCCCGCCTATACTTAATTTGGCCCTACCTTATTACCCACATCGGCATTATACATTGCGCTTGCCCTTCAGGTGCACATGAATCAGAGCGAGATAAGACACGGCACCCTGTACTCGAGGACTGCAGAGAAAAAACAGTTACGTCTTATATTCTACCATAATTTGTACGGAATAAAAAAGAAAAAATAAAGTACAGTAATAAGAATCTAATCTGCAGCTCATAGTTTGGGGATAAAAATAGAGAAATATTTAAGACTATGAACTCTTTACACTTATTAGTACATGTTAGCCTTTCACAAAGCTGGATCCACATTTTACTTTCCTTTTACATGATTTTTTGTTTCATTTCTTATTTTCTTCTTCACTGGAATAAACAGATGCCTGAAGCAACACTGCGTGACATGAATGTACCGGTTGACCGGTCCAGGAACACGACTGTTGACAGTCAGTCTTGTTCTCGATCTCTTGCCCCGGCTCACAGTGACTCAAAATCACCAACCCAATGGATATTTCTGAATCCGCTAACGAAGGAACTTTGGCTTGCTACTGTGTGCTTCGTCTTCTTCACTGGCTTTGTTTTCTGGGTGATCGAACGATCCATAAATCCAGAATTCCAAGGATCAAGTTTGACACAATTCAGCACTGCTTTGTACTTTGTTTTGCCCACTTTGACGTTTTCTCACGGTCAGCACCTCGAGCTCAAACTCCCTGACAATATATGGTCCATGCATTGTTATACTCTTTTCCTTAAAAAATATAATATGTTTTGACTTTTCTAGATACGTAGATATGTAAATTTTAAATTTTGCTATGCACTTAGCTAGATATGTGTTATATCTAGAATTCTAGATAGATAGATAGATAGATATATATATATATATATATATATATATATATATATATATATATATATATATATATATATATATATATATATATATATATATATATAGTAATAGTAATAAAAGAAACAAAAAATCCAAAACGTTTTATAGTTTTAAACATGGCAGTATAAGATTAGGATCTGATGGTCTAAACTAAAAGTAATGTTTTTCCATGTTTCAGGGCAAATACTTAGAAGCCCTCTGTCAAAAATTGTTCTTGTGGTATGGTGCATTGTGGTGCTGGTTCTAGTGCAGAGCTACGTCGCAAACTTATCATCCATGCTCGCTGCTGATGAGGCATCGCCAAACAACGGCAGCAGTTCCGTTGGTGGTTCGGCGCCCCTCACTCTACGAAGCTTCTATAGTCTCTTCATCGTCACAGGATGTATCTCGGCACTCATGCTGCTAATAAGCCTCACTAGATCGGCCTATGCCGCGTATACCAGATTGGGAGGTTATGAATCGCAAAGTACTCCGCAGAATGACGCGGCAAATGCCTCTGTTGTTGTGCTTGTGCATGAACCAGTCCAAGAAGTCGCCAGGGACAACGATTCCCACGGTGTCCATGTGAGAAGCGCAATCGCCGGAGATGAAGAAGCTGGTGGCAAAATGCAGGATAGCATGGCCGATGCCTCCGAGCCCGCGCCTGATTTTTATGTCCAGGTTGAGATGACTAGCACAAGCAATGGTGTGGGCGGGGCTCTGTAGACAGCAATCCGAAATTGGGCATACTTGCAAACAGCATTTCCTTTCATTTTGTTCTGGAAATAGTCACCAAGCAATGTTCTGCAGAATTTTAATGTGTTGCACTACATCCTTTTCTTTAGATTTGTTGCTTAGTCTAAGGTGTTCTAGCTACTGCTTGTGCGGATCCCAACCTTTTCTAGTCCTTGAATGTGCTTTGTGGTTTGCGCCATCACTGTATTCCATAACTATTTTTTATATCTTGTTTATGTACATGCAATTCCTTATGGCATATAAATATTTGCATGTGCAAAAATGTTCTGCTCGATAGAACAATATTTCAGTCTCATCATTTGTGAGAAAAAAATAGAAATATGTGTGATTTGTTCTATAAATGTGACTCAAATTTTGTTTACAGTGTGTTCAAACATTGCAATCTTTGACTAATAATTTTTAAAAAAAATCTTTATAGTTCACAATATATAAATTATATATTATGATAGTATTTTTCATAATAAATCTAAAATATAAATATTATGACATGAAACCCTATAATTTTTTAAAATTTATATAGTGATTGGGCATATTTGCAAACAGCATTTCCTTTCTTTCCTGATGCTCCTTTAATGACGTGTTGGTGCTTGCATGGTTATTACTTGAGTTTTGAAGCTTCATAACTGCGTGCTGGATTATCTGGACAACTAGAAGTAGAGTTGTCTTTGATGGAGAAAACTTTACACTGAACAGATGGTTGTCTATTTTATTTTCAAGCATTGTAAAAGGGCTCTTTTTAGAAATGAACTTAGTCTGGTTTGTATCAAGGCGAGAATATCTCCTAATATATTCCCTTTTTTCCTTTTTGGGCTTTGAAAGACTTGTAACTTATACAAGCATATATATTAAAATAAATTTAAGTAGGGGCCTCCCCTGCCGTTTCCTAAAAAGAACTACTTGATGCTTGGTTAAAAAATAACCTAGCTATTAGTCCCCTATTTGGATGGGTTATGACTAAAAATCAACTTGCTAATAATTAACTCTATGCGTTCAAACATGCAATTACTCAAACAAAGAAAAAAAAATCAAACATGCCCTTAGAACGAACCAAAAGAACAACCTCTGGTTCATGTTGACTTATATCGAACTAGAACATCATCAAATTCTTCTCATCACCAAAGAAAGGAGATTTATTTTTTGAGAATTACCAAAGAAAGGAGATTATGGTAACTTCATATCGAGGATTTAACATCCGTGTCCTACGTACTTAAATATGCTCGGTAATTTAGCCCATCTAATACCGTGTAAACACACATGGTGGTACGCCGTTTCTGTTTGATCGTCTATTTATCCTATTTCATTAGCTATTGAGCATATTTAAATGACAGTTTAGCTTGAATGATAGATAAACAGTTTACCGTTCCATGTTTTTAGAAAAAGACTAATAATAATAATCAATACCAAAAGTATACTTCTATCATTCATGCAACTCTACTCTTGTATCATTTCTAAATATCCACACACACATCAAACAACCTGTATTTTTTAGGCTTAAACTAGTTGATGTACAACTGGCTGATTCCAGTAGTGCACGACGCCTGTCCGGTTGGGCAATTGGCCAAATCGACAAGCGCCGCGGAGCCTTCCTCTGGAGCGGAATGGAAACGACCACGGGCGGCAAATGCAAAGTCGCATGGCCAACGGTGTGCAGGCCGACCGGCTTCGGCGGGCTAGGCATCGTCGATCTTCGTTTCTTCGGGTTCGCACTTAGGCTGAGGTGGGAGTGGTTGGCTAGAACGGAGCCTGAACGTTGCTGGACTAGCCTTCCAGCACGAACAGAGAAGGCCGTGGCCTCCATGCTAAACGCAAGCCTGTCGGTGGTGCCGGGAGATGGGGCCAATGTAAGACTTTGGACTGACAACTGGAATGCCGTTGGACCTCTGTGCTCTTACGCGCCGCAGCTGTTCGCAACAGTGTCAAGGCGAGGCAAGTCGGTGTCGCTTAGGGACGGCCTCTTCCAGCAACGCTGGGCTAGGGAGATCACAGGTGCCCCCACGGTTCATGTATTGGTCCAGTACGTTCGCGTTTGGGCGGTTCTCGCGGCTGTCGTTCTTGATCCTTACACCGCCGACCGCTTTGGAGATGGTCTGCGGACGGAAAGTACAGGTTGTCCTCCACCTACAGAGCGTTCTTCAATGGCTCCACGTCTCTGCTTGGAGCTAAGGAGCTTTGGAAAACGAGAGCCCCGCCCAATGTAAAGTTCTTCCTTTGGATCGCCTTGCATCGAAGACTTTGGACGGCCGCGCGTCGCTGCAAGCATGGGTTACAATCGGATGATGCGTGCAACCTCTGTGGTTAGGCCGCCGAGTCGGTTGACCACCTCTTCGTCGGCTGCGTCGTCACCCGGGAACTTTGGTTCCATCTTCTGTTGCCGCTGGGACTGCAGCAGCTCGCCCCCGTCACCGATGAGAGTTTCGGGGGGTGGTGGCTCAAGCAGCGCGTCTGTGTAGTTCCGGAGGCACGGCCGATCTTCGACTCCATGCTTGCGCTCGTCTCCTAGGTGGTTTGGAAGGAGAGGAACTCCCGTGTCTTCAACAACGTGGTGGCGCCAATGGGGCAGCTTGTGCGCGCAGTTCTTCGCGAAGCTGAGGCTTGGAGTCAGGCCGGCTACACGCCTGTTGATGCCTTAGTTAGCCAGTGGTCGCAACATGAGTTTTCTGTGTAATCACAACCCTTAGTGTATCCAGTAGTCTAGGACGGCTCGACGGCGTTGGCTCCTCGCAGACAACGTTGAGCTAGAGTTCTTCTTTGGTGTAAAGTCTTTTGACCGCGCTTTCCTCTTAATACAAAACGGGGGTTTACGCCTGCTTGCGAAAAAAAGTAGTGCACGACGTAGTGTTTGCAAATGTAAATGTGCATACATGCAGCAGATCAATTGGTCGACCTGAATGTTTGTATATATCTTCAACGACGTCGATCACTACGGTCCGGCCGCTCCGTATATACCATTGATTGTTGCCCCAGTCCATCATGCAAGGAAATGTCAAGGACAATACACAGTGATCTGACTGACGTCATCAAATTCTTCTTGTGAAAAAACGAACATAGAAAAGGATCGACGAACATGGCTACTCGTCCTATTCGTTTGGTCGTTTCTGGTTGACCGATTCTCGCTGCTGATTTGTTATGAGAGAAAAAACACTGCTAAATTGCTGGCCGATAAGTGTTGGTAGATCAAACGAACAGGAGAGAATTTCACCAGCCGTGTACAGCTTATTTGAAGCTGTTTTCTTCTGGAAGCCGCTGCTTCCAAGTGCACAAATTTTCGTAGTACTAGTACCTTGGATACTGCTTTTGACTTTTGGCTTATATACACAAAAGAAAATAAGAAGAGTTTAAGAAACATAAACAAACAAAGAAAATAAAAAAAGGTCGCAAGTGGTCTTGTAGCGGGAAATACTTCTTTGCTCTATGCACAACTGTCGTCGCAAGTTGTTCTTAAAGAGCAACTTGTAGGTAGGCTCCTATTGAGAGAGCAATAGCATTGAAGATGAAGCTGTTTCCTGCTGTGCAAATCCACTCACTCTCTAAAATGCTAGCTGACTAGAATCTCAAATGGGTTAGCTGGACTAGGCACCTGAATGTTTAAAAATAATTCCTAGCAAGCTTGGAGCTGCAATAAGCGTTTCAGATACTGAACATAAAACACAAGCATAAGATAAGAGATCCGTGCTCCTTAACTATTCTCTTGTGCTTAACCTATCTTTAAATAATGACCAACACTTTGTGTTTATGACTTCCAGAGACATTTGAAAGAAGATGGAACTTTGTGTGACCAACTAAGGCCTTGTTTGGATGCTCATAAATCCACCTCAATCCATGTGGGTTAGAGTGATTTGGCGTGGAATTCAAACTAAATTCCACCAACACATGGATTGGGTGAATACATGGACATCCAAACAAAGCAAGCCCCAAATGTTTGTAAGCTCGGTCCAAAGAGTAGATATTAGAACCATAAATACAGGTCCACGAAGACATTGCCACTATCTGCCCCCAAATTATCGGTTGTTTTGGCTATTCTAGAAATGTAACATTCAATATGCACATAAATATATATATGATATGTCTGAATACATAATAAAAGTTGTGCATCTAAAAAAACCAAAATAATCTATGAATTCGAACAGATGAGTACTTTTTTATGGCTAGAAGGAGTAAAACACTGGCTAGCTCCAATGTATATGCAAATGTAAATGTGCATACATTCAGCTAATCGATTGGTCGATCTGAATGTTTGTATGTATCATCAACGACGTAGTGCGACGTTGATCACTAGACGGTCCGGCCCATACCATTGATTCGATTACTGTGTTACCCGTATATATAACCGTAACAATAAGAAAATGGATCCAGAAACGACCGGCCGGCCAGAGGAATGATAGGGAAATTTCATCACCAGTCGCCACCACGCAATTGGTCTATTGCCTCTCCGGCTCTCCGTCACGTAATGTATATACTTGCATCGCGTACCAATTAATTGTTTGGATCCGAGTGAAAGCTGTAATCCGGGAAACGTAGCCGCACACACATGGAGACGTTGACGAGGCTACGACATTTGCTCGTGGCCACGGCTATCTTCTCTTCTTTGCTCATGTTCTGGAGACCGGCCGGAGAGCCAGCGGAGGCGACGGCAACCGCGACGACGACGGTGCCGGTCGGCGTCGTGCTGGACCGCGCGAGCCACGCCGGCGGCAGCAGGAAGAGTCTCGCCGCCATTTCCATGGCGCTGAATCGCCCCACGCCGGTGGAACTGCACGTCAGGGACTCACGAGGAGCCACGGCAGCACATGCTGGTAATTAATCATATAGCCCAATAATTAAGTAAACTTAACCTCTTTATTTTGTACCAAAAATATTAGGCGTGGTCTGTGAATTTGTGATCCATATAATACCCAACAAAATTTCTCCTTAACTTTTAATGATGTTTTCAACAATGAGTTCACTACTGCGGGGCAGCTGAAAACCATCTGTAGAGTCGTCTGTGAGTTTCTAAAATCAATCAATGGTTTCCATGTTTCGCAAAAAAAAAAAAAAACGTCAACGATTTCTAAAATTTTAAAACCAGACCGAAAAAATAGCAATTTTTTTAAAACTAGTGACTGATGTAATACTTTTATATTCACCTTAAATATTGTAATGTATATTTGAGATCCTAAATAAATTTAAATAAAAAAATTGAACCAGAAAGTTTTGGGAGCTTTTCGACTACTACAACTTCGATTTAGTCTAGTTTCTCCACTGGGAGTCATTTGAATAATTCAAAAATTCAAAATTATTTATCTTAAAGCATAACCTATTGTCCTAATTGACTTCAAATGAAAATCCATCAACCATAAAGATGTACATCTCCGAGTGCTACAAGTTTGGTTTAGGTTGTTTCACTATTGGAGGTACTTCGAAAATTCCAAAATCGAAAAGTTTTAAATAGAATCTTTTGGCACTAAATGATTTCATGAAATGGCAGTCAACTATAGAGTTGTTTTGATACCTTCGAGTAATACAATTTTGATTTAGGTTGTTTCTCCATAGGAGGTCATTTCCAAAATTTAAAATATTGAATTCCAAATTTTGAAAACTTATAACAAAATTTTTGATCCTTAAATAATTTTGAATGGAGAAGTTGGTCAACTACAAAGCTGTAGATCTCTTTGTGTACTACAAGTTTTATATAAAGTTTATCTTTATCCGACTTAATTTAAAGAAGTTATGAATTTTAGTGTACTCTATTTATTTTTAACGACCGACGGGCCAAATGGCCAACTGCCTCTAGTTTCTAGAGAGTAGATATGGCTAGAATTTCAATCGGCTCTAAAAATGCCTCCGGTTGTAGCCATTTAAGGATGTATCGTGGCACAACCTTTTTAGCACGAACCAAAGCATGACACGAGACGATACAAAATATTTTAGGCTGTGTTGTGTCTAGTATCTTGGCACGATGGACTAAACGGCTTGGCCCATATTTTGGGTCATGCTTAGGCCACATAAAGATAACACATATATGACACTTACAAAATAATTTTCTAGTGCCAATTCTTAAATAAATTATGAAAATCACAGAAAGTATCATGAGAATGGTACATAACAAACATATATTTTGTATGTCACAAACAAACAAAGAAACTAGCAAATATATTTTGACGGCTATGCTTTGGCTCGCACGACGTGTAGACATGCCGGCATACCATGAAGCAAAAACTTACCGTGCCATATCAGTACACCCCGACTTGCCTCGCATGCCTAGAACTCTAAAAGTCATGATCCAAAATGGCAGAGGAGCGCACACTTCCAAACTGAATAACTGATCCTGGCCGTTGTCACCTCTTCTTTAAAGTTCAAAATTCAAACTCTATCGACGTTCTGGGCTTGGTGGGCCTGGGCCGTTCGATTTGGCTACTCAACGAAGGCACTTGGTGGGCTCGAGTGCTGAGTGGCGGCAAACGCCTCTGGGCCAAGCAAGTCCAAGGCAGAAGAAGCATGGGACCAGTTGCTCAAAAAAAAAAAAAAAAAGAAGAAGCATGGGACCCTGTCTCCTATGACGTCGGACGTCGGCGAACCCTTTAGCGGTAGCACCTCTACGTGGTCAATGTTCACACAGTAGGTGGTGGGGCGTCGATGCGGCGACGACTGAGCGTTGCAGGATGTGAGGATGACGGCCGCACGCCAACGGTATGCAGTGGGCGCCACCTGTTCGACGTAATGTGTCAACTGGTAGGAATTTCATGGATGTTTCTTCCTCTGAAAATGTGCCGCCCTTTTCAGTTAGTGTTTTTCCTCCTCTTGAATATCTATTTCTTCTTTCTGTTATCCGATCATTGTGAACTTTTCTTGAGCTCTTTTCACTTAGCAGCATTTGTTCCTAAACTAATGACATTACAACATATTCGAGCTTGTTTGGCAAACGAGAAAATTAACACAGTTTGTCTTTCCAAAAATTACTGTTCTGAAAAAGAAAATCTCGAGACACGTCTGGGATGTAGTGATTTCACATGAAGATAAGAGTGGCAAACTATATACGATAAGAGGCGAGGAATGCATAGCATACCCTCGTCTATGTTTTTGTTTTTGGTGAATATGTAATTGTCACATGTGTCTTATCAAAAAGGTATTTATTTACTAGACTAATTCCGCAATGTTATGGTTTATACAGCTGAGGATCTGATCAAGAATGCCCAGGTACTAGCCAGAGAAGAAGATACAGTAATGACTTCTAAAGGGAAGGAGAAGACTGGCTTTCCACTTAACCTTGATACTAAACATTCGCTTAACCTAGAGTCCAAGAGAAGAAATGCCACAAAATTAGTGGGAGGAAAATCGGGGAAGTTGTGCAGAAGATATTTTGAGAAGCTACTCAGATTTGGTGTGCCACAGAAAGAGGGTTTCAAAGCTTTTGTGAATGTTTCTCATCCTTATTTCTTTTGCAAGGATAATGCTACTCGTCCTAGTACCACAAAATGAATCACTGGCTACATCATTGATGTATTTGAGACTGCTATGGAGAAGCTGCAAGAACCCCCATGCTATGACTTCTGTGTCTTTGATGGTTCTTACGATGAGCTAGTAGGCAACGTGTCTTTAGGGGTGAGCCTGCTGCATATCTGCATCACACAGTTTTACATTGCTTTACTTTTTTTTTTTCGAAAGGAACACTGCTTTACTTATCAGTTACTACATTATGATTTATTTTCATTGCACTTTGTGTTTATCTCTTCTAATTTTCTGATGCATAAATCAGATCCTTGATGGAGCAGCAGGTGATGTGACTATAACCGCTAATCGAATAGGAGAAGTGGATTTTACAATGCCATACACACAGTCTGGTGTGTCTTTGCTTGTTCAATCTGAGAATGACTTGGAACCAATCCAGTGGACCTTCTTAGCACCACTGACAAAGCAACTTTGGTTGGCAACTGTGGGCTTCTTCTTCTTCACTGGGTTTGTTGTGTGGTTGATCGAGCGAGCCAAAAATCCAGAGTACCAAGGATCAAGTCTGAGACAGATCAGCAACGCTTTGTATTTTGCTTTCTCCACATTGACATTTTCTCATGGTTAGCAGCTTGGTCTTAACTTCTTTATAAGTAGTTTAGTAAACTTCTTCTCTTACAGTAGTCCTCGAATAACATGTTATCATGGTCACTCTATGCACAGCCCATATTATTAGGAGCCCGTTGTCAAGAATTGTTGTGGTGATCTGGTGCTTCTTACTGCTGGTACTAGTGCAGAGCTATACGGCAAGTTTTTCATCCATTTTAACGGCAGAGAGGCTCCATCCTAGGGTGACCAGCCTGGACCAGCTCCTCGTCAATGGTGATTATGTTGGGTACCAGCATAATTCATTTGTGTACACAATGTTGAGAGATCGAGGTTTCAGCAAACATAGGTTGATTCCTTATTCGAAGGAAGATGAGTACGCAGATGCTTTGAGGAAGGGGTCCATGAATGGAGGTGTGTCAGCTATTGTTGATGAGGTCCCCTATTTAACATCTTTCCTCTTCTCTGATGCTCGATACCAAAAGGAGTTCCAGATTGTTGGTCACATATACAAGACCCCAGGACTTGGCTTTGTAAGTTTCTCAACCTTATCCTTTGGTAGATTACCTCTCTTTTGTCAATAGAATGAAATCGCTTGTTTTTGTAACCTTTTCATATTCTGCATCACGCATGGGAATAAATAATATGGCCTGATTAGCATCATGTTCTTTCCAGGTATTTCCTCTAGGTTTTCCTCTGCTGCATGATATTTCAACAGCCATCTTGAACATTACTGAAGGGAATGAGGGTTCACAGTTTGAACAAAAATGGTTTGGCACGGTTGTGACACCACCACCAGCTTCCAACCAGCCTTCCACGCCTCTCACTTTGAAGAGGTTCTCCGGCCTATTTCTCACCAGTGGATGCATCTCTTGTTTCATGCTAATCATAACCAGTATCAGACTGGTTTATGCCAAATGGATCAGATGGAGACATGGCGATGCAGATCGCATGGACAATATCCCTGCGGACGAAGAATTTTGTCAGCTGCATCCTGAAACTAGTAACGGGGATCACCAACAAGTTAGTAGCGGAAGTGGTGGTGACAAAGAGCCGTGTGTTTCGGGATCCAAGCTAAACGGATCAGGGTCAGAAGATGCATAGCAACTGCCGACGTGATGGTACTACACAGTCTACAATTGTTGTTGTTGTTGCTTTGTGTCTGTGATACATGTTTCGTTTTACTTGGATTTTGGGAAGGGGATATGATACATGTAGATGTTTTTCAGTGACAAATGTGAGTCTTCAAAGTCTGTAAAGTTATTTTTCTTATTTTATGGCAATCAGAAATCTAGGAAATCAGACTCGCCCCGCAAAGAGCATGCTCATGTTTCTGGTTGAGTGGTTGTAGGTTTCACGTGACTGCTTCTAATTTTTTAATTCGGTGTTATATCCCTTCTGAAAAAGTCATTTTGATCTCTCAAATATAGTTATTAGAACTAAATCAGACATTGAATCGATTAAGGTCTCAATTCACGGTTTGATTATTAGTGCAGCCAATTCAACCACTAACTCAGCATCCTTCAAATATACTAAGATATACATTAAAATAAGCAATGCATGAGTAGCTTAGGGCCTATTTGGATTCTTTGTTCTAAAGTTTAGTCGGCTACAGTTAAGGATAAAAAAAACGAGCTCCAACCTAGGAGGAACTAGGTGTTTTTTCATTAATCATTAAGAACAGAAATAGGCACCTAAATTCAGTCCAAGAACTAGGTGGGTTTTCATTAATCATTAAGAAAGGAAGCATGCACCCAAATTCAGTCCAAGAGAGGACTTGAACATGGGCGTTTGGGTGCATGACCACACCTGTCACTCAACCAGTTGAGGTAGGCTCACTTCCTTCTGAAGTTTAGTTGGCAAAGGATTAAAACTTTGAACCACTTAGCTCACTTTTATGGTCTAAAGTTTTTGTAAGACTGTCTAAACTTTAGTGCCTAAACTTTAGTGCCTAAACTTTAGATCATGGGACTAAACTTTAGTGCCTAAACTTTAGATCATGGGATCTAAAACAGAACGTTAGTGGTCCAAATCTCACGTTCAAAACCCAGGTGGAAGGTGCAAACCCCTGCTTTTCTCCCACGTCCCTACTTATCCCCTTCCCCTGTACAACCCTCACTGCTTCAATTTATGTTAAAAAACTATCAAACTTCCCAGCTCAACTATTCAGTCATGAAATTAGATAAGTGTGGATATAGCTTAATCGAAGTTTATGAGAATTCTACCTTTCTGGGTAGCATAAATCCTACTTTTCAACATTCCTGCCAATAGACCATAATATTCTTGGTTAATATCAGTGATTGTTTTCTGGCGTCCATGTTTTCCAGTAAAATTGTGCAAGCACTTAAGGTGTATATTGCAAAAGGCATTTAGAATGTAACTGAAACTCTTGATCTACTGTACATTCTTGTTTTGAAATTTCCTCATTTGCAATTTAAAAATCAAACGTTAGGGTCTTAAGGAAATGCTCTGTTTCTCCCCTGGGAATTAACAGCTCTTTATTACTATTGTTGTTTACCACATCCTGATCAATTCAAAATTGTTTAGGTCATTCTTTCAGTTATCTGCAACGCTACTGGTGTCCTCATTGCAGCACTTGGAGTTTTTTCCTTTGACCTATATGGATATTGCATGGCTGTTGTGTTATTTCCACTCTGGTTTGTTATTACAAATTGAAGAGAGAAGATATACAACCTTTAGTGGATGAAGGACCGAAAACGGCGACCAGAGGGGGGGTGAATGGGAGCCGTAGAATTTCTTTCGAAATATTTAAGTTGCTGTCCCAACTTCACCGCCAAACGCGCAAGTCAAACACCGTGATGTCCACGACCCAACTAGTGGGTGGATGTTCTCTAGGAACACAGCGGGACACCACAAACGAGCACGGAAAGCCAGCGCAAAACGCAGGACACGAATCGGAGCTCAAACGAAGAAACGGGACACTAGATATAGACCCAAACACAAAAAAAAAACAGAAGCTGTTCTGTAACTCTGCCCTTTGGCTGAAAGAGGACTTGGAACACGACAGCTCACAAACTGAGAGAAATTGATCAAGCACTGAGAACAAGCTGCTGTTGACGGAAATCGATCAGCTCTCACAAACACATAAAAACAGCAAGTACTTGCTTCTGGACTGAACCTGCAAGAATCAAAAACCAACGAGCCACTGGAGCTAGTGAACAGTAAGCAGAGCTGCTGTAATCTCAAACAGAGGAGCAGTAGTGCCTTCACCAATATCATCGATGCTTGTCCTGGATAAATCGAGAACGAGCAGCTAGGCAAGCTTGCAAACCGTGAAGACCATCTCCAGAAAATAAGAGAACTTTAATGCTTCAATATGCTAGAGAAAGCTATGGTAATTCACGAGAGCAAGATGCAAGCTTCCAGACCAATCAGAAAGAAGAACAGGTGCTGCACTTGCTAGCTTGATATGAATATTACCGAAGCAAGCCAAAAGCAAGAAGCAATTTACTGATGCAAGAATAGTGGAAAGTTCTTCACTACCGTGAATACCATTTCAAATAAAAGAAGTATTTTAATCTCCTTGCATTAGACAATGATGGCCTTAGTAAATTACGAGTGCAAGAAGCAAGCATTCACACCAATCAGAACTCAAGGCAAGAAGGTAGTAAGAACTGAATTGCAGAAAGCCACGAAGGGCTAGGCAACAGAGCTGCAACCTTCAATCAGAGGGAGATATCAAGTTGTGAACTGCTCTACTGAACAAAATGATTTTTCTGCTGAACTGAACATTCAGAGATACGCTGACAGAATCATGACAGTGGCAAGGAGCTGCACTTGCGAAGCATTACCAAATTCATTCGCACATGATTTGATAAACAAGTTAAAAGAGCAAGTCAACAATGGCTTCCTGTAGCTCGAAGTCACAACTCAAGATTTGAGAAGCAATTCACAAATAAGTCACTTGCTGCTGTATAAACATGACATGCAGAGCAGTTTGCACTTGCCTCTTACCGAGCAAATGTTTGTACCTTGGGAGCCTGAAAACTGCTGCTGCAGATGGAGTTAGCCTGCTGGTCGACGGGCAGCACCACTCTCAAGAGCTTGCTCGGCAGCAAGAGTGCTGACGAGGATGTTGCTGACTTGCTGCTGCTGGACTCGCCTGGAACCAAACACAGGAGCAAATCGACAAACTGAAGGGCAGAGCAGAGGGAGAGAAACCGCAGTAGCAGAAAGAGATAGAAGGGCGAGCTGCTTTGGTGCCTGATGCACGGCGGCCTGCTGTGCTCGGCGCTGGAAGCACTGACTGGCCACAAGCAGGGACACGAAGAACAGAGGCCTGCACACGACGAACAGAAGACCGACGCCCTCAAGAGGCGCCCTCAAAAGTCTGACCAAATCGAAAGGAATCGAACCCAAATTTTGCACAGGTAATCTCCATGATGGATGTGAGCTATCCCCAAAGAATCATCGCTCGAAACCCGTCCAAACTCCTGGAATATCAAATCTCGGCCAAGAACACAAAAAAATCGCCTTTGACAGAAATCGATGGATTTCTCCGTGCTCGAGTCGATTCAATCAAAATCACTTAAGGGTAAGTATCAACTCATGTCCCTGCACGAATCAAACCAACCAATCGCACTCCAAAAGCTCGGATTTGAGAGATCGAGTGGAGAACGAAAAATCCCAAAATAGCTCCGAAAATACGGAAAAAGAAAAAAACTTGATTTGCGTAGGGAGAGACAAGTGGAAAGACGAATTTGATCTTGGATTCTTCACGATATTCGGTTACAAGCCACTCCAAGAAATCAAAGTTATCTTACTACCAAAAGGACTCAAAAGTCATCGGCCCGCTCCGCGCTAATAACCCCGACGATCGCGGTTACCTCCCGTCCTCCCCGTAGAAAAAAAAACGCCCCGAAAAAAAAAAAAAGGCCCCCGACTAACTTCCCCGTCCTCCTTCCACACCATCGACGTAACCGCCTCCGCCCACGAGACACGGCTCCGCGGCAACTCCAAGGAACCACCATCGCCGTCTCCTCGCCGCCGCCCGCACGCTCTACCTCGGCACGCGGTGCGCGGCTCTGCGACGGAGGCGGATCGGCATCCCTGCATCGTCGCCCTCGCCCTCGCTGTCAACTGCTGCTCCTCGCCCTGCCTTGGTGCGCGGCGCCTGCCTCTGCGACGGAGGTGGATTGGCACCCCTGCACCGTCGCCATCGCCCTCGCCGGCTGCTCGTCGCCCTGCCTCGGTCACGGCGCGCGACTCCCCACGACACCCTGCCCGCCGTCGCCGCCCCGACCTGCTCCTGACGCCGCCACCTGCTGCCGCCCCGATCCTCTCCCATCGATGTTGCCGTTCTGGCACGGTCCACCCCTACCAATCCCGTCGGCGCGCCGCCGCTGCCCTATCACGACGCCGCCACGCCCCCATGCCCCCATTGCTACGTGAAGATCAGGAGAGGGGCGATCGGGCGAGTAGGCCTTCCTGGCACGCGGTGCTATGACCTTCCATGAAGGATGTGGTGAGTCTCCTTAAAATCCCCAAATCCCTTAAACTTTTCCTTCTCCATGTTCCTGCTGCTCGATCTGAAATCCCCTGGAAAGATTACAGGCGGGCACATTCATCACTCCCCCTAGCTACCAACACATACGGGCATATGGATGATGACTTTGGAAGTATGCAGTACCGCCGCCTCGGCACCATGCCATGGCTAGGCGACTTCAAGTGGCCACGGGAAATAGGTAAGACGATTATGTCGGCATGAAAAAGCATAAACTATAAAGATTTCTCTTGATGCTCGAATCTAAATATTTGATTAACCTGACCGAAATTGGTTGCAATTTTGCTTCTCAGCCTTCTGTCTGAAAATTTTAATGGTTCGTATCGGGCGGTTTTGTAGGTCTATTTGTTACTCCGACGGTTTGTTCTTTGCTTCTTCTTTATGGAAAACCATTGGAAGTGTGGGAAGGGCCTTCTTCTTACGTCAACTTTACAAGGAAGTAAATATGCAAGATGACTACTTTAATGGAAGTCACTAGCAGCGAGTTATGTCTAAATGTTTCTACAAATGGTTTAACGTATGTGTAGCTAAAGAATAGCTGTTACTGCAAATAGTTTGAGTATAAAGAATTAGATTCAGATTTGCTACCCCAAACTTACTGCATAATTATTGCCGAACATAATTCCATGCCTTGGACTGAAATGATGCTATTTTTGATCCGGTATTTGGGAAGGAATGCAAAGATCCGGTATTTGGAAAGGAATGCAAACAGTCAGTTACTTTGATGGCAAAACAATATGAATGGAATGTACTTGTGCCACCAGCAAAGCATCATGGGTAAGGTATGTTCACCGACAGTACACAAGTAGAAGCATCTTTCTCCATTTTGTAGCCGGTTACTCTTGTCATAAATTAGAATGCATCGATTAAATTTCCATACGAGTTTCAACTCAAATTAGTTCTTGTGCGCTGTATTTCAATTCAAAATCATAGTTTGGAATGTTTACTCATGTTCTGTATCTATCAAAATTGCAGCTTTTCATCAAAGACAGACACGTTGATATCTCACAACCCACTAAGGTGTTGTTTGTATAGCACATGGATATCTATTGCTTTTAGATGATCAATGATATATCAATTATCCATGGACCTGTTATTGGCCTTTTAGTAGAGCAATCTTTTAACGTGTTTCCATGAGGCTGTGCCTTGAACACTTGAACCAACCGGACAAGTTGATAATCTACAATGCCGAATCAATTAGTTAATATTTCACTTTGTATCAATAACATGTTGGTTTTGTTCTCTATACATTGTCTCCACAATGACTGGTAGTGATGGTCGGGGCAGCCAATGCTTGTGTCGACACAACACTGCTATAGCTGGAGCTCCTCTTGTGGACTGGGCTTTGCTGCCATGCTCGCACCTTGGATCGAGGAGAGACCCATCAAGACAGTCCGCCAATTGGGGTATGTCGTGTGATGCATGTTGTCTGCAGAAGGCGCGCAGGTAGGACACGGAGTCTGACTCCTGAAGGCTTGAGTGCTGCCTTAGTGAGGATGATCATTCTGACAACGCGTGATGAAGTGAGGGGCCCCATGAAGTGACATCCATTGTTGTGTGTGCTCAACGTATGTAGGTTAGTTATGATAGAGTTAACCGAAGATGACTGTATGTAGGTTAGTTAATTGCAGTTGACTGTATGTAGGTTATGGCATGTTCCAACCATGTATCAAGGTACACTGAGCCACACCTGAAGTATGTTTTTAATTTGGGTCTTTACAAATTGATAATCTTGAATTCTTATTGCCCAAAGAAATTTGAGTTTCCACTCTTAATGCAAATATGTTAATCTGAGATTAACTTTCATTGACTGAATGCCATGTGCAGTAGCAGTTCATACATGTGTGTGTAATGATTGTTTTCTGAATTTTATTTGGTCTTTTCTAACTTGTTGGAGGCTTGGAGCTAAGATCTAACTTTTTGGATGCTCGGAGCTATGACCTTGCGATTGCGGTGTTATTTTTTTAAGTGCTTATGAAAACATGGTGGACGTATTGGATAAATTGAAAACAAGTGCAAGATAGATTTTAAATTCCCTATAGCACTATTTAATCAATATTTTCATGTTTTCTTTGTTGAATTTGCAAATCTCTCGCATTCAAGGTTTGGCATATGCATTTATTCAATGACATTTGATTCACAAGGGAGCATGTTGAAGCTTAAAAAACATATGGTTATACTATTTTGTATTTGATGATAGCATGATATGTGTAGCTTAGTTTCTTTCGAGAGCGGGTCTTCACCCATATGTGTAACTTAGTGGGATTTTATTTAGGCTCGGCGGTTAAATAGGGATATTTTTGAACTATTTATGTTCAATTGCCGACCTTGCTTTGTAAAAGGAAGTCCTTATGAAACATGCTTTGAGAGCCTATCGTCTCCTTGAATGACTATAACCTTTTATCTTCGTACTTTAATGATCATGTTTGCTCTCAAATTCGAACCACGAGATAGGTGCTTCGTTCAAAAGGAGCATCATCCATGAAAATGAATTGTGTTATTTTATGGCAGCAATGGATTATGTTTGGTTAAGTTGATTCTTCCCATTTGTTATGCTATGCATACACTATTGTTATCCCGTTGCAACGCACGGGCACTCACCTAGTGGATGACAAAAAGCTCAAGAAAAGAGCCACTCCTCTCTCTAACCCTAGTCTCCTCTCAACTCCACACAAATGAGAGTGACCCTCCAAGGATGACTGCCCAACCAGCCCCTTCTCATATATATATGCGCCTGTCAAAAGACCAAAACGCCCTTACATGAAGCACACAACCCAAATACCCTCTAGGGGTAAAACCGTCCAGGTTTTTCTTCGTCGATCCGACGGCCACCGCGCCTTCTCACCGGTAGCCTCGCTTCCACGCGATCTCCCCGATGCCGCCACGTGCCGTCCGTCCGCATCGGGACCTTCGCCCGAGTTTTGAGGCGCAAACCCGGGAAACCCGCCACCGATGGTTTTGAGGCGAAACCACCAAACCGTCCGCGAGTAGCGTAGCCCGTACGCATCCCCCGCCGTGTACACTTGCGCTCGTCGATGTCCCAGCTGTCAGCCACCACGGCTAGCCGCCCGGCTTCAAGGTCCCTCGTTCCAAGCCTCACGTCCGCCCTTCACCGCACCCGGTCCGTCAGCACGGCACGCCCAACTTGACCTTCGCACCGTCGACCACCGCCTCCGAGCTCGACACCTGTACAACACAAGCCAAGAGACACCGTTGTTTGACACGAAGCCGCGTGCCACGGTTAGTAAGACTCTCACACACACGCCACTAGTGTTGGCATGTTGACAATCACTCATCACACAAAAGCTACACAATGGTTATGAGAAAAACCATGTGTCCGCAGTGGATAAGATGTTAAAAAGGATGGCTGGCTAGAGGGGCAATTTGTTATCTTATTCAGGTAAATTAGTTTTAGTTAGGACCTGTTTACCAAGTATAGCAGCCTACTTACCTTCCTTTATCAAATTCCCTAAATGGGCTCTTAGGATTTTACATTCTCACTTAGCTAACTGTCTCTGGAATGGTAACAGAAATGCCCATAAGTATCATTTGGAAAATTGGGAAAGTGTTAGTATGTTGAAGGATTTTGGAGGTTTAAGTATTCCTAATTTAGGAGACCTTAATCTCTGTTGCTGTCCTCTTATTGGGTCAAAAGATATAATTGAAATCAATGGTAAGAAGCTTTGGAGACAACTTATAGATCACAAATATAATACTAGTAGAACAAACATCTTTTATAGCTCCACTTTAGGCGCTTCTCAGTTTTTTAAGAGTCTGATCTGGGCAGCCTTTTCAGGTGGAAAATAGATAATGGAAGAAAAGTCAAGTTTCCGGAAGATAATTGCCTGGGTAGCTCTAGCCTTGCTATTCAGTTTTGGGAGATTTATATTTTGGTTAATGAGAAGGTTTCTACTGTGGCTAATTTGTGGGATGGGGAGAACCTTAAATGTACTTTTAGAAGATGTGTCGATGAGAGGCCTTTGAACAAGTGGCTAGAGGTGGTTCAGTTAGCTTCTATATAGTTTTCTCAGAGGAAGAAGATTCTCTGATTTGGCAATTTCACTCTACAGGTGTCTATTCATCCCAATCCCTTCACAACTTTAGAGGTGTGATACCAGTGTATACTCCTGTTGTTTGGAATATCAAGGTTTCTCCTAGAGTCTATTTTTTCCTTTGGTTATTGCATAAGAGTTGACAAGAGACAATTTAAGTATTAGAAAAAAACTTGATGATTAGACTTGTTTCTTTTTTTTAAGGAACCTGAGTCAGTTAATCATCTTTTCTTCAACTGCGTGGTATCTATACAGATTTTGAATGATATGTCTGAGGTGCCAGACATAGTTGTAGGCTCAGACTATGTATCTTTAGGAACTATGTGGATTAGTAATAAGAAATTTATTGTAGCTAATACTTTCTTTTCTGCTGCCCTGTGGGGGCTTTGGAAGCTGCGAAACTGTCTATGCTTTCAGGTTATGAGGTGGATAAATGGTCATTTTCTGTTACACAAAGTAACTACAATGATTCAGAGCTGGTCTCTTCTTTGCCCAAAGGAGATGGATCGGTTGTCTCCACAAGACCTCTCAGGATTACTTGCTGAAACAAGTTAACAAGTGGGACTACCGCTTCCAATCTGGGAATGACCGGAGGAATTTGTCCATCCCAGAAGATGCTAAGTCTATGCTGATTGATGGCGCCAAGCTGGAACAGGCTGGAGCAAGTGGGTGAATCTGTCTATGTTGGAGAGGAATGGGGTACATAATCGAGTTTTCTTTGCAAGAGTTGGAATGTTGGATAGGTTGGCGTCCTGGTGGTTTGGCTTGGAGTTTTTACTGTTTCAACTTTTCGATGATGATCTCGATGTATTGAATGCTTAAACTGTTGTGGTCTTTGATAATAAAGGCTGGGGCTTTGCCCTTGAACTCAAAAAAAGAATGATTTTTGCATCAGATTATATTCTGACAAAAAGACAGCATCATCTTTAAAAGAACGAAATCTGCCCCAAGGGATCCTGCTTAATATTCTGCCACGTATATCTTTAAAAGAATGAAATCTGCCACAAGGGATCCTGCTTAATATTCTGCCACGTATCCAGCTCATTAAAAGGCCACGTTCACAAGGTTCCAGAGCCTTCTTTACCCCTTCGTCTAGCGTTCGCGCGCCCCCGAGCCCCGTCCATGAGCAGCCGCCACCTCCTCCCTCCCAGCACTCATGTTTTTTTTTTTTTGACAAGAAACAACTATATATTAAATTAGCAGCAACATGCTGCTATAAGTGTTACATTGTGCAAGCTTACATGTCGTAAGGCTTGTAGCCAATGGCATTGAGGTAAAAGAGACACCAAGGTATGATACGCAATGGCAAGGACATCTCCCCCTCTCCGGCTTCCATGCTCGACCTCAACCGCTCAACGCAGCTATGGATACCTCTGTTCGATGAAAATGAACACAAGGTGTGCATTTTATTCGCAAGCAAAAACACGCCTGGTGGGCATCCTATTTTTAGAAGAAGATAGAGCTGCAGGTGTTTTCTTTAATAGAAATCATATTCCATTTTGCTTGTATATACAACTGAATTTTTTTTTTGAGATTACACCGTACAACGCAGACGCTCATAATACGCACGCACACTCACCCCTATGAATACACATACACAAATCCTACCTCTACCCCTATGAGCACCTTCGAAGAACTGAGCACCCGGCAGGTCTGGAGATTGTCGAAGTCATCACAGGCGCCTCGTCGTCGACGGGAACGTCGCTTACCATTTAATGCATAACGCCGGAAAATCCTTGGGAAAATCCTAGGAAAAGGTGCGAACATCAGAATTTAAACCCTGGTGGGTAGCGTCTCACTGGACCGTTACCATTAGACTACGAGTCAATTCGCGTATATACAACTGAATTTGGTTCCACGCAATTCACTCGTCAGAAGCCGAAATTAAACGGATCGTGACGCCGACGTCAGGACAAACGATGCTGTCGGCCGCTGGACAGCCCGATAGGATCCTATCGGCAGCCCACTGGGCCCAAGGCCAGTCCTGACTTATCGGGCCGATAGGCTTATCCGCCGCTGTTTCCCAAGGCCCAACAAACAGAAATCGTGGCCCAATTGATCAACCCAGATCGACGGCACCACAGCAGGAAGTCCAACCCTGCTGCGAATCGGCCTTGCCCCACGGAAACGCCACGGTCGCCGGTCGCCCATCTCGCCGGAGCAGTGGCCCCAAGGTAACTTCCAATTTGACGGTTTCCAATTGCTCTTGTTTGCTTGTTTGTTTGCCTCACATCTGATGAAATCTCCTAACGACGACTATTCAATTTACTAGACCTCGAACGTACAGTAACATATACTCAAGTTAAGTTTGTCGGCAGACGGAGACGGGCAGAGCATGCGATGGATGGAACTGTTCACACATATACGTCATCTGTCCGATCCCCGATCCACCTTCTCCGCCGGCTGCTATCAGCCACTACTGGTGTGTGCTAGCTCCTACATATGACCACCGGCGCGAGTGTGCGACGATGACGACAGTACTGACCAGTAACCGTCGTCCAATTCAAGATTCATGGTATACCGGTGTTTAACTGGACGATCAACGTAGACCACTGACCATTACTCTCGGTCAGTACACAGACAGGCTACGGTTAGGGTGGGGTGACAAATTGAATGGAATCGAAAGTAGCTGTACTGATGTCGTAAATGGTGTGGACATGGCAAGACTTCGCTGCGATTAACCAACCGCAAGCGATTGCTGAGTGACTCAGTCAGTGAAAGTTGCTGCTCGTTTCACTTTCACACCTACTATACGGCTTCATCTCTGAACCGAATGGAACACTGCATGTCTGTATATGAACACATGGATCCGTTTCTCATGGAATACTCGATCTGTAGCAATCGTCCGGTGAGTCCTAGTCCTTGGTTGTGGACAAGTGGCCATCCCGCATGTATGCGCCTATGATCATTGTGCCTTTGTGCCACCCAAAGGATCATTATTATTTAGTAGTATATCACAACGAATAACCGTCATTAGATTCGTCATAAAAAAATACAATATTTTTCGTATACTTTAGATAATTTGCATTGAGCAAATCTAAAAAAACTACATCGTCAGGTAGTAACTTTTTCTAAATGTAGTTGGACTAGGACTATATATTAAACTTGTAATTTTGGGACGAAGGTAGCAGTAAATAAGATAAAGGTGCTGCATAGTATGTCTTTATTATAAGAGCTTGCTTGGTTAATTAATTTCTCATATTTAACTTGTTAAATATATGATAATTATTTTGTCCAACTTTTGGTTGCCAATTTTTTAGCGTAACAAATTTTGGTTCCAAACAAAGCGGTCCCTAAAACTTTCTAAGATAGGCATCCTCACCTGCCGTAGCCTTCAATTGATCGCTGTTTTGGATGTATTCATCTTGATGACAATAATTTACTTCTCTTTGCCAGTCGGTACGGTGGACATTTGTTCGGTCATCAAGGCATCCAGCCATCCATTAACTTGGATGTCCATGTCGCAGGAAAACCCTTGTCTCTGTGCTGAGAGTGAGTGATCGACCAACCGGTGGCCCTCATCCAGCCGTGCGTGCGTACGGCTGCAATGTCGAGTTGGCAACGGAACTGTCAGAGACGATACAATAGACCATTGACTACGTGGACCCTTTCATATACAAAGGGTACGTACTGGGGTAGCAACGTAAAATTAATACGTAATAAATACAGTGTCCTCATTGCGTTGCAAATAGGGTCCACATGTCAGTTTATGGTAATATAAATTAATTAATCTTAACTTTTGAGTATAACATTTATATATTAAAATAGGATTACTATAAAAAGATTCCATGATTAACTAATGATATTTATTTATAAATGTAAATATTAGTACATTTTGTATATTTAGTTAAGCTTAGATTGATTAGCTACTCAAAAGTAAGATATGCACCCTTCTTAAGAAAAAGGGAGTATAGTATGGTGTTATTGTCTCTGTCCAAAAACATAAAACTCTCCCCTAAAAAAACATAAAACTCTAGAATTGTTCTCAATCGAACTATCTTGAGCTTGATTAAATTTATACATAATAGTATCAACATTCATAACTCCAAATAGGTATATATATTCAATAACAAATGTATGGCACTTATTCCCTTGTAACAAAATTTATGTACCTAAAAAGACATAACAACATACAGGGTGTATTTGATATGATAAATATTAATATCCTTTTTATATAAAATATGCGCCAACTCAACACTATACTAGATTGTATTCTCTCCGTTAAAAAAAAGTCACTTTGAATTATTTGGTATATAGGTTTTGATACGTATCTAGACATCGTTATATCTAGAAACATGGCAAAAAAAAAAAGAGCGGGTCTTGACCCGTTTTTGAACACATGGCCAAATTGATGTACACAAAAAGTCAAAACAGTACCCCTCATAAGTTGCTGCAATTATGGAGATCAAATGGAGTTGGCATCGACACTCCCTTCCTTTGGATTAGTTCATGCCTAAAGTTTGGCGATTTTGCACTAGTACAATCGAAAATTGCAATCCAAGTAATCCCTTTGACTATTCAAGTAGATGCGAAACCAAATATTTTTCTAACGTTGACAATTGGTTCTCTCTCAACGTGGTTATATGTTCTTCAGGGTAAAAATTAAAGCGTATATATGTTCCATTCCATTTTCTAAAAATGACCGGTTCTTGGTCTGAATCCTACGATACAACAAGTGACATGTATTGTTCTTTGAAAAATACACATACAGACGAGTTACGTTTATTTGTAAACATCGCTGTTTCTAGAAATACTTAGCTACGCGCGTAACATATTCTGAACCAAAGAAAAAAAAACACGTTACATGCCTGAAAACTACATACATACCTTGATTGACCTGACCAAATCAACAAAAAGTCATCCGAGAAATCGCGTAGCTCATTTTTGGCTCCGGTCGCCTAGTTCGTCGTCTCTGTCTATATATACACAAACTGTTGATGCTGTGCTGCTCAATTATATTCGTTCTTGAAACGCCTTTGAAATTTGAAAACCAAACCATAAGTGATACGTGCGGGGTCAAGGTTGAATGCGAGATAGATCGCCGATGAGGCAAATGGGAGGACGACGCTTTCTCTTCGCCGGAGCTGCTGCCGCGGCTCTCCTCTCGTCGCTCGTGTTCATGACAACGGCGGCTGTGGCTCGGGCGATACTGCCGGTCGACGTCGAGATTTCTAAGGCACCGGAGGCGAAAAACTCGAGCTACGGCGGCACGCGGGTGGAGGTGGAGACAACTGCGCATGCTGGTACTGGTAATAACGAATCGAACGATCTGTGTTACATTTTTGTTTCTTCGGGAAATATATTTAAGGAATGGGGCCTGTAGTTAACTTTTATTAAGTAGTTATTTTGAGGGATGGATATTGATGACAACATGTAGACATCATTGCAGATGGTAGAAAAAATCGATCATCGACCCATATATGGTAGATGTAGCAGACACTTTGTGGTAGAAAAATGTTAGCCTCGTGAATAGTAGCAGGCCACAGAGTGTTGTGAGGCAGATGGTGGCATGCATCCAAAAACACTCCCCTTAATTTGTCTTCAACCTCCTCTCTCCTATGTATTTTATACTTTTATGTCAAGAAACATTAATATTCTTTTTAAACTTAGTGAGACAGAAAAAATAAGAAGCATTAATTAAGTAAAATAACAACTGAAGTACTCTCTCCATTTTACTACTCTCTATGTCCCATTATTATAAATAAAAACAAAAAGCACTAATATTGCTCTAGATCCCATTGTACTACTCTTTGTCCTGTGATATAAGGAAATTCAAGCCATGTTCAGACCAAATAAAAGGAGCATGGCATGAGCATAACAAGGTTTTTGCCCATGCCTAGAAGTCTAATTATGGCTTTACTCTTTCTTTTCTAACTTTTTTAACTCTATGAACCCTGGCAAATTTTGAACGAAGCAGCTACTTTCCTTATTTGGATGTTCTCACCTAAGGGCCTGTTTAGTTCCCTTTAAATCCAAAATGCAAAATCTAGAATTTTAAGAATGTGAAAATACAGAATGCCAATTTTTTTGGGGGCCTATTTAGTTGCATGCTAAATATTTTGGGAAACCCAAATGCAAATCAAAGGAGGGATTTTTCTGTATGGGGAATGGGTTGTTTTTTTGACTTACCTTTGTAGTCTCAAATCCAGAATGGGGAATGGGCTACTTTTTACCAAAAATTCTGGATGGTGTTTAGATTCATTCTGCAGAATGTTAGCCCAAAATTCACAACTTTTGGACTAAAATGAGGAACTAAACATGCCCTAAAGATGAAACAAATGGTTTCAAAAAAGCATTTGAAAAAAAAGGACCAATAAAAGACAGCGGGGAAATGACGGTCATGTCCCTCCCACCCTCCACCTCCAATCCCCCTGTTCCTTCTCCTCCCGTGAGTCACCCGAACAGAAAGACGAGAGCGGGGGCTCGGCAGGACCGGCGGCGCGGGGCGGGTTGCCCCGCGGCGAGCGCCGAGCGGGCCGCGTGTGTGCTGCTCGACGCCGGCGGGGCCGTGCGAGGCGAGCGCAGGCTTGGGCGAGAGTGCAAGAAGTGCAGAGGCGTGGCAGGTCGACGGCGAACAACCTCCCTAGGCATGGAGCTGGTGAGTGCGCTCCTGACCCTTACTCAGCTGTGTTAGAGGATGGGCTCGAGCTATAGAAGTTGGACTCCAGAGGCTTTTGGCACATAACCATGCTTCGGTTGAGACAGAGAAATACAAGCAGGCTCGTGGTGAAACAAGCTCATTACCACTAGGAAAGAAATCTGCAGAGTCTGCATCTCTCATGGAAGAGATCAGGGAACAATCCGTTAAACAGCAGCTTACGAAACTTGTCCCCTTTTGGCATTGCAGATTTGCAGTGGCTTTCGAAGGTTTTTTTTTTTTAATACTTGTGTTGGAATTGTAGATTTGCAGTGGCTTTCAAAACAAAGCACACCCAGCTGCCGCTTGTTTCTAATAAAACCGTGTAGTTCTCGATTTGGTCATGACAATGTATTTTATTCTCATCTAAAATATACCTGTTCATTCTGTTGCACTCAACAAAGAACATCCAGAACTGATGGGGATCCAAAATTTCTTTTTCTGTGAAATTGTCACATGTATCTTTTTGAGTCAATTATGAAAATGGCCCTGAAAACGAAACTGTTTAGGAAACTGGCCTCTTTTTTTTCCGAAGTTAGGAAACTGGCCTTGAAACGAAATTCCGTTTGGAAAATGGCCTTCCGTTAGTTTTGACCTGTTGACGGTGTTAACTAGGGGGTAAAAAGACGATTTTGCCCTGGGTAAAAAAATAAAAAATATGATTTATATTTTTATAATATTTTGAGTATATGTGTATATTGAAATTATTCAATATTTTTCCTTTTTTGACCCGCCGCTTGAACAAGGACTTCCAAGTGGTCTCCACTTCTTCCATTTCCATCTCCATCTCTTCTTGCTCTCGGTGGAACGAACGCAGATTCAGTAATGCAGGCCTGGAGGTCTGGAGGCTGATCTCCTGCTCATCGTCTTAACGTACCGAACCAGCTCGAGCGTGGTTGTCCGGGCCTCCTCCCTGCTGTGTCCCGTTGACGGCCTGCGGAGCAGGCGGTCTGCGGCCAGCGTGACGAGCTCGCGATCAGGGCACAGCGTGGCCAGCGTGCACACGCGTGGGGCGGCGTGGCGAGCGGTCGGCCGACTTTGGCACAGGGCACGGTGAGCGGGCGGCCGTCACAGGCATCGCATCCAGCGAGCGCACAAGGCCGTCGCGGACACGGGACGCGCGCGGCTAGCACGCGCTGCCATCTCGGAGGGTTGCACGGCGACCTCGCAGCCAGTGTTGTGCGTGCACGGCGACCTCGTCTTAAATTATTAAATATTGAGCGGCCGGCGGTTTTTTCCTCAAAATATTGAATAATTTAAATATACACATATACTCAAAATATTATAAAAATAGAAATCATATATTTTTTTTACCTAGGGGCAAAATCGTCTTTTTACCCCCTAGTTAACACCGTCAACAGGTCAAAACTAATGGAAGGCCATTTTCCAAATGAAATTTCGTTTTAAGGCCAGTTTCCTAACTTCGAAAAAAAAGAGGCCAGTTTCCTAAACAGTTTCGTTTTCAGGGCCATTTTCATAATTGACTCTATCTTTTTTGGGTTTCTTAAAAGGTATCTATTCATTAGAATAATTCTTTGATGCATTGCTTTATGCAGCCGAGGACCTAATCAATAATGGCCAAGTTCAAGCCATTGTGGCTCCTCATAAGTCCGTCGTCAAAGCAGTAAGGTTTTCCCAGTTTGGAAACTTGATGTCTATCTGGATGGAGGAAACATATTTGGGCATACATGGTGGCTTTGACAAAAACAGTAGTGGCACTGGAACTACGGAACTGGAACCTGGGTTGTTCTGGCAAGAAGATACAGTAATGACATCTAAAGGGAGTGACAAGATACCTTATCCTGGACCATCACTTAATCCAGAATCCAAGAGCACAAATGCCAGAAAATTATTAGTGGAAACAAACATGGGGAAGGTGTGTGGTGACGGTACTACAGAGCCACTCTGGATTGGCGTGCCACTAAAACCTGGTTTTGAAAAATTTGTGCATGTTTCTGATCCTTGTTTATATTGCAATGGTACTGAGATTTGTTCTACTTCTACCAAGAACCAAAGTATCACTGGCTACAGCATTGAAGTCTTTGAAGCTGCTATGAAGAAGCTACAGGACCCTCCACGCTATAATTATTGTATTTTCGACGGTTCTTATGACGGCCTAGTTGGCAGCGTATCTTCAGGGGTGAGCTAGCATCACTCCTGCATAGATCCATTGCAGACTTTAATATGTCTTAACTCATAAGATTATATTAATTTGTTTCCATTAATATTCCTTTTTCTTGCAACTCTTCTGATTTTCTTGGAACAATGACCGATTAGCAGAACCTGGATGGAGCAGCAGGTGATGTGACCATAACCTCTGAGCGAATCAATACCGTGGACTTCACAATGCCATACACACAGTCTGGCGTGGCTTTGCTTGTGCGCCGTGACCGATCGGATCCAATCCAGTGGAGATTTTTAACTCCACTAAGCAAGGAGCTTTGGTTTTCAACTGTGGGATTCTTCTTCTTCACTGGGTTTGTTATCTGGATGATTGAGAGACCGAAAAATGAGGAGTACCAAGGATCAGTTATGGGACAGTTCAGCACTGCTGCCTACTTTGCTTTCTCCACTCTGACGTTTTCTC
Organism: Themeda triandra; assembly: GCA_018135685.1. NCBI lineage: Eukaryota > Viridiplantae > Streptophyta > Magnoliopsida > Poales > Poaceae > Themeda > Themeda triandra. Next base: position 420,394 of record JAENPR010000258.1, on the reverse strand, counting down.
ACGGTCAGCATTCTGGGCTTAACTTTGTTTTTAGTTTAGTTTCTTATCACAGTTCATAAATAATCAGTTGGAAGTTTGGAACCTCGTTCCACTATCTAAAAAAGTGTGTAAATGATCATCTTGTTTATTCTATTCACAGGTCAAATTGTTAGAAGCCCATTGTCACGATTTGTTGTGGTGATATGGTGTTTTCTAGTGCTGGTCCTGGTACAGAGTTACACAGCAAGTTTGTCATCCTTGTTAACTGCAGATAGGCTCCAACCTTCGGTGAAGGATCTGAACCAACTTCTGAAGGGTGGAGACTTTGTTGGATACCAGAAGGGGTCATTTGTGCACTCCCTCTTGATTCATAGAGGTTTCACCGAAGAAAAGTTATTTGCTTATGACTCAGCAGATGAATATGCTAAAGCTTTGAGGAATGGATCCAAGGATGGTGGTGTGTCAGCTATCGTTGATGAGGCCCCCTATCTAAACGCTTTCTTCCTGTCTGACCCAAAATACAAGGAAGAATTCGAGATTCAGGATCAAATATTCAAAACCCCTGGTTTTGGTTTTGTAATTCGCTCAATCCCGTGCCTATTTCCAGTATCTGCGGGAATAAATCAGCTATCCTGATTAATAATGCTATATATCTTTCTTTTTTACATTTAGGTATTCAATTTATGTCATTGGCAACTGGTGCATAATCTTTCCAGCAAAATTTTGGACATCACTGGAGGGGAAGGGAACTCAACAATCAAAAAAGAATGGCTAGGCACAAGCACAGCTGCTGCTGATACATCGCTGACCACAACCAAGGCGGATGATACACCTCTCACCCTGCAAGATTTCTCTGGTCTCTTCCTCGTTAGTGGACTTGTATCTTCTCTCATGCTGCTGATAAGCATGGCCAAGTTGGCTTATGCCAAATGGACCGGAGCTAAAGACACTGATGCAGTACAAACCACCGGAAGCACGAACCCTGGCAACCAACAATATCATCCACTTGGGAACACCACGGATAACATTTCTATCGTTATTGGTCACCAAGGTGGCCACGGGAGTGATGGTTCTATCCCTGAGGATGTCCTCAATGAAGCAATGAGACATAATAGCAGTGCCGGTGCTAGAGAGTATAATGCTAATGCAGTGCGTGATGGCTCTGCGCCTGCACAATCATTGAGGATGACCGAGATGACCATTGTCTAAGATGTTGGAACAATCCCGTAGGGATTGTTGCAACTAACCAACTAGGTACTGCAGGAACGCAACTAACCAACTAGGTACGGCCTGGGATGTATATTTGTTAATTTGTACATTTTACTTAGATTCTGAGATGTCGATGTTTTCAGTGTTGTTAGAAGATGTAACAGTTTAGGAGGTACCAGTAGTTCGGCTTGCTTCATTTTGTATCAGTAGTCTTTGACACCTATTCTGTGGAATTTATACAATGATGTAGATTAATTTTCTTTGCTAAATTGTTATTAATTCATAAAATCCTGTAAACTGCTACCGTGTAAGAATAATTGGTTTAAATTGAGGGGCCAGTATCCGTTTTTATAGGTGAGGAGAAAATCCTTTGACATAATATTATGAGGAGGCAAAAACAAAAGGAGTGTTTTTTTCTCTTCTATTTTTGCTACACCTTAACATCACTAGCTGAAACCAAGTCAAGTGGACCGTATAAGGATATAATAGCTCTGGCTTTATTCTTGTGAGCTATATTTGTTTTCAAGTGTACTGAATAAGGATGTGTTTGGTACAACTCCAGTTTTAGTAGAAGAGCCAGAGAAATCAGGAGCTATAAATCTTCTTTATATAAGAACGAGTAATCGAATCCGTTTTTGTTATAGTAAAGAGCAATTTGTGGTTCTTTCCATCTCACAAGCACAAGGAGGAAGGAACAGTTTTAAACAGGTCTTCCCTCTTGCACCATTGATCATTGTACGTGTGCCTTGTGGGCATGGATGCCTAATCCCCGAATCCCGAAGTCCCAGGAAAGTCGAGCCATCCACCGGCAGAAATGGATCAATCCGCAGTTCTGCGTCACTCTCCCGTCTCCATGGAAAGCTTGGGCGCGAAAAAGAGCGCGCATAGCTTTGTCCTCACGCTCCTCCGCTAATCACTGTAATTAATTAACTAATTAACCAATCCCGCTTGTTAACCAGCGGCTCCGGATCTCCCCACAAACACACGCGCACCACGCCCCGCACGCGACGGCAGGCACGGCCGGTCCATGTAGGATGTAGCGCGCGCTCGGACACGGACACGGAGCACCCGCAACCGCAGCCCGGCTTGTCGGAGCGCGAGGGGCGACATGGGGGCGGAGGCCGGCGAACCACTCCATCCTCAGGTGAGCAAAGCAGCCAAAGCTTCCCGCTCTTCCCTTTTTCTTGCTCATATACACATCTCCGCGGCTTGGCCCTGCTTTGCTTGATTGCTCTGAGTGATTGGGGACGGGAGGGATGTGGTGGTGGTGCTGGGAATCAATTTTTCCGCTTCTGCCGCCATTTCGTTCGCTATTAGATTGGCACACAACACACTTTCAGGCTTGGGCGTTGGGCAGCCTAATCCTCTGCTTCTTTTGCAGATTATTGTGCTCGTAGCGTAGAGGCATTGGATTATAGAGGTCCTTTTATTACTATACTGAAAGAAACATACCGGTTCATGTTGATTCAAATTAGCAGTTTCGTCGCAACTTGGAATATAATTGCGTATTAAGTCCTACTCCTCCATTGGTACTGTATGTATGTAGTCAACTATCTGACTCTGGCCGCTTTATGTTGTGGCATAATTAAGCTACACACTCGTTTCAGAAAAAAAAATATGACACAATGCTTCATCATGTTAGAATAATAGGCAATTTTTATGTCATTTTAATTTCATAAATTAACAATATGATGATGACATATAATAAATATTTAAGCATCGACAACATGATGTCACAAATGTCCATAATAATATGAACCATGTGACCAATAATCATATATGGCAAATAAGCATCATAACATGATTTATGTAGCATAACAATAAAACATGATATATAACTCAATATAATTATAGCCACTGGATGACATGTGAAACAACGCAACTGAACAACTGAAACATATAAACATAAGTATATGAAACAGCATGGCAGAACTACAGAAACATGCAGATATGACATATGACTTTCAGCAAGATCAGACAACAGAAAACTAACAAAACAACATATTCTCCAAGAATGTAGCATCTCTTGACTCCATGATAGTATCAACGTACATATCAGGAACCTCAAATTTTATAATTAAGAACCTATATCCAACGTTGTGGAAAGCATGACCAAGAAAAATGCAATCAACAGTTTTAGGTCCAAGTTTACGTTTTTTATTGATTGGCACATTAACCTTAGCCAAACAACCCCAAGTGCGTAAATATGAGAGGTTTAATCTTCTCTTTTTCCATTGCTCAAATGGTGTGATCTCTTTGTTCTTAGTTGGATATGACAAACTGTCAAGATCGCCTCATCCCACCATTGCTTGGATAAACCCGCTGTACTCAACAAGGCATTCACCAAGTCTGTGAGAGTACGGTTTTTCTGTTCAGCAACCCCATTGGATTGTGGCGAGAATGGCGGTGTCCTCTCATGAACAATACCATGTTCCACACAGAACTCATCGAACACATGAGAGAAATACTCTCCACCTCGATCAGACCTTAACCATTTTATTTTCCTTTCAAGTTGGTTCTCAACTTCATCTTTATAGGCCTTAAAATAATCAAAAGCTTCATCTTTAGTTTTTAAGAGATACACATAGCAAAATCTCGTAGAGTCATCTATAAATGTGAGAAAGTAACGTTTACCGCCTTTGGTTAAAATTCCGTTCATCTCGCACAGATCGGGATGAACAAGTTCTAGAGGTGCCAAACTCCTCGTCTCAGCAGCCTTGTGAGGCTTACGAGGTTTTTTTGATTCAACACACACATGGCACTTATACTTTTTAACCAAGTTAAATTTAGAAATCAATTTCATATTTGCTAACCGCATAAGACAGCCATAACTTACATGACAAAATCGTGAATGCCATAAATTTGACTCATCAGAAATATTAACAGAATTCACCAATTTATTACACACATCATGCAACGATAAGCGGAACAGACCTCCACAATGATATCATTTTCCCACAAAGGAACCATGTCTTGACACAACACATTTATTAGACTCAAGAACAACTCTATAGCCACCTCGACTGTGGCAGAACCGTCCAAAATAATACACTTTCGAAGTACTTGTCTTCCTCTAGACACTAAGTACCTCAAAAATGGATTAATCCAAACGGTTCCGTCGAGCACACCCGAAGGAGAACTCGAAACAATCCACGTTTTACATCCCGGATCCAATAATGAGTACAAGCTTACAATACTTAGTCCATTTCATACAATACATAGAGTCTCAGAAATTATTTATTACAATACCCAAGTTCAACTTGCGATAAATAAACTGCGGAATTAAATAAACATCTAGCGTAGCAAAGGCGATACAAGGATCCGATCTGTGCCCACCAGGATGAATCCTCCACACAAGAGATACTCCTCAAGCTGCACTTTTTGCAACAAGGGTAAAATAAACCCCGAGTACACAATGTACTCGCAAGACTTACCCGACTAGGGAATATATATTTTCCCGACTCTCAAGGATATGATGGCTATATGGCTTGCTGGTTTATTTCTTTGCAGAAAAGCATTACTAAAATATATATATGCTAATATTTGTATTATAAGCCGTTTTAAGTTTATTATCCTATACTTCTATGTAAGCACCTGTTCTATTGTCAAGCAAGGGTTGAGCAATCAGAACCACTTCCATATCTTTCATATTTCACCTCTTACTACGATGCTAGATCATAGCCAAGTCATACCGAAACAATCGGCGATTCGCGAATCAATGTAGCCCAGCTGGGTACCCCAAAACACACGCCTCGCCTGTACCTAGCCTCGGCACAGGCAAGACTAACCCCTTCCTTCCCTGCCAAGGGTTCCAGGTCCCCACCCCAACGTGGACTCCAAGCCCCCATACTTGAGGCCCGGCCTCAATATGGTGCAAGGACCTCCAACCAATCCCCGCCTCCAACCCGTCGACGTGGAAAGAGCTGGAAACCAAGGCACGAAAGAAACGGGTCTTCCCGCTCCCATAAGCAAGTATGTGCTCAGGATAATAAGTCTGTGACCTGACTACCATCCAATGCAACGGACGGTCCTTAACCGACTCGGACAGGGAAAACAATGTAACCAAGCTAAGCCCCGTGGCCGCGGAACTTAACTTGTCACACCCACCAGAACCAAACCATATCCCTGCCCGGTCACCATTTTCCTTTCCACCATTTTATTATGAGTGAAAATATCTTCACCTACTTTGTGAGTAACGACAGGTTACCCACGCTACCGGTTAACCTAAGCATAGCAACTATCGAACCTGCACTAGTAGGACTCATAGGATAGATATATATGCAAGTAGTTTCCATAAAATTCCTGCAACGTAAATGCACAACACATATATATTGTAATTATAAAAATAGAGGTCATGCACCGGGGCTTGCCTTGGGCAGGCGCGGTGTCAGCAAAGTCAGTCACGGACGGCTCCGGGAACTCCGCTGGTACGAGAATCTCCTCGTACTCCTCGATGACTTCCTGGTACTCCTGGTCGCCGACGGTCACGATCTCCACCCACTCGTTCGCTATATGCATGCAAGGATGATAATGCTATAACTTAGCATATAGGCAACATCCACACGTAAAATAAGAACATACACGTTAAGCTACTCAGCTAACTCTAATGACTAAGACAGTAAGCTATCTATCATCATATTTACTTGAGTTTTAAAGAATATTTAGCTACCATACCAACAGTCTAGTGTAAGGCTACAAAAACTACCGCAAGAGCATAATAATACAATAAAGCTACGGTACAAGTTTCGGGAAGCATTTACTAATTTAGCACAAAAATCTTACGAGGATTAAGCTAACAATGTTAAGCATTCTCAAAATAGCACCTAGAACCATCATCGATGTATATGAACTAATTATACTAACTGATAGATTACGATGGTAGGAACCTAACAAAGTTGGTTTCATAATTTATGGGCAACTACGCGATTTTCTACTAAAATTATAAGTTCTAATACCTTTGCTGACTTTTGGAGAACAAGCAAGGACACTCGTATACTCTATACATCTAATGCCTCGTACGAACAAGGGAGCAGCTTGCGGACACGCACACGACGGCCACGGCTGTTCCGGCGAACCCGGGCACTACGTGCCTAACCAGCTAGCCCACGAGCTTCGGAGGCTTACCACAGACCTTGCCGAAGTGACGGTTGAAGGAGAGGATGGCGGAGCCGAGCTAGCCGTGTGCGACCGGAGAGCGCGACGGCGCTCCGCGGCGGCGCGGACTCGTCGGCAACGCCGGCGAGGCGGCAAAGGTGCAGTGAGTGTGCTCAGCGTGGTGAGGATTGAGGCGAAGCTAAAGGTGCAGACGATGGAGTACCGAGCAACTCCGGGAAGGGGTTAATTATCCACTGGCCGTGGCCCGGAAGGACGTGCGAGTGCAGCGCCCTAAATGGCAAGGCGACGGCGAGCATGGCCGTGTGCGCGCAGCAGCGGCAGGCTGCAGGCGGACGCGATGTCGAGATTATGGCGGACGCAGCTATGCCTGGTCAAGTCCATGCTTTGGCGGACGTGGCCTTGTCGCTAGCAAGCAGTACACGAGCAATTGCTAGGAGCCAACGCGGCTGTGCGTGTGCAGTTCCACTAATGGTGAAGCGACGGCAGCCGCAGCATCACCACGCGAGTAATGGCAGCTGGCCGGTAGCGCGACGTGCGGGCATGGCTGTACGACGATGCAGTTGCAGCAGCGGAGCAAGGCGACGTAGAGGCAGCTGCTAGCAAGCAAGCTAATAACAAGAAAGCTAGGAGATAAATTACGTAGTACGTGAGAACAGCAGATGACCATGCAGGCCATGTGCGTGCCAGACGCAGCAGCATGCAAGCTAGCCAACAGCAAAAGACTTTGCGTAGTTGACGGCATATGCTTGCAAGAGATGTGTACGCGAGTGGCATGTGTACGTGCACGATTTTAAAAGCACGTGTAAAAACCAATCTAGTTTGCTTCGTGCTGCACTGTCTAAACCACGATAACATGATACGTGTTCTATAGCTCTTTAAATCACAAGAATTATCGACGTACTTCATCATATATATTAACACATAAACATGATGCTTATGACATGATTAGTGAATTGATTTAGCGCGGTAACACCGAGGGTGTTACATCGACATAGCATAGATGCACTAACAAGATTCTTCTTGACGGAGGGTACATGTTGCACGCTCTTCAATGGCACCGTCTTCCCCGAAGTAAACTTCATAATGACCGCACCAACACCAAGAACATGAGCACGCGCGTCCCGTTTCCCATCAACAAGGCACCAGACCTCCCGACCTGGTAAGTAGAAAACAAAGAGACATCAGCACATACATGGATATTTGCACCACGGTCTATCCACCACTCAGGTGAATTACAAACTGAAAGAACAAATTGTAAAGAATTACCATACCCAGTTCCATCTTCAGTTTCAGTAGTAACCATGTTCACAGATTTCTTCTCTTGTTTGTACTTTGTTGACAGTTGTAATGGGGTAAGTGTTCTCTCAGAAAGGAAACCACCAAACAAGTAGTGACATAGGTACAAATAACTTGGTTCCACATGTACATGTCAGTATTTGGGCGCAGCACTCAGAACAGGTACTTTCCAGTGTCTGTAAGCTCCAAATGAAGATAGAACAACCAACCAAGATGGCCAATGGACAAACCAACTTCACATTCATCAATGTCATGGCCTCTGAAGACAGTGTACAAAAGATGAGCACAAAGATCAGGTCGGCCGACCTGACATTTGTGTGTCCAATACCACCATTGTGCTTAGAATTGCATGGAGAAGCTACCTACCAAAGATGGCCCTTTGGTTCAACCAAAGGTAGGTCGACCGACCTAGCTTTGGGACCATCTCAGACACTGCCAGAACACCAGAATCATCCTAATACAGTCCCAAGCAAGTGCCACCTTTGGATCACAAGTGTTCTTCCTCGCAATGACCAATATCGTAGCACATGGATCCATAGGTCCACATGGAAGCAACCAAGAGTCCAAACGAGCTCAAATCTGGGAGACACACTCTATGACATGTGGGGACAGCAGTGGAGCAAGACTGGTGGGCCCACGTGATAGAAGTCAGGTCGGCCGACCGGACTTTGTTGGGATTCCACCTTGCCAAGCATCCCACCGACCTCAGGATCTTCTAGAAGGTTGGTGGGGCCCACCTGGCAGTCAAACCCAGGTCGGCCAACCTGGGGTGTGGGCCCACCAACGGTCGGTTGGCCTCCCACCGACTTCTTGCATGGCCTCCACGTGTCCTTTGCTCACAGGCGTCCATTTGAAGTCGGTTTGATCCAAGGGCAAGGAGGCAACGTCATGCGGATCGATGACGTGGCAGTGGAGTAGCCCCTACTCCACCTTCCACTATAAATACCCCCTCTACCTCACTTGTAACACACACCTACACATATTACACTTCTCATTATTAGTAGTGTCCCTCTGGCGGATTCTCTCCTCCAGTTGTAGAGAGGAGAGTTCGGGAGAAGATCCGGATCTGTCGGAGTCGCTTCTGCCTTCTTCCTCTCCAGGTCTTGTAAGTTTGGCTAAGGTGCGAATATTTATTTGAGCATTCAATTATTATTAAATTATTTACTAGTTCCTTGCTCACTTCTTAGTATTTAAATTCAGTATTTATTTACTGCGAAGTATATATTGTGTGAGTGCCTTGCTTACCTATAGTAAGCAAGGTAGTAATTATTAGTGTAGACGTGGGGTCTAGGCTAGTAATTACCCTGGTCTGCATTCAATTCAACGGATCGCAGTGGTAGCCGGCAGGTGGTGACAGCCCTGTCCGGCCTACGTATTCCACCACGTTAGCTCTGTTCTGTAGGACTTAGAAGTGGACTTGCCCACTCTTACGAGTTGGTTGGTCCCAGGTGTCCGAAGTAGAGACTTTAGTGATCGCTCTTTGCTCAACTATCTATAGAACCTCAGCCCTATTATCCAGAACCTGTCTACCTTTCCTTCACCACTCTTGGACTACCTCGCTTTAGATTAAAACATTTCGCGTTCCCTGTGGATAAATACGATACCTTGGAATACTCCCGGGTGAAAGGTACAATGGTACTTCGTGCACTTGCGATGTTATTTGCATATGCTAAGATTTGCCAACATACTTGCGATCAGGGCACTCACTTGCCCAATGATCATCACTGCCACACACAAAAGCAGTCAGCCTTTCTTCTTGTTATTGTTGTTCTTTTTCTTGAACTGTGTATTCTGAACAAGTTTAGATGTATTCTCTTGCTTGTTCTAGTTTTTCTTCTTCTTGAACTTGTTGAATTTCTTCTGCACCACATTAGCAGAAGAGATCTCAACACCTTTCCCATTGTCCTTTGCCCTAGCCCTCTCCTCAACATCTAGAGTGCCAATGAGTTCCTCAACATTGAACTCTTGCCTCTTGTGTTTGAGGAAGGTGGCAAAATCCTTTCAAGAAGGTGGTAACTTGGCGATTATACCACCAGCCACAAACTTGTCAGGAAGAGGACAAGGGAATAGTTCAAGTTCCTTAGCTAGCGCCTGAAACTCATGAGCATGTTCCACTGCAGAGCAGTTCTCAACCATCTTGTAGTCATACATCTGCTCCATGAGATACAACTCGCTACCAGCATCAGTCACTCTAAACTTTCCAACAAGTGCACCCCACAATGCTTTCCCGGAAGGAAGAATGATATGAAACTTTGCATCAAGTGCACTAACTACTGCTCCTCGAAAGAGGTTGTCATCAGCCTTGAACTTAGCCCTCTCCTCTAGGGACAAGTTCTCAGGCTCGCCCTCAGCGGCATGATAACATGACATAGCAGTTAGCCACAGTTCCATCTTAGCTTTCCATATCAAGAAGTTTTTACCATCAAAAGGATCATGTTTCAAAGCAGCAGCAAAACCTCTGACAGAAAAATGCCTATTAATATTAGGTTTTTGATTGTTAGAATAATAGGCAATTTCCATGTCATTTTAATTTCATAAATTAACAATATGATGATGACATATAATAAATATTTAAGCATTGAAAACATGATGTCACAAATGTCCATAATAATATGAACCATGTGACCAATAATCATATATGACAAATAAGCATGATAACATGATTCATGTAGCATAACAATAAAACATGATATATAACTCTACAATTATAGCCTCTGGATGACATGTGAAACAACGCAACTGAACTACTGAAACATATAAACAGCAGTATATGAAACAACATGGCAGAACTACAGAAACATGCAGATATGACATGACTTTCAGCAAGATCAGATAGCAGAAAACTGACGAAACAACAGATCAGAGAATATGAAACATATACATGACATCATACAAAATATCAGACATGAACTACTGAAACATGCAGTTTCTGGAAAACGTACAACAGGAAGAAGATGAATAATTCATACCCTCCCATGCGCTCCGATGATCCTGATCCCGATCCTTGCCAAACCTCCTTCGTCATGATGTAGGGGAAGAAGATGTTCTCTACACCGGGAAGAAGACGATCTCCTGCCAAAGACGAAGAAGACGATCCGCGGTGGCACACGCGAGGAAGATGATGGCAAGGTCTCTCCGTGCAAGGTCTCGAACGGCAAGGGCTTCGGAGGCACCTGTCCTCTCATCTCCCCGTGCATGCGGAGAGGACGAGATGGAGATACTTCGATGCGGCTGAATTGTGAACTGGTGTTTCTCTGGTGTGTTATCTCGTTTGGAAGAGAAAATGAACTTGACAAAGACTGATGAAGTAGTACAGTATATATACTACTCAAAGGACAGACCAAAAGTCTTACTAGGCCAAGAGCCTCACGTAGGCTTTAGGAGACAAGGAGTCTCACGTGAAGGAGGCCAATAGCCTCATGCCATCAACGTGATGGAGGCAAAGTGCCTCTCTCCATTAATCTCAATTAGTGGAAACTCATGTAACTTTTGCCATCACTTTGTCAATTAAAATTAGTGGAAGAAACTCCCATAATTAATTAACATAATTGACAAAATGAGAGTCCATCTGTATGCCTACGTGCCTGTCTCGACTATGGTCCAGCCAGTCAATATTCATTCAAAATCTCGTACCGTATAAATCGGTTCACCCAATAAATTACACCACCATAGAGTTTATTGATATATATATATATATATATATATATATATATATATATATATATATATATATATATATATATATATATATATATATATATATATATATATATATATATATATATATATATATATATATATATATATATATATATATATATATATATATATATATATATATATAACTCATGTAACTTTTGCCATCACTTTGTCAATTAAAATTAGTGGAAGAAACTCCCATAATTAATTAACATAATTGACAAAATGAGAGTCCATCTGTATGCCTACGTGCCTGTCTCGACTATGGTCCAGCCAGTCAATATTCATTCAAAATCTCGTACCGTATAAATCGGTTCACCCAATAAATTACACCACCATAGAGTTTATTGATATATATATATATATATATATATATATATATATATATATATATATATATATATATATATATATATATATATATATATATATATATATATATATATATATATATATATATATATATATATATATATATATATATATATATATATATATATATATATATATATATATATATATATATATATATATATATATATATATAACTAGCCCATAATAAATCCAACACATCATAGTTAAATCGAACCTACTAGATTTCACTTCGTTTAGGAGTTACAGTATCAAAATAATGGCTATGTCGATCCGCTTTGTTACTGGGGTCATGAACAGTTTACGAAGTAGTAATGGTTTGATGCTAGAGTAGACATTTTTCACAAGAAAAGGAAAAATGGTTTTGTGTAGAGCTACTGATTCAAGCCAGATTACAGTGAATTTGAAGTTCTGACTTGTTCCCTGTACATATGTTCTTGCAGCTTAGCTGCCGCCTTTTCCTATGGAGTCACATCTATGGCAATGGTTTTCGTGAACAAAGCAGTTCTTAAGCAGTATGTCCACTCCATGACCCTCCTCACTTTACAGGTGTTGCTGAGAACCTACGAGGAAGAAGATTCTCTGATTTGGCAATTTAAGTCTACCGGTGTCTATTCCTCCCAATCCCTTTACATTGTTTGGAATATCAAGGTTCCTCCTAGAGTCTATTTTTTGTTATTGTCTAAGAATAAATTGTTAACAAGAGACAATTTTACTATTTGAAGGAAACTTGATGATCAGACTTGTCTTTTTTTTTTTTTTGTAAGGAACCTGAGTCAGTTAATCATCTTTTCATGGACTGTATGGTAGCTAGACAACTTTTCAATGATATGTCTGACTATATGAGCTTTTTTACAATGCTTGAAGAGCTATTGGGAATTATTGAGAAAATAATTAATGTGTCTATGATTAGTGAGCCCCTAACTATATATCTTTAGGAACTATGTGGCTCGGTAATAAGAAATTTCTTGTAGCTAATACTTTCTGTTCTGCTACCTTGTTGGGGCTTCGAAAGCTGCCAAACTGTCTATGCTTTCAGGATATATATGAGGTGGAAAAATGGACATTCTCTGTTACAGAAAGTAACTCCAATGATTCAGAGCTTCTTTTTGTCCAAAGCAGATGCAAGGAGAGTTTATGGATCCGTTATCTCCACAAGACCTCTCAGGATTACTGGCTCAAACAAGTTAACAACCAGTGGGACAGGTACCTCTTCCAATCCGGGAATGACTGGAGGAATTTGTCCATCCCTGAAGAAGCTATGTCTTGTTCACACAAAAAGAAGAAGAAGAAGAAGAAAAAGCAGCTAAGTCTATGCTGATTGATGGCGCCATGCTGGATTACAGGCTGGAACAAGTCTATGCTGATTGATGGCGCCATGCTGGATTACAGGCTGGAACAAGTGGGTGAATCTGTCCTGGTCGTTTGGCTTGGAGTACTTTTTACTGTCTCGATGATGATCTCGATATATTTAAGCATTCACCCACTTGACACATGTTACAATCGGAAATTGAATCCAAATCCCTTTGACTATTCAAGTAGAAGCTAAAACAAATATATTTTTTTCTAAAGTTGACAATTGTTTCTCTCTCAGAGAGGTTTTCTTTTTGAAACATCTCTCTCAGAGAGGTTATATGCATGGTTCAATTGAACTCTGATGCCACTGGCAGAAATTTAATTTCTTTTGAATTCTAGTAACACATACACACATGGGGCATGCTAATTGAACTGAATAGTACTCCCTCCATATTGGTAAAGGAAGTCGCTTTTGGACAAACTTTGAGTCAAACATTAGGAATATAAATCATCAATAACTTTTAAGTTGTTAAGTTTGTAATTGTGAAAATTATATGAATAGATTTGTCTTAAAAAATACTTTCATAAAAGTATACATATATCACATTTCCATATATATTTTTATAATAACAAGAGGTCAAAGTTGTGTTTTGGAGACCGTGTCACTGTCCTAAACGACTTCTTTTACCAGTACGGAGGGTGTATATGTGTCTGTTTAATTCTAGTAACGAACTCGGCCACGTGGTTATGAATCAAAGATTATTGAGATCAGTGGTTTTAGTCTGGGCTATTATTAATCCATTGATGCTACGTGGCTGCTGAATTCTACGTAGAAATGAACAAATGGACATGCATGCTAAGTGAACTTTGCTCCATAATCTGAAAATGACCTAAGTAACTATGGGTTTCTTGACCCGAATCCTACTATACAAGAAGTGACATTTATTGTTCTTTGAAAAAAACATTGTTCAAGAAGTGTCATTTATTGTTCTCTGAAAATCTGGAACACGAGCATCAAGTCTACCGGCACTAGAAGAACACAACACGTTAACATGTCAAGTCTACCGTCTATGTTAACGTGTTGTGTTCTTCTAGTGCCGGTAGCGGTAGACTTGACGCTAAGTGTCAGTAGACTTGACGCTCAGTAGCTTCTCCTGATTTTCATCTACCGCCTGTTAGATTAGTTGGGCAAGGCATCAATTAGTCACTGGAATTCTAAAGAACCAAAATAAATGCTAAGGGAGACCCATATATGGCACACTTACTAAGAAGAAGCTCAACTTTAAAAAGTAAGTTGGTTGAAACTCCTATATGCAAGGTGAGAGGCCAGGAAAGCTCCTCGGAGCCTTGGCCGGACGTGTTGTGCTTCTGTTCTTGAACTCTGTCATCTTCGGCCTGGTTTCTTGTGCGCACAAGGAGGTCGGGTGAGATCGACTACTTCGAGCAGGCCACCATAACTAAGGAGATCCGCTGCAACTTACTTCGGTAGCGGATCCAGATTCGCGATGCTTAATTTGTTCTTACCGTTATGTCTAATGTCAGATTTATAGGTTAAAACATGATGTAAAATAACTATGTATTCAACATCGTCTAATAAAAACTACGACAAAACTTTTGTCATCATTTCTACGATACAAGCGACATGTATTGTTCTTTGAAAATACGCATACAGTTACGTTTATCTGTAAACATCATGCTGTTTCTAGAAATACTTAGCTTACGACCGTAATATATTCAAACCCAAAGAAAAACACGTTACATGCATGAAAACTGCCTTGATTTTGACGGGACCAAATCTGACAAAAGTCATCCGAGAACTACCGTTGCCATTGCATTTGGGTGTGGCGCCGTGACTACACTCGTTTGGCTCCGATCTAAAATAGTTCGTCGCCTTGGTCTCTCTCTATATATACTAGACCAACTGTGAGCTGTGCTTTGTAGCTCAAACGACTTCGAAAACGAACACGAGTACACGACCATATATGTGCGGGTGAACGCGAGATGAGGCAAATGGAAATGGGAGGACAACGCTTTTTCTTCGCCGCCAGAGCTGCCGCGGCTCTCCTCTTACCTCTCGTGTTCATGAGAACGGCTGTGGCTCGGACGACACTGCTGGTCGACCCCGAGGTTTCCATGGCACCTGAGGCGAAGAACTCGAGCTACGGCGGCAAGTGGGTGGAGACAACTGCGCATGCAGCTGGTGAGGGCGCTCACGTTGCAAGACTCTATTATAGAGTTTATGACTATTTATTATCCTCTTATTTAAAATATTTGCTAATGTGTGACAGTATGCTTATTGAAGAGCGAGGGAGAAAAAACAAGACTTCAAGTTTTATTTGGACTCCAAATCCACAACGTTCGAGGTAATAAATAGATTTAGACTATGTGATAGAGTTTTTATTGTGAGTCCCCTTATAACAAATCGAACCTTCTGTGCTACATTTTGTTTCTTCGGCAAATATCTAAGGGGCCAGGGATACCTACGAGTACGAAAGCCAAGTCACAATTTCTTTTTTTCTTTTTACTCTAATTTGTTCATATTCTGACACAATGTTTATGATATTATTTATCTGGTTATACTAGACTTCAGCTACCAATTTCGGGAGGTTCTAGGTTTCGATCTAGTCGAACGCCACCAGTCCTTCGACCAGGGCAGCGTCGCACGCGCTCCGTAGAATTGGGCCGTTTTCAGCCCACGGACGCGTACTGCTCAGCCATCCGCACAACCAAATGATTCCTTTCTACCGAGAGATTCCCTCGTAGATGTTCTCTCCCGTCATTACGCGAACAGAACAGCCCACCAAATCCAAAAGTGCTGATGTCAGCACATATCCTCTACTTTTGAAGTTAAAAAAAATCATAGCTCCTAAACCAAGCATCTAAATTAAAAATCCGAAACCACAATCATATTTTTGATGATAAACTCTTCAAAACAAGATCACATATGGATATATTTTGATAAAGTCTTTTAACAAAGATTTATCTCTTAATAAACCCTTTTTTAACAATAATTATCAAACACCATATTAACACTACACGAACATAAAAAAGAAGAAGCATAGAACATCATATATATACTACCCAAACATTATAAATATAATAATAAAAAACTAAAATAATAGTGAATTAAATAATTATAGTCAAATAAAAAATGCCACAGGAACATCAAGATAATACTACGCGAACAATACATTAACACTACACAAACATCGCTAAATATATAATAGAACATGACATTTTGAATCGTGGACATAAAAAAAATGCTACCAAACATCTACACGAACATCACGATAATACTACACGAACATTACATCAACACTACACGAACATCGCTAAATATAGAATAGAACATCACGTTTTTAATCGTGGACATAAAAAAAACTGAAAGATATCACACTAACAGAACACGAACGACACTAAATATAGAATAGAACATCACAAACATTAAAAAATAACACAAAAATAGAAACATAAAAAAATAGAATCGCACTTGTTGAGCTTGATATAACCTATAACGATTTGAAAAAGTAAGGCATAATAAATAATATGCATCATGTGACAGATCGCAGCTAGTGAACTAAATACAATATTCTTATATATGTTTAGTTGAAATTGGAATTGTTTGACTTATTACGAAATATTTTTTTATAACGGAACTACAGAATGAGCAGCATCTTGCGATTGCGAGGTACATGGATAGCTCAAACGTGCCCACCCACTCGACTAGCTAGCATAAGATACTTTGAAAAAATAATAATAGTGTAAAATAGAAACAGTAAAAAATAAATATAATAAAAAAGCCCAAAAAAGAAAAAAGAAAGGAAAGGAAAACGGAAAATAAAAGCTTAAAATAAAAAAAATAAAATTCCACAGAAAAAGAAAAATTAAAAAGAAAGTGGCTGCAGTCCTCACGCAAGACCTCATGTATGTACTTCCTCCTGTCCCTCGCTGCAGTCTGCGCTCGCTCAGGCTCATGGGCCGCTCGTGGGCCGCTCTGAAACCAGCATCAAGTTCATCGGACAATAAATTTGGTCAACGTGTAAATTGATCAAGTTCATCGGACAATAAATCAACATCTACCACATCAAAGTAGTTACATTAAATCACTTGAAATCATTGATAATAATACATTTATTTGGTTTAGTAAATATTAACATATTTGGCTATAAATTTGGTCAAACTTAGAGAAGTTTGATTTTTGATAAAAAAAAACTAGATGAATAAATAGATCTAGTGCCTATTATTTTTATTGATCACTAAAATAAAAAATCTACCAAACTGATGGTTGGTTGTTTCCTATTCTCCTGAGAATTTCTAAGGTTTATTTTTTTTATCAAAAAAACCTGTGAGACCTATGAAGTAATCTGGGAATCTAATAACTCCATCAACTATTCTAAGGAACAAACCCCCACCACCCTTCTTATTCAACCTCTATTTGGTACGGCTCCCCTTCGGGTGCTACACCGCCAGAGCCGGAGGGAGGATCCTTAAATCATAGCTCCTTATCTATACACGAAATGGCTCCGGCTCCTCCATATGCATCTTAAAACAAGTCCTCTGCTCAGGATTTTAGTGCAGCTCCTCCGGCTTCTCTTCTAAACCCGCTACCGGAGCTAGAGCTAGCGTTGCACCAAACATGCCCTCAAATAACCCTTTGTTTGAGAGAGCATATCACTAGGACAAAAGAGAGTGGCCGAGTGATCAATAGTGCAAACTGTAAATTCATTGAAGGGTTCTCTATGTAGGTTTGAATCATGCCCCTCCCACTGGCCATAAACTTAAGGGACGAAAAGTACGAGGAAGATGGAGTGGGGAAGAACGAATCAACCCTCTTCCTTACCCTACAAATTCCACCCTTTTTATCAAGTTTTCACTAGCTAGTGCCAAGGGATAGGTGACTTATCTAAACATTAGTAAGCATCCAAGAATACTCCTTTTTTTATCCAACCTCAATGAACACAAGTTCAACCTATCAACCATAACTAGAGTCTTAGAGCATCTCCAATAGTAGACCCCCTAAACCAAGCCCCCTACTTACTGAGCAAGAGCTCCCCCTACTTCTGCTAGGACTCAGCATTCAACTCTACCAGCAGTGCAACACTGTCTAAATCTAAAACCTCCATTCTTTTTCCTCTCATATATTATCAAATATTTCATGCTAACTTATTTGTAATGCATAGAATTGAACCATATCCAAATTAACGATTTCAAACTTAACATATTCAAAATTAAAGATAAAATTGCCCTTCACATGACATAATTAAGAGCGTACAAACTACTATATAGTAATCATGTAAGTTAGCAGTATGAAGTGCCCATAAATTCTCGAGAAGATCCTCTTAGTCTTAGAACATATCATTTGCTTGCATGTATTTAATCACTTGTTGTATCTTTAAGAACTCACTCAATACAAAGTGGGTCACGCCATTGGTATTCCTTCTCCCTCAGGACCTTGCAACCATCTCCATCATATTCATCTACCCCTTGTGTATCTACCTCATTCTCAACAATCAGGTTGCTCATGACCATAGCACATTGCTGGCATCATTTACCATATGGTGTCCTTATTCCGCTAGAAGGATGTCTCACCATGGCAAATCAAGCTAGTAGAACACCAAATGATCTATCCACATCCATGATCCATTCTCATCCTTATTGGGCTTTTATGAAATCAATTTTCTCGTTACAAAGTTGCCTAAGAAGGGTAGAATCAGTTAGCAACATAATACCCAGTGGTGTATTTGTTACCACTCACCATGTATTCCATGGGTGAAAGGATTTAGAGATGGCTAGAGGGGGTGAACAGCGTATTTTTTTTTCTACAAAAGCACAAGACTAGAACAAAGTTGATTAGTATAACAAATGATCCTAATAGCAACAAGAAGCTCTAGCTCTAATTCACCCAAGCAAGCCTCTACACAATTTTAGTAACAAAGGTTCCTAATCTATATCACAACACCACACAAGAGTGACTAGCAACGAACTACACTAGAGAGCTACTAAGAACGAGTGGCTAGTAACAAGAACAACTAACTAATCTAGTGAGCTACTCTACCAAACAACTATTGTGAGCCAAGCATTAATTTGTCTTGAACCTCTCTCTCTCCAGTGTCTTGTCTTCTCTGGCAGGAAATATTAATATTCCTTTTTTAATTTATGAGACAAAAAAACAAGAAGCATTAATTAAGTAAAATAACAAATGGACATCTTGCCAAGTTCCTTTATTCATTCTGAAAATCACTTGAAGTCCTTATATTATAGGATAGAGAGTAGTAGAATGGATCCTAGTATAGCAATAGGTGTAACCTTTATAGAAAGGACTTGTAAACAAGAGATTTATTCCTCTTTTTGGGCTTTCCACTTCCTCTATTATAGTTAACAATTTCTCTTCCTCCTCCCTTATGCAGTTCCTCTTCCTCCCTCCCTTTTTTAATAAGAAATATCTTTTTTTTTTACAATAAAACAATGCCTATTCATTCTGTTGCGCTCAACAAAGGAACATCCTAAACTAATGGGGATCCAAAAAAAAAATTCTATGAAATAATTGTCACATGTATCTTTTTTGGGTGTCACAAAAGGTATTTATTCATTAGAATAATTCTTTTAATGCATTGCTTTATGCAGCTAAGGACCTAATCAATAATGGCCAAGTTCAAGACATTGTAGCTCCTCAGAAGTCATTCATGTCAATCTGGATGGAGGAAACATATTTGGGTGTTCATGGTGGCTTTGACAAAAACAATAGTGGCACTAGAACTGTTGACACAAAATGTGGCGCACTGTGTCTCACACACAGCAAGCTGGAAAGCCTAGCTTCAATCGGGTGCCGGGCGTCGAATCCGGAAGCGTGCCGGTCCGATTTGACTCCGAAAGTCGACAAGGGATAAAACGGTAAGATCATAACTGGAACGTCTTTGGGTGAGACCAGATAGTTCCATCTTTACGGCCCCGAAGCCACTTACGACGACACATAGCTATAGAAGCTATCTCGCCAACAAGTTTGCAATTCATTCGGCTAATATGATATGACCGACATGAATAAAGCCGAACCGCCGAATGCGTGTAAACGAAGACATGTTTGAACAAGATTAAATCATCAAAGCATATCAAACTACATCTCGTGTTTAAAGCATCATCAAGCACTAATAATTAAGGATAAGTAACTTATAAATATAAATCTACTAAACAACACATGCATAGGCTACTCCAACTAGTCCGCCGCACGTCTAGCCTTCATAAACCCGTCGAGCATAAACCCAAGCAAGCTAATCCACCGCATGATACCACTCGCTATGAATTTACACCACCCCTTGCGCGATCAATCCACCGCATGATACAATCTAATAGTAAAGAGCTAAAAGCACGTAATTACCTAACAGATCTATAAATACTCGCTACATGTATGAGCATAACCGTATCGGCAAGATTGCCGAATCGGGGTCCATGAAGAAGGAACAAACAAGTAACATGTAAAAGGAACCTATCGATTAAACCGATCTCTAGTCCACCGGATGACTAGCTCTAGAGTAACCCAAAGACTCGCATCCGCCGCACGGTACCCGGTCCCCGTCAAGGCTTATCTACATCTAACGTGAATGAACCCGCAACACGTAACAATCTAGATCGATCTAATTCGGCTATATGAACTTGATCTACTTGATATAAGTAAGCATGAAAGAATGATCAAAAGCCGAAAAGAGCATCAATCTAGATTGGGCAAAAGAGTGTTGCAAATAAATAAACATTAAATAAAACATGCAACACGTGATAACTTAATGAATCTATTAGATCTTGCCAAATCTAAGAGAGCCGATAACTATCTTTACTCATGTCTTAATCCGCCGCACGATACAAGGCACAAGCAAAAACTTCCCATCATTAAGCTTAAATCCGCCGCACGATACTAAGCAAAACGGATGAGACTACTTGCATCATAATCTAAATCCGCCGCACGATACTAGACATGATAGCAAGGTTGCCGGGACTTACGGAGGTCGACGGATCGATTGGCCCTCTCGAAGAACTCGACGACACGACTAAAAGGACTCGAAGGGTGGCACGTGGCCGGTTGTATTGATTTGGTTGTGAACCTTTATTACAATGGTCGAGGGTTTATATTTATACCCCGGGAGAACATGAGTCCTAAGAATTTACGAACCGTCTAAACAAAATTGGAAAGCTACAAATATGCTAACTCTAACCAAAATCGGAGTCCTTGACTATCACGACTCCTTCCCTTTCTCGGTCGCTTCCTCTTTCCTTCTTTCGCCTTCAAACGAAGCCGTTACCGACCGCTTGATCATTTGCCGAACATACGGAAATTAGCCGACCGCATATGCATTTGCCGAATCGTTCTCTCTACTTTGCTCGTAGGCCCACCGTCATATCCCGACCAAATTCTGGTGTTAACGCATGCCCTCAATTTCGAGATAAAAGGGTTTTATTTCGAAATTGATCGCCAGCCTTTTCGCCTAGGTCAAGACTGCCGACGCCCGCAGCCGCCACTTGAGATCCGTGCTTGCTTCGCTGTCAATGGCGACGATACTTCAACCGGCTCCATCATGGCAACAGGGGAACTCAAGAGGAGCTTCTAGAGGTAACCCTACTTGCTTTTACCCATTCGGCAATTTTCTTGAATCATTTTCCAGATGTGTTCTTGATTCATCCGCTTCACTTCTACTAAAGGAAATGAAGAATGAGATTTTGATCTCCAATCTTGCTCATCCTGGATCATTTTTTCTTGGCCCACGGGGAGATTCCAATCCGAGGGAATTTATTGAAAAAGAGACTTTGAGGATCCCATTTAAATCTAGGATTGCCTCCTCAAATAGATGGCCGAACACTTTCAAAACTTGGCCCTTCCCTCAATCACGGGATGGCGTGATTGGTACCGTAGGATGCAGTCCCAGAATAGTGATTTCTCGGAATCACAAGATATTCAACACCGCTTGGAGCTCTCTTTAGCCGATATGCCAAGAAATGACTCTCTCCCCGATAGCCGCTTCCCACTTCGGTCCGATGCCATCAATGCTTTCATCTTTGGTCACGGTCCAATGTCGATCACTCTGTCGACATCTTCATGATGACCGGTTTAAACATCACCAAGCCAACATACCCATTCAAATTTAAAGGCACCGGTGCACGTAGGAGGTCGGCTTAAATCGAGGAGGTTGGGCCAAGTATATTCGGACTTATGCTTCAACCGGCACCGTGTCTCGATAAAGAGTATAGGGCTTTTATGAACATGTGGTTGTGCAGATTCATCTTCGTGGCAAATCCAATGAACCTACTTTGAATCATATAGTGATGGTCAAGAATTAGGCTGCAGTAAATTGATCCCTTTGGGCAAGTATCTCTTGGGAGCAGTCTACCACATGATGCATCAGATCACTGTTCAAATGCGTGGTCAGGGTGAAATCTCCTGTGTCAATGGCCCGTGGTGGCTTGTCCAAATGTGGTTGCAACTGTATATGCATCAGATAGTTTCAGTTGACCTCCATAACCTGAATTTTCCTTCAATCAACTATGCTGAAGGTGAGGATCCCAGATATAAATCTCGCGGACATATGGGGAAGCCGCATCTTCCATTGTCATTGATCTAGACCTTGGCCACCTTTTTAAGATCTTCTACAAGGGATTCAACCACATAATCTGGTTTCCCTACGGAGAGAATGAAAATTTAACTCTCCCCTGTAGATTTAGCTATGAGTCAATTTGCATAGATGATGATTCCGGGGATATTTTTAATTCTTTCATCGGGCCTGTGCTCTACCCGAGAATTTTATCACGGCCGGTTGATAAGTTCAACTTATGAATTTTACAACCCAAACATGGTTGCCGGAGCAGCTCGGACTTGGTCAATTGCCCCCAAGGCCATATTTTTCAGCATAGAGGCGATACAACCGTATCGGCTATTCTGTTCTAAAGACGATATATATGATATCGGCTATTTTGTGCTAGAGGCGATACAATAACATCGGCTGCTTTCTCCAACTTCTCTCTTTTACTCAAGGCGATTTTTCATTCAATCGGCTATATTACATTCGAGTCACGGTTGTAATTAAGATCCAACTTCAACACTTGGATAAAACTTCTTAAGGTATCGCCATTGATAGCCCTTGTAAATTCTTCTCCAAATAATGTTTTTAATATGTATGCGTTGCCGGTGCACAACTAACCACTCGAAAAGGTCCTTCCCGAGTTTGGAGACCACTTGCCGAATGTTTTATCTTTTGTACCATTCGGCAATATCATTTTCCAAACCAAGTCTCCTTCTCGTTAAATTGTTTAATTTTAACTTTCTTGTTGTAGTATTTGGCAACACGCATTTTATTCTTCTCAATGTTCTCCAAAGCTTTAAGACGAATCAAATGCAAATCTTCCAATTCATCCATCATCAAATCCTTATAATCTTTATTCGTTAAGTCCTTTTGCAACTCAACTCTCCTTGATCCTGACTGCAACTCCCAAGGCATTACAAAGATTATGTCCATAAACCAACTCATATGGAGATGCTTGTGTGGATCCATGGCAAGCCATTCGGTAAGCCCACAATGCTTCATTAAGGACCAAGTGCCATCTCCTTGGCTTTTCATCGATCTTCTTCGGATAATCTTGATCATGATCTTATTTGACGCCTCGCTTGGCCATTGGCTTGTGCATAATAAGGAGAAGAATTATATAACCTTATCCCCATGCTTTCGGCAAAGTCACAAAACTCGAAGAAGTGAATTGAGTCCCCGATCGGTTGTAATGGTCTCAGTGGGATCCCAAACCTATGAATTATATGCTCCTTGACAAAACTGACCATATTTTCGATGTGACTTTTTTCAAAGGGATAGCTTCAACCCACTTGGTGAAATAATCTGTTGCCCGGCAACACAAATTTGTGTCCTTTGCTAGATGGAGGATTGATCTGTCCAATTAAATCTATACCCCATCCTCTCGAACGGCCATGGTTTGATTATTGGATTCGGAAGCGGATGCAGTGCTCTTTGAACATTACCAAATATCGACATTCTCGACACCCTTTGTAATATTCAAAGCAATCCTCCAACATAGTCGGCCGGAAGTACCTGTCCTTCGATTATCCACTTCATTCGGTAAGCCAACCGATGCGCACCACAAACTCCTTCATGTACTTCAAACATAACCTTCTTAGCCTCCTCTTGGCTCAAGCACTTGAGCAATACTCCATCTATAGACTTGTAATATAATTGGCTATCAAGAAGCACAAACTTGAGAGCTTTATACCCGAGCTTTCGAAACCTTCGAGATGGATCTTTCGATAACCGACAATAACGCTTCTCCGGTCATTGTCTATCGATCACAATTGAAGGCACTTTGTTCTATTGCAAAAATCTCATGATTTTCCCGATATCCGAGGCCGCTTGAGCTAATTTATTTGCTTCTCCATTGTGCTCTCTGGGTATATGATGCAAAGTAACTGCGAAAAGCTTTTCGAAGTTCCCTACACTTGTTCATGGTACCCTTGCAGTACCTCATTTTTGCATTCATATTGTCCCTCATCAACCGATTGATTACCAATTCGAATCACCAAATATCTCGATAGCAACGGCTTTCACTTCTATTAACAACAAGCCCTCTAAACAAAGCCTCATACTCGCTTGATTGTTAGTGACGGGATATTCAATTGAAAAAGCAAACTCAAATGTCTTTCCTCGTGGGGATATCAAAAGAATACCAGCACCACCACCTTTGTCACATGATGATCCATCAAAAAATAATGCCCATGGGGCAATGTTCACCATATCAACGAGATAAATCACGATGTTGAGTAATAAAATCGGCAATTACCCGTCCTTTCACCGCTTTTGCCGACTCATATTTCAAATTAAATTCTGATGGTGCTAATACCCATTTGCCGATTCTTCCATTTAAAATCAGCATTGACAACATGTGTTTAATTACATCAAAACTAGATATTACCACACATTCGGCATTTAACAAATAGTGCCGAAATTTGGTACATGAGTAATAAACACACAAACAGAGTTTTTCTATAGCCGAATACCTTGTTTCAGGATCTAGCAGTTTTCGGCTAAGGTAAGCTATTACCCTCTCTTTTCCATCAAACTCTTGCATAAGGGCCGATCCTATTGTTAGGCTATCGGCCGCCACATACGATTTGAAAGGCTTCTCAAGTTGTGGAGGTACCAACACCGGTGGTGCCTTCATATATTGCTTGATCTCATCAAAAGCCTTTTGCCGTATGTCACCCCAAACAAATTTCGATCCTTCTTGAGCTTCAACAATGGAGAGAAAGGCAATACTCTTTCGATAAATTGGATATGAATCTTCTCACGAAATTGATCTTGCCCAACAATGATTGCAACTCGTGAGGTTAGTTGGAGGCACAATTTTGTCTATTGCTTCCATGCTCTTTTTTCCAACTTCTATCCCTCCTTTGTGGATCAAGAACCCCAAGAACTCACCACCGAGACTCCAAAGGCACACTTATTTGGATTCATCTTTAAACCATGTTTTCTTGTGCACTCCAAAGTCTTTCTTAAATCGGCTAAATGTTCTTCATGGTTTCGGATTTGACCACCACATCATCAATGTAAATTTCTACAATCTTGCCGATTAACTCATGAAAGATATAATTCATGGCTCTCGATAAGTTGCACCAAGGCATTCTTCAATCCAAATGTCATCACTATCCATTCAAATAATCCAATATGACCGGGACATCTGAATGCAGTTTTTGCAATATCTTCAACCGCCATGAAAATCTGATTGTAGCAAGCATTGCCATCCATAAAGCGATGACTTCATACCCGCTGCTGCATCCACTAGTAAATCGGCAAGCGGCATTGGGTAACCATCCATGGGAGTAGCTTTGTTGAGATCTCGAAATCTATGCATACTCTCATCTTTCCATTCTTTTTGTATACAGTACTATGTTTGAAATCCACTCGCATACTGCATGGCCGAATAAAGTTTGCTTCAATCGGTCTTTCAACTTCTTTCTTTACATCGGCCAATACCTCCTCTTTATAAATTTTTCGTGGAGGTTGTTTGAAAGGACGAAACCCAGGTTTTATAGGCAACTTATGCTCAACAATTGATCGATCCAAACCAGGCATCTCTTTGTGTAATCCCAAGCAAAAGAATCTTTAAACTCTTTCAAAGCAACTCTACTAATTTCAACTTATATTCTCGGGTCTAAATTTGCACGATATACATCGGCCTTGACTTTGTGCTATCACCAACATCAATTTCTTCTAACTTGTCGGCCGACATGAAACCACGACCCGGTTTGCCTTTGTTGCCATCGATTGGATTGTCCATTAAAAGTTACTTGTCGTGAGCCCGCTTGGATCGGCTGTTGATCTCTGTCGAACACATTGACAGGACCTTCTTTCCATTTCTTACCCGAAAGGCGCCTTGTCCATCATACTCCCAATAAGCGAGGCTCGGAAGTGGCAACACTCACTTTGAATCATCGGCTTGAACAACCTCTACATCATCTCCTATCCACCGAATAAGAATTTGATGCATAGTTGAGGGTACACAAAATTAGCATGGATCCAATCCCTTCCCGAAGCATGCTATATGCCCCCTTGCCATCAATGACAAAGAAAGTAGTGATCAAAGTCTTGGATCCAATCATCGGTTCCACGTGTCTTGCTCCACGAGTATCGAAGCATTGCCGACAAAATCTCTAAGGATCATGTCGATCGCAACAAATCCTCACTTGTCATACCAAGCTTTCGAAAGTAGCATAGGGCATAATATTGATAGCAGCCCCTCCATCAACAAGCATCTTGGTTAAAGGTTTGCCATTGACATATCCCTTCGTGGTATAATGGTTTCGGATGACGGTTTTTAACTCGGCTTGTCAAAGATTGCTTGCCGAGTCAACACAAGTTGAGCCATCGAGGTCTCGGCATTCGGTTTCATCAAAGTCTCGAGTATACTTCATCCCGAACTTCTTGATCTTCGGGAGCTCTAAACTCCAATGGGATAAAGAACACCATGTTTATATCGGCCAAAGGACCCCGTCCATCATCCTTTTCTTAGGATGCCACACTGGTTTCTTTTCGGCTAATTCCCCGCTCAGCTCTTGATTCCTCAAACGCCGAACTCTTCTCTTCCCGGCTTTTCCGTGGACTGGGAGGGCACCATTGTCCTCTTTGCCACCCGTATGAGCTTTCCTCGCATTATGAACATTGCTATGAGCCCAAGCTTGATCTCGCAAATCTTTTCCTCCGATGTCCATCAAAATTATTCATTTTTATGCGCCGATCGTCCTCGGGAATTCTAAGTCTATCATGGACGGGACGGTTGACTCGAGATTGCCTATACTCCGAATATTGATCACTGCATTCGGGGCAATTGTTTTTAGCGAGCAACTTCAAGCCTTCATTCCAACAAGTGTGCGAAGAAGGAACAGTTCCAATGTGATGCTCTTGCTCCCTCATGTGCTCTTCTGTTCTCTTCGGCGCACTACGCCTCATATCTTCGACGCTTCCGCCATGAATCTGCGTTCCTCTTCAATGTACCGCTGCTCCTCATCATACTCCATCTTCTTTTCCCTCGCCACTTATTCAACAAGTGTCGTCTTTGTAACTCGCGCTTTGGCTCGACGTGTATTCGGCAATTTCCTTTAGCCGCATCCGAAGTTTGACCCTTCTCTTTCGGCTATTTCGAACCGTACTTGTTGCACTTCTTCCTTGGTAACTTGCCGATCGGGGTCAACAGCACCACTCTCCTTGGCTCTTTCGGAGGTCGAACCTTCATCTTTCCCTTTTCCTTGGATTCACCGGCATCAACCATGCCTATAGAGAAAGAGACCATGTTCGAGG
This sequence comes from Themeda triandra, assembly GCA_018135685.1. Taxonomy (NCBI): domain Eukaryota; kingdom Viridiplantae; phylum Streptophyta; class Magnoliopsida; order Poales; family Poaceae; genus Themeda; species Themeda triandra. The sequence goes on along the minus strand of JAENPR010000258.1, from coordinate 392,597 downwards.
AACGGGTTTTTGTCTACTTTCATCTTGCCATCAAATCTCAAGTGTCCATCTTGAATAGCTTTCAATCTTTACTCGAACACTCGGCAATCATTGATATGATGAGAACTGTATCATGAAACCCACAAGTACTTCTTATCCTTTACCCCTTCAGTGGCGCACATAGGATGTCCTTCCGCGGCTTGATGCGTCCCTCCCGAATTAGATACAAAAAGAGCTTATCTCGCTTTACGACATCAAAATCATAAGATCCCTTTTCTTGCTTCACCCATCGATGACGACCAAAGTAGGCTCTTTTGCCCAGCTTCAACTCTGCAGCAGCTACTTCATCTTCATCTTCATATTCGGATGCTTCTTCTAGAAATCCCGATACATGTCAATAGTTGCACTTGTTCTTCCGAAAACGAGCATCTCTTCGAACCCTTGGGCTTGATTGCTCATTGCTTGTCAACTTTTGTGCAAGTCGTCCAAGGTCTTCAAACTCCATGCCAAATAGCTTGTCTCGATATGTGGCGATGCCCGCAATGACCAATTATGCGAGTTGATCATCGGGAATAGTCGAGAGAATAGCACATGTTCTTCGCTTCTCCGAATCTACGAAGATACTCCATTGGTGTCTCGCAGTCTTCATCCTCAAAGCCCAAAGATCAACCATCTTCTTCTCATTGGTTCCCGTATAAAAGTATGCATGGAACTTTTGCTCCAATTCGCCCATGTACCAATGGAATTAGCCGACTACGATGTAAACCATGTGAAAGCCGGCCCCGGAGACATAGGGAAATATCTAATCCTCCAAGCTTCATCGAGTAGCAGACTTCTCCAAGTTGCATCGGATATCTCCATGATATGCTCAATGGTACTTGGTGTCATCCCCGACTGAGAACTTGGTCAAATCCGTTGGTGGCTTAACTCTTGGTGGAAGAGCTACCCTATTGTACCACTCTGGGAAAGGAGATTTGTATGCATATGTCTGATGCTTTGGTTTCAAGCCGAATTGATTCTGCATCATATCAGCCATTCTGCTTAGGATTGCTGAGTGTTGAAGAGCACTGGTCCAGCAAACTCTCCAAATCTTTCTTCAAAGCGCTTGTCAACTGCTGGACCAAAAGTATCAACCATGATTTTGCGGAAGGTGCCCGAGAAAAGCTGTGTTGTGATTCAACATAGTGTCTCCCACAGGCTTTGTAGATGACTCCAACTACCTTCGCATCTCCTCCTCGTCGGTAACATCGATCGACCGCGAGAAGAACTCGTGGCGTGATTGCTTGACGATCACTCTGCCACTCTTGTTCTTGGAAAAAGACATCGACATTTCGCCGATCTTGTTCCATTGCTTGCTCTACCATCCGGCGTTGCTCGGCGCGGCTCGTCCATGGTCACGTTCGAACGTGATCGTTGTCAATTTCCGATCCCATCCTAGACGAGAAGTTGTCCCACCGGGCGTGCCAAAAAATGTGTTGACACAAAATGTGGCGCACCGTGTCTCACACACGGTAAGCTGGAAAGCCTAGCTTCAATCGGGTGCCGGGCGTACGAATCCGGAAGCGTGCCAGTCGATTTGACCTGAAAGTCGACAAGGGATAAAACGGTAAGATCATAACTGGAACGTCTTTGGGTGAGACCGATAGTTCCATCTTTACGGCCCCGAAGCCACTTACGACGACACATAGCTATAGAAGCTATCGCCAACAAGTTTGCAATTCATTCGGCTAATATGATATGACTGACATGAATAAAGCTGAACCGGCCGAATGCGTGTAAACGAAGACATGTTTGAACAAGATTAAATCATCAAAGCATATCAAACTACATCTCATGTTTAAAGTATCATCAAGCACTAATAATTAAGGATAAGTAACTTATAAATATAAATCTACTAAACAACACATGCATAGGCTACTCCAACTAGTCTACGCCGCACGTCTAGCCTTCATAAACCCGTCGAGCATAAACCCAAGCAAGCTAATCCACCGCATGATACCACTCGCTATGAATTTACACCACCCCTTCTTGCGATCAATCCACAAAGCATGATACAATCTAACAAGAAAGAGCTAAAAGCACGTAATTACCTAACGAGATCTATAAATACTCGCTACATGTATGAGCATAACCGTATCGGCAAGATTGCCGAATCGGGGTCCATGAAGAAGGAACAAACAAGTAACATGTAAAAGGAACCTATCGATTAAACCGATCTCTAGTCCACCGGATGACTAGCTCTAGAGTAACCCAAAGACTCGCATCCGCCGCACGGTACCCGGTCTGTCAAGGCTTATCTACATCTAACGTGAATGAACCCGCAACACGTAACAATCTAGATCGATCTAATTCGGCTATATGAACTTGATCTACTTGATATAAGTAAGCATGAAAGAATGATCAAAAGCCGAAAAGAGCATCAATCTAGATTGGGCAAAAGAGTGTTGCAAATAAATAAACATTAAATAAAACATGCAACACGTGATAACTTAATGAATCTATTAGATCTTGCCAAATCTAAGAGAGCCGATAACTATCTTTACTCATGTCTTAATCCGCCGCACGATACAAGACACAAGCTAAAACTTCCCATCATTAAGCTTAAATCCACCGCACGATACTAAGCAAAACGGATGAGACTACTTGCATCATAATCTAAATCCGCCGCACGATACTAGACATGATAGCAAGGTTACCGGGACTTACGGAGGTCGACGGATCGATTGGCCCTCTCGAAGAACTCGACGACACGACTAAAAGGACTCGAAGGGTGGCACGTGGCCGGTTGTATTGATTTGATTGTGAACCTTTATTACAATGGTCGAGGGTTTATATTTATACCCTGGACAGAACATGAGTCCTAAGAATTTACGAACTGTCTAAACAAAATTGGAAAGCTACAAATATGCTAACTCTAACCAAAATCGGAGTCCTTGACTATCACGACTCCTTCCCTTTTTGGCCAGCTTCCTCTTTCCTTCTTTCGCCTTCAAACGAAGCCGTTACCGACCGCTTGATCATTTGCCGAACATACGGAAATTAGCCGACCGCATATGCATTTGCCGAATCGTTCTCTCTACTGCTCGTAGGCCCACCTGTCATATCCCTGACCAAATTCTGGTGTTAACAAGAACTATGGAACTGGAACCTGTTTTCTGGCAAGAAGATACAGTTATGCCATCTAAAGGGAGTGACAAGATATTTGAACATGGACCTTCACTTAATCCAGAATCCAAGAGCACAAATGCAAGAAAATTATTAGTGGAAAGAAACTCGGGGAAGGTGTGCGATGGCAATACTAAGAAGCCACTTAGGATTGGCGTGCCACTAAAACATGGTTTCGAAAATTTTGTGAAGGTTTCCGACCCTTGTTTATACTGCAATAGTACTAATATTTGTTCTAGTACCAAGAAACAAAAGATCACTGGCTACAGCATTGATGTCTTTGAAGCTGCTATGAAGAAGCTACAGGACCCTCCATGCTATGAGTATTGTATTTTCAACACCTCTTATGACGAGCTAGTACGCAACGTGTCTTCAGGGGTGAGCTAGCATCACTCCTGCTGTCCTTTCCATTGCATATGTCTTAACTCATAACAAGCTTATTTCCACTAATCTTCTTTTTTCTTTTAACTCTTCTGATTTTCTTGGAACAATAACAAATTAGCAGAGCCTAGACGGAGCAGCAGGTGATGTGACCATAACCTCTGACCGAATCAAAACAGTGGATTTCACAATGCCATATACACAGTGGTGTGGCTTTGCTTGTGCACCGTGACCGATCGGATCCAATCCAGTGGAGATTTTTAATACCACTAAGCAAGGAGCTTTGGTTTGCAACCGTGGGATTCTTCTGCTTTACTGGATTTGTTATCTGGATGATTGAGAGACCGAGAAATCTGGAGTACCAAGGATCAGTTATGAGACAGTTCAGCACTGCTGCCTACTTTGTTTTCTCCACTCTGACGTTTTCACATGGTCAGCATTTTGAGCTTAACTTTGTTTTTAGTTTCTTCAGTTTAGTTTCTTACCACAGTTCATAAATAATCAGCTGGAATCTCGTTCCACTATCCAAAAAAGTTCATACTTAATCATCATGCATGTTTATTCTATTCACAGGTCAAATTGTTAGAAGCCCATTGTCACGATTTGTTGTGGTGATATGGTGTTTTCTAGTGCTGGTCCTGGTACAGAGTTACACAGCAAGTTTGTCATCCTTGTTAACTGCAGATACGCTCCAATCTTCGGTGAAGGATCTGAACCAGCTTCTGAAGGATGGCGACTCTGTTGGATACCAGAATGGGTCATTTGTGCGCTCCCTCTTGATTCATAGAGGTTTCGCCAAAGAAAAGTTATTTGCTTATGACTCAGCAGATGATTATGGTGAAGCTTTGAGGAAGGGATCCAAGAACGGTGGTGTGTCAGCTATTGTAGATGAGGTCCCCTATCTAAAAACTTTCCTCTCTAATTCAAGATACAAGGTCGAGATTCAGGATCAAATATTCAGAACCCCTGGTTTTGGCTTTGTAAGCTGCTCAATCTCGTGCTCATTGACTCTTCAAGAGAAAACTGCATGTTTTCAGTATCTGCGGGAATAAATTAGCTATCCTGATTAATAATGCTATATGTCTTTCCTTTTCACATTTAGGTATTCAATTCATGTCATCGTCAACTGGTGATTAATCTTTCCAGCGCAATTTTGAGTATCACTGGAGGGGAAGAGGGCTCAACAATCGAAAAAGAATGGCTGGGCACAAGCACAGCTGCTGCTGCTGATGCAGATTATACACCTCTTACTCTACGAAATTTCTCTGGTCTCTTCCTCATTAGTGGACTTGTTTCTTCTCTCATGCTGCTGATAAGCATGGCCAAGTTAGCTTACGCCAGTGAAGACGCATCAAACAATGATGCGGTACAAACCGCCGGCAGCTCGAACCCTGGTAACGAACAATTTCATCCACTTCAGAACACAGACAACATTTATGTCCTTGTCCTTGATGATCAACCCCATCCTGAAGACACAAACGGTGATCACCAAGGTGGCCACGGGAGTTGCGGAAGTGTTGTTCATCGTTTTCCTATGGATAAAGAGTCTGGTGCTAGTGCGAGTGCAGGGCATGATGGCTCTGTGCCTGCACAAGAACAATTGTTGACGATAATCGAGATGAACACTATCTGAGATGATGGAACAATCCTACTACATGGGACGCTAGCTGTGCTTGAGAATGTATATTTGTTATAAGTTGTATTTTACTTTGATTATGAGATGTCGATGTTTTCAGTGTTGTTGGAAGATGTAACAGTTTTTTTTAGAAACGAACCGGTAGGAGAGCTGCATGCTATATTAAAAAGAAGGAACGCCAAGAAGGAAAAGTACAACCAAACAATATACAAGCGTCGCAACGTGCGAAAGAAGAAAAAAGATATGCCGATCACAAATGTATGCGGTGATGATTTACGAAATTGTCCAGGTGCTTTGCTCCCGCCATGATCCACACTCTCACCTCTTCCTTGATCTTTTGGAGTAACCCAAAGTTTGTGGACTCCGCTCGTTGAAATACTCTCGCATTTCTTTCCTTCCAAATTTCCCAGCAAACTAGGATGATCATGGATCGGAGGCCTCTCCTGTTTGCACAAGGCACTGCTGATACGGCTCTCCACCACCTCTCCAGGGTGTCACTAGGCGGCCAAGTATTCGGGTGCACATTGAGGTTTGTCGTCCAGAAGGCGATTTCACTCCCACAGGCGCTTCGTGAACCTACAATCTCTGAAAAGGTGCAGTGCATGCTGCCTACAAAGCAGGCAGATCCTTTGATTTGGCCAGTTCCGTGCTTCTAGTCTGTCGGCATTCCAGATTCGATTATGTATGGCAAGCCAGCTGAAGAATTTGCACTTAGGCGGCGTCCACGGCTTCCAAATTATGGTTTCAAAGTTATTGCGGGTTGCTCCTATAAACTAGGCGTGGTAAGCTGACGAGGCGAAGTATTCTCCATTCTCCTCGAATTTCCATGTGAGAGCATCTGGTGTCCCGTTGTCAGCATGATGTGCCTACTCGCTCGCCACAGACATGTGTACTCGGTGAAGTGTTGGGCGGAAAAGCTCGGATGTTGTAGGTTGATGTCACATATCCAATTGTTAGCAAGCAGAGCATTGTGCAGCGTTCTATTTTTTCTCTTGGAAATTGCGTAAAGATGTGGTGCTACATCACAGGGTCGTTGGCCGCTAAGCCATGCAATCTTCCAAAATGACGCCCTTTCGCCGTTTCCAATTGTGAGCGTTGTGGAAGCCGCAAAGAGGAGCTTGTCTACCTTGTTGCACGGTGTTTCTTGCCCATCCCATCGGCATTTTTTTTTTCGAAAGACAGGTCTATCGGGATTTGTAGACCAATCCCGCCACAACCATCGCAATCTGAGGGCCCTTGCAAACTTCCCAAGATGGAGGATGCCTAGACCCCCTGAATATTTGGGTCTTGTTGAAGATGTAACAATTTAGGAGAAACTATACTAGTAGTTCGGTTTGCTTTATTTATTTCACTAGCAAAAGTGTCCATGTGTTGACAAAAGTATATCATTACCATCAATTCCAATCTTTAAGGGCCAATAATCTAGCCTTGTTCATGAAGTTTGTCGCAATATCTTGTACGACGTTGTTGCATGCATATATATAATTATTTGGTACACAACAAATTTCTATTCATGAATGAATAAATCATTTTTTAGTTTGAAGTAATAAGTATTGATAAAGGTACTTTCTCCATTCCATATTTTGGTGAAGTTGAGCGTGGTGATGGTTGAGGTGTAAATTTTTCTATTTTTTTCTGCTTACCACACTTTAATATATGCAATACCATATTTTCTTAGTTTTTGTTTTTCCATATCTCTATCTTCTCTACAACTAAAATATTTGAAAAACAATCGTCCCCGGCTAATCACCTCGCTTGCATGCGAAACCGTCCCCCGCACTAATCGCACAGTGCCCACATGCGGTATTTCCCCGGCGCTAATCCCCTCCCATGCATGCGAAGCCATCCCAACAAAAAAGGAAATAAATAAATCTCCTAATAAAAAGGAAAATAAACAAATTTTTTGCCCACTGAACCCGGAGTTACACCTCCTCAATCAACGCGATCGCCACGATCAGCATAAATCACCATGATCGCCCATTCGCCCTGACGGTTTCGTCGTCCACCGTCGGTAACCCGTCCATCGCCAGACGCACACCGCCGTCGCCTGTCCGGGAGCAGATGCACGCCGTCATCGCCCGATCGCTCGTCGCCGTCGCATGGCCGTCTCCCTGCTGTCATCATAGAGTTTCCTAGAGGAACACTGCCGCCGCCTGGCCGTCTCGCATGCCGCCGTCGTCGCCAGGTCGTCTCGCCTGCCGCCATCCCCTAGACGAACTACCACACAAGGTCAGAATCAGACATCCATCACCAGGCTCACGTGTGAAGGTAAATCCAAAACTATGATTTTTATTGTATTTGAAATCATTATGGGCTCTTCATACCAGCAGGCTCTTCATATTCAATTGTCCATTTTGTAACCTACAGCATTAAACGAGAAAAATATTTTTTTAATGGTCACCATGTTCATTGTACGACATAAAACAGAATTTATTTGCTTATCATGTGCAAAGAAATTTATTGAGGAACACTAACACCTATATATATATGCATCTGAAATTTATAGATGCATTTTATTAAGGAACACTAACACTAACACTAACATGGAATTTATTCTTGCTTGCAGATCACCAATTCTGAAGTTCGAGTTTGCACTAAAAGTTAGTTCTACTCTTAGTTGCAATTTTCACGTATCATTGTCAGAGATGGATCTGAAATCTCTTATGTTGGTGCTTCATCTACTTTTATAAGTGTGGAGAATTATGTACTGTAATCCTGATTGATATGTGAACAACACGCTCTACTTGCATATTTCTTTTAAAGATGACATATGTTTTGTTTGCTTTTCGAAGTCCTCTTATCCAATAATCTGTGCTGGGCTCGAGGTACCTATGGATTTATTATTACTTAATTCTTATAGAACTTATGTGTTCATTTCTTTGCTTGCATTAGCTTCTTAATGATGGTGTCTTTGCTGAACTTGAACAATAAAATAATTGTGCTACTTTTATCTATTTGACTTTGACCATGGGTTTTGTTTTTCCTGACATATCTATGTGTGGTATCTTTCATGCAAATTTTCCTGACGTATGATAGCATGAAGGGAGAGTTTGAACTGCATCTTAGAATTACTTCAGTGATGTGAAGTTCCTCTGCATTCGTTTTTTTTTTTTGAACTCTGCATTCGTTAGGTGTGATTATTTATTTCATAACTATTTAAATTAATTTATTACAGTTCAGATCTCATGCTGTGACTCTTGCTAAGAGAACACTAATTGTAATTGACTGTCGTGGGAGTTTTCAGATTATTTTTTTCCCTTGATCATCGTAGTCTTTAGCTTCCATGTACATTTCTCAATAATTGTAATATGGGTTAAAGCGCATCGCACGGTTACATGTACATTTCTCAAGTAGATGCCCACCTTTCTGATCAGATATTTTAGCAAATCATATGCTTTGACCCATGTAATCTTGTTGCTGAATAGAGTGCTTTTATCCATGTTATTTTGTTGCTGAATCACGGGCTTTGATCCCTTTAACTTTGAAGTTGAATCATTCTTTGATCAGCATGTCACTCTGAAAAAACTAGGAAGCAATTATGCAATTCATGTGTGGACACAGGTTGGTTAGGAACTTAGCATGCGAGATGTGGGATAATTAGTTGTTTTCTGGATGAGATCATTTATATCTTGATTTTGACTTGATGATTGTCGGTAATACCAATTACCTCATGAAATTTCAGATAACAACATACGGATTTGAATAATTTGTATCTTGATTTTGACTTTAGATAACACCAATTACCCCATGAAATTTGAAATTTCATATTGCACCCGTTGCAACACACGGGCACTGATCTAGTTATTTTAATATATGCAATACCACATTTTATAGTTTTTTGTTTTGCTAGATTATTTTAATATATGCAATACCACATTTTTGTATTTTTTTTTGTTCTTCTAATATATGCAAGACTATATTTTTATTGTCTTTTTTTTGCCAACTCTTAGAAATTTAATATCTGCAATACCACATTTTTGTAGGTTAATTTTTTTCTTCTAATATACGCAAGACTACGTTTTAAAATATTTGAAGGTGTTATCAACGTTAAATAGAAAAAACAATACCACATTTTTGTAGTTTTATTTTTTTGTTCTTCTAATATAAGCAAGACTATATTTTATTGTATTTTTTTGCCAACTCTTAAAATTTTAATATTTGCAATACCACATTTTTGTAGGTTTTTTTATTCTTCTAATATATGCAAGACTATATTTTAAAATATTTGAAGGTGTTATCAACAATAAATAGAAAAAAGTTTCGCTAATATATGCAAGACTATATTTTAAAATATTTGAAGGTGTTATCAACGTTAAATACAAAAAAAGTTTCGCCACACATCAACAAAGATGTTGTTGTATGGTGGTAAGCCTTAGCTACTTAAAAGTTGTAGACCATGGTTCAAGTTTCCACCTCGTAGGTAATTTTGGTAGTTTTATTCTTTTGCCTTCACCCTGGACAGAAACTCACCTTACCAGACACGACAAAAAAAAAATAAAAAAATAAAAAACCTTACGGAGCTGACAGATTGGCGGGTAGACTGAAATTTCCGCAATTAAGTATTAGGGACAGACTGAAATTTCCGCAATTAAGTATTAGGGTATAGATATCAGTAGTCTTTGTCTCTTTGGCACCTATTAATGTATACAAGTATACATTAATTTTGTATAATGCTAAATTGTTACTGATTCATATAGAGTCATATAAAGCGCTACCGTATAAATTTAATTGGTTTTAAATTTTTTTATTTTTTGCGGGGTAATTGGTTTTAAATTGAGGGGCCAACAACGGTTTTATAGATGAGGAGAAAATTCTTAACATAATATCTTGAGTCAGAAAAAAAAAGATACTTTATTTTATCCTTGCTACGCCAGCTGAAACCATGTCATCTGTTTAACACGGTTTCTTCAGGCTCCGGCTCCTCCGTTCAGTATGCAAGGAGCGGTGAATATCGTAAATAGGTCTCCTGCTAAGAGTTATAAGGTGGATTTTTTTTTTTGGCTTAACACGACTAAACGCTAAAACCCTAGACAAATAGATCGAACGGCTCGACACGGTTCGTTCTTAAATACTGCATGGTTGAATGAGATTCATCAATATGTGCATGACTCTTGTAGGTGAATATCGTAAATAGGTCTATTGCTAAAAGTTACCAGAGGAGTGTCTTGAAGCTGCAATTTAAGTTTCTTCCCCCAGTCTCACAAGCACATAATTACATGGAAGAAGGAACCTGAGCATCTCCAACAGTCTCCCCATCTTCAACCCCAATAAGAAAAAACTACAATTTGAGAGATTTGTAAGCTCCAACAGTCTCCCGTTCCTGCCCCAATGAGAAAAAATTGTTTCTCATCCTCCTCAAAACCAACCCTTCACCCCGCAAAAAAGAGTGAACATTCCCTCCCCGCAGACCTGGAAATTTGGCGGGAATGAAGGTTCACAGGCAACTTCCGTCTATCCTCCACTGCAAGTTGACGAGCCTGCCACCGGATCTTCGCCGACGTCCGCATGGATGAGCTAGCGCACGGTCGAGGCGTGCTTCATCGGGCGGATTTGGAGCTGCGGCAGCGTGGACGGCGCGAGGATGGTCCTAGGTCATCGCCGGCGCCGCCTGGGACCAGTGCGCACCGAATCCGGTCTCGCCCTCGCGGGGATGGCCCCAGCCCGCTCGCTGCCGCCGCCTGGGACCGAGGCTCGCCCTGACTGTCGTCTCATGGGACTGCCGGCGAGCGGCGACGGGCGCACGAGTGAAGGAAGCAGCTATCGGCAAGCAGGGAGAGGAAGCAGTAGGTGCGGGCGAGTGAGAGAGCGGCGGCGGGCGCACGAGAGAAGGAAGAAGCGAAGGAAGGAGATGACCGCGTGGGGGAAAACGGCGAAAGAAATTATTTTCTTTTGCTGACAGGTGAGGTCCACTTCTATTGGGGATTGAATTTTCTCCTTGTGTTGGAGATAAGAACTTCAAAACCCCCAAAACTCGTTTCATATCTCCCCAATAAGTAATTTTTGGGTTGTAAGTATTCTCATGCTGTTGGAGATGCTGTCCCCTGCAGTCGGAACGAAATCCTCGGCAGTCGCTCCTATCGAAGGCGCAGTGCAGTCGCCGAATCTGAGCCAATCGATACGGATCCAACGGCAGATTCACCAAAGTCGTGTAGCAGGCCAGTTTGAGTGGCCCATTCCAGCCCATGACGCCCATTAACAGGAACCACCATCTCTTTTTCCTTGTGCCCGTCATCGACGCAGTCGCCGCCCTCCGCCTCGGCCCTCGCCGGCGCCGCCGGTCCGACCCGCACCATCCGCCTCCGTCCCCTCACCGCGGCACAGAGGCATGGCCCTCCCGGTGGCTACAGCTCGTAGCCGGCGCATCAGGTGCGCTCCCGTCTAGGCCGTCACACGCACGGCTGCTGCTCATTGTCTATCGCAACAGCAACTGGAGCGAAGGCCGCCCTCATCCGCGGCGGTGAACCTGGAAAACATGTTCCATGGCTTGCAAGCGTAGCATCAGGCCGCCGTGGCCGCTGCGAGGAAGGCCCTGGTGACGGCAGCGGCCGCCGAAGTCGGGGAGGGCGGCTCCTCCGCCGCCGCCGCGGTGCCGGGCACACTGTACAAACCAGGTCCACGATGAAGGATAGGGATCCTTGTATTCCCATTGTATTTCCTCTTTTATTTTTATAAAGAAAAACGGCCGTATTGCAAAGGTATGACATCATGCGATGTCGTCAAGCTAACAAGCTCTCGGCAAAACAGAGCACGCATGGCGCACGGCCGACTGCTCACTACGATGCTGCACAGCTGCACCGCCTGGGCGTTAGTGCGTGTGTGCTTAACGGGCGTGCGTGCGTGCTGGGGACTTGGTGAGGGCTGCGAGGGTGCCGCGCTTGGCTTGGCCGAGACCGGGACCGGGGGTCATCGAAGATGCCGGCAGCGGCGACGCTCAGCCGTACATGGGCAGAGCCCTGATTCGAGCCCCACCCCCACCAGCGCCGAGACACAGATACAATTGCCTAACGACAAGGACGTCCATAGTCGTCCTCTCAGCGTCGCCCCGCACACCATCATCTCGGCCTCCACCACGGCGGCGTCGCGAGCGCCGGATGCGCCTGCACCACGAAGGCGTGCGTCCGCTCGGACTCGAGGCATTACATCGCTGCGGTGACGGCGTCCCTGGACTCCCGCCCCGGCAGGTTAGTGGCGCAGTGGTAAGGCACCTGCGCGCGCGGGGCACGCCGCCGTGAGCACGTCGACGTTGAACGGCATGAACGCGATGCTCTTGGGCCGAGGCCCAGTACAGCTGACGAATCGTGCTACAGAAACTTGGTTGGAGTCCGTAGCTGTTGGATCCACATCGATCGACTGAAAATTGGCGACTGCACTGCGCCGTCGGAAGGGCCGACTGCAGAGGATTTCGTTCCCTGCAGTCACCGTTCTGCTTCGTAGGCACGGATGGGAACGCCAAGCCCAAAGTCCCACAGTGAGTCAACGTAGACACCCACTGGCAGAACAGAAGAATACAAGAGAAATGGATCGATGTGTAGTTGTGCACTCTCCATGGAAAGCTTGGGCGCGAAAAAGAGTTGCGCATCGCTTCGCCCTCACGACGCTCCTCGCGCCGTGCCTTGCCCGCTAATCACTGCAATAATTAACCAATACACTATTACTAGCGAAGCCACTATGAACCCCCTTGTTAACCAGCGGCTACGGACCTCCATCTCCCCACCCCGCACGCCCACACCACACACACACGGCCTGTCCATGTAGCGCGCCCCCGGGCACGGAGCACCCGCAACCGCAGCCCGGCTTGTCGGGAGCGCGAGGGGCGGGCGACATGGGGGCGGAGGCCGGCGAGCCCAGCTCCATCCTCAGGTGAGCAAAGCTTCCCGGCCGCTCTTCCCTTTTCCTTGCTACATACACATCACCGCCGCCTGGCCCTGCTTTGCTTGATTGCTCGGAGTGATTGGGGACGGGAGGGATGTGGTGGGGGCGTGCTGGCAACCGCGCGGCCGTGGCGCGGTGCCGTGCCGATTTCCAAGCGACGCTTTGGGGGAGCTCAATGCTTTGCTTGATTCTTGGATGGCGGAATCGTGCGGCGGAACCATGAATAATTTTTGAAATTTTCCCCTTCTGCTGCCATTTGGTTCGTCAGATTGGCACACAACAGTTACAACACAAGGTGGATAAGGATTTGGTTCGTTGTGCCCCGCCTTCAGGCAAGGCCATCTTCATGGGCGTTCGGCAGCCTAATCCTATGTTTCGTTTGCAGATTATTGTTGTAGCAGCGCACAGGCATTGGATTATAGAGGTCCTTTATTACTGTACTGAGACAAAGAAAGAAACTGCTTGATCCGTTAACAATTTCGTCGCGACCTGGAATATATAATAGCATATATAAAGTCTCTCCATTTGTACTGTATGTTAGTATCTATGCAGTCAACTATCTGACTCTCTGGCCGCTTGATGTAGTGCCATAATTAAACTACACACTCGTTTCAAAATAAATAAATAAACTTCACACTCTTCTGTGCTTCATTGTAATTAAATCGAACCTACTAGATTTCACTTGATTTAGGAGTTAGTATCAAGTTCAAATTTAGCAAGAATGGCTAGGGAAATGTTCTTTGTTGCTAAGGTCACGAACAGTTTAGAAAGTGGTAATGGTTTGATGCTAGAGTAGACATTTTTCAGGACAAAAGAAAGAAATGGTTTTGTGTAGATCTACTGATTCAGACCAGATTGCAGTGCATTGGAAGTTCTGACCATTTCCCTGTACATCTGTTCTTGCAGCTTAGCTGCTGCCTTTTCCTATGGAGTTGCATCTATGGCAATGGTTTTCGTGAACAAAGCAGTTCTTGTGCAGTATGCTCAGTCCATGACCCTCCTCACTTTACAGGTATTTTCTGAGCATCACGACCAGGAAAATATTGCATGCTTCTATGTTTGAACAAGTCTGATTGTTTTGCTCATTTTCTCTGCTACTTTCTGCAGCAAATAGCAACGGCACTTCTGATACATTTCGGTCAAGTTCTAGGGATGTCTAAGAGAAAAGACTTCAGCTTGATAACCGCGAAGAAGCTTCTCCCAGTGTCACTTTTCTACAATGCAAATGTGGGATTTGCTCTGGCAAGCTTGAAAGGGGTTAATATCCCAATGTATATTGCAATCAAGAGGATCACACCCCTTGCTGTGTTGGTGGCTGGGTGCATGCGGGGAAAGGGGAAGCCACCAACACAGGTTGGAGTGCATTTCTTTACTCTATTTTGCACTTCTTTTAACATACTGTACATTTATTACTTAAGCTCTACAGGCCTCACTATCTCCAAATGATGTTTTCGAAATCTATCTTCTCCCAGCTCAACTATTCAGTCAGGAAGTTAGATAAGTGTGGATATAGCTTAATCAAAGTTGTGAGAATTCTAGCCTTGCTAGGTAGCATAAATCCTACTATTCTTGGTTAGTATCAGTGCTTGGCTTCTGGCATCCATGGTTTCCAGTAAGATTCTGTAAGTAGGTATATATTGTGAGAGGCATTGACAATGTAACTGAAACTCTTGATCTGCTATACGTTCTTGTTTTGAAATTTCATTATTTGCAACTTAAAAATCAAACGTTAGGGAAATGCCCTGTTTCTCCCCTTGGAATTATAGCTCTTTACTATTGTTGTTTGCCACATCTTGATGAATTCAAAATTATTTTAGGTCATACTTTCAGTTATCTGCACTGCCACTGGTGTCCTCATTGCAGCACTTGGAGATTTTTCCTTTGACCTATATGGATACAGCATGGCTCTAACATCAGTCTTCTTCCAGGTTATTTCATTTCTACTCTGATTTGTTTGTTCTATACATTTTGAGGTTTTTTAGGTAAGGTTCTGCATCTTTGTATCTGACAGCAGAATCTGTATGCACCATGCAGACTATGTATTTGATTCTGGTGGAGAAATCAGGCGCTGAAGATGGTCTTTCCTCAGTGGACTTGATGTTTTACAACAGCATATTGTCACTTCCATTTCTGTTTTTCCTCATTATTGCAACAGGAGAATTCCCCCATTCTCTTACAGTATTATCTGCAAAGGTTAGTGATATGAATGCAGCATAATCATAGTTTATCCAGCATATTTAAGGTAGTAATCTCTGTATTGTTTCACCCCTTTAACTCAAGAATGATTATTAAAGATAGTTCTCCAGAGTTTCTGAAGCAAATGTTTTCACACTTCACTGCGACCCATTAACATAAGAGTACTCTGAAAGTTTCTGCCTGTATCCTAACTTGCATTGTCTGGTAAAACTTGAACTGCAGGCAGCGTCTCTGACATTCAGTGTTATTCTCATTATCTCACTGGTTATGGGAATCGTTCTCAATTTCACTATGTTTTGGTGCACAATTGTGAATTCTGCTCTGACTACAACAATAGTAGGAGTTCTCAAGGGTGTTGGATCAACGGTAAGTTTGCCTACTTCTGTATGACTGGTTTGGCCTTTAATCGGAACCCTTTTGATGCAATTGAGCTCTAAAGTTCTAGAGCTGGGAGTAATAAGTAAATCTTACATCTTATTTTTCCTCATTGACTTTCCAGACCCTCGGTTTCATTCTGTTGGGAGGTGTCGAAGTGCACGCTCTGAATGTTACTGGACTGGTGATCAACACATTTGGCGGTGTATGGTACTCTTATGCGAAGTATAAGCAGAAAAAGAAAACCCCACGGAAGATTCAGCATGATGTAGAATCGCACGCCCACAAGTAGCATCAGATCAGATTAACTAGTTTTTGTAGTTATATTTCATTCTTTCATCAGATAATGACTGCATGCGTGTTTAAATCTATTTTTCTGAACTCTATTCCACCAACAGCAACTAGGTTGGTGCACTTACGGGAGGGAAGTAATGAGCTCTCCCTATATCTCATCTTATAGTTTTATACGATCAGTGCTATAGGCAGTAAATTAAGTTATTTTGCCACTCAATATGTAGCACTTTTGCCTCCCCCTTATTACCCCCAAAGAATTCAGTTGTTTAAAGAGAGGAAATCCATGGGCTAGAAGCTAGATGTGTCCGGCCCGCAGTGGGGCATGTAAAGGCTCAGCGCTGTTATATAAGCTGAAGCAACAAGCGAGAGAGAAAGGGTTATGAAAATTGTAAAAAAGCTCTATGTTTGTATGATGCCGGGGTGTCCTTTGGTTGCTCATAATGTCTCAGGGATGAATTGGTCATTTAATGTACCACTTAACGCCGTTAGAAGGAGAAGATGACCAGCAATGCCAGATTAGAAATAAAAAAGTTAAGCCAAATAGGTAAGAAAATTTGTTTCAAAGCCAAAGAAGAAAGGCTAGTTTGAACCAGGACCAAATAAGATATTTTTTTTCAATGTTACAAACCATTTTTTTCGAAAACATGCACTCTGGCACGTGTCTCATTAAAAAGAAGTGGGAGTAGTCAATAGACCGATACAAAGGATTCGCAAGTAATCGCAAGATTACCGACGAGATCCCAACACGAACACACAGCAAGAAAATAAAACAAAAGAGTGGGGGAGGTCACCACCTCCGACACCAACAATCAAACCAACTAAACTATGCCTACCACAAATGATAAATCCTCGCTAAGGTTGCCAATCGAGGGGGTCCAGCCGGAGCAACCAACCGCTAGTGACCAGGAAGCCACTGCAAACGAACTCGAACCTCCAGCAGCCAGGTAGCCGCGAGGTAGACCTCCAACGATCAGGAAGTCGCGAGGTAAAACCGCCGATGACCAGGTAGTCATCGCGAAGAACAAATGCGGCGACCCCACCATTCGAGTCGGACGGACCATAGCGAAGAAGCACAAGTAGACATAGCACCGACGAAGGCAGCAGGGATCGGTCGTTACAGATGGTTTTTTTAGCCTACCTTGCAGATGGTTTTGAGCAGTTTTTAGATAGCCCTAGGGTCAAAATTAAAGAGGTTTTGACAGTTGAGCTGTCAAAATTAGACGGTGTTGTGGTTGGGTTAAAATTAGACAAAGGAGGGAGAAAAATGTACTTCAACCCCTTTAAAAAGGTGCTACAGCTAAGCTTTCGTGGCTGCAGAATACGACATGTGGAGCCCGCTTTTCAGTTATCACTGAGATCACTCGACTTCCAGAGTCCCATTGCCGCGCCTCCACTCCTCTGGTTGATGACCACCGGCAGTCCGGCACTCGCGGCTTGAGATTTCTTCTGCTTCTCCCAAGCTCCACACTTCTCGGGCGAGATTGCCGCCGGAGAGTTGAGGTGGAGCTTCTGATCGTTTCTTCGTTCTTGTTTCCGCAGCGTCTACCAGCGCCAACCACCTGCTCGACAGAATGCATCGGGAAGAAACAGCAAGAGAGCGGCGGATGGCAGCGGATGCAGCATAGAAGCCATGCCGGACGGCATCCTCGAGCACATCCTCGGTTTCCTGCCTGCTCCAGAGTCCGTGCGGACATGCGTGCTTGCCCGGCGCTGGCGCCACCTCTGGAGGTCCGCCACGGGAATGTGCGTCGAGTAGTTTGGATCCCGTAGTTGATGGCTGTCATCCATACCACCACGGCATCAATGGTGCATCGCAAGCATGCTCGCCACACCATGATAGTGTAATTGGGTTTAATTATGATATTTGGTTGATAAGATATGTTTTTTTATATCTTTGTATGCACACAATAACCAACCGCTGCATGTGCAGCAGCGTCTGGACGACTCCTCGGCCGGAGGTCCTGGCGCTACAGTTCCGTTACGACTAGGAATACCCATCGCGTGGTCAAAATTTTCTACTATAAGGGCGATGCAACTCTTTGCTTATTATAACCTGACAAATGGCCCAATCTGGTATGATATTCTTATCGATTTCATCCCGATAAGGCGATAACGCCCCTCCGCTATAGATTCAGGGAACTTTCAACCACTGCTGGAATTCTGAAACGTGAGGCTAACTGCTACAGTAATAAATTTGAATTTGAATTTGAATTTCGGGGAACTTTCAGCGGCTGCTGGAATACTTTGAACGCGTGGCTGCTGCTATAATTTACTACTACACTATGTCTATGGCTCTATATATGCAACCAGAGTTGGATGAGAGACTTGAGAAGTTGAGAGTGAAATGATACGGTCCATGATTCCGGGCGGCCTTTCCGGTCTTGCTCTCCCCTTGCTCCTCGTGCTCTCGTCCGCCAGCTCCAAGCTGCCACCGGCGGCGGCTGCCGCCGTGCGAGTCGGCGTGGTGCTGGACCTGACGAGCGAGGCGGGGAGGAAGAGCCTCACCTGCATCTCCATAGCATTGGACGACTTCTATTCTGCGCAGGCCAACTCCAGCCAGCGAGTGGACGTGGACCTGCTGGTGAAAAATTCTCGTGGAGATGTAGTCACCGCAGCACATGCTGGTAAGGCCCGCTTATATGTGTACTACTCTTATTTGCAATCTGTAGACAATATATGTGGAACTAAGAGCATCTTCAAGAACTTGGTAAATTTTACTTGGTATATCTTGAGTTTTAGCAAGTTGCTATTTCATTTGACAAATAAAAAAAAGAGCTATCTCCAACAACTTGGTATTCCAACTTGGTAAAAAACAGAGGGTGACAGATGGGACCCGCCCGTCATTGCCTATTTCTTATCCCCTTCCTCCCCGCGAGCACCATCGCCGCGTGCGGCCTCCACGCCGCCCCGACGTCGTCCCCTCCGCCGCCCCCTTTGGCCCCCGACGCGGCGTCGCCCGTGCTCCGCCGCCGCCGCCGCGGTGGGCTCGGCCTCCTCTGAAAGCTCCCCTCATCAAGCACGCCGTCCCGCCCGGCCCCGATGGACGCGCCGCCGACTCCGCAGCCCCATCCGTCGCCGCCGCCCGCGCCGTCCAGGCGGTACGGCATGCACTTCTCGGCGTCCAGCTTCATCCAGGCGCCGCTCACCGCGCTGCTCGAGTACTCCGGCATCCTCCGTCCCAATCCCAGTGGCGGTGCCCAGCAGCCTGGGACCGGGGCTGCGCCGGGCGAGGTGTCGATCCGCGCCGGAGGAGCAAGCAGGCGGGCGACGCAGGCGGGGGTCACGGGTGATACGCGCGCGATACGCGCGCGGGAGGTATTTTTACGCAGATGGGAAATATACCAAGTGGATTTACCAAGTTGTTGGAGCTGTGTTTTTGCCAAAAAAAAAAAAGAATGCCAAGTGGATTTACAAAGTTGTTGGAGATGCTTTAACGAGATCTTGTACCAAATCTTGCATGATCGTTTTCATTTGGATGTAAAGTATTGTTTGTTGTTTTTTAGATACTTTGGTTTTAAAATCTATAAGGTGTTTGGACATAAAGATCTTTTGTCGTTTAAAAAAACCATGGCATTGTTAAAAATTATAGTCTTTTAGAAAGTGCGCCCTTTTTCTTTTTTTCTAAACTATATAGTTTTTCCCATATTTTATTCCAAACTAAGTTTTTCGAGACTATTTTCTTAGACGACGACATCTAATAAATGGACCTAGTTTTTTTTTCCCTCATATCTTTGACTCATTTGAGCGATCATCTCATCCTCAACGGTTCAGCCGTTAGTTTGATGCCATGTCTTTGAAATTTTCGTTTAGGTTATTTTAGTGTCTTTCCATCGTTTCACATGTGAAATTTATATTTTCTCTTGAAATGACCTACTACCTGCTCTTATCACTTCACACGTTCAAAATGTCAAATATCGAGACATAAATATAGTTTATAATATTTAATTTATGCAGAAATTCTAAAATCTATTTTGTAAAAATGTCACAAATAAAATATATTAAAACACTTTTTCATAAAAAATGTCATCATTTTTTACAAAGAAAATATATTAAAGTATTTTTATGAAAAAGTTATGCAAAATTCTAAAATCCAGTTTATAACCTTAAAAGTCATACATTTTGGTTTTAGCTCGGACAAGATTTTTTTTCAAGAAAACATGTTTTCTAAGATTTTAAACTGCATATTTTTCAAAAAATAGATTTTTCTAATGTGCTTATTGTTTTTTTAATAAAATCTTCTTGTGTGACATCCTAAAACAAATGTAAAAACCGTCCAATGTAAAATAAAGGGACTTGATAAATCATAGGCGTATGGTTTTTATTTTAATTTCATAGGTTAAATATCATCCATCTGATCTAAATCCAATGATTAGTAGCCATCCTCGTTCTTAAGACCCAATGCCTTCTCTCCTTCTGTTAAATGTACTGTAGACCCATGACTTGCAGCATTGGATCAAATAGGTCCATCACCTAAAAAACTAGGTATCTGGCCCCTCAAACTTGCGAACCCGTTCACTCTAGGTCCAAATATTAAAATCGGCCCGGTTTTACCGACGTGGCTTGTCCACTGTGGACTGAGCCCTACGCCATTTATCACTATGGACCCCTAAATTTGCACAATTGTGCTAAATAGGCCCATCACTAAGAACCAGGTATCTAGCCCCTCAAACTTGCGAACCGGTTCACTCAGGTCCATGAACTTGCACAGCTGTCCACCCACGTGGCCCTCTTCGTGGGCAACCTCCTGGACCTCTCCATGGCGGTCTTCGACTGTCCATCAACTCCTTGGAGGGCCCCTGCTGCTCACCTGCAAGATTGAGTACTCCTCCTGCTAACCCCACGCGCCGGCGGCGTGGGGCGACACCACCGATGACACGGTCTACTTCCTCAGCAAATCCTCGCTGGTCGTGGTCTACTTCCTTAGCTACTCGGGGCCGGACAACGCGGTGAAAGCTCCGGTTTGGTTTTGGTAATTAATGACCCTCAAACGTTGCTAATGCTTTGCTCTAAGTGTGGTTAGACACATAGCAACGTGACGGTGGATGATGGAGCATGGTGATCACGGTGATGAACATGAAGGATGTAAAGTGATCGAGCTCCGACGGAGGTCCATGGAGATCAAGGCGAAGCTATACTTGATAGGGCTTTCCGGTTTAGTGGTCGAGACACTTAGCGAGTGTGACCACATTTAAGATCGATAACCGACTATCAAGAGGGTTTCCTCGGTTCATTCGCGGTCCTAAGTGCCTCTAGTTGTGACTTTGCATGATGCATGAGAGGCTAACTAGAGAGCTAACACTTGTCGACGTGATCTTGAGAAGATACGCCAACTCCGGTGCTTGAGAAGTGATCTACTGCGTGGAGTTAGCACCTTGGACAAGTGGTTTGGAGATTGGATCGACGACGGCGCGACATCGAAGATCAAACGAGAAGGTGACAAGTCACGGGCGTCGACGCGGCGCCGGACGCGGGGCCTGGCGGGCGGGACGCGTCCCGGCGTCTTTGCCGACCGGCGCAAGTTAGGCCGGGCCGGACGCGAAGAGCGTCGGACGCGGTGGCGGACGCGTCCGGCGGTGGCCGGGCGCCGACCAAAACTTTCGGTCAAGCCGTCTCTCGCGCGTGAGGACACGCGGACGCACGCCAGGACGGTCGCCGGACGCCGGGCGAATCACCGTGATCGTCCGGCGCTCGGTGACGTGGCAACTTTAAACTCCAACGGTCGGCTGTCGCGGCGCGCGAAGAGCGCGGACGCGTCCGCCCGACGCCCAGCGGACGCGTCCGGTCCATGTATTTCGGCGGCCGTTTGGCGAACGCCGCGCCGGGCCGCGTCGATGCCTCCGGTCATACGCGTCTGCGCGTGTTATTTGACACCCCCGAGGACCAACGGCTCTATTTCGACTTGGGGTCTATAAATAAGAGGTTGGCCGGCCATGGGAGCTCTCTCTTGCCTATTCTAACACTCTTGAGGATACCTTGAGCTAGAGACACTCCTCCCCACTCATCTCTTTGGTTCCCTTGACATTCTTGAGAGAGTTTTGAGTGAGAACAAGTGATTTGCATTGAGAGTTGCATCTGGAGGCACTTGTTCATCGAGTGAGCTGCGGATTCTTGTTACTCTTCGGTGATTCCCGTCACCGTAGACGGTTTGGAGCAGCGGGTGGTGGTTGAGCTCGACTTGGTGATTGTTCGAGGCCACACCGGGTTCTTGTGAGGGGTTCTTGATCCTTCCCGCGGGAGTTCGCGAAAGGATACTCTAGTGGATTGCTCGTGGCTTGTGGATCCTTGTCTTGTGTGGAGATTGCGGCTCCCCTTTGGGGTTTTTGGCACCGAGCCAATTGAGCGGGCAACTCACCAAGCAAGTGCATCGCCACAACGAGGAGTAGCTTGCCGGAAGCAAGTGAACCTCGGTAAAAATTATTGTGTTGATTTGTGATTGCCGAGGCATCGACCTCCTTGTGCTTGTGATTGAGCTTCCTAGGTGATTGGCAACTACACCGGTGATCGGCCATCATCTACTCTTCGCGGCGGTATAAACTTCCATCACCTCCTTACTTTCCACATAGTAGAATTGCTTGTTGTGGTCGGTCGGGAACCACTCTTTGAGTAGTTTAAATCCGTGGGTAGAACTACTTGTTGTGGTCGGTCGGGAACCACTCATTGTGTAGAGTAAATCCCGTGGGTAGAATTGCTTGGTTGGTTTCGGTGAACCGACATTGTGTAGCTTGATCACCATTGTTGTGTGTGCAATTGATTTGAGTAGCCTTGCTTGGTAGGACGGTTTGCATAGAGTAGTCGAAGCATTTGCTTTGCACATTTGCCGCCTTGCTATCTAATTGGGTTGTCTAGTATTCTTGCTAGAAATTTTATTAGGCTATTCACCCCCCCTCTAGCCATTGTGACCTTTCACGTGGTATCGAGCCGGGCACCGTTTGTTTGAGTTGGATTAACATCCTACGGTGAAACAATGGCATTGGTTATGCATATCAACAACACCAAGAAGGCACCATCATTTCGAGGTGATGACTATGCTAAGTGGAAGCTTAAGATGAAGAGTCATCTCAAGTCAATCAACCTTGAGGTGTGGAAAGTGGTGGAAACCAAGTTTGAGCTTGTTGAGGGTGCGGTGCCAACACCGGCCGAAGAGAAGAAGCAACAAGCCAATGATGTTGCCGTGAGTGCTTTCCATGAGGCACTTGATGATAAAGCTTTTGAGCTCATCAAGAACCTTGAGGTGGCTCATGACATTTGGAAGAAGCTAGAAGAAGCTTATGAGGGCACCGAAAGTGTCAAGACCGCAAGAGCATACATGTTGCAAGAGAAGTTTGCAAGCTTCTCAATGAAGGAGGATGAGAGTGTGCCGGAGATGTTCCATAGGCTCCAAGTCATTGTCAATGAGCTCAAGGGACTTGGGAAGAAATCAAGGACTCTCAATTCTCCACCAAGTTCATGAGGTGTCTTCCCAAGAGATTTGACATGTTGAAGACCGTCATGGTGAAGACAACCATGAAGGAGAAGCCAACTCCCAACCAAGTCCTTCAAGAGATCATGGCCGATGATGAGTTTAGAGAAGATCATGAGAAGGAAGAGTTGGTGAAGAAGAAGAAGAAGGAAAATGAGAAGAAGGATGATGACAAGAAGAGTGTGGCATTCAAGGCCGCATCATCCAAGAGCAAGGGCAAGAAGAAGAAAGAAGAATCTTCAAGTGAAGATGAACCATGCTCAAGCTCAAGTGGACAAGAAGATGAAGTGAGTGAACAAATGGCACTTCTTGTGAAGAGAATGGGGAAGCTCATAAAGAAGGGGTACAGGTCCAAGGGCAAGAGAAGCTCATCCAAGTCTAGTGACCGTCCCATGAAGTGCTTCCGGTGCAATGGCAAGGACCATCTCATTGCCAAGTGTCCCTATGCAAGTGATGATGAAGATGCCATGAGAAAGGAGAGGAAGAAGCAAGAGAAGAAGAAGGAGGAGAAAGACTCCTCTCACAAGAAGAAGAAGGGTGAATCTCATGTGGCAACTTGGGAGAGTGATTCATCTTCCTCAAGTGATGATGATGATGATTCCAAGAAGAAGAAGAAGAAGGGGCACGCAAGCATTGCCATTCAAGAGAAGCTCTCTCTATTTGGTGCTCCATCGACTTGCTTCATGGCCAAGGCCACTAAGGTAAAACCTCCACCCGATAGTGATGATGAGAGTGATGATGATGATGAGACAACAAAAGAAGAACTCTTTGTCATGCTTGAGGATTGCAAGAGTGCTTTCAATGACTCTAGGAAAGAATGTAGGGGCTTGCGCAAGGATAAACAAAACCTTGAGCAAGAACTTAAGGAGTTGAGGGCTTCCTATGAGAGTCTAAAGGTAGACCATGAGAAGCTAGAGATTGCTCACTCCAAGCTTGAAAAAGCTCATTCCTCTCTAGTTGAGAAGCAAGAGAAGGTGCAATCACAAGCGGTGAACATAGAAAAGAAAAAAATGTGTCCACATCATGTGATTTACTTGATGACTCATTTGTTGTTGCATCACTTGGCCCTTCATGTTCTTATGCCTCTACTTCATCTAGTAGTGTTGGTCATGCATGTGATTCTACACTAGTAGTTGAGAATGAGTCTCTTAAGAAGGAAGTCAAGGAGCTCAATCACACCTTGGCTAAGGCTTATGGTGGTGAGGACCGCTTGCTTATGTGCTTGGGTAGCCAAAGAGCTTCTCTCTACAAAGAGGGATTGGGCTATACCCCCAAGAAAGGCAAGGCCGCTTTTGCTCCTCACAAGACTAGTTTTGTGAAGAACAATGGTAGCTATTGCAAGAGTTGCAAGCAAGTTGGTCATTTAGAGCATGCATGCAAGAACAAGAACACTAGTGCCTCCTCTTACAAGTTGAGTGCTTCTTACATGCTTGTTAAGAGTGAGAGTGGTGTGAGTGCTAGATTCATTGGTACACCATGGATGAGCTCAAAGAAGAAAGCTATTTGGGTGCCAAAGACTCTAGTGACTAACCTTCAAGGACCCAAGCAAAAGTGGGTACCTAAAGCTTGATGTCTTCTTGTAGGTCAATTACAAAGCCGGAGGAGGCATTGGGTGCTTCATAGTGGTGCATCAAATCATATGACCGGTGAAGATAGTATGTTCAAGTCACTTGACAAGAATGACAATGGTGGATTCAACTCCATCACATTTGGTGACAATAGCAAGGGTGATGTCATGGGGCTTGGAAAGGTTGCAATTTCCAATGACAAGGATCTCTCCAATGTGTTGCTAGTTGATACTTTGAACTTCAATCTTTTGTCGGTGGCACAATTGTGTGATCTTGGCTACAAGTGCATATTTGATGACAAGCATGTTGAGGTGGTGAGCAAAGATCAAGCAAATATCATCTTCAAGGGGTTTAGGCATGGAAGCTTGTACTTGGTGGATTTCAATGCTAGTGAAGCTCAACTTTCATCATGTTTGATTGGCAAGTCAAGCAAGGGATGGCTATGGCATAGGCGCCTTGGACATGTTGGAATGAAGCAATTGAACAAGTTGGTGAAGCATGATCTAGTGAGAGGCTTGAATGATGTCACATTTAAGAAGGATAGACCTTGTAGTGCATGTCAAGCCGGCAAGCAACATGGGAACTCACATCCCAAGAAGAATGAGATGTCAACTTCAAGAGCATTTGAGTTATTGCATATGGACTTGTTTGGCCCAACTCACTACACATCAATTGGGGGCAACAAGTATGGCTTTGTGATTGTGGATGACTACACAAGATACACATGGGTGTTCTTTCTCTATGACAAGAGTGAAGTCTATGATCTATTCAAGTCTTTTGTCAAGGGGGTGCAAAATGAGTTTGACACTACCATCAAGAAGATTAGAAGTGACAATGGGAGTGAGTTCAAGAACACAAGAGTTGTAGAGTTGTGTGATGAGCTTGGAATTGTGCATCAATTCTCACCAACCTACACTCCCCAATCCAATGGTGTGGTTGAGAGGAAGAATAGGACCTTGATTGAGATGGCAAGAACTATGCTAATTGAGTACAATGTGAGTGAAAAGTTTTGGAGTGATGCCATCAACACGGCTTGCTACTATAGCAACCGTCTCTATTGCCATGGGAAGTTAGAGAAGACTCCATACGAGATTTTGAATGGAAGAAAGCCCAACATTTCCTATTTTCGGGTCTTTGGTTGCAAGTGCTACATTCTCAAGAAGGGACAAAGACTTGGCAAGTTTGACAAGAGGTGTGATGAGGGGTTTCTACTTGGCTACTCTACTTCTAGCAAGGCTTATAGAGTGTGGAACTTGGCTAGTGGGCTAGTTGAAGAGGTTCATGATGTTGAATTTGATGAAACCCAAGGTTCTCAAGTTGGAGATCAAAATCAAGAAGATGTGGGTGGAGATCAATTGAACAATGCAATGAGGCACATGGACATTGGTGAAATTAGGCCGAGGCAAGTGGATGATGGTGATGAGGCGCAAGTGCCAACTCAAGTTGTGATAGAAGATTCCAATGAGGCAAGCACAAGTGGTACTCAACATGAAGATCAAGATCAAGGTCAAGCAAGCAATGCAAATGAGCTAGTTCTTCAACCTTCAAACATTGCAAGAGATCATCCTCTAGATCATATCTTTGGTGACATTCAAAGAGGTGTACAAACAAGATCAAGATTGGCTAGCATATGTGAGCACTACTCCTTTGTGTCATTCATTGAGCCAACTAAGATTGATGAGGCATTAAAGGATCCGGATTGGATAAATGCCATGCATGAGGAATTAAACAACTTTACTAGGAATGAAGTTTGGGAGCTTGTCGAGAGGCCAAAGAAGCACAATGTGATTGGAACCAAGTGGGTCTTCAAGAACAAGCAAGATCAAGATGGCTTAGTGGTGAGGAACAAAGCAAGACTAGTGGCTCAAGGTTACACACAAGTTGAGGGTCTTGACTTTGGAGAAACATATGCACCGGTGGCAAGATTGGAGGCAATTAGAATCTTATTATCCTATGCTTGTGCTCACAACATCAAGCTCTATCAAATGGATGTGAAGAGTGCATTTCTCAACGGGTTCATCAATGAGGAAGTGTATGTTGCACAACCTCCCGGTTTTGAAGATGACAAGAAGCCCAACCATGTCTACAAGCTCAAGAAGGCATTGTATGGCTTGAAGCAAGCTCCAAGGGCATGGTATGAAAGATTGAGGGACTTTCTCATATCCAAAGGCTTCAAGATGGGAAAAGTTGACACCACTCTCTTCACCAAGAAGATAGAAGATGACTTGTTTGTGTTGCAAATCTATGTGGATGATATCATCTTTGGATCAACAAATCAATTCTTTTGTGAAGAATTTGCTAAGATGATGGCTAGTGAGTTTGAAATGTCAATGCTTGGAGAGTTGAGCTACTTCCTTGGTCTTCAAATCAAGCAAATGAAGAATGGCACCTTTGTAAGTCAAGGCAAGTACATCAAGGACATGATCAAGAAGTTTGGATTGCAAGATGCTAAGGCTATTAGCACACCTATGGGAACCAATGGTGGCTTGGACATTGATGATAGTGGCAAGATGATTGAGCAAAAGCTATATAGATCAATGATTGGAAGCTTGCTATATGTGACCGCTTCAAGGCCGGATGTCATGTTTAGTGTGTGCATGTGTGCAAGATTTCAAGCTTCTCCAAGAGAGAGTCACTTGACGGCAACCAAGAGGGTGTTGAGATACTTGAAGGGTACTCAAGATGTTGGTCTTTGGTATCCCAAGGGGTCAAGCTTTGAGTTGATTGGATACTCCGACTCCGACTATGCCGGTTGCAAGATTGATAGGAAGAGCACAAGTGGAACATGCCAAGTGCTAGGAAGATCTCTTGTATCATGGTCTTCAAAGAAGCAAAATAGTGTGGCACTCTCCACCGCCGAAGCCGAGTACATTAGTGCGGGGAATTGTTGTGCACAATTGCTATGGATGAAAGCCACCTTGAAGGACTATGGGATCACGTTCAAGCATGTGCCTTTGTTTTGTGACAATGAAAGTGCAATCAAGATGACAAACAATCCGGTTCAACATTCTAGAACCAAGCACATTGATGTGAGGCACCATTTCATTAGAGATCATCAACAAAAGGGAGATGTGAGCATTAAAAGCATTGGCACCGAAGATCAACTAGGCGACATATTCACCAAGCCTCTTGATGAGAAAAGATTTTGCAAGTTGAGGAATGAGTTGAACATACTTAGCTTCTCCAACATGGATTGATGCACCCCATTTATGACATGCCTCTCCTCCAACATAGCAAGGTAAAGTTGGTTGTTGCATCTCATGCATCCTTTGCTAGTTGTGTAGACATGTATACATGTGCATCTTGCTAGACTCATTCATTGCAAATCAAATGAATTTGAAGGATATATGGCACCACTATTATTTCTATGCTTGATTTGATCTAGTGGTGGCATATGACTTGTTTGTGAGCTTGTGAACCTAGTGTTGAATCTTTAGCACTTGCTCATGATGTGTATCTCAACATGGTCAAGATAACCCTTATTCTTATAAGGTGTGAAGAAGCTTGCCCTTGGTTCAAACCGAGATACATTTTCTAGGCATGTGGTTTAGATTTGGCCATAGTTGATTGACTTGTCTCTCTCATCTTATGCACCCTTGTTGGTGATTGTTGACAAAGGGGAGAAATAAGTCACAAAGAGCAATGGAAGGGGATCAATTTTTATGATATGACCCAACCATGAGCACACAAATAGGGGGAGCAAGCTCATAGACTATTTGTTGCGTTGGTATGTGCATACATAATGTTATGGAGCATTGCAAGCTAAATTCAATATTCATGCTTGTTTGGTGTATTGCTAGTATAGAACTTGATTGATGAAATGAAGTACTAGCATGCATAGGTGGTTTCTAGACATAGAGTTACTCTTGTTCAAAGTACCTTGCTTATAATGTGATCTCATGAGGTATTTTGAGTTTTGATGGATGTCTAGTTTCTCATGGTGCTAAGGAAGGTTTATTATCGCACTCCGATTGGTTTCACGCTTCAAAGGTCAATTCTATAAACCTTAGTACCATTTTGGTTGTGGTAACTCTCACAAAAGTTTCATCTATGCATGTGTACTTGAAAATCGACCAAACATTTGATGCACACATGTAGGGGGAGCTACCACTACCAAAACCCGGAATGAAATGCTTGTCCAATCCAAGATTCATGATCAAAATGTCTTGGGCAAGCAATTCAATTTCATATTGAATTCATTTTCCATATCTTTGTGAGTTTGTCGAGGGTTGTCATCAATTACCAAAAAGGGGGAGATTGAAAGCTCCGGTTTGGTTTTGGTAATTAATGACCCTCAAACGTTGCTAATGCTTTGCTCTAAGTGTGGTTAGACACATAGCAACGTGACGGTGGATGATGGAGCATGGTGATCACGGTGATGAACATGAAGGATGTAAAGTGATCGAGCTCCGACGGAGGTCCATGGAGATCAAGGCGAAGCTATACTTGATAGGGCTTTCCGGTTTAGTGGTCGAGACACTTAGCGAGTGTGACCACATTTAAGATCGATAACCGACTATCAAGAGGGGTTTCCTCGGTTCATTCGCGGTCCTAAGTGCCTCTAGTTGTGACTTTGCATGATGCATGAGAGGCTAACTAGAGAGCTAACACTTGTCGACGTGATCTTGAGAAGATACGCCAACTCCGGTGCTTGAGAAGTGATCTACTCTGTGGAGTTAGCACCTTGGACAAGTGGTTTGGAGATTGGATCGACGACGGCGCGACATCGAAGATCAAACGAGAAGGTGACAAGTCACAGGGCGTCAGACGCGGGCGCCGGACGCAGGGCCTGGCGGGCCGGACGCGTCCGGCGCGTGCTGGACCGGCGCAAGTTGGCTGGCTGGACGCAGAGAGCGTCGGACGCGGTGGCGGACGCGTCCGGCGGTGGCCGGACGCCGACCAGAAACTTTCTGGTCAAGCCGTCTCTCGCGCGTGAGGACACGCCGGACGCACGCCGACGCGGTCGCCGGACGCGGCGAATCACGCGTGATCGTCCGGCGCTCGGTGACGTGGCAACTTTAAACTCCAACGGTCGGCTGGTCGCGGCGCGCTGAAGAGCGGCGGACGCGTCCGGCGAGCAGCGGCGGGACGCGTCCGGCGCATGTATTTCGGGCGGCCGTTTGGCGAAAACGCCGCGCCGGACGCGTCTGATGCCTCCGGTCATACGCGTCCTGCGCGTGTTATTTGACACCCCCGAGGACCAACGGCTCTATTTCGACTTGGGGTCTATAAATAAGAGGTTGGCCGGCCATGGGAGCTCTCTCTTGCCTATTCTAACACTCTTGAGGATACCTTGAGCTAGAGACACTCCTCCCCACTCATCTCTTTGGTTCCCTTGACATTCTTGAGAGAGTTTTGAGTGAGAACAAGTGATTTGCATTGAGAGTTGCATCGGAGGCACTTGTTCATCGAGTGAGCTGCGGATTCTTGTTACTCTTCGGTGATTCCCGTCACCGTAGACGGTTTGGAGCGGGTGGTGGTTGAGCTCGACTTGGTGATTGTTCGAGGCCACACCGGGTTCTTGTGAGGGGTTCTTGATCCTTCCCCGCGGGAGTTCGCGAAAGGATACTCTAGTGGATTGCTCGTGGCTTGTGGATCCTTGTCTTGTGTGGAGATTGCGGCTCCCCTTTGGGGTTTTTGGCACCGAGCCAATTGAGCGGGCAACTCACCAAGCAAGTGCATCGCCACAACGAGGAGTAGCTTGCCGGGAAGCAAGTGAACCTCGGTAAAAATTATTGTGTTGATTTGTGATTGCCGAGGCATCGACCTCCTTGTGCTTGTGATTGAGCTTCCTAGGTGATTGGCAACTACACCGGTGATCGGCCATCATCTACTCTTCGCGGCGGTATAAACTTCCATCACCTCCTTACTTTCCACATAGTAGAATTGCTTGTTGTGGTCGGTCGGGAACCACTCTTTGAGTAGTTTAAATCCCGTGGGTAGAACTACTTGTTGTGGTCGGTCGGGAACCACTCATTGTGTAGAGTAAATCCCGTGGGTAGAATTGCTTGGTTGGTTTCGGTGAACCGACATTGTGTAGCTTGATCACCATTGTTGTGTGTGCAATTGATTTGAGTAGCCTTGCTTGGTAGGACGGTTTGCATAGAGTAGTCGAAGCATTTGCTTTGCACATTTGCCGCCTTGCTATCTAATTGGGTTGTCTAGTATTCTTGCTAGAAATTTTATTAGGCTATTCACCCCCCCCTCTAGCCATTGTGACCTTTCACGCGGCCAAGCAAGTACTCCTCGACAGTCGTTGTCTACTTCCTCCGCTTCTCCTTGTGCTCACCCGCGGTTGGATAACTGTGCAAGTTTATGGACCTGGAGTGAACGAGTTCGCAAGTTTGAGGGGTCAGGTACCTTGTTTCCTAGTTGATCGACCTATTTTGCACAACTGTGCAAGTTCATGGGCCTGCGGTGATAAATTACGCGGGCCCAGTCCACGGTGGATAAGCCACGTCAACAAAATTGACATGGTTTTGACATTTGAACCTGAAGTGAACGGGTTCACAAATTTGAGGGCTAGATAAATTTACTAGTTTATGGACCTATTTGACCCAACATTGCAAGTTCAGGCCTACAGTGTATTTAACTCTTTATTTTACTTTGAGACACATGTAGGATAAGAAATATGAAAAACAAATGTTTTAAAAATTTAAAGGGTACTCAACATTTGATTTATAGAGGACAAGAAATGTGAAAAACAAATGTTTTAAACTTTTTTAAAAGTTACCCAAAATTTAAAACTTTGAATCTGTACACTCGTCGCTTGAGTGTTGTGAGCTCTTCCCACACTTCTTACTACATCTTCTTCCTCCCTCCCGAGGCCCGACGCGTCGCCACCGCCGCCGGCGGCGGCCACCGCCCTGCGCGAAGCAGTAGGGTTTCGCTAGGGCGACCTTCTTTCTCCTCTCATCCGGAAGAGCCAGGATGCACAGACCTCCTGTCTCCTAGTTGAGCTCTGCCTCTGCAACCTGTTCTTACAGCTGTCGAATGCACCTCAACAGAGCAGGTACGCTGTTCGATTAATTGGATTGATTCAACTCGATCAGATAGTGGGCCGCGTGTAGGATAACCATTCCACGTATTAGAAGATCTAGGAAAATGTGAAAGATGGTAAACTGATGACTAATGTTTAGGAAATTTTTTATGTGGAAAGAAGTATGAACCCTAGATACAGATAAGTAGATGGGATCTTTCCTAAGTGCAGTCTGTAACATTCTCTGGTGACAAATACCATGTGCTATTTGCTGGGAATTCGAAGCAATTCTTTCACTCTAGGTAGTATCCAAAGTTGGAAATTGAATTCCTCCCCTCTCTTGAAAGAAAAACTTTTAGCGAGCAGTTCTACATTTGGTTGGAAGCCTATAGATTAATTCATTAACCCCACTACACATGGGAAATAGAAAATTGTGAATAAAGGGGAAGCAAGGAATGGTATTTTTTTTAGATAAAAGGAAGAATATCTGGCTTCCTCCTCTAGGATAGGAATCAGACCAACTAATGATATACAGAGCACAATATGCGGTTTCTATTTTGACAGAGTCATTTTTCAAAAATATTTTGATACATAGTCAGCATGTAATTTTGATTAACTATTCTGTCAGCAAGAATGGATGTATATTTGATTTCTTAGTTGACTGGACCAGTGTGAATGTGTTGCAGCTGAAGATTTGATCAGAAACAATAGAGTACAAGCAATCATTGGGCCTCTGACTTCAGCCGAAGCCGAGTTCATTGCCTCCCTTGGGAAGCACACGCTCACACCAATCCTCTCACTTGCTCCAATCTCTGCAGCATTAACGCCATCAGTAGCACCATTCTATCTGCACACTGCACCTATTTACTCCTCACAGGCTGAGCTGACAGCTGCCATCCTTGATAAGTTCAGATGGCGGAAAGCCATCCTTGTCTATGAAGACTCACCATATGGAGCTGGCATTCTCCCAGAGATTGTGTATACCCTTCAGGGTTACATGTTCATCACGGATTGTGTAGCTTTACCCACTGATGCTACTGAAAACTACCTGCACACAGTAGTTGACAGCCTCAAGGAGAATTCCACACGGGTGTTTATTGTGCACATGCTCCCTGATTTTGCTGCTCGCTTCTTCCGGCAGGCCAGTGCTGCCGATATGATGTCCGATGGCTATGTCTGGATAGCCACCGCTGGCTTTGGCAGTGCTGTGGAGAGCTTTGGTCCTGACAGGATTGATGACATGCAAGGGGTTGTTACCTTCCGACCTTATGTCCAGTCAACAGACCGTATCATGAACTTCACTGTAAGGTTCAAAGAGAAATTCCAGATGGAGAATCCGGGTATTCGAGATGTACCTAACCCAAGCTTGCTTCTTCTCTGGGCGTATGACACAGCATGGTCTCTTGCTGCAGCAGTCAATAGAAACAGAGTGTCCAGCTCAACGTCTGGAAGAACATTTCTTGGTGCAGTGCTCAACACAACATTTGATGGACTGGCTGGGAGGTTCAGGCTCGTAAATGGCCTGCTACAAGTCTCGACATATGAGGTTGTTAACATCAATGGTAAAGGTGCAAGGACAGTTGGGTTCTGGACACCTGAATCTGGGATCTTCAAGAATTTAAAAGCCAATAATGAGAAAGGGCTCAAACAAATCCTATGGCCAGGTGATCTAGCAACTGCCCCGAGAGGGTGGGATGTGTCTTCAACTGGAAGCCCACTTCGTATTGTTGTGCCTTCAAGACATGGGTTCAATCAGCTTGTGGAGGTTTCCTACAGCCCAACAAACAAAAGTTTTGTTGTTACAGGTTACTGCATCGATGTTTTCGACGTGCTGATGAAGAATCTGCCCTATCAAGTGGCTTATCGATATGTACCCTCTAATAATATTACTTATGACAGTATTCTTAGTCTGGTGTATGAAAAGGTTAGTGTAGGGTACTAGGGTAGATATGACAAATGTACTTAATATAACCATTGTAAATTTTCAAGAGATTTGTGTGAATGATAACTTGCAGTGACGGTTGCAGAAAGCTGATGGCATGGTTGGTGATACGACGATCACGATGGGCGGGATGAATAAGGTGGCCTTCACGATGCCCTTCACCGACACAGGATTGTCAATGATCGTGGTACTGAAGAAAGATTCAAACAGGAGCATGTGGATCTTCTTGCAGCCACTGACTCATACCCTCTGGATCACCAGCCTTGGCTTCTTCTTCTTAACTGGTTTTGTTGTGTGGGCGATAGAGCACCAGATAAACCCTGAGTTCCGTGGTCCGCTTGGGCAACAATTTGGCATTGTCTTCTACTTTGCCTTCTCAACTCTTGTCTTCTCCCACAGTAAGCATTGCCTCCATGTTTGCTGCTAAAGATGCTTGGTTAACTGACGACCTAAAATATTACGTGTTGTTTTCAGAGGCTAAACTAAAGAGCAACCTATCAAGACTCGTGGTGATTGTATGGGTATTTGTCGTGCTTATCTTGACATCAAGCTATACAGCTAGTTTGACGTCAACGCTGACATTCCAGCGGTTCCAGCCAACAGTGACTAGCGTGCAAGATCTTCTAAAAAATGGTCACTTCGTTGGGTACCAAAGGGATTCTGCTGTGAAATGCTGGCTGGAGGAAATGGGCTTCCATAAGAATAACTTGCTGGGTTATGACACAGTGGAGGAGTATGCTGAGGCTCTACAGATGGGATCAGGAAATGGAGGGGTTTCTGCGATATTCGACGAAAACCCCTACCTGAAGATCTTCTTGTCAAAGTACTGTGAAGGATACACCATTGTTGGCCCGACCTACAGGCTGGGAGGCTTTGGGTTTGTAAGTCATCTCACTAATCAATCTGCTATTTCATACTTCTATCTAGAAAGAACAGTACTGATTTGATTTTCGTTGCATATCTTAGGCTTTCTCAATAGGGTCGTCACTGGTGCATGACGTATCCCAAGTCATCGTGACACCTAGAGTGCAGGAAGAGTTGGCGCGGATAGAGAGGAAATGGTTCGGTGACCCAGGAACCTGTGTGAGCAGTAGTGGAGGCATCAATTCGTCCAGGCTCGGCTTTAGCAACTTCAGTGGGCTGTTCCTCATCAGTGGCCTGACCTCTGGCCTCGCGCTCCTCATCAGCCTCAGCATGTTCATCTACCAGAAGCGAGACGACCTCAGGGCTGAAGCGTCTCGCATCAAGTCGATATCACTGCAGAGGCTGCACATGTGGCTTGAACGCCTTCGCAGTGCCTTGCACTGGGAGTCGCCCATCATCAATATGGCAGGAAGGTGAGTATGAGAGGGACGGGTATGGATCAAGTGAGCTTCAAGGAGATGCATAAGGGAATCAGCTGTACTCTTTGTCCTTCTGTTAGATGGACTTGCTTCCTTCCATGATCTTATAGCAGTTTATATAGGTAGACTGCACCATTGTGCCTTAAAAGATTCACTTGTTTGAAGATAAGAATGCGTGAGGTTTGTTGACTGATGAGTGTGCTGCTGTCATTAAAATTGTTCATGATTTTGTGTTTGTATGTTCTGTTTGGCCTGGTGTCATTGCTCGGTTGGCTGGGTAGCTTTGTTGGTAATAGCACTCTAGCAGTTCAGCTGGGCTGTCATTGAGGTTTTATAATTTATAATGCCCTGTGAGGCATTTTGATTTCGCGGTTGTGCCTTCTGAACATTGTAAGCTGGCAACCCCAGACCCAGAAGAAGTTTTAGGCTTTTAGCGGAGCAAGATTCGACCTGTGAGTCTGACCCATTATGATGTTTCCATGCAAGCTTACAAGGAGAAACAATGGTAATTGAGTTTTAGAAGATGGTTACATGGTATCTGTAGACAAAAAACTCTCTGACAATGATGCAACGTTCTTTAGGAGATTTGCTAATTCAGATGTTCTACATTCAAATATCGCGAAAAATGTTCTTTTCAGGTAAAGCATTGTCACAGGGTACAGTCAGAAGTTCATCATGGGTGATGCGGCTGTTGCAAGTCCAACTGCATTTGTGACACTGATTGGGGAGCAGGCACAACTGTAAAATGATCAAATTCTCGGTAATCAGAGCAGAAATTTCAGATAATCAATAACCAAACCGGTGTAAGGGAAAACAGATAACAGTACATCCTGCTGCAATTTACATACGTGGAAGAAATAAGAATGGTAAAGCCCTGGCTGGGGAAGTAAAATCTGCTCGGCCAGCCAATTTCAAACAATCATCTAATCTAAGGTGAGATCCGTACAATACAATGCCACAAGCACAACTACATATGTATGTACAGCATGAACAACCGGTGGATGCACACCTGGTGAAAATGCACTAACAATAGGTTAGCCCACAATATCAAGCCACTATCATCTACAATCAGTCACCAGCCAGCCTGAAACCAATGCGCTTGCAAGAGACCAGCGACTATAGGGTTTGTTTGCAACAGAAGAAGCAATCTTGCCTTATAACAAATAATTCATCAGCTATTCAGTTCTCCCTCAGTCGTCATGCTCTACTGAGAAATCTGGCTCTGATGGTTTCTTGAACTTTGGCATTTCTCTGATGATACTGGCTCCTCTTCTAAGCGCGACATTCTGTTCAGGGGAGTTCTCACCTTCGTATGATCTCATGGAGGAGAACGACTCCCTCATACTCAGGTCCTTGGCCATCTTCCTCCTTTTCTGGCGGCGCCAAGCATGCTGGATGAAGCACGCAGCCCAGGTCCTCCAGTGGTGAGAGTAGTATCGGAACGCGTGCTGCAGCTTCCTGCTGTGGAGACGCCTAAATTGGCTGGCGACGAACCTGAGGTCGTCAGCTCGGAGAGCAAATGCCTCAACTTCGAAAATTGCCTTCACTGTCCGAGTGGATAATGGCAGGTTGACGGTAGGCTTAGGAACGAGGGCCCATCCGAGGAGCTCTTCACCACAGAAATCACCAGGTTTGAGAGTGATTGAATTGAAGAAACCTGTCCGGCCACCATCTGTGGTGGAGCTTTCCAGCTTACCACGAATGATAAATAACATCTCAGTCACTGGGTCGCCTTCACGGACAATATATGTGCCCTCTGTGCTCAAAGAAGATACAAGACGCTCACATATGGCGTCTAGAAGTTGATCGTCCATCTGGGAGAAAAGTGGGACCTGCAGCATTATAATATAAAAGATTAATGAGTAATACTCACGATCAGGTTA
This sequence comes from Themeda triandra, assembly GCA_018135685.1. Taxonomy (NCBI): domain Eukaryota; kingdom Viridiplantae; phylum Streptophyta; class Magnoliopsida; order Poales; family Poaceae; genus Themeda; species Themeda triandra. Next base: position 355,525 of record JAENPR010000258.1, on the reverse strand, counting down.
TCTGTGAGACTGTAACCCTTTAGAGGTGTGTCATTCATCACCTCACAACAGGGATAAGCATTTAACTAGCACTATCAACTGTGTTGCTGACCAAAAAAACGAGAGAGCAAGATAATAGGTTAATTTACCCTACGAACGAGATACAGGCAAAGGTGGCGCTTGATGTCACGGCGAAGATCTGTAGGTAGGGCATTCAATATAGACTCTTCATCCACACCTCGAGTTGCAAGCCACTTGTAATGAATAAATCTTCTCACTCTTTCCCGTAATTCATGTGGCAGTTGCCGATGTCTCATCCACTCCTCAGTATCTCTCTGCTTTAGCCTCCACTCCTCAACCCTTGCGGTGATTGATTGCAGGTAGGTCTAGCAGAAAACATAATTTGATAAGAACAATGTTCCTTGTCAAAGAACCACTGACATTACGCAGCGAAAACAAAACTAACTTAATGCATGGACATGGTGGGACTGGGAGCTAGTTCAGTAAGGTTAACTAGTAGGATTTCAACCTACCAACTTAAGATGAGCTAGAATATTTACAGATTGAGAATTAGTATGTATTATCACACATTAATAAAAGTACACATACACTACCAAGTGGGATATGATTATATGAATGGGCAAGTTTGAACAAATCAAGAGCAAAATCTCAGGATCCTATTCCTCATTGCATATAGCATAGATGAAAGTACCTGAACTTTTCCAATCAAATGTGCAAACAAGACTAGACCAACCACTGCCAACAATATAGCATACAGTGTCTCACCAATAAAGGTGCTCACACTCAACGTCTGGCCATAGCAACTGTAGAAAAAATGGTACCAAAATAGCATGTTAGAAACATAATATGATCATCGTACTAATTATTAGATTAATTGATCCTATTATATCTTTGTGTGTGATTTCCATGCATAACCCAAGTTAGCATAGCATATTAGCACTTAACATAATCTGCTTTTGTTATCTCTGAGTTTCTCTTTTAATAACAGAGAATACTAATATTGTGCTTCCACAGGTTATAAGTTATAGCAGTATCTTTTTTCTTTGAGACACAATTAACAGTCATAAAAAACATGTGTTCAGCAAGTCATACCTTAGATTCTGCAAGCCCCACCAAAGGCAATAGATATACTTCTTCAGGAAGCTCTCATTAGGAGTTTTGTTTGATAACAATGGCTGGAACATACCAAAGTCAAATTTCTTAGTGTTCTTAGCATCACAACTAGAAAAGACTAAGGCCCCATTCCAACTCGAATCTGGGTTTACGTCACAATACAGATACCGAGTGTGGCAATCAGTTTTATCGTTGCAAAAAAATTTCCAGCATGTGATCTGGCGATCAACAGACAGAAGGTACCACAACGCTCCTAAAACCTGAAAGAAGACAACTGCATGATTAGAAATTCCACTGTAGGATAGCAAGACAAAAAAAAAATGTTAGCAGTCTAAAATTAACATGAAAATTTTCAAAAATATGAAATGGCAAAACATTCAAGTATTACTCATATAAACATCATACATGGCTAGCCATCATGTACAACAGCAGATTGTATGCAGCTCCTTGCCAAGCAGTTTTTGCAAAAACTCCAGTAATTTTGACTATTTTATCATTCAAGGAAAAGATGAGGTATGATCTTAGGATATACTGGAAAAGAGCAACCAGAAGTAACATGTCACTGCCATGCTCAGATGAAGAATATTTGATAGCTGGTATCACAGACCAAATAATGATCTGCAAGAAAGAGGAAGAGGTATATATTAGATAGTCAGAATACAGCCATAACTCAGAACATCAGATGGTTTCACCATTTGCAAACTCTCAACTAATTTTCAAGGGTAACAAATTGAGAAGGCATGTTTCAATTTTTCCCCTAAAACTTTTGGACAAGAGAACAGGTGTACCAGGCGGACATAGTGAATGAGACAATGGGTGAAGCCTTAAAAAAGGAAAGTTATTTGGTAATTCAGTGGCGCCCATTAGAATGAAAAACAAGTCAAGAACAAAGTACATATGCGCCTTAACAGATTGCAGCATTCAGTTCCGAAAATGAGCTGAGCTGAATTACCTGTGGTAAAGGCAAAGAAGCAATCAAATCAACTGCAAAGTCAGATCTCAAGTACTGCTTTGCGATTTCCTTAGGATCTGTGATGAGATCTCCTCGACCAAAAACCCCTAAGTTTGAGCTTGGATTAATATATGCAGTCCTGAACTTTATTATCATCTGGATGACATAAAAGAGGTCGGCAATTGACCGGAACACAGTAACGATGATGGCTAGGCGTGTATCCTTCCTGACACAAGCAGTGGTTTGTCTGTAATGGATTTCAGGCACATAGAAATACAGAGGGTCCATGAACAGAGCAACGAAGCATGTCACACGGAAGACGTATATCCATGCCAAGATGAAGCTGCTCGACGGGTCAATAATCTTGTTGTACCACAAGTCATCTCCTGGCACAAAGACCTTGTTTTTCCCCGAACTCCCCAAGGCGAGCCTGCTAGCAGCCAGCTCATGCTGCTTCTGGTGAATGGGTATGGTTGCCTTTGCCCTCTCATCATGGAACCTGTGAAGGAAAAATAGCATTAGGATTGCCCTATATAGGTAACACCAAAAATAGCATACTGGACACTTCAGTGATTGTTTGCTCTTATCAGATATCAGTTCGTCGCCATCACCATCAGCACACCCAGAAATGGTATATCTTGCTATCCCATCCATCCACATACTGCTAATCCCCTATCTGTTTTTTTTTTAGGTGACCCCTATCTGTTTATTCACCAGAAACTAAACATATAACTCCAATTAGCTATCAAAATCACGGAATTCGCTATAGTCTTGGTACCGAACTACTTTTATATCCGAATCAAGCAACTAAAATCAAAAACTCAGTTCCAAGCTTCACACGTGGACTACGACTCACGAGCTACAAGCAGGTCCAAGAGACCAAGTTCCGAAACCCAAACAAAGAGGAGTTCTTCCTCTCATCCCCTCCAAAACCAAGAAAATTCGCTGCAAAATTGCGGCTTTACCCAGTTCTTCGATCACCAGCAGGCCACCAACCACTTCCCCAAGCCCCCCAAAACATTCTGAGAATCAACAGCAAAATAGCGCGGCAGTCCTTGCGTTGTGCTCAGACTCACCTCACGGTCCTCTGCCTCATGAGCGCCATCTCGTCCTCCACCCTCCCGGAGCCGAACCTCATGCCCATGGGGCCCGGCCCGCCCGTCCACTACCTGCTCCGCCGCTGCACTGACCGGCAGAAGAAACAGCCTTGCTCGCTCATCCGAGGCCGGGGGCGCGGTGCCCGGACGCTGGGAGTCGCAGCTGCCCGCTCGGAGTTCGAGGAAATGAGGAGAGGGGGGAGGGAAGCGACACCGGAAATGGAGTTGGAAAGCAAGAAGTGCCGGGGACCGAAGACGGAGACGGAGACCGCGCACTGCTGTCGCGCCTGACCCGTTGGAGAAACAGTCCATGGTTGTTAGGCATAAAAAAAATAGGGATTTGGAAATTTCGCTGCTGACTTGTTACTGCCGGTGCCGGAGCAGTTGTACAAGCATCAGATTCTGACAGCGAAGCGCAGTTTAATCAACAGTTTTTTTTAACCCTTTCGAGAAACAGTTTAATCAACAGTTAATCAGCAGCCTGCAGGCATGGAAATCACGGCAATATATACACTGCTACTTCGGTATATGGGTGGTTTGATTTTATACAATCTCAAAAAGGAGAGTGATGTTTGACCGCAGTGCTTTGGTTGGTATACATCTAAATACGTTTCGGAAAGTTCTATTGTTATGCCATTTCATATTTTGCATACACTTTCTCACTCGTGGTTACCTTCTAAAGTAATAGTATATTGATGATCTTGTGAATATCTAAAGCTGGTTTTCTTTTGTGCCCGTGACTCCGTGAGAGACACAAGTACGATTGTGCATATTATAGGCTTACAACAACAACAACAACAACAAAACCTTTTTATCCCAAGCAAGTTGGGGTAGGCTAGAGATGAAACCTTGGAAGAGGCACGTTCAAGAACAACAAAAGTCATGGTTCAGGCACGTTGATAGCTAGTCTCCAAGCGCTCCTATCCATAGCTAAATCCTTGGAATAAGTAAGGCAAATTATTCCTCATCTTATTGTCAATCGCCCATCGTTTTTACCCCACTTTTTACATTACTCGATCTTCTCTTTTTGTTCTTCGCTTAGTTGTCCATCACTTTTATGGATGATAAACATAAACCCCCAGGACATGAGTTTGGTTTAAGGTCCAGGCGTCCACCAAATGTAGACTATACCCTCTTTCAATTTTGAGCTACAAAAACTTTGCTAGCATTTGTGGCACTTTATGTGACATGTCGTGGGCTAGCTAGCCTAAGTCTAAGCTCGTGTTGTGACTTAGCATGACTTAGCGTGCACGTGTGTGTGGCTCACTTTCTACCTCCTCAACACAAGTGTGCACAAAAGCCACTCATTTATATATTGAATCGGTATCTAGCCAGTTTTCAATGCATGATTAATATTTTTATTGTTTCTAAGATCTTTCTTAGGATTTATTTGGTTTAGTTGAGATGAGGTTGGGTTGGGCCCAAGTCTAATTAAATTCTATAAAGACATCACCAGCAAGTGGTTTTATAATAAGTTGTAAGCGATGATGCAATGTGCACGATGCTTGCTATTGCTAGCTTGTCTTAAAATTGATAGCAACTAAGAGTTTGAATAGTCAATGTAGTAGAGTGACTGAAAATACTCTATGCCACACATACAATCCCCACGGTCGCTTGCTAGCTTGTCTTAAAATTGATTGCAACTAAGGGTTTAAATAGTCCAGAGAGTAGAATGACTGAAAATACTATCTATGGCACACACACAATCCAAGATTCTTGTTAATCTTTGGCTACCACTTACACCAAGAATTTGTATGTTGCACCAATTTTTTTATGATGCCATTCAAATTTAGTATCATTGGATTTATAGTTAAAAGTAGTTTTATATGATGCCAAATTCATAGTTGTGATATTAATAACAGACAAAGTGTGGCATTGAAGTTCTCATGCGATCGAACTACGCTTTACAAAAGGAAAAGGAGCAAGTAGTTACTCTACGCGAAGATACTACTCACTCGGGTTTTCTAAGAAATGTTGTTTTGAGATTGTCTTGAGTCAAATATTTTAAATTTTAACTACAAAGAATTTTTTTGAGTTGAGTTTAAAAATGAAAGTGACGAAATACAAGTATATAGTGATTATAATTTATAAATATTTTATAGCAAAAAGTAATGATAAAAGTTATTTTTAAAGACCGTGTCCAAATAAAATGATATTGTTTAGGAACCAGAGGGAGTATATTTTTTTCCCCTCGTTGTATGATTGCTCCTCGCATTCTCTATCGCTTTTTCTGTCGAACTTACCGAAATAATGGTCTTATTGTATAGGATGATGTTTTAAATTGTTTCTTCGAATAACTATTCGATGCTCTCCCTTTTTTTCTGTCTCCAACAGGTTTCGTTATTCTTGTCGTGGCACTAGAATTAGAAAACGTTGCACGTGCAGCTGTTGGTGCTGCGAGCCTGCGATGATGACTGATGACTCACAAGGTTCGCTCGACTGGCAACTGTGCAGACATTGCGCGCGCATCGGCTGGCAATGACACGTGTATTTATCCGATATACAGTACACCACAGTAAATGACGCATGTACGGTCCCACGTGTCGACTGGATAGTATGGCTGAACACTTCAACCACGTAGAGAGAGAATACATTTTTTCCCTGTAGGCCGTGGCAACGCTATGCGTGTGTGGCCTGTTTGCTCACCAACCAAACTTAGGATCTACACTCTCTTTTCTTTTTTTTGACGAGAACTTAGGATCTACTAGGTATCTATAAAGTCTTTACCGGTATCCATAAACATGTAAACTAATCTTTAGTTCCCAACCTGTCGTTATTAGAGTTCTAAATAATCCAACCAGGACCTTGAATCACTTCTTAACAACATAATAAAAGGAAAGGAAAGGTAAGTTCCACTCATTTTCCATATACACACACATAATGAGAAGTCGACATCTCCGCTGCGTTCGTCCTCACCTCGCAAGATGGGTCGTCCATTTGTGTGAGAAGACCCTCGGAGATGCAATCAAATCAGAATCAGGGGATGACGCGATGTGCCGGCTGGCCTATCCGGGCGTCTCACCCTGTCTCTGTCACCCAAGGGCCAACCCATTTGCGCTACACACAACACTTTGGACACGAGTACGGAGTACCAGACCTTCAACCGTGAAAACGTTACTATAGGAGGTTTCGAGTCTTCTATCTAATCACCATTTCATAACTTATCCACCGTTGTCATTATATTCCGTCATATTGCATCAAGGTTCATCGTTTGAGCCATTTGGCCGCTAGGTCTCTGCGATTCTACGTGTCTGGATGACGACCCGGCTGAGCATCCTGGCAACATTCATAGCAAATCGAACACCTGCTAACCTTTGGCTGGGCAAGCAAAAATCTCACGCTCAACTGCTGCTGCTATAATATTGACTACCGAACGCCCTCTCTCACTTTGATCGCAAAAAAAAAAAAAAAAAAAAAAAAAAAAGAGCCTCTCTCGTCTAGGCTATATATATCTTAAAAGAAGTCAAAATGTCTTATTATTATAATTTAAAATAGAAGAAAAACAACTACCCGCATCAGTAAACGGTCGTCGTCACCTCCCGTGACGAAACTAATTTTAAATGGACGAAAGCAGCAGATAATAAAAACATAAGTCAAAATGGAAGCAGAGAAAGAACTCAAAACTTCCAAATGCCAAAATAAAACACAAGTAATACAGAAAGAGGATTAAAAATTATCACTTCACTCAAAATTTATCTCAAGCCTTTACCTTCATCAAATTTATAAAAAATTAAAAAAAAAACAACATCTAGAGCACCAAATGAATTAATTTTATTAATTTCTCCAGACATGGTTTCATCTTTTTATTTTTACTTGTAGATGTTATAACAATTTGGTAAATTAAAAAGACTTAACTTCATAGAACAGTTATTTAAAATTAAAAATGTAAACATCTTTTTTTTAAAAAAGAAGACTTTACCAGCTTGACATGGTACAACCGAAAGTGAATGGAGGTACTGCGTAGTACTTTGGCACATGAAGCATTGCTGCCAAAAGTCACTTGTCACATCCTAGACAGCTACTCCGTATGCAGAAAGTACGCAAGCATAGCAAACAGATGTTTCGTTCAGCACTCAGCACGCCAACAACCTTAATGACGTGAAGTAAGCAAACTGCTCGGCCGCACTCTTTGCAGCGCTGCCGCAAAATGCTGTACAGCAAACTAGCAAAAGGTAGCGCGCAAGGAGCAGCAGCAGCCGTGCTAAGCCGTGCAGCTGAGAGCAGGCAGAAAACCCGATTAACAACCTCCAACCAAGATCTAGATCAACCACCAACAGGCATAGAGAAACAATCAACAAAACATAACCGGGCAATAATCAACCAGATGGTTACCATTATATGTCAAACAGCATCTGACATTTACCCTATCCAACAGGAAATAAAGCTAATAAAAATGTAACTACATGGTCCATTCGAACAAAAAAAAAATGGTGGCATAATTGGTTGGACAATTCAACTTCAGCGCAGGCTCTATGATGTGATGGACATCAATCAGGATGACTGTACGGCACTCGAAGAAGCATCTATGAAGAATATCAATCAGGATGCTGCGGTGAAGGAAGCAGAAGGCGAAGAAGACTTCCTTCGTCGAAGGCAACATGTGATTGGCAGGTGGAGATCACAGAGCAAAGCCGAAGTTGGCTCAGCGTAGCATTTGGCCTGGTCAATTCACTTTCTGGCACTCACTAACCTGGGTCCTCTGAAGTAAGGCATGGTAACGCGAGTAGGTGAGTCGTCATCCATCTAACATACTGCAGTTCCTGAACCAGGAGCAGCGCACGGAGACCGAACCTATGGAGAAACTTACCACATGCTGCATTTGTCAGCAAATCAAACCTTACCAAATGGTATGAGAAGGAAGATTATTACTGCTTTTGCGATGTGCAGCATCTTCAACGAAGCATGTGGTTCATGAAGACACGCAGGCAGACTAACACACGGCTGACTGAATGAAGCATGCGAGGGTGTGTGAAGAATGAAGAGCGCAGAACAAAACCACGAAGACAGAACTGAAAGCCGTAGTCGGCCGAGTCGTTTAAGCAGTGCAGGACGATGCCTTTTTACCACACAAGAAAAGACAGTAGGTCTTAGTTCAACAAATACACCCATCAAGAGGTTTTACTACTTATATAGAGACAAGCATGATAAGGTGTATAAAAAAGTTGTGAGAACCTTAACCAAAGTAATGCAGTCGGTGAACGATCTTTCAAGCAGGTTATTGATCATAGCTTTCCCAATATCTCACATAACACTCATCAGATACATGAATCTGGCTTTAGCTCCTGCTGCGGCGGTATCTGGTAGTATCAATAGTAAAATAAAATTGGATCAAGATTTTAGTAGCTGATGCCAACAACAAAATGTGTAACTAAAACATGCATACCCATTTTCATAGGGAGAGTCTTCTCGTGCACGTTTGTACTGTGGTGACCTGCTATAGCTGCGTCCACGAGCTGGTGACACACTACGACGCCTTGGAGAGCGTGCTGCGGGACTGTAACTCCTGTTTGCAAAGATATAGATTCAAATCAGATTCATTATCCTTTATTAATAATATGAATTATGCAATTTGCCAAGGGTATTTTGACAAGTACAGATTGTACAGAACAAAACAAGAACTAAAAGATGAAGAGTGCACGTATTACTTTTTCACATTTAATAGACAGACAGTTTCCACCGCTAATCATTTAAAACCCAGGCTGTTAACGAATGTGAGAGTCGGAGCAAATCTTAGAACTTCACCATAAGTGCATGATCCATATTCACTCCCAAAAAAACAAAGAGCAAAGCGAAATCATGTATGTCTTATCTGAGTTCAGAATGAAACAGAAAAAATTAAAGTGGTATGGCACCTTGATATAAAGACAGTAGGGCCATATGCACTAATACGTAACAAATTAACAATAGTCAATGAATAGGGTAGAAAAATAAATATGAGACTACATTTACCTTCTACCATAACTTGGGCTCCGGCGATATCTGGGACTGCGACTGCGGCTGCGGCTGCGGCTACGGCTTCTGCGCCTTCCACTGCCTAGACCTCCAGAACCAATCCTCAAACGGCACTCACGAGCAAAGTGACCAGTCTCACCACACTCGTAACACTTGGACTCAGACCCACCATACCGGTCACGACCACCACGACCACTGCTGGCATTCTTAGATAGCTCAACTCTCCATCCATTCTTGCCTACAAAACCAAAAATATATTGCTATTATCAGCAAGGATTAAAACATTGTTCATGACCACAGAGGATTAAAACACGCAAACATACGAACCGTAACTATAAGAAACAAAGAAAGCACAAATATAATCACAAAAGGTAAGAAGAATACCACAAAAGATCAAATCAATTGAACTTTAACAGAGATTAATTCTAGTAAGCATAGAAATAAGTTCATTAGGGCATGCAGCCTCCAATATGAAATATTGACTACTCCCCACGTCCCAAAAAAACAGACTGAGTAGCAATATCTACAGAGTATATATTTGTATTATATTGAATGGACTACGGAAGTACTTTCTTGATTTTGTCATCAATCTATAAGCAAATTTAGATAAAAAATGGTCAAAGCTAAAGTTCAACTTACAACATACCTAAATTGAGTTATATTTGTTACATATTAGAAATATTTTTGATGTTTACTACGTTTTCTACTCCTGCAATGGCCAATATCGGTTAGCAGATGGTAGGCAGACTGTACTCGAACATAAAAACATAATTCTACATCAGCCCTGAATTTAATTTAACAGAAACTCAGATATTCCTCAAAAAGAACACTGACAACCTATGGAATGCCATATATAATTCTGATACAACATACCGAGAACAGTTTAACATGCTGACAGCAATACATTAATCACATACCATCTAGGTCACGGATTGCATCCTCAGCATCCCTCTTATCATCAAAATCAATAAATGCAAAGCCAGGTGGCTTCCGAGCAACCCAAACACTGCTTCCACAAAACATAACATGAAATCTGTGTCAGAGTCATATGGATGAAGCGGAATACATCGATGCAATATGTAATTACATGCATTCAAGATTATATAATGGTACAGAACTTTGTACAAGGTCCAGAACAGCCTTTGGTGTTCAGAATAATGGCCACACCATTTATTTTGCATCCAAATAATGTAAACATTCACACTAATGTAAGGCAAGGTCTATCTCATCAGTGAATTTGACAAATTGTACCATGCTCCATCAAAGAAATAACTGCCACAACCAAAGTGGGCACACTATTTTTTGGGAATGACGCGTATTATTAAGGTGATACATATCCAGGTATGTAGTGCAACAATACACATTACATTGACATGACAGTATATTTTATTATCCTCAAAACAGGAGGAGAGGATTTGCAGTACAACTCGCGACTGACATGCTAACGAAATAGTCAATCATCCTTGCAACCCAGGACTGATACTAATCTATCACCAAACCATGAACATACAGCACCTCAGCTTCCAAAGACAATTCCCGGATTTCGCTATATTTAACAAAATTTTGCCCTTATGATTATCATCCAAACAGGAGCACGCATGAAAAGTAGAAAACCCACGTCAATTTCTAATACGAGACACACCAATCACACGGATTCACATGGAATCTAGGGATCTGGGGCGAGGGCACTGACCTGCGAAGGACCCCGAACGTGCGGAACTCGTCCTCCAGCTCCCGAGCGGTCACCCGGGGATCCAGGTTGCCGACGTACAAGCGGGCCATCGCAACCGATCACCTGCAAACCATTCGCCACAAACGGATACGGACAGCAATTAGATTCCGGCAAAGCCAGCCACCCAGAACCATCGAATCAACGAGAGACCACGCAAAATCAAGCCGCGAATCACTCAAAATCCATCCCAAAATAAACAGATCTAAAGCTCGAAACCAAAATCAGCCACGGAATTCGACCGGGGGAAGGCGCACGAATCAACCAGATCTAGGGTTTAGAGGCGGGGGGAGGAACATGGGTAAGGGTAGCGAGAGAGAGATCTGTGACTTGCCTTCTCCGATCTGCTTCCTCCCGGAGCGGCGGCGTGGATCGAGGGTGGGGACGGCGGCGGATGGCGGCGGACGGAGCGGCCTGTGGAGAGTGCGGCGCGAAGGTGGAGAAGGCGAGACGAGATCACGCGACGCGAGGATTGATATCGTCGCGTTGTCGGGTTGGGATTGGACGGGACGGTTCAGCAATCAGGACTTTTGGTTGGACCCGGAAGCCGTGCTGTTACGCTGGGCTGGGCTCTGGGCTTCTTATGGGCTTGCCTGCTTGGGCTATTGCTAGAACAGTTTTTTTTTGAATAATTTTTTTCCGTGGATAAAAAACAAAGATAAAGTTGTTTTTGTATTGCTCAGAGAAAAAGTTGTTTTCCTTCCTCCCTAAAAAATATAAAGTTGTTTTCCTCAAAATAAAAGTTGATTCAGACAAGAGATTTAGCGTCTCACGGATAAAGTTTAACTCAAAATTCAATTCTACGCGACCCATCCCGCAACTTCTAGTGCCTAACAAACTTGGGAGAAGTACTCCTTGTTGTCCTAAGTCTTTACAACTGTGTCTAATGTTGAAACCAATATACTTCACCTGTTTGGATTGCAGTTTTTTCAAATGAATTTCACAGGATTGGCAATCCTGTATTTTGCTGATATCACTTGCCGTTTGGAACGAAGGATTGCAACTTGCCGTTCCTCTGGAAAGGTTCGCTTCCTTCGCACAGTACAAACCAAAGTATGTATGCGTACAAAAGGATTAGGTAGGAGAGAGAATGAGTAGCACAAGGCACTGCATGCAAAATACTAAGAGCATCTCCAACAACTCCTCAAATCTACTTGATAAACTTATAATTTTGACAAAAATACAAAAACACCTCTCCAACAACCCCAACTGCATAAACTCAGCCCCCGCGCGCGGATCGCACTCGTATCGCCCCGCTGCCCCGCTCGCCCCGCTGCTCCGTATCGCCCGCGCCTCGCCTCGCGCCACGCCGTCGCCCCCGCACCCGACGAGGTCTCCTGTCGATCGATCTCCTACTCGCCTGCTCGATCGGTCTCCTACTCGTGGCTTCTCGATCGGTTCCTGCTCGTGCCTTCTCGATCGAACTCCCGACGCCGCCGCCCGTGAGACGATGTGTCGCAGCAGGTCTGACAGGCAGCTGCAGCATGTCGGATAGAATGAGGAAACCGATCGAGCAGGTCCGACATACTCCGCCGCCTAGCGCACCGCATCCGCGCCGTCGCCAGTCGTGCTCGTGGCCCAGCAGGGGCGCGTCGTACGCCCGCCCAACACCTCGCCGTGGTCGAGTACCCTACGGTGCTCAATATTTTGATGGGAAATGCTCAAAAGTTTCGCTTTTTCGTTACGATCGCGTAGAATCAAACCTCACCCGATTTGGTGCAGCCGTTGTCGAGAAATCGCGAGTCAAAATTTTCATCCTCATCCGGTCAACGTCGTGTTACTCCGCTCACGTGGAGGCAATGACATGCGGTCCCATCTGTCATCCTCTAATTTTACCAAGTTGGAATACCAAATTGTTGGAGATGACTCATTTTTTCACTTGCTAAATAATTTACCAAGTTGCTAAAACGTGAAATATACCAAGTGAAATTTACAAAGTTGTTGGAGATGCAACGGTGAATGAGTTAACTATTTTTAGGTGAGACACCATTGGGTTTTCCATCTTTTGACCAACAAGGTCCTACATGCCAGACACAATTCGTTAAATGTAGTGATGCAAACAGAAACTCATCTTTCATCACGTTTGTTAATCTTCTGGTCATTAAAATCTAATTCTTATATATTTTGAATTGTCATTTCATTTCATTCCCATATTATGATTCCTGCGATCCAAACGGTCTTTTCAAATTTTTGGAATCATGCGGTTTTACTCATTACTCAATCCTTAGTTTTCTACTTTCCTGCGTTTCGTTCCTTTCATTTTGTTTTTTTGCATTCCAAACAGGCTCAAACGAGACCTGCAAAAAAGTTTTGAGTTAACAATTATAAAAAAAAATCACGTAATTTCTTGTAAACCTTAATGTCCAACAACTATGCTCAAAGTACGTTTCTATTCTTTCACCTATAACAACATCTCCAACAGAGCTCTCTAAATTATCATCAAGCGAATCATTTGAATAAAAATCGCTCCAATATGTTTATGTATCTTGTGTGCACTCTAAAAGAATCAATTCAGATTTTTATCTTTGGCTCACGAAGAATCCAAAACATAAATGGTAATATTTAGAGATGCAATTAAAAAAATGTTGTAGGTTATTAGCGGTCCATAATTTTTTAAAGAATTACACAGTACATGTATCTACCCAAAAATGCCAAAATAAACAAAAGAGATCCATTAAGCAAACCAGCCTAATGTCAAGGTAACAAACTCTGTGCTAAAAAAATCAAAGTAATAAACTCACACATTTTATCTCCTGAAATAGACGACAATTTTCCAACGCTGCTTTGTTCTCGAGATGTAAGTTCAATTTTAGTCTCTCAGATATGCTCATACGGATATAATTGTGAGCGTCTCAATTTAATATCGAGTTTTGCAAAGAAAAGATAATGTGTTCGACTTGAATCCACAACAACTATGTCAAAAAAAACTCCTTTTCCTATTTACAAGAAAAATCGAAAAAAAGCAAGCCATACAACCAGTTATATTACATATATGATGATACATCACTCACGCGTGCTATAGTAGGAGCGAGTAAAGCTACTATTTTTTATTTGTTGGATTCATCGGCTCCAACTTCTCTCAGACTCTCTAGCAAGAAGCTGAAGCCTGAAGGCGTGTGGAGCCATGCCGAAGGGCCTATTCTTGACAGACAAGAGCAGAGCACTGACACTGAGCAACCTGCTGCTGATTGCTTTTGCCCAAGCTCCAACGGTGCAATGCTTGGCCATCGATGTCGTAGAAGATGGCACGGGCCCGGTCAGCATCCACCTCCGGGGACATGAAGCCTTGCCCGTCGTAGAAGAACTCGAGCTTGTCCTCGTTCTGCCCGCGGATGCCTCTCCACGCCTTGGACCCCCTCCGCTGGTGAAGTATTGGATTGGACTGCAGCAAAAGATCATTTAATTTGCACAATTTCATGCACGATTCGTACTGCTGCAAGGTTTCGCGGCTGCAGATTAATTACCTATCCCTGCTGCTGATATGCTCCAAGCAGTGATCATGGCCGTTGATGTAGAGGTCGACGCCGTTCTCCTTGAGCACGGGGAGGAGAAGCTGGAGGAGCTCCTGGGTGTCGCCATGGGCGCTCACACTCCTCATCGTGTGGTGCCCTACGGCTACCTTCCATCTTGCTCTTGATTTCTTCATTGCACCGTCCATGTCCTGCAGGATCAGTAATGGTAGATAAGTTTTACAAATGAAAACTTGATTGATTCGCTCTAGTCAGATGAGATGAAGACTGTGCGTGCATAAGCACCTTTAGGAGATGTTGGATGTATGCTTCTCGAGGCGCGACTTCCCTCCAGTCGTAATGGTCTTCTCCTGGATCTGTCCAGTACTTTAGCACAAATGGGGTTGTGTCCACCAAGAAGAAATCGACGATTCCTGACAGAAATTCGTATTACCGTTAATTATGTCTAAAAAAATTCATATTACCGTTAATTATTTCAGCACAAACTGTGTATGCAGTGTATTTATTTACAGAAACGATTGTGTCCTACTCCCCACCTGCATTGACAACGAAGGATCTCATGCACATAAATCGGCTGTCCACGTCGCGCAAAGCCGGGTCAAGTTGTGCTAGCACGTCTCCCCTGTAGTCATGGTTCCCTAGAACTGAATGAAAAACAAAAAAACACGCATCATTGTTCATTCGCCCCTTATATACAGTTATAACTGTCCAGAGCACATGGAAAGACATATGTGAGTAATTGGGAACTGACAGATTCGTCAAAAAAAATTGGGAACTGACAGAACGTCATCAGGAACTAAACATGACTTACCAAGGTACCATGGCTTCTGCAGGCTCTTGGCCGTGTAAACATCCACGAAGGAGTCATGGAACGCTCTGTCATGGACGCTGGACAGGCCGTCGTCCAAGAAGTTGTCTCCGGTGGACACGACGAAGTCGATGCTCATGTCCTCCGCAACCTTCCCCATCTGTATATACCTCAAATTTGCAGGTTTTTCAGATACACGAAGCAGTAGCCAGAAAAGACAGTGTGTGTGCATATAATGGTTGAAGCTTTTGAAACTGTAATGTAATGGAACTCAGCCTCAGGACAGCACATACCTGTGCTGCGACCCTGGACTGGTTGTACATCCCTTTCCGGCCCCAATCGCCCACGACGAGGAGGCGCAGCGACCGGCCCTCCTCCACCGGATGCTGAACAGAGACGAGCTCGCCGCCGGCCGGCGTGCTCAGGGAGAGTGTGAGCACGGCGAGCAGGAGAGCAGCAAGAGCCATATGGCCCATGGACTATGCGCCAGCGCAATGCAGGCTCCAGGCTTCAGCGAGAGGTACAACATGTGCGTGATCACGAACGCGCTTAAATAGTAGAGAGTTCGAAAGTTGGACGGGTATATACCGTCAAGGTGCTTATCTGACTTTAGTTTCACTGTTTTTTCTAAGTAAGACACACGGTTTTGCATCATTACCGCAGGACAGACATGGGCGGACCCAAGGCCCGGCAAGGCAGGGCGCCTGCCCGGGCTCCTTCGCGAGCGACATAGTAGATCAGCGTATGTATGTAGATAGCAAAAGTCAGATACACAAAGAAAAGGTAGCACAGTGAGAGACGTGAATCATCCATTAGGCTTTAGCCACGTGATTTGCCCAGGCTCCTAGAAATCTTTGGGTCCGCCACTGAGGACAGAGCTTCCAACCTATGTGCAGTAACATTGTATTGATGGATGCAGCTGCACGAGCACATGGTTAGACTTGAAACCATGCATCATACACATATGGACATGGACATGGTTGCTGCTTTCACATCATTACAAGGTCCATCAAGGTATGTTCGTTCCGATCCTTATAGATATCTGCTAATAATTAGATTCTTTGATCCAAACGGATCTAGCTAATTGTTAGCTGAATATTGAACTAAGAGCTTGAAACATCCTAATACTGTAACAACTAATAGGTGGATAAACGGCCGTAGTACCCTTCCACCATCCAACCCTAATACTTCCATTTTTCCTAGACATCGTAGGCCTGACATACTTTGCGCCACTGGATGGCTCGTCTGTGCCGCCGCGCCAAGGCCTCCTACAGCCGGCGTGCCTTCCTTCGCCTACGCCATCGTGCCGCCTGCACTAGGGTCGCGTTGTGTCCCTCTACCTCTACTGACATTGAGAAGCTCCGGGTAGCTCCCCTCTATTCCACCAGTGCCTGAGTGCTGAGCGGCTCCCCTATTGTGCCACCTCTCCTTTGCTCTACTCGCCACCCTTGTCGTAGACACCCTATAAGCTGATAGGCACGTCGCCCTCCTTGACGGCAAAGATCTGTGTTTGGAAATGGCAGGCTGGTGGCGATGGCTTCAAATCCATCACCCTAACTAGCAACTGTAGCATATACATGAATTTCTTCATCTCAAAGAAGCGAATCTTACAATTATTTAGACAATGAAGAATGTTTTCCATGATAACCTTAGGCCTCCTTTGGAATGGCGGAAAAACAAAGGATTCAATTTCTGGTGGATTGGATTCCTGTGGCAGCTTTTGGTTTGTAGGAATTGCTCATAGAAACTTTGTTCTTTATTTCATAGAACAAGTATATTAAAAAAAGCAATCCGCCTAGACCTCAGGGCAAAATTTCAATGCACAAGAGACTAGGCACACGATGCAATTATGGGAGCAACCTTTGTCTAGTCAAAGGAGTGGAATACAATAATTGAGTTGATTAAGGGCATTCACAGTGCAGACTCTACCACAGAGTCCAAGACTATTTATTACCCTCATATTTATTGTGTTTTGCTGATGTGGCGGTATATTTATTGAAGAGAGAGGCAGAAAAACCAAGACTTCAAGTCTTATTTAGACTCCAAGTCCACAATCTTCGAGATAAATATACCACCACATCAACAAAATACAATAAATAGGAGGATAATAAATGATCTTGACTTTCTATGATAAGTCTTCAGACGTGGGACTCAGCCCTAAGAAAGCAAGTTCTATTTGCTCATAAAGTTCATTTTAAAATTTCTGCGTTTTCCTTTGCCTATCAAACACCTTTGATATGAAAAATTCATATAGCAAATGATTTTTGGCAGAAACCAAACAAGCAGAGCAATTAATGGGCAGCTGTAGCGCTCGCAGCAGGAGCACAGTAGCCACTTGTCCCGGATAGAGAAAAAACAGGGATATGGCAATCATCTAGAGAGGTGGTTAAATAGATTGAAATAAATTGCTGGCTATCAACTTGTCGCTTCCTTGTTGGACACATCCAAACTAATCTTGCATGCTCACAAGGGCACAAGGACAAAAAATTGATTATAGATTTATACTGAGACCTTAGTTTGACAAAACTATTATGGTTAGATCCACACGTTACATCTCACCATCGTTGGCACTTGTCACCACTTCTTCATTAGCTTAACTAAAAGTCCTGGTAAACATATACACACGAAAATAACTTAACTGATCTATAAAGCTGGGACGAAACAAGAAAATGGAGCTGAAACCATTTTTTGGCAAAAAGTTAAAACTGTTTCATCGCCTTCACTGTTTTTTGGAAAAGCAAAAGCTCTAAGCCCCAAACAAGTTGAGCTCTAAGAATTCTTAGTGGAGCTAAGGCCACCCTGTTTTTTTTAAACAAAACAAGGCCACACTGTTTTGAGTTCTTATTTTATAAATATTTGGATTTCTTAGAGTCGGAGTATTTATTCGAGCTTTTCTTATATTTGTTTAGGAGAGAAAGTTTTAAGGTTCCTATTTACTATGTTCCTTTTAAATTGTAGCTCACTATAAAGTCGTTCTAACCTCGAAGTCAAATTTTCATCGCTCTCATCAAATTTATAGAAAATTGTGCATCAACATTGATGACATAAAATTAGATCCATTAGATTTTCCAAAAAAAAAAGTAAAAGTGGCTTATAATTTGGAACGCAGGGAATACTTGATTTTGCATTTATTTAAATTTGGAGATGCTGATATTTTTTTTTCAGAAAACTTGATCAATCAATATTAATAATAAAGTTTGACTTGGAACAAGTCTAGGTAAAGTACAATTTAGAATATATGTATAGCAGAACCTAAATTTCATACCTAAATTAAGGATGAGCTTGGTACTGGACCGTATGCGTCCATCGTAAAGGAAGAAAATGGCAATGCCACCACTACATCACATGTTTTTCGTGTCCACGATGATGAATTTGTGATTGATCCGGCGTCACCTACTGGCTATACATAGAGCTAGTCTTGTATCGGGTCCGCTCACCTGCCGGCTGCCGCACGCCACTACGTACGCGACTACGCGAGCAGGTAGGACCGTAGCAGAAGCCGAGAAGGGTCGCCCGCCAACCCAGCTGTCGCAACCATGGCCACCGCCGACGACGCGCGTCCTGCCACCCCGGCCGCCGGTTCCGGCCGCGACCACGTCGTGGTGTTCCCGTTCATGGCCAAGGGCCACACGATCCCGCTCCTCCACTTCGCCTCAGCGCTCGCGGCGCACGACGGCAGCGGCCTCCGCGTCACGGTGGTCACCACCCCGGCCAACCTCGCCTTCGCGCGGCGCCGCCTCCCGGCGCGCGTGGGGCTCCTGGCGCTCCCGTTCCCGAGCCACCCGGAGCTGCCCGAGGGCGTGGAGTCCACGGACGCGCTCCCCTCGCACGCGCTCTTCCCGGCGTTCCTGCGCGCCACGGCGCTGCTTCGGGAGCCCTTCGCGGGGTACCTGGCGTCGCTCCCGGCCCCGCCGCTCGCGCTCGTCTCCGACTTCTTCCTCGGCTTCACGCAGCGCGTCGCCGGCGACGCCGGCGTGCCCCGCGTCACGTTCCACGGCATGTCCGCCTTCTCCCTGGCGCTCTGCTTCTCCCTCGCGATGAGGCCGCCACCGCCCGAGAGCATCCGGGACGGCGCCCCGTTCCGCGTCCCGGGGTTCCCGGAGAGCGTCACCATCACCGCGGACGAGGTCCCGCACGCCGTCGCGCAGGCCGCCGACCTCGACGATCCGGTGACGCGGTTCTTATCCGAGGAGGTCCGCGACTGGGACTACAAGAGCTGGGGCGTCCTGGTGAACAGCTTCGACGCACTGGACGGGGACTATGCCGCGATCCTCGAGTCCTTCTACCTCCCAGGTGCGCGCGCCTGGCTGGTGGGCCCGCTGTTCCTCGCCGCCGGCGAGCCGTCGTCCGACGGCGACGACGAGGAGGACCCCGAAGGGTGCCTCGCGTGGCTCGACGAGCGGCGGCCCGGGTCGGTAGTGTACGTGTCGTTCGGCACGCAGGTCCACGTCAGCGTCGCGCAGCTCGATGAGCTCGCGCACGGGCTGGCGGACTCTGGCCACGCCTTCCTCTGGGCCGTGCGGTCCTCCGACGACGCATGGTCACCGCCGGTGGACGCGGGGCCCGAGGGCAAGGTCGTCAGGGGGTGGGTGCCGCAGCGGCGCGTGCTGGCGCACCCGGCGGTGGGAGGCTTCGTGAGCCACTGCGGCTGGAACTCCGTGCTGGAGAGCCTCGCCGCCGGGCGGCCGCTGCTGGCGTGGCCCGTGATGGCCGAGCAGGCCGCGAACGCGAAGCACGTGGCGGACATCCTCGGCGCCGGCGTCCGCGTGGGGGTGAGGGCCGGCGCGAACGTGGCGGCGCCACCGGAGCTGGTTGGCAGGGCGCAGGTGGCGGAGAAGGTCCGGGAGCTGATGGACGCCGGCGAGAATGGGCAGAGGATGCGCGCCCGGGCCGAGCACGTCCGGGACGCGGCGCGCGCGGCCGTGGGTGAAGGCGGCACCTCGCGGCTGGCGCTCCGGCGGCTGGTGGACGAGCTGCAGCGAACCTACGACGGCCGGGCGCAGGCGCGCAGCGATGAACAGTGCGACTGAGTGCCGTAAGCTAAGACGCGATCGAGAAGCCGGCGCTGCCAATTGCCATGCATTGGGCGATGAGGTGCTGTGCAAATGCTTTGCCGTTTCTTCCATGTAACAGATTGAGTTACAATCACAAGTATGTACAATACGTTGTCTAGAATGTAGCTGAATCTGAAAAGCGATAATGTTGCTGAATCCCAAAAGCAAGAAGAGCTAGGTGATTCGGAGCCATCCACTAGAAACAGGACAAGGTGTTGAACCGCAAACACATGAGCATGATGTAGAATTTTTTTTTTATTTGGACTAAGGTGTTAATGGTTTTATACACCAGATCTTGTCCCTGGTCCAGGCCTTCGTGGAGCAACAATTGAGCAATTCCATTAGGCATTTGTTAAAAACAGTTATTTATCAGTTTTTTCCTCGAGTACGCACGGGTGTGTGTATCTTTGTATTAGAAGAGTGAAAGTATTATGTACAAGATGCCATAGCCGGCCGTTTGTATTAGAAGAGTGGCCAAGGTCCTCCCGGTGTAACCGGTCAGCCCAACACGCCGTTGAAGCGGTTGGCTGAGCCGGCCCGGGTTCGAATCGCGGCACCCTCTTAATGAGATACTCAAGGGGACGTCTCCCCCTTGCAGATCTCGTTTTTTTTTTTTTTTGTATTAGAAGAGTGAAAGAATTATGTGCAAGATGCCATAGCTGGCCGAGTTTTCTTTAGGCGCTATTTTTTTTTTTTTTTGGTTATACAATGGATACATCATAATGCATCGTTTGATCTAGCCTCTAGCGAGCTCTCGCAGGCTGATAGATGGGTCGAAGCGGGAGCAAGATGGTCCACAGTATGTCTTGAATTACTCCTGGAGCAGCGCGTGTTGCGTTATTTATCATTTTATATGAATTAATTCATAGATATATATATATCGAATGGGTGTTGTTATTTGCCGAAGAAATCATTGTTGTTTCTTTGCTAATATGGAAGAGTTTTTTTAATAGACTCGTGTCACACGTGCTTACCCTACTGATTGTCACGGTGGGCCACAAGATAATTTAAGTACTACTTGTATAAAGGCTGGTCCAGCTGTGTTTGTGTGAAACCGAGCATATGGGCCAGTTGGGCCAGGCCGAATTTGTGGAAATGTAGCACCGAGGCACCGTAGTTTCGGCACATATGGTTGCGCTGTTGTTGGCTGGCATCTTCTGTGTTAGTCTCTTGTCCCACCCCGTAGTACAGAACAAAATTTCAGAAAACGCTTAGATAAATTCCATTTCAACCAGCGGGCGTTGCCGTTGCTTCTTCAGGGTTTCAGAAAGGAGGACGCTTGATCAGATTCAAAGCAATCTGATGCTGATCGCTTAGATAAATTCCAGTGATCCATTCACGCTGAACTGAACTTGGCACAAGGCAAGACTGAATCACATAACAGCTAGGTCCCCTCTGCGGCTCTGCCTCCGGCGATCTTTTCGGTCGGTGCACGCCGGTTCCATCGCTCCTGCCTCCTGCACGCCGTTTCTGCATTTTATCTTACTCCGCCGCCGCTTGCGTCGGAGTCGGCCGCGCCGTGCTTCTCCTGCCGAGACAGCTGCTCCGTGTTTCCGCGCCGTTCAGTTCTCTCCCTGTCCTGCCGTCGGATACCGAATCAACGGCGCTCCGCCTCGAACGTCACACGTTTTCCTGTCCACAACTCAGTCCCCTCGACTCGATGATACGGTGGACTGGGGGGAGATAGCTAGTGTTCCTTCTCGCTCCTCTTCTGCCGGCGCCCGGCGGGCCGTTCTTCTTGGACTCCGGCAGCGCCTCCGATCCACCCGCCAACTGCGCCGCTGTCAACACCCGCCAGAGAAGGTAAATCCCACCCGCACACTAAAACCCTGACCACAATAATTCCATCTTCGTTTCTGAAACATTTGTGACTTGAAACATTTGTGACTCTTGGGTCTGTTAGATGTTCTGTACGGAGATAAATAGGTATCCTCAGCTGAGCAGGGCCTGTGGCCAAAATTTTGTAGGTGATAGAGCTGTTCTTGTGACAATAATTCATTGGGAAGCTATGTGATTCTTTTTTTTTTTAATGAAGACTAGCTATGTGATTCTATTGACCAGATGCTCCTGGATATCAGCCTTTACTAGCTGTCTTCAGTAGAAGAAGACATTGTCAAATAAGGTCCTCAAGGTTATCAGTTTATCACCTTCACCTGCAGGAGTGAGAGATAGCGATGGCGCATGCGGAAGCCGGAGGATCTCTTCCAGTGCCAAACGTGCAGGCACTTGCTGAAACCTACAACAGATCAGATGAGCAGATCCCTGTAAGATACATCAGGGACGAAGAGGGTGCTGAGGAGGTTATCGTTGATCATGACATCTCTTCTGCAATTCCAATCATTGATGTCAATAAGTTGCTGGATCCAAAGTCATCCAAAGAGGAGTGTGCAAAGCTTGGTTCTGCCTGTAAACACTGGGGTTTCTTTCAGGTATACAGAGCAAAGCTCTTGCTGTTTCATAAAGCAATATTTAGGTCCAACTTAAGTTTAAGCTGTTGCATTACAATTGCTCTTTGGAGACGTTTTTTTAAACAAAACAAATTGGAGTCGATTTTGTTTCACAGGGGGAAAAATGTTAATAGCTACAAGTTAGTGGTACATAGATAACTTCAGTCTTAGCATTTTTTTTTCTTTTGGCAAACCCACAAAAGCTTGTAAGCTTGTTTATAGGTTGATAATAAAAGAACATATATAAAACTTTCGGTTTATAATGGTTGAAACCACAGGTAATCAACCATGGTGTACCAAACGAAGTGATCTGCAACTTCAGGAACGATATGACCGAATTCTTCAGACAACCACTGGAAGCAAAGAAGGCGTACTCAATGATACCAGGCAATCTTCAAGGGTATGGCCAGCACTTTGTTGTTTCTGAGAACCAAAAACTGGACTGGGCAGATTTGTTCTGCCTTGTGCTCCGTCCGATTAAATCAAGGGACATGAAGTTCTGGCCTAGTCAACCTCCATCTTTTAGGTTTGCCTGGACTCACAGTACAACTATTCTACATCATGAATCTTGACATAAATACCACTTAATTATTTATCCTTTTGACTACATCCTTGAATGATTACTCTTGACAGGAACTCGGTAGATAGGTATTCTTCTGAGGCAGCAAAACTAGTATCTTGCTTGTTGAAGTTCCTGGCTATGGACATGGGTGTTGAGCCAAAGTCTTTCCTGGAGATATTCAGAGGCCAGCCTCAAAACATGCGGATGACCTACTACCCTCCATGCAAGCAAGCCAGCAAGGTGGTAGGTTTGTCACCACACACTGATAGAATGGGATTGACGCTACTATTCCAAGCAAATGATGTTCAGGGGCTGCAGATCCGGAAGGATGGCAAGTGGGTTGCCATAAATGCCGTTGATGGTGCATTCATCGTTAATGTCGGAGACGCTCTTGAGGTAAATATTGTAGTAATTATATGTTTCTGGTCTACTCTGGTCTCTACATCATGTTATGTGAGTATTGTAGTTGTTTAGAGTGTTCCTTGGTGCTAGTAAATTTGGGGTTAATGTAGCTAATTATTAGTTGTTTGCCTACTCATGATTGTTAAGTGATCACTAACAGATTCTAAGTAATGGGAGGTACAAAAGCATTGAGCACAGGGCCATGGTGAACCCAACCAGGGAGCGCATGTCAGCAGCGCTGTTCCACGCAGTGTGCCCGGATGCGACAGTCGGCCCTCTGCCAGAGCTTGTGAAGAAAGACGGTGAGGCACGGTATAGCTCACTTAGTTTTGTGGAATTCGGAAAGCGCTTCTTCGCGGCAAAGCTTGATGGTAGGAGCAACCTCGAGAGCTTGAAGAGTTAATGGTTGGCGGTTGTTTTCCTGGTGTCTGTACTGTGCGGTCTACTTGTAGCTTCGTCTTCTTCCACTTGTGTCCCTCAGACTTCCTTCGGTAGATAAGGGTTTAAATTTTCTCTTGCATATATGGGGGTGCAAAAGTACAGCCAGGCCTAGTCATACTCTATTGAAAGAAGAACTGTGGCTTCATGCTTTGGAACTCTTCTTGGTGAGTTGGGAGAAACAAGAATGATGTGGCTTGACCTCTTGTGAGATGTGATAGTATAGTTTTTTTTACTGAACTATAGTATAGATCGTGCTGGTAGCCTGAGTTGTTATGCTAGTTGCTAGTTTGGCTGCTATGCTCTGTGTTGCATCCTAGAGCAAGTGGTGGTGTTGATTTATTTACAGTTGGGTCATCTCTAAGATTAACTTGACTCATTGCAGCAAGCATGAGTGAGTAGTAGAGTTAAGTTGCTATTTGGCTCAATCTTTGTACCGAAGTTATGAGGAAGATGGCTTAGCATCTACTAATGTGGTTTTAGGCCAGGTTTCATAAAAAAACTTGCACCACTTTTTTTTTATTTCTCATTGTAACTGTACTTGTGGCAGTAATTTTGGCGTTGTTTAGATTATGTAGCATACAATTATTTTTAGAGAGGAGCAAGTTTCTTCAATTTTTAGAGAGGAGCAAAGTTTCTTCAGAGAAGAACTAGTAATGGCAAAGTGCCGATGACCGTACTCCATGCATACTGTCAGCACAACAAAAGGATTCGACATGCTCTATAGAGAATAATTTCCCTCTGAACTGTGCAAAAACATCACAACATCCTCTTCTTGGTGGAACCCGCTGTCGCAGGAGAAGAAGCAGAGTAATTATCAACCCAAACACCAACACAATTGGAAATGCTACGTCCTCTTGTTTAGGAACAAAATATAAATTACTTCTCAAGTTTAGGTAATGTCCAGAAAACTAATGGCATCTCCAAGAGTCTCTGATAATCATCATTTGAAGAGCCATTTGACGCTCTTTATATCTTTCAATCCTACAACACATTTTCTATATCTTATGCACGCTCTTAAGAGCATATTTTGTTCTCTATCTTTAGCCATAAATCCGGAATATAGAGAATAGCAATATTTGGAAATCCAATTAGCTAGAGAAGTTGGAGGATCTACCAAAATCTTTGTTCTTATGAATAGAGAAGGATATAGAGAGGCTCTTGTAGCTTCTCTAACGTTTGGTTTGTTTTACTCTCTCAAACTTTTTTAGCCAGTCCAATTTACCATTAACAAGATTTGTCTTTCCTTTTCCCTATATATACATACAAGTTCTTCCATTGCTCTTGGAATTTATACCAAATTATAAGCCGTTCTAGATGACCAAACATACCAAAATGCAATTCACATATCTACTTTCACCAACCCAAATACGGTATTCAGCGAGGGTTATATGCATTATTTGTTTTCTCTCATAATATGTTCTAAAATCACTTGCATGTCTTGTATTTTAGCGCAGAGAGAGAGAGAGAGAGTTTAAATTTTTTGTAGGTGATTGTGGACATAATAGTTTATACAATAAAGATACATAATAACTTTTCGTCATTATTTCAACAAGTTATGAACTTTAATTAAAAAATAAATACTAGAAATGAAATTTGGAATCAAAATTTAGCTTGTACGCAGAGAAACAAAAAATAAACCTTGTTACTTGTTAGGGGTTAAATAAACTTGATCAACGGAGATAGTTGAGTGGAGTAAATCAAACTAAACTAGTTTACGAGGTTATATGCACATCCCCGAAACTTGGGGAGAGAGTAAAATTTAGACTTTTTACTAATTTATATAAGAGCATCTCCAACAATCTTTCTAAAATTACTCTCCAAATCATCATATGCAAAATCATTTTTAGTAAAAAAACGTCTTTTATATCTTTTTGTAGCTTCCAACAGGTTCAATGTATCTTGTGTTTACTCTAGAGGACCATCCTTGCTCTCTGTTTTAGCTAGCGAGAAATACAAAACTAGACAATGTCTATATTCTGATATTCAATTAAAAAAATGATGAAAGCAAGGTATTTTTTTCACTAAAATATTTACTCCTATAATTAGGAAGGATATAAAAGGCTGCTCTAGCTAACGGCTGCCTATGACAGGCTTTCATCGGTGGCTCTCCATCGCCGAACTAGGCGTTAGGCGACGGATCGGAGCAACACTAGACGCATAGAGGGTCATGTGGAGAGAACAAAGATTAATGCCTCTTTGTAATGTTAGCTAGATCAGCTCTGGTTAGAGCGGTGTGGAGAGGTTTGTAGGCTTCTAGGATATTTTACATTTTTTTTCTCACATGCAGCTCTACTATATGCAAGATTGCCATCTTGTTATCTGCCAAACTTTGTTGAAGTATTTTCATTTTCTCACGGCCTTTCTTCTGGTTTCTCATTGACCCAGCATGCAGATAATACATGAAGCTAAGGTGGATAGACTGAAAAGGCCCAAAAAATCAAGTAAAAAGAAAACGTGACGGTGTATTGTCAAAATGATGACACATGTGGGTTATGTATTGCATATTGAATATTAAATATTGTTTAAATCAAGCAAATTAGCTATTTTTTTTGAGCCGGATATTAGGAGATTTTGTCATGCACTATACCACAACCAATCTATAGCGTCTGACAACGGTCCCTAAAACTTAATAAGAGCGTCAAACTATCGGTCGCTATAACCTCGTGACACAAGATCGGTGGCTATATTTATATGTATCCACAGAACATCGGTCGCTACAGAGCTAGGTCAGACCATCGGTCGCTAAACACATGTCTCAGAGTCCAGCCATTGGTCGCTATAGCCTATTTTCATTTTGCCGCGCGGAGCCCAGCCCATTCGCGGGCACTGAAAATGACGGGCCCCACTAGGCAGTGTCAACCGAACCCTAGACCATTGAGGATAGAGAAACGGAGGCCCAACTCGGTCACTGCCCACACCCTTCACGCGCCGCCAGACAGCACACACCTTAGTAACTTTCGTCCATATCGAAGGCCACCGAATCCCGGCACCGCGCCGTCGCGGACACATCCTGGCGCCGTTCCCATCGACCTCGCCGTCGCGGACGCGTCCCCGGCGCCGCGGCCACCGTCCTCGCCGTCCGGTCACCGTCCTCGCCATCGACAGGGCGCCGCAACCGTCTTGGGTTGCGGCGCCCTGTCTTCTTCCTCATGGTAGGCGAGGGCATGGAGATCTGCGACCCTGATGCCATCTTCTTCCTCGAGGTACTGCCATCTGCATCTCTGGTGATTGATTCCTTCCTTATCTTGTTACTTGAGCCCGGCATCTCTGGATCTGAGTTTCTGTGCCAGGAAGACCATGGTTATTGTTGCTGCAACTTCGCCCGATGTTTGCTACTGATGGCCACTTGGCTTCAGGTTCTGAGGAGGATGAGGCCGGAGGCAGAGGACGACAGCACGAATCCGGCCGGGGATGGCAGCTGCTTCCACTCCAGCTACGAGCCTACGATACCATGTCCTACACGAAGCAACTGGCAAGTTTCCTTAGCAACTTTGGGCTCTGTTCTGTGGTATTTTCAAGCCTTCAGCAGCATAGAAGATTAGATAGATCTTGGAAACATGGAATCACATGTCTCTGTTCTTGTGTGCAAATTAGGTTTAGTTCGTCTGTTTCTCAATCTGGAGTACTGTACTTGTGAAAAAAGTTGAATAGGTGCTAGGTAACTTGAATATTTATACAGGAATTTCTGATAGTGTTAGTCTGCATGACTTGCAAGCTAATATGTTACAGTACTCTGTTCTTGTTTGAAGTTTCAGCTGCAAGTTTACGGCAACGCTGCAGCCACAGGTTCGTTTCGTGTCTCTCCCTTTAGCTTCCAATCTTGGATATGAGTTATAATTTGATACAGTTTTCTTTTTGCAAATCAAGTCAAAATAAGGTATACATGCATATTGGATTTTGAGGTTTTGCTTGTTGTGATAAATAACTGACATTACAATGGCTGAATGCATTCTTTAGTGAGTGAATACGATTACTACTGGAAGGGGAAGGGTATAACTATCTCATTACTACTGTAGAGGCATGGAGTGTGCCAGCCGATAGTAGCCAGGGAACAATTTGGAGGTAATTATTAGAACCCGACTCATTTTTTGATACAATCATGCGTAGTTTTTGACGTTGCCATCATCTTTAGTTAAATGACTTGTATGCTCTGCTTCATCCGTCTTGGACAGTCATACTAATCTACTTCTGTTCTGAAAGTTCAAATTTCTGAATTGTGAAATAAATATTCTAGAATATTTTCTGAAGAGAACACTTCTTTTATGGTTGGTTAAAAGTATGCCGTTGTGCTCTATTTCTGATTTCTAGCACTGTTATAGAACCCAAGTAGTTAAATAGTTTGCTATGCTACAAATTATAGTCTGTACTTGTGATTTATAATTTGATGTCCTGCACTACTTTGCTATATACTTCAGTACTCCTACCCCTGTTCTTGATTGAAAACGAGCCTAGAAGGTGATATGTAATCATCCTATCATAGTACCATGTTTATGTATGTACTGAACTACCAACTATTGATTACTGAAGTCTTAGTACTATATTCATTTGGATTGGGTTTTTATTAGCAAGTTCTGGTCTTCTAGAATTGGAGAATAGAGAATTCGAGTTGCTTCCCATTCTGCTTTTGTCAGGTGCATTCTTCTTTAATCTCTATGTCTAAATTCATAGTTCATCTCTTGCTGAAAAAAATATCTTCGTATTGGATTCTGATTTGTTTAAATTGAGGTACATGTGTAGCTAAATGGAAGCACATTGGAGCTTGGCAAGCTCAGAAGGTATGATAACTGATTTTGTATAATCACCTTTTGAGCTGTTTTTGTCATTTGTCATGAACTGAGCTATTTGCAATCTAAGGCAGACATTTTAAATGCATGTCACTTCAAGGATGAAAGAGTTTGAGAGTAGAGTAGGGGATGTTAGGATCCACATGCTCAATGCAACTCCTATTGTCACAGTAGCTGTAAAACTTTGAAATTTTCCTCAATGCTCAAGATATTTCTGGTACATGTTCTGTAGCAATTTCTTTTTTTAACATTTTTTACGTTTGACTTTGTTCAGGTGGGACTGTGGGAGGCCCTAGTGGTACGTAGTGTGGTGCTGGATCTTGTAAACAGCAAGCTGAATTGAAGTGCTCACCGAGCTATTTGTCCTGGTGTAAATGGGGATGAGGCATTTTCTACTGACTTTAGTTAGATTATTATTCAAGGCAGTATACCATGTGGACTTGTGGTTGCCATGTTACTTAGGCTGCCTATGTACTTTTATTCCTTTTGTAAACATGTACAAGTAAAAATGTTGGGTTCAATGAAAATGAGATGTGTTGTCTAATTCGTTGATGAGGAATGTGAACTTCGATTAGGCTTGAAATATGGTTAATAATGGAAAACTAATTATATATAATTGTGCCAGTTGATAGGGATGAATTATTGGTCGCTACAAAGTTTTATACCCTCAGATGATCGGTCGCTAAAACCATGCGACAGATGATCGGTCGCTATAGATTTTGAGTCGAGCTATCGGTCGCTAAAGACCCGATTGGTCGCTATAGACTTATAGCGACGCCACTTACGCCGACTTATACATCGGTCGCTATAACCTTATAGCGACCGATGATCGGTCGCTATAGCGGCTTATAGCGACCCTTTTGCTGCCGCTATAGATTGGTTGTGGTATAGTGATGGTGCGACAATACGCTTAGATATTTTGCTAAACCACTTAATGTAAGGGGCATAATGGTCCAACTTGAGAAAGAAGCATCCAATGGCCACATCCTTCATGACTTAGCTTCGCCTCAACGCAAGCCTTGTGATGATGCCACGTGTTGCCTCTGATTCCCGCCGGAACCGCACTCAGGTTTTAAGGCGTAAACTATCAAACCTCTAGGAGAAGCGTATCCACTTCGCCTTCCCCACTCTTGACATGTTCAATGTCGTCCTCGATCGTCTGGACACCAAGTCTTCTAAGCCTCTGCTTGACTTGGTAAACATGGTCACTCCTAGTCCCATGTACACTTGCACTTATGGATGACCCCCGATGTCAGCAACACACGGTCTATCGTCTGGCTTCTCCGATCCCTCAGTCCAAATTCTTTACTATTCCTAGTCCATTGGCACCGACCCACTTGATCTTACCTTCACCGTGGACCACCATCTCCGAGCTCCACACCCCCACAAGCCAAGAGACATGTTACACACCCAAACTCATGCCACAGTTAGTTTAACAACTCAACCCAATCAACCCAAGATGCTACACACATTGAGAATCTGTTTCCACAACCAAACCATAAGGGGCATATCAACCTTGTATTCACAAATTTTTTTTAATTGTTTGAAACTGCAAATTGTATGCATCAATAATGAACATTGTTTTATCATTGCAATTGTTGGCTATCCATCAACAAATCATATGCATAAATTAGTTTCATGGATTTGAGAAAGCGCTACTTCGTGTCAAAGCATGATGGTAGGAGTAACATGGAGAGGTTGAAGAATTATTGATTGGCGGTTTTTTCCTGGTGTTTGTAATGTGCTATCTACTTGCAGCTTGGTCTTTCACTTTTGTCCCCCCCCCCCCCAAACTTCCTTCAGTACATGAGTTAAGGGTTTGAATTACTCGTGCATATGGGGATGTAAAAGTATAGCTAGTCTCATAGTCATAAGGGTTTGGATGATGTGGTTTGACCTCTTTTGAGATGTGATAATATAGACTGTGCTAGAATCCAAAGTTATTATGTGAGTTGACAGTTGGGTTATGTTGTGGTTGTTCTGCTGGTAGTTCCTGCTAATGCTGTTTGGCTGATAAGTTCAAGCGGTGGTGCTGATCTAATCAATAGTTGGGTCATTTCTTCAATTAGCTTGGTTCATTGGAGCAAGCATGAGGATGAGTGGAGTTAAGTTGTTATTTGGCTCAATCTTTGTACCGAACTTGTGGGAGGAATGGCCTAGCATCCAGTAATGTGGTTTCAGACCAGGTTTCAAAAAAAATGCAGCTTGAATTTTTTGTTTACGGGGCAGCACGTTTCTTCAGAAAGGAGTAAGCAATGGGCTAATTGTTAGGAACGACGTATGGAATATGAAATCAATCGAGCAAAGACACACGATTTAACGTGGAAAACCCCTTCAATGTGAAGGGGAAAAACCACGGCACCAAACAGGCAACAATCTCACTATCTCAAGAGTTTTGGGTTACGTTAGCGGCTTACAAGAGAATCAAGTCTCCACGAAACCCTAGCAAGAGCTTATATAGCATACCGTACCGCGGGGCTTCCGCACCGCTCGTCGAAGCCCGACCATTATCTTGAAGTAATTTGGAACAACTCCAACAAACTCCACCTTGAGACAAATTCTGCTTGTATCATAAATCAATCAATCATCTTGATCAACAAAGATAGAAAACCGCTGGTGCCAACAATAGTCTCTTGGAATAGGCTTTGTCATCATATCGGTAGGATTATCATGAGTACTAATCTTGCATACCTTCACTTACCTTCTTTAATCACATCACCCACGAAATGATACTTGATATCTATGTGTTTAGTTCTCTCATGGAACATCTGATCTTTAATGAGTAAATTGCACTTTGACTATCACAATGCAAACTTATGCAAGATTCAACTCCACTGAGCTCAGCATACAAACCTTTTAGCCAAATCAGCTCTTTGCACGCTTCACAAATAGCCATATATTCTGCCTCAGTAGTAGACAAAGCAACAACAGACTGTAAAGTAGCCCTCCAACTCACAGCACAACTGCCAATAGTAAACACATAACCTGTAAGTGATCTTCGCCTGTCCAGATCAGCAGCATAATCAGAATCCACATATCCAATAAGGCCCTATAAATGTTGTTGTGCCTCTGAGGTACCTGAAAATCCACTGAACTGCCCTCCAATGTTCTTTGCCAGGATTAGACATATCGGGAATATTGGGGTGCAACCGGGTTTAGCTACACCCCCTGTGATATATTGGGGGTGTAGCTAAACCCCGTAGCAGTAAATCCACACTCTTAGACATATATCTACTAACAAGACTCATAGCATATGACAAATCTGGACGAGAGAAAACCATGGCATACATCAAAGACCCAACAGCACTAGAATAAGGAACCCTTGACATGTACTCAATCTCTACATCTGTACTAGGACACTGAGCAGCTGACAACTTAAAGTGAGGTGCAATAGGGGTACTAATAGCCTTAGCATTTTGCATGTTGAAACGCTGAAGAACTTTCTTGATATAATTATGTTGACTTAGAAATAGCAAACCAGATTTTCTGTCTCTACTAATTTCCATACCAAGAATTTTCTTAGCACTACCAAGATCTTTCATATCAAACTCACTACTCAACATCTTCTTTAACTTAGTGATTTCAATCTTACTCTTGGCAAAGAATCGGATATCATCAACATATAGCAAGAGATATATAGGTGATCCATTAACATCTTCTTTAACTTAGTGATTTCAATCTTACGCTCCGGCCCAAGCCTCCAGCGACGGGCCTCCGCTCCGCTCGTCAGAAGCCCGACCATTATCTTGAAGTAATTTGGGACAACTCCAACACTAATGGCATGTGCTGGTGCTGTCAAAGACACGCCTTTGCTAAATATGAATTAACCCCCCCCCCCACACACACACACCCACCCCAACACACACACACACACACACAAACTAAATTGGGCAATCTGCAGACTCTAACCATGCAACTTTCGCACATGTGACACGCTTTGCCTTATGTTACCTGCTTCTTGCTGGTCCTGGTCTCCACAGAGACTACACACCCATGTGCGATGTGCCCCTGGCGGCCTGCGGTCATGCCTTACCTTTTGGGAACTGAATTTTGTCAAAATGTATCTCTACCCCCAAAAATATTTTTACCATGTTTACAATTAACTGTTCAATATAATGACAAGAGGTGACCACATGGGTTTTCTCGCGTTTGTTTCTTTTGGGTTTTGCAGGGTTGTCAATCGCAAGCCCATGGATCAGCTTTCTTGTTGAGAATTAGATCAAAGCGCAATGCAAGGGGATTTCTGACACAAAACAAGAACATGTTTTATTTTAGTTAATTGAAAGTGCAAACTATACGCATTAAAATGAACACTCTGTTTTATCATTGCAATTGTTATTAAGTATGCAGCAAAGCATGCAGCACGCAAGCTGGCCTTTCTCAACCTTGCCATCTATCTACTCCAGATGATGATAGCATGTTGTTTGCTCCGATCCTTTGAAAACAAGGTCAATTCTGAACCAGCTTTTGTGCCCCTCGGCTTGACCGGTCGCGTTCACCTTTCCACTGCCAGTCCGGCAGGGGTTTTGCTAAGCTAACGATGCTTGCAATTGCAGCATGGACAGTCCTGAACCCACCCACCCAGGAAGGTTAAAAGGAGAACAAAAACAGGGAGATTTACTGCCCTTTGCTCCGTCAAAATTTGACTCACACGCTCACCAGCCCTGGTTGTTGGTGATTTTGAGTGACTGAGTGGCACAATGTTTGCAAAAGTTTCCAGCAGGGTGTTCAAAATTTGACTCACACGCTCACCTTTTATAATGGGACCCACATATTAAAAATACCACTACATGTCTAAAAATTATCATACTCTATCCATACATGAGAAGAACATCTCGGATAGCAACTATTTCTAGAATGATAGACAGGGGGTAAATACATAATTTAACACATCCACTAATCTTATGACGTAAAGCTAGATTTGCTTTCTTTCTCAGATGAAGGAAGTATGTGACAACGGTCCCTAAAACTTAATAAGAGCGTCAAACTATCGGTCGCTATAACCTCGTGACACAAGATCGGTGGCTATATTTATATGTGTCCACAGAACATCGGTCGCTACAGAGCTAGGTCAGACCATCGGTCGCTAAACACATGTCTCGGTCCAGCCATTGGTCGCTATAGCCTATTTTCATTTTGCCGCGGAGCCCGGCCCCATTCGCGGGCACCGAAAATGACGGGTCCCACTAGGCAAAGGTCAACCGAACCCTAGACCATTGAGGATAGAGAAACGGAGGCCCAACTCGGTCACGCCCACACCCTTCACGCGCCGCCCGGACAAGACACACCTTAGTAACTTTCGTCCATATCGAAGGCCACCGAATCCGCACCGCGCCGTCGCGGACACATCCTCGGCGCCGTTCCCATCGACCTCGCCGTCGCGGACGCGTCCCGGCGCCGCGGCCACCGTCCCGCCGTCCGGTCACCGTCTCGCCATCGACGGGCGCCGCAACCGTCTTGGGTTGCGGCGCCCGTCTTCTTCCTCATGGTAGGCGAGGCATGGAGATCTGCGACCCTGATGCCATCTTCTTCCTCGAGGTACTGCCATCTGCATCTCTGGTGATTGATTCCTTCCTTATCTTGTTACTTGAGCCCGCATCTCTGGATCCGAGTTTCGTGCCAGGAAGACCATGGTTATTGTTGCCGCAACTTCGCCCGATGTTTGCTACGATGGCCACTTGGCTTCGGGTTCGAGGAGGATGAGGCCGAGGAGGGACGACAAAGCACGAATCCGGCCGGGGATGGCAGGCGCTTCCACTCCGCCTACGAGCCTACGATACCATGTCCTACACGAAGCAACCGGCAAGTTTCCTTAGCAACTTTGGGCTCTGTTACATCGTGGTATTTTCAAGCCTTCAAGAAGATAGAAGATTAGATAGATCTTGGAAACATGGAATCACATGTCTCTGTTCTTGTGTGCAAATTAGGTTTAGTTCGTCTGTTTCTCAACTGAGTACTTTGTACTTGTGAAAAAAGTTGAATAGGTGCTAGGTAACTTGAATATTTATACAGAATTTCGATAGTGTTAGTCCGCATGACTTGCAAGCTAATATGTTACGGACTGTTCTTGTTTGAAGTTTCAGTTGCAAGTTTACGGCAACGCCGCAGCCACGGTTCGTTTCGTGTCTCTCCCTTTAGCTTCCAATCTTGGATATGAGTTATAATTTGATACAGTTTTCTTTTTGCAAATCAAGTCAAAATAAGGTATACATGCATATTGGATTTTGAGGTTTTGCTTGTTGTGATAAATAACGACATTACAATGGCTGAATGCATTCTTTAGTGAGTGAATACGATTACACGGAAGGGGAAGGGTATAACTATCTCATTACTACTTAGTAGAGGCATGGAGTGTGCCAGCCGATAGTAGCCAGGGAACAATTTGGAGGTAATTATTAGAACCCGACTCATTTTTTGATACAATCATGCGTAGTTTTTGACGTTGCCATCATCTTTAGTTAAATGACTTGTATGCTCTGCTTCATCCGTCTTGGACAGTCATACTAATCTACTGCTTACGAAAGTTCAAATTTCTGAATTGTGAAATAAATATTCTAGAATATTTTAAGAAGAGAACACTTCTTTTATGGTTGGTTAAAAGTATGCCGTTGTGCTCTATTTCTCGATTTCTAGCGCCGTTATAGAACCCAAGTAGTTAAATAGTTTGCTATGCTACAAATTATAGTCTCGTACTTGTGATTTATAATTTGATGTCCTGCACTACTTTGCTATATACTTCGCATTCTACCCCTGTTCTTGATTGAAAACGAGCCTAGAAGGTGATATGTAATCATCCTATCATAGTACCATGTTTATGTATGTACTGAACTACCAACTATTGATTACTGAAGTCTTAGTACTATATTCATTTGGATTGGGTTTTTATTAGCAAGTTCTCGTCTTCTAGAATTGGAGAATAGAGAATTCGAGTTGCTTCCCATTCTGCTTTTGTCGAGTGCATTCTTCTTTAATCTCTATGTCTAAATTCATAGTTCATCTCTTGCTGAAAAAAATATCTTCGTATTGGATTCGATTTGTTTAAATTGAGGTACATGTGTAGCTAAATGGAAGCACATTGGAGCTTGGCAAGCTCGGAAGGTATGATAACGATTTTGTATAATCACCTTTTGAGTTGTTTTTGTCATTTGTCATGAACCGAGCTATTTGCAATCTAAGGCGTACATTTTAAATGCATGTCACTTCAAGGATGAAAGAGTTTGAGAGTAGAGTAGGGGATGTTAGGATCCACATGCTCAATGCAACTCCTATTGTCACAAGAGGGCCGTAAAACTTTGAAATTTTCCTCAATGCTCAAGATATTTCGGTACATGTTCTCAGAGCAATTTCTTTTTTTAACATTTTTTACGTTTGACTTTGTTCGGGTGGACTCGTGGGAGGCCCTAGTGGTACGTAGTGTGGTGCTGGATCTTGTAAACAGCAAGCTGAATTGAAGTGCTCACCGAGCTATTTGTCCTGGTGTAAATGGGGATGAGGCATTTTCTACTGACTTTAGTTAGATTATTATTCAAGGCAGTATACCATGTGGACTTGTGGTTGCCATGTTACTTAGGCTGCCTATGTACTTTTATTCCTTTTGTAAACATGTACAAGTAAAAATGTTGGGTTCAATGAAAATCTGAGATGTGTTGTCTAATTCTGTTGATGAGGAATGTGAACTTCGATTAGGCTTGAAATATGGTTAATAATGGAAAACTAATTATATATAATTGTGCCGAGTTGATAGGGATGAATTATTGGTCGCTACAAAGTTTTATACCCTCGATGATCGGTCGCTAAAACCATGCGACGTATGATCGGTCGCTATAGATTTTGAGTCGAGCTATCGGTCGCTAAAGACCCGATTGGTCGCTATAGACTTATAGCGACGCCACTTACGCCGACTTATACATCGGTCGCTATAACCTTATAGCGACCGATGATCGGTCGCTATAGCGGCTTATAGCGACCCTTTTGCTGCCGCTATAGATTGGTTGTGGTATAGTGAATTTGTCATGTCAATAGCAAAACTGTTGTGCTTTAAATGATAAATTACAGGGAAAACTTTGACATTTGTTTCCATGAGCATACTATATAATGATGACAGTTATGAAGTGGCATACAACTGCCGCTAAAAAGAAAAATCGGGCTTTGAGGGGGTCGTTGCCTTGTGAAGGTTGATGGCTTCTCACTCAGCCCAAGAGAATCTTTTTTCGTGACTGGGTCTTTTACCCGTTTTTCATTAAAAGGAAGAGCTACAAGAAAGGCCAAGTCGCGACTATAAAAGGGCTCACAAGTAATCCAAAGATTACCTACAAAGCCCAAAAGACAAAAACAGCAAGAATACACGGGGAGGGGACAACCCCGCCTCCACACACGAACCAACTAAGCCCGCAAAAGAAAAAACATCCGCACAATGGTTGCCAAGATGGTAGATCTTCCCTAGCGACCAGGAAGCCGTTGCGGGATATGAACGACAACGTCCGCCAACGACCAGCCAACGATAAATTATAGTTTCTATTCGTAGTGTTTCTCCCATAGAAACTGTGCAGATAAATTGTGGAATGCTACTATAAAGTGGGCCATTATTCTATTGTCATCAAGAAATAATGTCATCAAGAAGCTGGATTTTTTTTCCCATTCTCTAAAAAATCTCACGTTAATTGATGTGCACTTAAATAATGCTCATGATATATACATGAAGGAATGAAGATAGGAGGTGAAGATGTTAGACTTAAAATTTGATATATTTGAGAAAAGATTTGATAAACTTTGGAATTAGGACAAGTGTAGTAGTGTTGTTGTAGTGGTACATACTTTTCGGAAATCCTCCTGGTGCAACATGCATTCTCTCAAATAAATGAAGAAAGAAATTAAAAACAATTCAGTCATGCCCACTTCCACAGTCAAGGCTCAAGCGGTTGTCGTCTTGCTCCACTCTCCCGGTTAGCTTTCGTACGTGTCTAGAACGCAGGCGCACGGTAATTTAATAAGCGATCATACGGACATAGATTCTAATTTCCAGAAATTTTGTTTCCCAACGAGTGCACGACGATATAACGCCGAACGGGCAAGCGACTGCGTGGCTACAGTGCACGAAACCGATCGAAACCCTCGTGGCCTCGCGTGTTCGTCGTTCGTTGTGCGGACGGTGGAGAGGCGGTGGCATGCGGTTAGCGAAAGCAGGCCGTGGTCCTACCTGCATGTATGTAGTATGTACATGATGGCCACGGCGGCTGCGGCCTAACCGACTGTCTTTCGCCAGAAATTTTGGGTCGGAACGCAAGCGATCCAAGGAAATTTGTGGTGGGTGACGTCGCCACCTTTCCCAGTGAGGATGAGGACGGAAGAACTGAGCGAGGGACAACAGAGCTGGGCAAGCCGGAGGCACCGAGGCAGAGGCTGCACTCTCACTTTCACTAGCTCTCTGTCTAATAAGAAAT
Organism: Themeda triandra; assembly: GCA_018135685.1. Lineage (NCBI taxonomy): Eukaryota > Viridiplantae > Streptophyta > Magnoliopsida > Poales > Poaceae > Themeda > Themeda triandra. The sequence continues at coordinate 317,274 of JAENPR010000258.1, read as the reverse complement.
CAACAGAGTCAAACTAACACTGCCACTCGGTAGAACCGACGGGTTGAAAATAAAAAACACAGAAGCTATCCTTTGCTCGTGTGAAACGCTTGTTTCCATCACATTTCACATGAATCTTTTGACCGTCGGATTTCGTACTTGTTCGATATGTGCCGTCCATCTCGTGTCCCCTCTTTGCTCCGCCCATCGCGTTTTCTTCTTTTCGCTGATAGTTGGATCCCACATGCCAGCATGTTCTTGGGAAACACACCATTTATCACTTTGAATTGTGGTTTATATTTGAATTGTAGCAATGGCCTTATAACCTCTTTATTTATGGATTTTAGTTTTGGTTTGTTTGTTTGGGCTAGTGGTGTCATAGTATTTTTTTATTTTGCATCCAGTAGAAATTTTTTGATTTTTTTCTCATGTAATTTTGTTATGTTTAGGTTTTTGGTTTTCTAACAATTTTTGTGTAATTCTTTGTGGAATATTTATGCTTTTGATTTCTTCTTTTTCTTAGTTGTGCTCTAGATTTTTTTTTTAGTTTTTGTTTCATGAAGTTACAATCTGAGTGATTTGAAGTCCTGTTTCACTCGGACGTTGTAAGTAGTATTTTTTGGATGATTTATCCTTTTAGATTATTCGTGTGAAATGGCTCGGTTTTGTTTTTTCACCTCAAATTGCTTGAGTGAACAAAGAGGACAAATCACTAGAGTTCCAAATAGATAGATCTACATAAAAAACGATGGCTACCATTAACATAACTTTTTTAGACGATACAACGATTATTAATACATACATGGCACTCCGAGGAAAAGATGATTTAAAATAAAAACCTGTTGCCTGCCATTGACTCCATCGCTTTCGTTCTTATAGAGGCAACTATTCAAAAATGAAAAATGTAGCTTGTTGCCCTGATGGGCCGCCGCCAGCTGGTAAAAGATTCGCGTCCTGCAGGTTCCCGTCCTTGTCCTTGGCAACAATGTACAGTTGCCCCCAGTCTGCCTTGGGCTGCCAACCTGTGATTTGTGCAAGGCGCAAACCCAAGAATATCAGAGACGGTGTCAACGTGCATAGATTGGTGCATTCCCCAATTTTTCCATCAGAAAAAACCAGACTATCTAGTAGGATTTACCATCCTGCGACGTCATTCTTCGCCTGGTTAGCCTTGAGCATCTCGTCGATCTCATCTTTTTGTCAGGGCATTTTGATACGGTGTTCGCGGGAACAAACCTGTAGAAGTCATTGTGGAAAATGTTAGAAAATCTGCTAAATTACACACAATGCAATGCCCAACTGCTATTTGCAATGTAATTAGCCGATGGATCGATCGAGGGCATATGCACGTCATTGAGCGTCGCAGGAACCTGTGTCGCTCCCTTTTGGATGTTCTCTATGTAGATATCCATGCGTGAAGCACTGGAATTGGCCTGCATGAATAATGGCATTTGAATAGAGTCAGCATCTTTAGCAATAAACTGGCATTAACGTACGTAGTGTGTTGAGTGAGGCGTTGGTGAGTGAGCGAGGACAGCAGGAACAGTACAGTTTGGGTACGCCTCCGGGGCCGAGGGCGCCGTTGATGAGAGCGCCCGCAGGTTTGGCCGCAATTCCGACGGCCTGCAGACCTGCACGCATGCCCCCCTACAGTCAGCACTCAGCACAGATTAAACCATACACTGCACAAATTAGCAGACCTTCGATTCGATCGTCGCAACGAACGGCCGGCGTGGCAAGCGTCAAACGAGCGAGACGTGGCAGGCCCCCGCTGCACGCCGCCGTCGTGCGGGATCGCCGGGCGCGCGCGCGCGCTCACGGCACACCTGAGATGATGCCGTCGTGGTAGCTGTCGAAGAAGCCACGTGCATCTGCCGTGCGCATACCGAAGGACACCGCCAGGAGCAGCAGGAGAGGCGCGGCGGCCGCCCACAGGCACTGTCGTCGGGCTCGGGTGTCCATGCCTCCGGCGGCAGTCCGGCTCAGCGTCGTCTCACGCGCTGACCGCTGGTTCGCCCCATCTCCCCGTCTGTTTTAATTAATTGACCTTTATATTATTATAAAGGTTGAGTGCGAATCTAGTATCGAATCGTATCCTCCCTCGTATGAATTAAGATAGTAAAAGATATCCCGTCACTTATATTACTATATAATCTTATTCTTGGATTGACTGGTAGAATAACTGCTGAGTTGGTTGACAAAAAGTGATCAGGCACACATGCAGAGGACAGTAATGTAATGCATTCCACCGAGCCATACAGTAGTATTAACCATCATCTAACGTGGCAGCCATACAGTAGTATTAACCCTCATCTAACGTGGCAAAACAGGTAGCTCATCTAACGTGGCAAAACAACAGGTAGCTTCACTCCACTGGAAGTACATAGCTCAAAGCATCCTTCATAGCCTGTGGAATTTCAAACGCCAGTTGACCCTTTTCCTGCATAACCTTCACTGCCTTGAGCACGTTCTTGTTTAGCTTCACGATAACCTTCACAGTGACTGCAAATGTGATAAAGATGTGGTAAAGTTAGTTTGTACAGAATTTTCTGACACAGAGACTAAACAGAAGGTGACAAGCAAGTTGTTCACTTTTGTTAATTACTGCTACAGTGCTACTATCCCTATCGATGACACAAACAGAGGCTGCAGCAGCAGCACAACAATGTGACAAGACAGAGGCTGCAGCAGCAGCACAACAATGTGACAAGCAGAAGCAGCTGACAGATTAGTACTGCTGCACTATTATAAACTACTGCTGCACAGCAGCAATGACTGCAGGAGCACCGGCGACAGAAGATGAGCCACAGCAAGGAATAAAATGCAAACCTTCAATTTGAGAAACTTTTATTGAACTTTTATTATGCGAATCTAGTTGCAGCACAATAGGCATGACTTTTTTCTATAAATCAATCATTAATCTCAATCTTCAGAAATAAAGACAGTAGTATACAAAAAGAATATATCAAGAAAGTGGGGAAAATGCAAACTCATTCTAAGAACTATACCCTGAGCTAGGCATGATGGTATTATCATGAACCACTGGGATCTAATTGCATGGTTGAGTTAAGGTACCAATTAAAAGGAGGCAATATGACAAGCAGAAAAGCACAACAATCACAAAGATAGATGCTGCTAGCAGCAGCACAATGTGACAAGCAGAAGAGCACAACATTTACCAATCGACAGATGCTGCAGCAGCAGCTGCATTATTATAAACTACTGCTGCATAGTAACAATGACTGCAGGAGCACCGGCGACAGAAGATGAGCCACAGCAAGGAATAAAATACAAACGCCTTGTTCAGATCCAAATTCACCCCAAATTGCACTATGCAAAAAGAAGATTCCCCATAACATTACAGTTTTGTTGTACTTTGCGAGACGAACATTTTGAGACTAATTAATCAATACTTGGACAATTATTCACAAATAAAAACAAAAGTGCAAGTGGTAGCACTAGCACTATAAGAATCGGGAGCTACCAATTCATGTAACTAAACAAGGCCACAGAAGATTATGAGAAACTTTTATTATGCAAATCTAGTTGCAGCACAATAGGCACTTTTTTCTATAAATCAATCATTAATCTCAATCTTCAGAAATAAAGACAGTAGTATACAAAAAGAATATATCAAGAAAGTGCGGAAAATGCAAACTCATTCTAAGAACTATACCCTGAGCTAGGCATGATGGTATTATCTAAAGTTGGCAACGGGGAATTCCCCGTCGGAGTTTAATCCACCATCCCCGTCCCCGCGGGGAGGAATTTTCCCCGTCCCCGTCCCCGTGAAGCACCACGGGGAGACTTTCGCACCATCCACGATCCCCGGGGATTTCATCCCCAAGGGGATCCCCATCCCCGAATACAGCACAATCACATGCATATAAATCTTGCAATTGCAAGCTTCACAGATTCACACAAGCATATAAATTTAGCATTCTACCAAGTACCAACATAGGTTCCAGCCATCCAGTTCTAGCACGTAGGCATACACACAGGCACACGCACACACATACATTGTTTTACACAAATAGGGTGTCCAGGTCTCTAGTGGACATAGCAACAACATAGGTGTCCAGACTCCGTGTGTCCTACTCCTAGCACAAAAGATAAGCATTTGCTTTGCGCACAAAGAAGACAAAAGAGAAATGTTTAGCTCCACTTGACCATCACCCATCACGAAGTTGATCCTTGACAAAAACAATGCTGCACTCACTCACGGGAGTGCAAGTCCCGCATATAGCAAGCAAATCTTCAATTTTGTGGCAAAGAAAGAGAGTTACAATACGTTGTCAATTAACAATTTTCAAATATACCTCAATGCCATCTTGTATCTCTTGAAGACACGTCCAAAAGGTGGCTGCATCTTCATTGTCACCTACAAAAAACAAAAATATTTGGAAGACTTGAATTAGCAATCATCACAATAGAAAAATGGGTTTGATGATGATTTATAAATGGAACAAGTGATAAACCTTTGTATTTGTTTCGAAGCCAATCTTGTGAACACATTAAGGCCTCCACCATCTCGGAGTGAGCCGGGCCGCGATGCTCACTAAGGACCCTTCCGCTTGTGCTAAAGGCAGATTCGGATGCAACCGTAGTAACTGGAATAGCATAGATATCCCTTGCAATCTTCCTCAAGGTGGGATAACGTGTTCCGGCCACCTTCCACCAATCAAGAATCTTGAAATTTTCGGTATTGATTGGGACCAACTCATCATCCAAGTACCTATCTAGCTCGATCTGAATCTTACTTCGTTGGTCTCCTACTAGCAACTCGTGCACTAATTGAAGATAGAACACACGAAGATATAAGTGAAGGAGTTGTTGATTCCGTGTTATCATCCTCTTCCACTTCATATTCCTTCATCAAGTCATATAGAGAGGTTTTCACCTCACTAACTTTCTCTAAACACTCCAAATGTGACGCACAAGTAAGGGTCTCAAGGAAACCAACCAAGAAATCAGTCTTAAACCTAGGATCAAGAATGGTTGCCAAGCCCATTGGTCCTTGAATCTCCTTCCAAAGTACTTATCAAACTTTTCTATCATTTGAAATGACATTTGCTCTATAATGGGATTGCCACAAACAGCCCACTGTCTAATCTGCTCTTTAGCCTCACAAATTTTTAGGAGTTGAATGTTTGCAGTCACATAATTTGTTCCAGAAAATACTTCGGCCTTGTTTAGTTCCCGAATCCGGTGGCCGGATTCGGGACTGTAGCAAGTCCCATCAACTCTAGCAGCTTTTGTTTTTTAGTGGTAAAAATTGTCCAAATTTTGACTAATTAGTCTCAAAATGTTCGTCTCGCAAAGCACAATAAAACTGTGCAATTAGTTTTTGATTTCATCTACATTTAGTACTTCATGCATGTGCCAACATTTTGATGTGATGGGGAATAGGAATTCTGCATAGTGAATTTGGGGGGTAAAATTCTGGAACTAAACAAGGCCTTCAGTGATGTCATTAAACAACTTGAGCCTACCAGCCACTTCCCTAGCAAATTCCCATTCCTCTTCACTAGGAGCACAATCAAATAGCTTCTCAACACGTGTTGCACGGTTAAAAACAGCCTTGTAAGGTATAGCAATACTAAGCATCTTGTAGGTAGAATTCCACCTAGTTTTACAGTCAAGACCTAATTTGTGTTCAGTTTTGACCTTGACATGCTTAGCAATCTCTTCAAATTTCTCTACTCTCTTAGGTGTGGCTGTCCAAAAAGCAACACTCTCACGAATTTTTGCAATTGAATTCTTGATAACATCTAAACCATCCTTGACAATCAAATTGAGAATATGGGCAGCACAGCGCATATGCAATAGTTTTCCTAGCTACAATCATGGCAGCAAGTTCTTTCCTAGCTACTTCTGGATCAAATGTGTAATTCCCCACAGATACTTTTCCTCCCTCCTCACAATTGAACCTCAAAGAAGATTGTGCAAGACTCTTGTTCTGCCCCATCAGCTTGATCTTCTTGAGTGTGCAGATTTTTAAATGGTCATGGAGATGGGTTGTCCCGCTCCTGCTAGCACCCCCAAGTTGCTTGTGGCAGTGATTGCATTGGGCCTTCACAACACCGAGGACCTTGATTTTCTTAAAATCATTCCAAACAACTGAAGTCAATTTCCTCTTTGTGCCAAAGTCAGTATCTTCTTCTTCAGGTTCAGTATCATCATCAATTTGTATTGGCTCAGCAGTTTCATTGACAGACTCAGGTTGAGCTTGTGATTGTTGAGGGCTGCTACTCCCAGGATTTGAGTTTGTGGTGAACCTGAAAGACAATTGGCATATCAGTACATATATATGAAATCTGTAAACAAGAATTGGCATATATCGGTATATAATTATATATATGTAAATCACGACAACCAATTTACCCCTGCTAACAATTAAAAAATAAGAAATAAACAGCATAAGAGAGGTAGCATGGTTGAAATCGAACCCTAGTGAGTTCAACAGTTGGAGACCGCTGCCGGAGGATGAATCTTTTGGAGAAGGTGCAGCAGTCTTAGCTCCTTCAACCGCAAGACGACTTTTCCTGTTCAACACCCTCTTTGGACCTGGCATTTGGGGCTGGAAGAGTGCCTTTGGGTTTCCTCCAGAGGAGGAACCGACGGCACCAGATGCCGGCACAAGCGCAATGCACGGCGTGATAGCGGTTGCGTTAGCAGGTGCTGCTGCATTAGCAGGCACAACACAGCTAGCGCTTATGGCGTTTGGTGCCCGGTCCAAGGCCGAGGCGGCGTCCCTTTGAGGATCGCCGGACGTGGGTTAGTCAATATTTAAAAACGCAGCCAAGAACAAAAGTAAAACAACGAACTAAACTAGCCATCCTAAAGTGCTACGTATATGCATATATGAACAAAATTAGCCACTGTTGTGCTACGAATCGGATCCAGAACTAGCAATAGCAATACATATATGCATATACGTATGAAACGAATGCACAGCTACGAATCGGATCCAGAACTAGCAATAGCAATACATATATGCATATACGTATGAAACGAATGCACATTACTATGAGTTTCTGACCTTCCTTCTCCATCGGAGTTCATGGGCGATTCAGATCCAGGTGCATCCATGTCACCTGTGTGCTGCAGCGATGTGGATCTGAGGCTCGAGACTCCGACGAGGCCGACCTGCCGCTGTGCACGGAACGGAGCTGGAGCTCTGGTCGATGAAGATGATGGCATGGATTCGAGCCACCAAGGCCAAGATAATGACCGGCGGCGGCCCCTTCGCGCCGTCGCGGACTCGCGCAGTCGCGGTCGCCGCTTGCGCCGCTCGCGTCGCTAGGACAGGGTCGAGGTGGAGTGGAGTGGCCGGGTGGGGATGAGGATTAGGGTTACCTCGCCAATTTATACTCCGGGGAAATGGGCCTTCTTACATGGGCCTCGCCGCCGGCCGCCCGCGCCATGGCTGCCGCGGGGAGGCGGGGATGCGGGGATCGGGGTCGGGGACGATGGAATCATCCCCGTCCCCGCCATCCCCGACGGGGACAACTTCTTCACCGATTCCATCCCCGTGGGGATGAATTCTCCACCATCCCCGACTCCTAATGGAAGGATTCCCCGCGGGGAATCAGGGATCGGGGCCCCGTTGCCAACTTTAGTATTATCATGAACCACTGGGATCTAATTGCATGGTTCAGTTCAAGGTACCAATTAAAAGGAGACAGTCGTGCAATTACTCCAAAAGTGTGCTACAATGTGAGAAGCAGAACAGCACAACAGACACATGGGGCAGCAGCACAATATGACAAGCAGAAGAGCACAACAATCACATCAGGCAGATGCTAGCAGCAGCACAATGTGACAAGCAGAACAGCACAAATTTACCAATCACAGTGACAAATGCTGCAGCAGCAGCTGCACTGTTATAAACAACTGCTGCACAGCAGCAATGACAGCAGGAGCACCGGCGACAGAAGATGAGCCACAGCAAGGACTAAGAAAAATGCAAACCTTCAGTTTGAGCACGGTGTGACCCCACGTCATTGGCCTGCGGCTCGGCCCTTCTGCGGCTCAGCACATCATTGATCCACTGTCCGAGGGTGTCATACGCCTCCTTCAGGTCATGGTTGCGAGCGATGTGCACCCGATCTTCAGGTATGGTATACTGCACAGAACCGCCAGAGATATCAAATCAGGTCAGAAAGGAAGCGACACGCGAAAATTTCGCACCTCAACGGCGAAATCAATCAGAATCAATAAGCAAGCGCAACAAGATGGGAACATCGTCAGAAAGGAAACGAACTAAAATCAATCAGAAAGCAGAATTAATAAGCAAGCGCACCTCCGTGGGGACATCATCTGGGATGGGCTCCGGGAGCACTGCCACCCCCTCGTCCTCCTCCGCGGCCTGGAGGAGCGCGAAGAACGGGTCAACTTGCATGACGGCGGCGCGGTGGTGAGGGTAGCAGATCGCGGGATGGCGATAGGGTTTCTTCGTGTTTCTCCTCCCCTCCTCCTCCGGCGGCGGCGGCGGCGTAGAGGAATGAACCGGAAGCCGCGAGTTGGGAGTAAAACGGCACGGGCACGGGCACCGGGGTCGGGAGGCCCAATGTGGATCAAAGTACCGAGCCGGGCCGGAATTTTGCCCGCCGGTGCAAAACCGATTTCATGGTCGATCAAAGTCACCGAGCCGGGCCGGAGTTTTGCCTGCCGGTGCAAAACCGATTTCATGGTCTTTTTTTCTTGATTAAACCGATTTCGCGAGCCGGAATTTTGCCCGCCGGTGCAAAACCGATTTCATCTGCAATTATTGATATCATATTTTAGAAACAGAGTAATCAAAATCATTCGTACAAAAAATCTTTGACAACAAATATATAGAGATAGAATTGAAACGAGATCTCTATAGATCTCAACCAACAAAAATTTTAAACCATGACTACGATGATTTTTTTTTCTTATATGAAAGAAGAAGCGTACAAAGCGGACTCTATGGTTTGCATGAAGGATTTTTTTCTTATATGAAAGAAGAAGCGTACAAAGCGGACTCTTTGGTTTGCATGAAGGATCTCCAGCCTCTCGTTCTTTAGACCATCTATCGATAAAATAAAATAAAATAAAATGACTCCAGTAATTTTTTTTGAAAAATAAAAGATCTCGAGGGCAAACATGTTGAGAATCGAAGAGGCAAAAAAAAAAAAAAAAATGCCTCTTGTTTTTGAGAATAAAAGATCTCGAGGGCAAACACGTTGAGAATCGAAGAGGCAAAAAAAATATGGCTCTTGTGTTTTGAAAATATAAGATCTCGAGGGCAAACACGTTGAGAATCGAAGAGGCAATGGCTTTTGTGTTTTGAAAATAAAACATCTCGAGGGCAAACACTTTGAAGCGAAGGCGGTGATCGATAACAAGGATGATAAATGATGAAATCGATATTATTTGGAGAGAAAAGAAGAAAATGAAGAGATCTACCTTACTATGAAGGGACCATGAACATGTATGCTGAACTTGTCGAACACGAGCACCATACCATAGCCACCACCATGGCCATCGAGACGAGCACCTTACCATAGCCGCCACCATGGCCGTCGAGACGAGCACCATACCATAGCCGCCACCATGGCCGTCGAGACGAGCCGCCTCTTCTTGTGCTCATGGTATAAGACGAAGAGCACCAAGATGAAAGAGAGGCCGCCACCATGGCCGTCGAGACGAGCAGCCTCTTCTTGTGCTCATGGTATAAGAGGAAGAGTACCAAGATGGAAGAGAGGTTGAGAGGAAGAAGAGGAAAAGAGGAACAAGGAACGGCCCATCTTTCCACGGTTCCATACCCTCCATATTAATAGAGGATGACCCATAAAACAAGGAGGCGTCGGTTTCAATCTCGAGGTATTTAAAAAAGGCAAGGATTCTATAAATTATTTATTCATCAATTCGAATAATTAAATTGGCACAAGTTGGCACGGCGACAATTTATGCCGTCCAACCAGGTTCAGGTCCACACATGCATCAATGACTTGGTCTCGGCTTTTGGAGCCACGCGCCCCGTGCCTTTCGTCTTTTGCATCCCCCACCGCATCGCGTTGTCGCGCTCTTGTTGAAGCGTCGCGGTCACGCTCAGCGGTGCAGAACCACGCCCACATGGTTCGCCTGCACCGGTCACATGGTTCGTCACGATGCAGAACCACGCCCCACCCTCACAACTTGTACGCTGCTGTGCTCGCCACCGGTCACACACTCACGCGCTCCACGATTCTAGTCACCGTATACGTACGTATATATGTTTATATCGCCACCGGTCACGCACTCACGCGCTCCACGCTTCTAATCACCGTATACGTACGTATATATGTTTATATCGCCACCGGTCACGCACTCACGCGCTCCACGCTTCTTATCACCGTATACGTACGTATAGATGTTTATTATAGGTCGACGTCGCGTGCCGTGTGATCTCTCTGGGTTTTGAGTTTGGATTTGGACTAGTGGCAGGGCGCGAGCCATCGCCTTTCAAATATTTCTGAATTTGTGCTTATGGCATCCGTGCGGAATGAAATCATATATTAAAGTTAATTGTCTTGACGTAAATGTAAACAATGGATATGAATTGCAGTTCAAGTGTAGGTGCTGGAGGGACCTGAAATTTGATTTACAGACCAAACCACGGTTCACAGAAGGGATTGTTTCAAGTGACAATGGGGCCAAAAACACAAAGATCACATCAATGTAGGTTGGTAACAGTACAATATTCGCCATGGATCATGCATCGCCTTGAGTTTACGCCAAAACATTCACTATTTGCCAAATCATCGAGATTGTTGGCCCTGAAAAATAAAGGGAGGTCACACTGTTAGCAAATGTGAATGCAGCCTACCAAAAGAAATGCCTTCCAGTGAGAACATGCTATGAACAGGATGCTCATGGATGTAAGTAATTTTAGTAGATTAAAAAAATCGTTGGGCTCGTTATCATAGTGGACTGAAGTGGCATTGACCTTTTTTTTATGTCAGTAATTGGCTTTGCTGCAGGGAACAATATAGACTTCACCTCCCCTGCATTTGTGATTAATTAAAAAGAAAGAGGAGCAATCAAAAAATAGAAAAATAGGCCAATCTATTAGCAATATCAGGTTACATAAAGAAAATAAGGCAACTGATAAACCCCCAAATAAAAAGATTGTTCTTTCTGCAAGGATTTGTAGCTAATCTAAAAGTTAACAGTGGCAGAAACAATAGTAAAAATTAAATAGTATCGTAGTACCATGCAATCAGAGAAAGGATGACATGTTTAACATTGATGATAATGGTAAAAAATGGAGACTTCAATCAGGCGATTGCCTTTGTGTTCAGGATCAGAGAGAAAAAGGTGTGGTGGCGTATTTATTCAAATGTAGTTTTGCAAGGTATCAGAAAAAAGTCAAAAACAAATTTATGAAAGAGATGAATTTGGCGTTAAAATAGAAGGAAACCCGAGTCTATACAGGGTCAAATTGGAATCTGAGAATTAAGTCGGGATATATGAAACTTATATATGATGCGTGAAGGCGTGCTATAAGCCTATCCAACCAATAAATCCTTTCTGTCCACACGCCTGAACCTTTTATGCTTATTGCATACTGACTTAAATAGTTACCAAACTACATGCAAACTCTCAGTTCATGCACTTCCCATTGTTTTCTCTAAATATTTGAGAACCTAAGCCAGCTTGCTGTCTAATTAGACACCAATACGACTATGACTGCTCACACATCGTTTTTCGAATCCATCATTGATAAAAGAAGCAAATAACTAGTAGAAATTGGAAGAAACAAATATTAGGTAATAACCACAGCAAAAAAAAAATGTTCGCAACAACATAAACTAGTAATAAAAAATGAGACAGATGGCTCGTTAACTTAGTTTATCTGCAATCACACTTGGAAGTAACAATCACACTTGAAAGTAAAATACAGACGAGACAACTGCACTTAACCACAGGAAAAGAGATATGTATATCAGGTAGGGTGGTCACAAGATCAGGCACAAACCTTACATTATAAAAAATTCAGGTTTGGATTTTTTAGATCCAATAGCTATTCAGAGCGAAGTGACCAGGAAGACATTTCATCAAGAGGCATGGCATTAGGAGGCTGTCGTTCCCTGCAGTTAGCAATAATTTGGGGTGTCGTAGATTGGAACCCTAGTTTTTCGAACCGGACCGACCGGCGGTTCGACCGCTAAAAGACCGAACCAGAGCCTACGCCGGTCTGATTCACTTAAAAGATCGTTCGTGCAATCGGACCGCTAAAAACCCGTTGAACCGGCCGTTTTTAATGGAACCGGTAAACCGGCCGGTTCCATGTGAACCGGGACGGTTTTTTAACCTAGCAAAAAATGCTCTCTGTGTGCTTGGGAGAAGCTTATCCGTTCTGTGTGCTGCTACGATGAACGCCGGCGGGGGTGGCTGCTGCGAGCGTGCAAGCGCTGGCAGGGGGTTGCTGCTGCAGGCGAGCAGGCGCCGGCCGGGGCTGGCTGCTGCGGCGAGCAGGGGATGGCCGGGGGCAGTTCCTGCGGTGGCAGGGGGCTGCTGCGGCGAGCAGGCGATGGCCGGAGACTCGGATGGTGCTGTGCTAGACTCCACCTTCACCTTCAATTAATTTGCTGCACGAGCAGAGCACGCGGACGGCAAACGAGTTGCTTTGCACGAGAACATGGCAGCTGGTGAGGTCCACTGTTGCTTTTCCATGATTGTTCATCGGTGAAGCTCGTTCTCTGTTAGTATGTTTAGTGCTAGAGTATATTCTATATTAGCAATGTTCAGATCTGGTTAATTTGTGACTGTGGCTAAGTTTAACATTCTCATTCACGTGAAAATGGATAACTTTCTTATTGTCAATTATTTAATTATATCATATATATATATATGCACCGGTTCAAAGTATTTGGGGCCGGTTCGATAAATTGGTTCAATTTAATTGAACCGGCGGTTCAACCGGTTTTTAATGGTTGGACCAATGAACCATCGAACCGATGGCCTCGCCGGTTCAATCTCCGGTCCGGTTCGAAAAACTTGGATTGGAACCCATGATGACTAATTCAAATCAGGAGAAGCCAAGGTGGATTCAAAATTTTCAATGAAGCCTATATATCTGTTGCAAAAGATGAGGAGGGCATCAGAATCATTAACAGCTGCTGCTGCTGCTGTACTTCCGCCGAACACTCCCCAAAGTCCTGACAATCGAGATGCTGTTGATGCTACGGAAGGAAACAAAATAAAATGTCCTGCCTGTTCAGGAGACCAGCTAACCAGCCCTGCTTATTTTCCGAGGTGTTTCAATCATACAGCACCAATATATTCACACAACACCAATATATTCCGGAGGGAAAAACAAAAGAAACCATCTAGATAAAAGACAAGCCTGATGATTGTAGAATTATATCTATCCATGTGGATTTGTGTCTAGGCAAGAAACAATAATCTTTTTACCTGTGGCCTGCGGCATAATACTTGGCAGCTGTACCGATTGGATTGGGAAAAGGACAGGGACCATGAATCCATGATATACCATTTTGCAGTGTTTCTGCAGTTCACAATGAAGCAACACTCACGAGCAAATGAATCAATCTAAGATGTAATAAAAAATATACAAGGAATTATTTTGACGAATCAACCATGAAGAAAAGAAACGCAGGGCCTGAAGCTCGTTCAGGCATGGTTTTTGCATGGAGTTATATCCCTGATTGTATGTATTGAAGTTTGGAATACATGGAGACCAGGCGATAATAAATAGACATTGTTCATCAGACATGGCTTAACTTTGAGTAAACACTGAAATATTTCAAAGCCTGAAAAGAATGGCACATCAACTGGATATACGTGTAAATATGAATGCTGAAACCATTTCAAAACAACAATGCAGTAGTATTAAACAGGTGGAAAGAACCAGGACTTAACGGTGCTGCCAACTAATTTGTCCTAAACTGATAGTATGAATCTATGTTAAAATAATCTACTGTACTTACTCCATTCCGAATTGTAAGCCATTCTGGGCAAAATAATCTCAGCTGGAAATGTCCTAAGAAAAAACTTCAGAGAGCAAAAGGTTGCTACAATCAGATTACACCCTCATTGATTAATTGCTGTCTACTACATCTTGTAAAATCAAAACAAGTGCAGATCCATATATAATAACAAACAAGAATAGAATTGCAATATTCTGTAGTGCAGGCAACGTTTTCTTGTATCTAAGGTAGACATATTCCTAGATAAAAGCAATGGTATCATTCTGTATCCCATCCATCTCAAGTGTTAATTTCTTATGTTCCCATAAAGCTTGTAAAGGTCAGTTGCCCAAATTTTTAATGTGCTACTGTCAGGGTTTGCAGATCTGTTGGAAAAGGTCGATTGGGGAATTAGGGTAGATTAGAATGAGAATTTTATAGAGAGACAAAGAGGGAAGGAAAGGGCAGCCCTAAGGCTAGCTGGACCTAAGAGGAGGGAAAGGGCGGCAACTGCTGCCTTTGAAGTACTGTAGGGAGACATGGATGTCAGACGGCCTGAGGATAGAGAGCTTTATGGCCCTTTATTTTGTATAAGGTCCTCTACAAGCAAACCTGATTTTCGACTCGTCCCTAACCTTAACCTAGATACTCTGACAATGGCTATGGCAGGGACCCCCACTGGGCCCGCAATTGGGCCTGCTAGGCTGCCCATGAGTAGTAGGCCCAGAACAGATACTTACATTTAGTGCTTTATTAAACTATAGTTTTGGTGGAAAGAGGAACCATGTGAGAAGCTAAGGCCAAACTGTCAAAGAACAATTGATATCTCGTTGTCAGGTTGAATCACAATGCAAGGGCAGAGGAATTCTACAGAGCCTTTTGATGTTTTTGGTTTCAATATTGCATCTAGTTCAGGCAACCCTGTCATGGATCGGCGGACATATTGGATAATGTTCTTGTGTCAGTAAATAACATAATCATCATGGTTACGTTATCAGATGAATCACAGTGATGCCACAAATACATATGGAATGTGGCACAATAAGATGTTATGTTTCTTGGTTCCAGGAATCAGGCAAAGCAAGCTCAAGTGGCACCACGCTATAGCTATCATGAACTTACAACCAGTGCAAAGTGGTTTCCTGCTCATAATGAGCTCAAAATGGACTACAAAAGAACTCCTAAAGCATTCACTTCAGTTTGAGTTTGGTTGTTCACTTTGACATGCATGAGTTGTTGGGACCAAATTGCTTATTAAAGCATACCTACATCACTAAAATCAATTAAAATGCATATCTTGATGTAGAAAGAAGTTTGAAGTTACACAAAAGAATACTAACATTATGACTTGCTTACCAGTGCGATTTTTGTGTTGGATTGTAATTTAGTGGACAGAAGAGACTCCAATATTGTACACACATGTTTCGTAAGAAAAAAAATATATATTAAAGGCCAAACCCAGTGTAAGTAAGAGTGCATGGGTAAGGCTGTGATATGGACAATCACATTGGTAAGCAACTATATACCACCCAAACCAGTATTCAGAATCTTGATATCAACACAAAATGATGGATTCGCAAATGATATGTAATCCAGGAGTATGCATAAAATGTTAAACAGTGTAGCGATACAAATATCCTATACATGGACCACAAATACATGCATTATTCTGCTGGACAAAAGACAAAGCAGTATCATAGGACCTACCGACTCAACCGCATAGCATGGCACCATGAGAATGATGCCAAGAAGAAACTTGTGTTCCTGAAAGAACACAGATGCAGCACAAATGAGTGAAAATACCAAGTGAAACAAAGTTCAGACAACTTACCACATTGATTAAACAGAGTAAGGAGCTCTGAGAACTATTCACAACCTCTCGGTTTGGGGGAGCTAGTGAATATGTTGATGAAATCACAAAATACAGTCCTGTTAATAGAAACTCCATGTTCAAAATTAACCATAAAGATCCATAAGAGAACTCAGAATATAAGTAAATGCTACTCAGTGCTGTAGCATAGTGTTCATTTGATAACTGGAGTGTTTTTAGCTACTGTAATTTTTGCCTGAAGTGGGTGCATAACTTGATATATAACAAGAGCAGGAGAGTATTAATTTCACAAAGACGAATAGACTGGACCATAGAACACGAATTTTATCAAATGATTCAGAGGAGGAGGAGGAGGCTTACACGAGGTGGAGCATGAGCAGGGCACAGCTCTCTGGGCTTAATGAATAATACCAGATCCACGATTAATTTCACCCCCAAATAATTCAATTGCAACTTTCGATTGAGCCTCAACACTTGTTGGCGCAGGCACTCTTGGCCTTGTGCCTGAACAGCACCTTCCCCATCCTATGTGAGGTGCTGTGAGCACGACCTGCTGGGGGTGGAGAACAGGAGGGGCGCTAACGAAGGAGGAGAATGGGGGCACTGGCAAGGGCTCATCATCCGCCCGCTCGGGAGGCTCCACAACGCCGGTGGGGGTGTACAATGAGTTTGTTGCGAATGAAGGGGATGGGGGCGAAGGATGAGTGGATGAGAACAGGGGGAGATGGGATGTGGCGACAGGATAAGGCTGCAAGGGATGGATGGTGGTGTTGGGCCCATGTACAGCAGCCTAACGACACTTTATTTTGGGACAGAAGTTGAACGCTAGAGCAACGGTTTTTTAGGGACAGAGGGAGTATGTCGCAAAGCAAAAACTATGTATCTAGAATCTAGAAAAGCTGAAACAACCTATAATTTGGAAAGGTGAGAGTAACTCACTTTGTCAAGTACTAGGATCGATCAGCAAAGCAAAGTCATATTGTCAAATAGGATCGATCAGCAAGCAAAGTTACATTATACTGTTTTCTTTGTTTCCTCGAACAAAGCAGG
Organism: Themeda triandra; assembly: GCA_018135685.1. Lineage (NCBI taxonomy): Eukaryota > Viridiplantae > Streptophyta > Magnoliopsida > Poales > Poaceae > Themeda > Themeda triandra. Next base: position 300,471 of record JAENPR010000258.1, on the reverse strand, counting down.
AGAGCTGTGTCATTTGATTAAGATTGAAGAAACAAAAGGAAAAAAGCCAAGAGAGAGAGGCGCATACTCCCAGAAACATTATACTGTTATCATGATATTAAAGCTTCTCATCTTTAGCTAATTAACTGTCTTTGTAAAACTCCTCGCTTGAGCTAATCCTAGTTTGTCAACCTACTGGCAGTAAGTCTAACAAATATTAATTCCTAGTTTGTCAACCAAAATTAGCAAAGCTCCTAGTGAAATGAAATTAAAAACTAACCATTGCCTTAAAAATGCTAAAGCTTACCCTGTAATTCAGCTGGCAATAGCATCACTACATCAGTCAGTTCCAGCAGCTGAAAAAAAGGGAAACAAAGCCAGATGAGATATATATAATATGCTGCAAGGAAAAAGAAAACAAACAATAAAAGTCCAGCTATTCACCTTTATAAGCAGCTTATTAATAATAAGCTGAGGGAGCATCACTACCAAAGGAAAGGAAAAAGAAGACAACAAACAATAAAAGTCCGGCTATTCACCTTTATAACCAGCACAATAAGCTGAGGCAGCATCACTACCAGAGGAAACATTGGGCTGCAAGCTTAGCATTTTTCTGAAGCTGAGGAAGCATCACTACCAGAGGCAGCACAGCATAGCACCATTAGGTTGCATGGTAGCAAAGCAAAACCCACAAGAAAACTACCTCAACAGTTCACATTCCTATGTTCTTTAGGATCCCTCAACATCAACCCTCTGTTCTACAGATATCAAGTAATTGTGTCACACATGTAAAACAAAAACCCGCTTAATAACACAGGCACACATTTTACGTGGAATCATATAATAGACTGTTATTGCAAAATAGTAATCTGCTAATAACATTCTCAACCCAGAATCAAATGTTCGTCACAATAGCATTGCGAACACAAGACAATTGAATCGACATAATCATTCCTTCACCTCCATAACATCAGACTGATAGTCCCATAAACTTATGAAAAAGTAAACATATAGACAGCTTATGATAGCAAGTTCCAGACCACACAGCAGACATATTACATAAAAAAACTTAACCCCTACAAGCAACCCAGTGTTCCAAACTTCTGAAACTTGCCCTCATCAGCCTCCCCCCATGCAAGCAACCCAGTGTTCCAAACTTCTGAAACTAACCCCTGCAGTGCCTAATTGCCCTCATCAGCCTCAGTCTCCTCATCAACCTCGATCTCCTCATAGGCAGATCCTTCTTCATTGTACTGACGGAGTATTTCATCTCTATCCTCATTCCACTTGTCAACCAATGCTGCATATTCAGGAAGCATATCCAGAATTTCCCTTCGTTCCTCAGGATCAAAAAAGGCGAAGGCTCGAGACTCTTCATTGAAAGAACGTAGGCGCTGACTGTAAGTGGGATCCGGTGTTTGTGCCAGCAGGCAGTCGATGTAGCCCTGCGACACCTTCACTAGCTTCTTCACCTTCGTCTTCTTCACTGCCGCTGCGGATTTGGCTTCCTCCATCTCCTTCACCTGTGCCGCCTTGTTCCCCGCTGAGAAGACCTCCGCCTGCGCCGCCTTGTTCCCCGCTGAGAAGACCTCCGCCTGCGCCGCCTTGTTCCCCGCCGAGAAGACCTCCGCCTGCGCCGCCTTGTTCCCCGCCTTGAAGACCTCCGGCTGCTCCGCCTGCGCCGCCTTGTTCCCCGCCTTGAAGACCTCCGCCTGCGCCGCCTTGTTCCCCGCAGCGATCTTCTCCAACGGTGCAGTCCACGCAGCATCAGGATGGTAGGCGAAGTAGGTTGGCAAGTCGCTCCAGGACGCCGCCTTCACGATGCCGCTTCCCGCCACCGCCTTCTCCGGCACGGACCCCTCGAACGCCACCTCGCCCATGGCCCCGGAGCGCTTGGAGACGCCGATCTCGTCGAAGTGGCGCCCGTAGCCCTGATCAGCCTTCCCCTCCTCGTCCAGCCACAACCCCCTCGTCTCCAGGGCCATCGCTTCCACCTCCATAGCCCTTTCTCACCCTCAAACCCTATAACCTCCTCCCTGGTTTTCTCTCCCTCGAACCCTAGATCTGAATTGCTCGGCGGCGGCTGTTGCGATGGTCCAAGGAAAGGGACCGGGCGTCGTCATATATAGCACCGCACCGCCACGCAAGCGTAGGCGGTGTGGTTCCCTTCTCCGACTCGAACTCGTTCTTTTTTTTCTTTGAGCAACTCCGACTCGAATTCGTGCGTGCGCTCCTCCCAGCCGATTGGGCCGGACCAGCCCATTAGACCCCACACGACTCCGTGTCTCCGCAGTGACATGGGCTTCTACAAGGCCCACCACCACGTGCGCGGGTCGGCCCATGGGGTAGATCACAGTTTGCTAGCTCGGTGGGCCGCCTCCTGCGACCTGCGTGGCTGCGTGCCTCAAACTGCCGAGCCAGTGGGTTAAGTTGTTATTTTTGCTCAATCTTTATACCGAACTTGTGCTGTGGGAAGAATGGCCATCAAGTTTCATAAAAAAATGAGCGCAACTTATTTTTTTAATTTCTCCTGGAAATAATACTTGTCGCAAGACTTTTGTCTCCCTTTCGGGAAAAAGTGATATAATTATGCAGCTTGCAATTTTTCTTTACGGAGTAGCAGGTTTCTTCGGAAAGGAGTAAGCAATGGGCAAAGGGAATGGCATGTATTGGTGACCGTATCCCATGCATACTGTCAGCACAATCTTTGCCAAATATGAAATAACGAAACCACCAGAGAAACTGAGACCAATACATCTTCAGCTCAACACCAGGATTCAAATTAAACATTTCCCCCCAAACTGAATTGGGCAAACTGAGTGGAAAAACATCCACAGTAATTCCTCTACTTGGCGGAACTCGGTATCGCCAGAGTAAATATCTGCCAAAATCCCTACACACTTGGAAATTCTGGCATCAGCTTCTTCCGGTGGCCTCATCAAGTCATCATGGTGTTTCATCCACAAACATGGCGTCAGGCGACGGATCCCGGTAGCATTAGACGCAGAGAAAAATAGCATTGGAGGCCATCTGACCATGCATCTTTTGCACATGTGACGCTTCTTGCTGGTCCTGGTCTCCAAAGGGAGAGCGTCAAAGACTACACACCGACACAAAAATGTTCATGTGCGATCTGCCCCTGCCGGCCTACGGTCCTGCCTTACCTTTTGGGGGCTGAATTTTGTCAAAGTGTACCTCTCCCCCAAAAAAAAGATTTTTACCATGTTTACAATTAACTGGTCAATATAATGGCAAGAGGGGTGACCCATGGGTTTTCTCGCGTTTGTTTCTTTTGATTTTTTTTTTAGGGATTGTTTCTTTTGATGAGTTTTGCAGGGTTGCCAATCGCAAGAACATGCATCAGCTTTCTTGTTCAGAAATAGATCAAAGCGCAATGCAAGGGATTTCTGACACAAAACAATGTTGGTATATCTTCCATGCATGCACATGGATAGCCTGAGTACATGTTTTTTTGAGTTGATCGAAACTGCAAACGGTACACACTAAAGATGAATGCTCTATTCTATCTTTGAAATTGTTAACTATCCCATCAGCAGTTCGTGTGCTGCTGATACTGCCAGTTTTCATCAATCCTTTAAGCTGTTTCTACTAGTACTGCGTGACTAGCTAATTTGCCGCTTTTCATATACTGTATATACTATTGAAGTTTATAAGACTGCACGCGCAGCACACTTGCTTGCCTTTCTCAACCTTGCCATCAATCTACTCTCCAGATGATGATAGCATGTTGCCTGCTCCGATCCTTGAAAACACGGTCAATTCTGAACCAGCTTTTGTGCCCGCTTGACCGGTCGCATTCGCCTTAAGCTAATGATGCTTGCAGTTGCAGCATGGACAGTCCTGAACCCAGCCAACCCGGGCAGGTTAAAAGGAGAACAAAAACTAGGCGAAAGAATTTAAAAGGGAGGAGCTTTACTGCCCTCTGCTCTGTCAAAATTTGACTCACACGCTCACCAGCCTGGTTGTTGGTGAGTGAGAGTGACCGAGTCTCAGTGGCACAATCCCTGCAAAGTTTCCAGGGTGTAGTTGCCACAATCCCTGCAAAGTTTCCAGGGTGTAGTTGCCACAATGCTCCGCAGTCCGCACTGTTCAATGTTCATAATCATGAGAAGATACATCCCTTGATTTGCCTTCGCATGAAAAGGTGTTTTGTATAGTTCTTTTTTCTGAGAAAAAAAGAATGATAAATTAGTGGTTCTTCAATTTCAAAATGTAATAAAAAAGAAGTGAAAATTTTCTTAAATCTTGATGGGAGATTAATTACAATAATAATAATACGCAAGATTGTATAGAGCATAAAGGTTCACACGTATATTTGGACATGTATGGAGTCTCTTGCAGTTGGTACTTGGTACGGCAAGCTATACTTTTAAAGCCTTCTCCAAACGGACCAAACCCAAACATGCCTTCAAAAATGAAAAATAAAAGAGGGAATAATTTGCAGGACTTGTGGTTACTTCCTCTGTCACAAAAAAAAAAAAGTAATCCTACATTTGAAATATTATCCCAAAAAATATAATCATAGACTTAAAATCACCTTTTCTGATGGGACCCACCTATTAAAAATACCTCTACATGTCTAAAAACTATCATACTCTATCTATATATGAGAAGAACATCTTAGAAGACAATTATCTAGAATGATAGACAAGGAGTAAATTAACACTTACACTAATCTTACAAGTTACAACGAAAAGTGAGATTTGTTTTTTTCTCGGATGCCAAACCAGCTCTGTTGCACCAGCCTGTAGATTGGTTGCATACTACAGCAGTATACAAGCGTACGTGTCACACGGAAATATGGTGTGCACGACCCACTCCACTACTACCATCAAGATGTTGCTACGAGCAGCAGCCACCTGCCACAAGAACAGCTCGTGAATGGAAACAAAACAACACTGGAAGACCGATTTAAAAAAACCAGCACCAACAGCAACATGGGAAGAACAGGATTTGAAATGCTCAATCCGGCTTCCACTCGCCTTCTTGTCACATGCTGTCATGCATGGCAGCATTCAGCTCGGCACCACCTGCGGCAGGCAGGCAGAGCTTTTGCTAGTCAACTGTGCCCGCACAGCACCACTTGATGCTAATTATGCCAGTGATGCATGGCCCGGTAGGCCAGCAGTGTATAATGCGTTGTTTATCTTATGAGACAGGCCTGCACTCTGTTTGTCTGCATTCACCAGTTTTGCAAGAGTTTCAGAGAGTTTGAAGAGTAGATGATCAGCTGTTCAGGTCAGGTTATTAACTACTAGTACGTACTACTGAATCTGTGTCCTGAAGTGATGAGTAAGACAGGACTTTCTTGACTCTGATTCTTTGCATCAGGTGGCAGGAAGGTTCAGAGATACTAACAAGATTTGCAATTTTATTTTAATTTCCCTAATTTAAATCCATCACCATCAACCCGGCCAACCAAAACAACTTGCTCATGACTCGAGAGTGGCTTCCAAGTTTCTCCACCCCTGTTCAACCTCTAAAGCAAATCACCAAGAACGTATTCCTCTTATACCCTGCTAATTTTGAGTTAGACCAATGCAATTCCTGCAACACATTTTCCCCTTTTTTACAATTTCCTGCTTGCTTCGAGATCACTACAGCAATCAGTCTAATCTAAGAAACAAAACAAGAGGAGACAAGAAATCAAACAGCGAATAAAAAAATCCAATATCGTGTGTGTTGATTGTTGAAGCAACGTGCAAACCAAATGCGGATCACGAATGGCTTCCCTGCCACCCGCCGGCGACCCAGAGCATCGCCGCTCTAGCCACCGACGGCGGCCTCTCTTCCGCTAGAGACGAGATGCCAACGCCACTGTCACTGGATCCACCTGCCTCGACGTCGCAAGGCTCCTCGCCCCGGCGGTGCCTCTTGCAGCCCGAGGCCATCGCGGGCCACCGGAACGACGCCGCGCGTCTGTCCCCCGCCGCGGGTCCAGTCGGGCGGCGACCGTCCTCCTGTCTCCTGGAGACCGACGCCATCCAGATCTTGGACATGGAGAAGCTGTCCCTGCTGAGGCTCGCGGCGCCGTCGCCGCATCGCCCGTCGGACGCGGCAGCGGCTCCCGTGACGGCCGTCTCCCACGCGCCGGCCTTCTTGGGGCACCCGAGGTCGCACGCCGACAGCGCGTGGCGGCGGCGCGACGACCTGGAGGAGCTCGCGGGCCGCCTCTTCGGGGTCGTCGCCTTGATGGTGACTCGGAGCGCGGCGTGGTCGGCCATGACGTACTCGTAGGACCCCATGGACAGGCACCGCCTCTGCCCGAGACTTCCCCTGCCATTGCCATTGCTGCTGCTGCCTGTGCCGTCGGCCGCGAGGTCCCTGTCACTGGCATTGCCGCCGCCGCCGCCGCCGCCGTCGACGGACCTGAGCTTGCCCAGCTTCACCTCCACGACCTCCTCCACCGCGTCCGCCTTGGGTGACGGTGACTCGTCGCCGCCGTCTCTGGCTCCCGGATCACAATCGCCGCCGTCTCTGGCGCCCGTCTCGGCGGCGGCGAGGCCATAGGACCGAAGCAGGAGCAAGGACGACGACGGGCTGGAGTACCCGGGCTCGTACTCGACGTCGGCGGCGAGGATGCTGCCGCGGCAGAGCGGGCACGTGGAGTGCGAGAGCAGCCAGGCGTCGATGCAGGGCACGTGGAACGCGTGGCCGCACGTCGGGAGCAGCCGGAGCTTGTCGTCGTCGGCGAACTCGCACAGGCAGACCGCGCAGTCGAACGGCTCGGCGTCTTCGCCGCCCTTGGCGGTAGCAGCGGCGGCGACGGCGCGGTAGGGGAAGACGGGGAGCGCGTCGATGAAGGCCTGGTCGACGCCGGCGTCGTGCAGGTGGAACAGCTGCTGGAGCTGGCCCTGAAACGCCGTGGGGCTGCTGCCGTCCGCGGCCTGCGCCGCGGCCACGGCGTCACCGACGCGGCGCCGGCGCCGGCGCGCGCGACGCAGGCGCAGGGGTTGTGCGCCAGCAGGTTGAGCAGGCCGAAGATGAAGAAGACCATGGCCAGGATCGCGATGAGGAGCAGCACCCCCGGGCTCAGCTTCCGCTCCATGGCAGGCGGAGACCCCGGTGCCGGCGGTGCAGGCGAAGCGTCCATTTCTTGTTTCTTGCTTCTCCCCCACAGCAAATGCGATCGCCGATGATGAAGACGACGACCGACGAGGAGGAGGAGGAGCAACGCGGCGTGTTTTTGTCTGTCTATGGGAGACGCCACATGGCGAGCGGGACCAGAAACGACGGTGTGGAGTGTGAGTGGGGCGAGGCTCTGGCCTTTGTTTGGGAGGGGTTGGTGACGGACAGCGTCACACCGACGGCGATGCAACAGAGTGGCAGAGCGGTGATGGTCAAAGAGTTCCTTTGGGTGGGGATCCAAGGATGAGGAGGCTAGTGAAGTCTGCAATCTGCGACAAGATACGGATCTATACATTCAGAATGACAGAATGCAGAAAGCCTGCCCTGCGGGCTGCCGGTGCCGGCACAAGAACTTTCTGCTTGTCCTGATGGACTGATGGAGTAGTTCTCTATATCTAACTGTAAAGCCTGCGGGTAGGAAAAGCCAAAGCAATAGGAGAGCTAGCACTGAGTTATGAATACTCGGCCAGCAGCTTGAGACAAAGACCAAAGAGACACCCATCGTCCTCGTGGTAGCGCACGAACCAGATTGTGCACTGTTGCTGTATTGTCGTGATGGCCCTCCAACCACGGTGCTAATAACGTGTCAACAGTGAATGAACGCTGGCCTTCTTGTCGAAAGCTAGGATCGACAAGGACGACGACAATGCCACAATGGCAGGTCGACGCTGGAGCCAGCACTCAATTAGCAGTACTGTCTGTCTCGGCAGGGTCATCGTGGTTGTGGCCATGTCTCCTCCTGGATCTGCCGCTGTTCCATCGCCGGGGCCGGCGACGAGTCCTGAACTGTGCTGCTTTCCTCTCGCTGCCGGCTACACCGACGGTGCAATCTGCAACAGAGTGGGTTCGGTGATGGACAGCGTCACAGCGACGGTGACGCAACAGAGTGGCAGAGCGGTGATGGTCAAACTGGGGATCCAAGGATGGGGTGGGGGAGCTGAAGTCTGCAATCTGCAACCAGATACTCCTCCCACTCCCAGCATTCAGAATGCAGAAAACCTGCACTGCAGGCTTCCGGTGCCGGCACAAGAACTTTCTGTCTAACTGTAAAGCCTGCGGGTAGGAAAGGCAAAGCAGAGCGAGCTCTGAGTTTTTAAAGAGACTCCAGATCGTGCACTGTTGCTGTATTATCGTCATGGCCCTCCAATCCAACCACGGGGCTAATAACGTGTCAACAGTGAACGGATGCTGGCCTTCTTGTCGAAAGCTAATTAAGCTGGGATCGACAAGGACGATGCTGGAGCCAGCACTCAATTAGCAGTACTGTCTGTCTCGGCAGGGCCATTGTGGCCATGTCTCCGGCTGGATCTGCCGCTGTTCCATCGCCGCCGGCGACGAGCCCTGAACTGTGCTGCTTTTCCCTCGCTGCCGGCTACCCTCCCTACCGCCGGCTGGGGCAGGCTAGTGAGAGTGGCTCCGCAGTCACGTGGGCCGTGCGTTAGTTAATCTTGGACAAGGCCTACCACCACGTCGGCGGGGTCGGCCCACGGGCTAGATCAGAGTTTGCCGAGCCCATACCACCACCACCCACCGACGACGAAGATTCTTCAGTCCTTTCGTTTCACAGGAGGGGAAACTGAAAACTTGCCCAGTTTGGCTCGTCTCCTACCTGGTACCTGCCATTGCCCACAGTGAACCCCTGTGATCTGCTATTGTAGGCTGCTACTCTCGTTTGGCCATCATCCAAACCGGCAGAAGCAGAATCCTTAAATCACTTCATCCATGGTCAAGACCATGTGCAGATTCCGCCCTGATTGGCAATGTCAGATGGCCAGACCCCCAGAGCATGCATCACATGGAAACAAACAGACAGAGGCAGGATCGTGGTCCACACGGACCACAGGCTCATCAGGTACCATCACGTTTCTTTCTCCCGGTTCGCTGTCGCCAAACTGCCAGCAAAAGGCACAGGAAAACATCCCTTGGATCGGACAGACAGACACAATTAAACCGGGTCCATTTAGCTGACTGAAAGCACAGCTTGGTCGAGCTCGTCAAAAGGTATCCATTTAGCTGACTGAAAGCACGCTCACTAGCTAGCAAAAACACACTAAGTCACTGTCACTCAGTGGTATTTACATGCGTGGTGTTGGATATCTATGTATGTGATACTCTGCTGGGTAAGCATGTGTCGTGACCAATGGTGCACCGTGCCGGCACATGAAAAGATGCAGGCTTCGTCTGTGGAGGGCAATGAAGGGAGCAGCAAAGCAACAGCACGAACGACATACGGGCACAGGCCCAAAGTGCTTGTGTGTTGGGAGGCAACGCAAAGACGGAGGGATCCAGCGCGCTTTTGTTTCTGTTGCGTTGCTGTTGGGTCTGCAGGGGAAAAACCCGGCGTCATGATCGTGACCTGTTCTGCAGACGTAACATAGTACAACTTTTCTGTACAGCGCACAAATTAAAGGGGTTAAGGCTTCTGTTAATTCAGTTTATTTATTACTCATTCCATTGCGCATGCAGTACATCTTTTAGTTTCACGATGATATAAGCAAATGGACCGTTGACATTTGCCTTACACTATAATGCCAGTTACATTAATCCCAGTTACATTGACATAGTTTTAATGGACATTTTAGTTGCACCTGTTACATTGACACAGAGTGTCCTTTGACATTATAGCGTTATTGCGACACTATGCGACAACATTGTACTGTATGATGTAGTGGTATTGTAGCGTGCTATTCCACCTACTCAAGCATGGGCCACAACATCTTACATTAGCATGCTGGTTAAGGAAGACTTCCACGCCTCATGTTGTCATACAATTTACAAAATATGATAGCATCGTCTCCTACAAAGGAACGCGGGATGCAGCAGCAATACATCAATTCTCAAGGGACCGAGACCCAAGCCGCATGTGGAGGATTCTTTCGTTTCCTCTCTCACCGTGTAACCCTCCTCACCATCAATAAGGGGCGGTAAGGGTCTCTTCCCCCAAAGAGGCTCACAATCTATTTGTGATCCTGCAACAAATAAACATGGAACCCTCATGCTCAAAAACACAATTGAAAACCATCCAAATGAGACGCAGGGGCATAGGGCACGCTATCTTAACCAATATAAATCTTGAGTCTAAGTGCTAGCCATGCGAAGCACAAAGTTACTAGTTAACATGCTGGTATTCATGTTGCGAAATGTCAACAAGAGACAAGATGAGTTTCATGAGCATAGATAGAAGATGTTAGTAGCTGGGTGGCATTGATCGTATGCATAATAATAGGAAAGATGTCCAAATGCTTGGAAGGGCTAACTCACTCGGGCACAGTCTTTATTTAGCGCGTGCCGTTTCAGGTTCTGAACCCATGGTTTTTAACTGCCACTTTCCTTCCCATGAATATAACTCATTTTCTTGCATACTTCCTTCGTCCTGCAATAGAGTGTATTCTGGCTTTTGGGAGTTGTCCTCAAATGTAATGTATTCTATAGGACAAAAGCCAATCACCATTAATCACTTTGATAACAAAGTTTGATTAGGAAATAAAATGAGGGTACATGCGTATTTTATGTTCTATGTTCCCTCTTAATTTATCTTAGAATTCCTAGAGTATATTTATTGTATTACAAGACAGAGGGAGTATCGGCTTCTTAACCCCGCTCTTTTGTGACGGGAGGACTATCCATAAATATCTCTAATTTGTTCATTCCTTTGATTAGTTTTCTGATTGACTTGTATATATATCAACAAATGAGGGTGCAATAACAATCCCTGTTACTTGTTTCAACATAAATATCAATGTCACAACCCAGTCTACTCTTACTGCATGATAACGGGCACTATCTTGCTCATGGAATACACCAAAAAATGGGCTGCATTTGTGAACCCAATATCTTATATGTCCGCGCGTCACTAACAAGGATAGTTATATGCATATATAGGAACAAAAATAAGAAGAAAAAAGGATACTGATTGAGCACTAGCTTGGTGTGTATTACATCTGATTTTGCATTTTGATATGGCAAATTCATCTATGCGACGGATGCCAATTCGAGAATATTGTGCTATTTTGCGTTGTACTTCATAATAACAAGATAGTTGAAGATGAGAAGGAAAAAAAAGACAACATTAAAGAGAATCTTTATTCTAAATAAGCTGTCAAGTAATTCTCCTTCGAAGGATGCGTTTCGTTTGAAAGAGTGCCCTACAAAAATGGTGATATTATTTGAGATCCGTTGGCTCATTTACGGCTTAACGAGGACTAGTGGGGCACATTCAGAATAAGTTTGGCTGCAGCGAAATATTTCTATAGTTTAAGGATTATATTATATGTAATCATTTTATAACGGGTGTCGGCTGGGTTCAGGGCCCTGGCGCCGCTTCTGGCGGTGGCCCTGCTACCTTAGGTAGTTCTGGGGGTTGTTTCTCTAGCTTTGGGCAAATTTGTTTCGCGAGTAGGTACGACACTCGAAGCTCCGCCGTTTAGCCGGCGCCTTGTGTCTGTGTGTCGTCCGGCGATCGGGGGCCACCTTGCCCTTCGATTAGCCGGATTGTGTAACAAAACTCTATTCTCTACTTAATGAGCCACGTGCCAAGAGCACGACTTCGAAAAAAAAGATTGAAGATATCTAGCATATTCTCCTTGATAATGTTATACTTGCCAGTATGAAACTACAAGTATGTGAAAGATGGCCACATGCAGTACTCTATGTTTATTTACGACTGTAATCATGCTTGTGCTAATACTTGAATGCCAACGTATCCTATGCAAACTAGGTAAGCTGTGCAAACTTGCAAACTATCGATCTGGGCTCTAGGATGATCATCCGATGATTGTAGAGAGAGGTGGGGTAATTTTGCGAAATAACGCCCGCCAGCCTTGTGGTAATTGTGGTTTTTTTTTTCCAAAAGACCCCCGCCCTCAGTCTCGCTCGTCTCCCTCCGTCTCGCTCCAGTGGCGACCGCCGCCGCCCGGTGGAGGAGCCGACAACGTGATCTCGATTCGTTTTTTTTTTTTTGCCTTGAATGGAGAGGAGAGGTAGGGCGAACCTGAAACCTGATTGATTTTGCTGCCGCAGCGTGCTGCACCGAGGGGCGAGCAAGTACCAGGAGATCGTGCGAACCTGAAACGTGATTGATTTTGCTGCCGCGGCGTGCTGCACCGAGGGGCGAGCAAGTACCAGGAGATCGTGCTCCTCGACACCAAGCATTTTGGCAAGGTACGTACTTCGATCGATCGACGATTGATCTCACATCCTTCTGCCGTTCTCTTCTCTGTTTCTTGCAGTATGTGAATCTGATCCCGGTCGCGAGGTCCCGACGGCGGGCGAGGTGGCGGGCGAGGCGGCAGGCGAGTTCTCCACCGGGCGGCGGGCGAGTCCCGGCGCGAGTCCTGGCGGCGGCGGTCTCTCGCCCCACGGCGGTCACGACTCACCCGTAACAGAGCGAGATGGAGACGAGCGAGACGGAGGGCGGGGGTCTTTTGGAAAAAACCACAATTACCACAAGGCTGGCGGGCATTAATTCGCAAAATTACCCCACCTCTCTCTACAGCCATCGGATGATCATTCTAGAGTCCAAATCGATAGTTTGCAAGTTTGCACAGCTTACCTAGTTTGCATAGGATACGTTGCCTACTTGAATTAAGTATTAGTTTGAATGGCTATATAGTTCGCATAGTTCATTATTTGACCACTGCAAGGATCACATGTTACAACTGGTCTTTGGACAGTAAAAGCTGAGGTGCCTTTGAAAGTGGGACATGAAACTCGAGTCCCAGGTCCGACTGCTCTGCTGTGTCTCCCCCAACTCCCATGGCCACGGCGCCACTCTGAAACGAGGCACCGCCGGAATGGAGGGAGGAAGGAAGGAAGGAAGGAGCCTCTACGGCGATCGAGCATAGAAGGAAGAGCGCAGTACATACTCGTGTGTCGTCTTCAACTCCAGCACCAGCAGAGCTAAAAATAGACGGGGCTAAATTACAGGGACCTCCATCAACATCGCCGAGCCCTGAAAAGCACACAGCACCAAGCCAACAATGGCTATTTATAACATCTCCCCTTTCTCTCTCCTCCCCTCCTTAGTCCTTGGCGCGCGCCGGCCGCCTCCCGCGCCATCGTAGTGCCATGCCATTGCCGAGAAGACGATCTTGCAACGAACGCGCATGCAAGAACGATCGTCATCACATTCACATAGAGGAGGAGGTGGAATCGAAGACCTGATCCCTGTTTAGACGACGGAAGAGATCGGCGATCGAGGCCTGCAAATAAAAGCTCTTTGATTGCATTGGCCACCGCCGCCGGAGCAGGCTGCGGCGGTGCGGGTGGATCGGTCGCATGCGAGGAGGATGCGAGTGCTGGAGGAGGACCTGTACCCGTCGACGCCGGGGAAGGTGAAGGTGGAGCGTGCGGGGGCGATGACGACGAGCCGGCACCTGCACCGCTGCTTCGCGTCCACGGGGACCATGTTCCTGTGGGCGCTCTTCCTGGTGGCCATGACGGCCACGTACCTCAGCGTGCACTCCTTCGTCGACACCTCCTCCCGCTACTTCGCGGCGTCCTGGGGCGGGTTGCACTGGGAGCGCCAGATCCGTGCGTCGGCGTCGCCGCGGCGGCCGCCGGGGTCCGCCGAGGGCGCGGGGCTCTCCGTGCTCGTCACGGGCGCGGCGGGCTTCGTGGGCACGCACTGCTCCCTCGCGCTCCGCAAGCGCGGCGACGGCGTCGTGGGCATCGACAACTTCAACTCCTACTACGACCCGTCCCTCAAGAAGGCCCGCCGCGCGCTGCTGGGCTCCCACGGCGTGTTCGTCGTGGAGGGCGACATCAACGACGGCCGCCTCCTGGCCAAGCTCTTCGACGTCGTGCCGTTCACGCACGTGCTCCACCTCGCGGCGCAGGCCGGGGTGCGCTACGCCATGGAGAACCCGGCGTCGTACGTGCACTCCAACATCGCCGGCCTCGTCTCCTTACTTGAGGCGTGCAAGGACGCCGACCCGCAGCCGGCCGTCGTGTGGGCCTCGTCCTCCTCCGTCTACGGGCTCAACGACCGCGTCCCGTTCTCGGAGGCGCACCGCACCGACAGGCCGGCGTCGCTGTACGCCGCCACCAAGAAGGCCGGCGAGGAGATCACCCACACCTACAACCACATCTACGGCCTCTCCGTCACCGGCCTCCGCTTCTTCACCGTGTACGGGCCGTGGGGACGCCCCGACATGGCCTACTTCTCCTTCACGCGCAACATCCTCCAGGGGAAGCCCATCACGGTGTACAGGGGCAGGGACCACGTCGACCTCGCCCGGGACTTCACCTACATCGACGACATCGTGCGTGGCTGCCTCGCGTCGCTCGACACGGCAGGCCGGAGCACCGGCACCGGCGGCAAGAAGCGCGGGCCGGCGCCGTACCGGATCTTCAACCTCGGGAACACGTCGCCCGTCACCGTGCCCACGCTGGTGTCCATCCTGGAGAGGTACCTGCGGGTGAAGGCCAAGAGGAACGTGGTGGAGATGCCCGGCAATGGCGACGTGCCCTACACGCACGCCAACATCAGCATGGCAAGGGAGCAGCTCGGGTACAAGCCCACCACCAGCCTGGAGATGGGGTTGAAGAAGTTCGTCAGGTGGTACCTCTCCTACTACGGATACAACAGGGGAACGCATACCTTCAGGAATTCATGATGATCAATCAGTGATGTGATTATCGCTTTGTCGCGCCTTCCACTCTTTCTCTGATCACAGATGGGAAATTTTGTTTTGGCTTTAGACAAGTCGGGGATGGAAATGCGAGGAAGAATAGAATTCTGTTGTAGTTGGGTGAGGAGAGGAGGGAACAGCGACAGAGCGATGAAATGGAGGGGGTGATGTGATCCCCTTCATTCTGTATTTTCTTCTGTAAATTGTATCAATTATATAGAGTTATTCTTTCTTTCTCAAAAATTACTCATCATCACATATAACAATAGCGACTTTGGGGATCTTATTAGGCAAACAGACAGGCCACTTAACAGGTGACTGAAACAAAGACAGGAGCTGATGTTACCTAACACAATGGTGTGACAGCATCCTTTGAGCAGAGACTGCATTACTACATTATAATTCCATCTCAATTTAGATATCTAATGAGTATCCTACTTCCTGACCTCTACAGATTTTTTTGCAGAGAACATGACTCCCAACAGAGAAGCTAAAGCTTCGATTCAGATAACCTTGGCATATGAGGTTTTCACACAAACATTGGAGCAATTTTATTGACATAGATTTTGATTTTAGAATGAACCCAGAGAAAAAACTTCTGTGCTCATCCCAATTTTCACAATGGCCTCAGTGATGTCACCGTCTTCCAAAATAGGCAGTGATTCCTTTGAATCGGTGGTTCACGTAGTTCTCTTCACTCTGGAATGATCAGAGATCAGACAGGTCGTGAAACACAAAAGTTGACTCGAAATGCTGCAAGTTTGAGAAGAGAATTAAGAATAACATACCTCAAAATCTAAGGGAGGGCAAGACAGCCAGGAAAGTTCCTCCACTTGAGTCACGTCCACGGTCCGCGGCAAGAACATCATGATGTTAGGAGCTATTTTCTGAGCTGCTTGGAATGTCACATACCTACACACAAAGTCGTAAGGTTGTTAAGACGCTATTGTTCTGAGAACTCTTGATTCTTATTATGTTTTCATCTTGATTACCATCCAATTATAGATGTATATATATACAGTTTCACATTGCATTTTTGTGAGCCAACTTTGATGGTCATTGCTACAGAGTTGCAGTGCAAAAATATACAGGCTGCCTATCAGTTATCAGGATTTCACTGCAGAGCTGAAAACATGATTCTCATTTCTATCTTTCAGCAAGGGCAAACAAAGCAAACAACATACCCGTCTTTCGGCTTCAGCATATCAAGGGTGTAAACTGGAGCTTGAATGTATGATGGCCCTCCCCAGGGTGGTGAAAGGAATACCAGATCAGCCTGGTGGCATTGAGGCAATCAATCAGCAAATAACTTGAAAGCTGAAATAACTGCACATTCTTGTTTATAGTGACAGTATGGTCAGGTGTCAGGCTACAGATATGAGTATATGACATGAAAGGTTCAGGAATCTGGCCAAAGCTCGGTCGGTTGGTCACATTGAGCTTTAACAAACTGTGACGATCTTTCAGTCTCTTTAGCTGCACTGAATTTAGCAGACAATACCTTGAGGAAAGGCGCCAGGCGGAAGAAGTCACCAACTATGAATTCGATCCTGTCCTCGACGCCGTACACCCTCGCGTTGTGCGCCGCCAGCTCCACCTTTCGGGGATCCATCTCCACGGCGACCACGAAGCAGCCCCTGCGGCACGGCAGCACGAGGCGTGGCGCGGACGGAGTTAGTTTCCGTAGCAGGGGATGAGAGGGCACGGGAGATGAGATAGCGTTGTAGCCGTTCACGTACCTGGCGGCGAACTGGATGGAGTTGCCGCCGCACCCGGCGAAGGCGTCGACGACGAGGTCGCCGGGCGCGGCGCGGGCGGCCTGCGACGCCGCGATGGACTCCGGGGTGGCGGAGTACCAGCCCTCGGCGTCCATGCGCACGCCGCGGTCGTAGAGGTTGAAGAGGCTGTACCGGTGCGCCCAGTACTTGCCCGCCACGGCCGCCTCGGAAGCGGAAGCTTCGGCGGCGGCGGCGTCGGGGCTCCGTGCCTCGACGTCCTGCTCCTGCTTTTCTTCATCCGCCGCCCTGAGGCTCTTGGGCTCCCTGTGTCTCACGACCTTGCGGGTAGGCTTCGCCGTGCGGCGGCCGGTTTTGGGTGTGGTTGCGCCGAGAAGGCGGAGGAAGCGGTGGTGGATCCTCTGGAGGAGCCTGACGGCGTGGGCGCCGCGCCGCCTCCGGGCCTCTGGCGCGGCGGCGGCGGCGGCGATTCTTTTCGCCATGCTGGCGGGACGGCGGGCCCTCGATGCTTCAGATACGAATTTTGAAGGCCGCTAGTTTCAACTTCGGCTGTTTTCAGCTTAGCGAGGGAGTCAGGGAGACGTCCAAAGAACAGAACGAGATTTAGAAGGCCAACGCAATGGAATCAACGAAGAGTACAAATTTGATATCTCAATGTTTCTTACATATTCAAAATTCTCGATGTAATTCTTATATAGTTGCTTAAGAAAAGATGGGAATAGAAAATAGCTGGATCAGCTCACACGCGGCAGTTCAATTACAACATAAACAACAACATATACTTTGAAGGAGACGAAACTCCAGACGTACAGATTTCTTAACGTTTTACATCCCTGGTGTGCGATTAGATATGTGGGGTTCGTTGGGTGCAGAGACGTGCCGACATCCAAAAAAAAAAAAAGACGTGCCGACATCCTTCGCCGGTTCCTTTGCAGATCTGGGGCTTAGAGTGACCACGAGAACGACCATGGGTATGTGTGTTTGAAAGGTTCTGCATAAGATATGTGGTAAGCTCCTTAGCAGGTCCAAGAGTCCACAAAGATCATGGATGAAGAAAAGCCAGCAATCAGGACATCAAAAATTGCAAAGAGAACTTACTGCAGGTAAAGTAGAATTGTTGCTTCCAAAGAGGACAGAAATGTAGCAGAATGCCAGGAATTAATGGTTAATGCAGTATGAGCCTCACAAGTACTTGGATATCCAAGGAAGATCTGGGGATTCCTTGAGGGCAAATGTCACATCATCACTGTCAACCGAGAACGAGGTATTAGATCACGAGCAAGAGAAAGTAGGTTTAGACTGATGTTTGGCTTTTGATTTAAAAGGTTCTTAATGCTGTTTCCAAAAGCTGACCTTGGATAGTTCAGCTGCAGCTTCTGCAACTTGTGCTTACTACCCTCTTCGCATAGGATGATCTTGCTTTCACCAAGCTTGCAGCTGCGGATGGAACATGTACAAAAGTTACTGATAGAGCACCGAACTAAATCAAAAGAGTAAATAAAAGTTACAAGAAATGAGAAGTGATGGAACATCAGTACAAAGCATCAGTGGTTCTATCTCGTTAGACAAGAATGAAATGTCACAGGTGATGAAAATGTCCAACAACAGGAGAATTTTCACAAGTAACTCCAAGCTAGCTAAAAGCAACAACTGCATTTAGAAAAGCTATGCCAGTTGGGTCACCTTGAATAATGCGTGGTTCAAGTTTACAAATTCCACAAATCTTCAGCTCAAAATGTCAATACACGAATGATGCAAAGGATGCAATAGCAATTGAAGTGGATGTCCGGCTGAAGCATGCACTAGTCCTTATAGCCATTGCTTTCAATAATATTTACTACAAAACTACTACCTGTTCTTTGGGACAGGTGGTATGATACATGCAAATGCTAGGGTTGGAAGTTGTAATAGAACATGGTAATTTAACTGCATTTGCTATGGCACACAGGAGCAGAGGCAACACCATCACTAGCCACATTACACATGATGGTATGTGTACATGAACTCATGGAGTCAACTGTATGTATAAGGAACTTGAAAACAGTCTCAACTATTGGAAGCTACACACATTAGATTGGATTAGCATACCAAATTTTCACGAGTGTGTCGTAACCAGGAACTAGTTCTCTGTTGACATGGCACCAGGAGAAAACTGTTGTTGCTAACTACAGAAAAAGAAAAATACCTCGTTAGATTTCTTTAGAAGCACCCATACTAGTATTATGTGCATGGCCCCAAACAAGCAGGACATAAACAAGAGCAGTACTGTTAACATCTTGCCACTATGAAACTTCCAAGGTAAGCATGAAACAGTTCATTGCATGCCTCAGTACACATGGAAACTTAATCAGATATGAAGCTAGTTGTGGGGGGGGGGGGGGGGGGGGAAGCAGTGTACGAAAGTATAATTAAGACTGGATGATAATCATTGAAATGAGCAATACAGTGAAATAATACTGCACTTGCAATAGTCCCATCCAGTTTTACAGTTTCAGCAGGGTAAGATAGAAAAGAAAAAAAAATAGCTAATGGAAATAAGGGACTGCCTAAAAAATGAACAAGGGAGTCTAAAGCCTGAATAAAATCTGGAAGTCCAACAATACATTGTCAAGAAAAGTTTAGCCATAAGAAAAAGAATGTCAGCAAAACAGAGAAAATCCCAAATGAACAATTTGTAAGGTAGTTTTTGGTCCGGCATCTGCATACCCTACTGCCAGCATGGGGTGAGAGCCACAAGGGGTCATGCCAGACATAACTGACGCTAAAAATTTATGTACCAATGTAACTCATTCTAAATATTGGGTTTGAGTCAACATCATGGCACATAGGCAATTAAGCATGTAAGCCTAAATCCATCTGTATACTCTGACTCCTGGGCTTGGCAAGGACTTCTTTTATTTCCAGCAACAGAATTAAAAATCAGAAACATAGGGGCTAAGAAGTAAAAAAACACAAAAGATAATCCAACTCACCTTATCAAACATTATTTCACCTAGTCCACTTTTGTACAGCTCATGAACTAAGGCAACCAATATAACTTTTCCGAACTTTGGGCAATTTTTCATCACCTGTAAATAAAGAGACAAAAATGTTGCAGAGACCCAAATAATGACGAGTGGTCAAGTTACTTTAATAATTGATCTGGTGATGGGTACAAGCTCGCATAAAATGCACATTGTCAACTCACTTGAATATGTGGTGCCTGGAAGACTTCCTGAATTGCTGCTTCTATGTCATCCATGGAAACAACACCGTCACCTACAAGTATCGGATTCGTGTTCAGTGAGATTATATGCAAGTTGGAATTTGACCCAAACAATGGAAGGATGAAGTCGTAAAACCATAACACAAATGGTGGATTTGTACTGGTGGTCGAGGTTTATGTGACCATAAATATAAAATAATCCAGTGTACACACTTTTTCTTCAATAGCTAATTCCAACACAACTGTACACAGTTTGCAGAAACAGTACTCTGTGCAGATTGTCGAGATTGTTTAACACGGTAGTCTGCAAATTCTGCTGCCCGTCTACAAATCTCTAAAGCTCGCCTAGCATCACCTGACATAGCAGCTACCTACAAGCAAAGACAAGTAAATGAAGTCCAACCCGACATTACAATAGAAAATGGCATAATCTTCGTACAAGTTAATTAGTGACAAGTGAGGGACATAAATTGACGGCCATTTAAAATTATCTGTTTCCACAGGAATTAAATTGATCTCTGCAATATGAACTCATTTAGTGTTGTCCCTATGTTTATTATGAATTACATGTTGGCTAAAATACGGTCAATATTTCTAAAGTTTGACCATTCAGTTTGCAAAAATGAATATCACATGCAAATATTTGTCTTGAATAACACTTTCAAAATCTCATGCATTTATTAGATGTTATAACTCATCTTAGAAGAAATGGTATGGTCAAAATTGCACCATGAAAACTATAAAAAACAAAAAAAAAAAAATCATGTGTTTTTCCACCAGAGGAAGTACTAATATTTTACTTTGATTTGATGCCTAATACAAGTATCATGAGTTCATTTATATTCAACCATAACATGAACTTATCACCTCCTGTGTTCCAATGAAACCTCAAAAATGGTGGAATGATGCAGAGAGTAACAGCTATGGATAAAAAGACATCGCAGCAAACATAGAAACATGGTATTGCAAGGCAAACCTTTCTAGAAGCAAATTCAATAGCCTGTTCCTCGAAGGCATCAATACCCTTTAGTCGGCTTGTTATAATTTCCTGCAGTTGCCTATAATTGTATGGACCAAAACACAGCCGTTGGATACCCATCCGACTTGATATACGAGGCAATAATTTTTCTGGAAGATCCATTGTGTTTGCTATACCTGCACCCATAGCAAAACAGACAAGGGGTTAAGTAAAAGGTAAGATTAAAATCACATGTCAAAATAAAACAATAGTTAGTTACCTATAACAACTAGATTTGAATTTGGTTTGGTGGGCCAATCAAGAATGTTATACAGCACCTGATAAGAAAAAATACCAGTGTCAAATGATAAGAAAACAAATGATAACACCAAACAGTAGTTTATGTATTAATCTTCCTGGTATAAAACCTATGAACAAAATAAACAACTATAATTCTGGATTGAACTATTACCGATTGGTTCCTTGTCAAAAGAAGATCAAGCTCATCAATGAGCAAAATAATTGGTTGGTTTGCTTGCTTTCCAATTTTAGTGCCACCTGAAAAATGTTCTGTTAAATAGTGAAGAGCCTTTTTCCACCCAACCCTATTCCCACTCAACTGTTCATATACAACCTGCATATTTCAAAAATGAATACACGAATTACAATTCTTTCATGAGGATTACGTGCCAACTACAGTTCAGTAGGGCAGATTTATTTATCATTAGGCCACAGAGCAGAAGTACCTTGTAGATATTCTCCGGAGTTGCTAATTTAAGACCATTAATTTCAATAAAACAATACGGCCTCAAAGTTCCAGAATCAAATTCAGATCTCAGCCTCCTCATAACCGCAAGTACACTCATAGTCTGTAGGTTGACAAAACAGATGCAGAAAATTTGGTTTAATGTTTAACCACTGCAGATGATATAAAACCATAAAAGCACCCACAAAAAGATAGCCTTACCTTGCCAGTACCAGGTACACCATGTATATATAGGCAGCGTCCTAGGCATTGGTCATTGCAGATAGCATCCTTTACAAATATAGATATCTCCTCCATTTCTCTGAAATGAGACTTCAGCTGAGTAGCAGTTTTTATAAAACAGGCACAACATTCAGTCAGATGAATAAACATACTTATCCCTGCAAGGCAATGACTTAGGAAGAGTTGCCAATAACAGGGTTGCTTTTGCCTTCTCCAGCTCAGTCTTTTGGTGGCACCGAACATGCTCAGGAATCTTTCGTATCCCAATTTTTTGGAGGCCATATATTCTACCTTTCCTTGAATTCTATTTATAAATATGTCATTTCAGTAAAGAGAAACAAAACAGAAGATGAAGAGGGCAGAGAAGGATTGTTACCGCTGCCAATGCATGTGATTGATTCCTTCTGGCAGAGAAACATGATGTAGGTTCTTCCTCCTCATCATACTCTGAATCTTCATCAGTGTCACTGTTATAATCATCTCCGGCATTGTAAGGCTCATCATTGGGATCTTCCTTTGTCTACAAGAAATGAGTAGGAACAAACTAAGTCACTGGGAAATCGCAATGGTGTCAAAGCTTCAAAGAAGACTGTTTTGCATCTCAACAGTTCACATGCATACCTCCAGCTCATCATCAATATCTGCCAGACGCTTAAAATTATGCCAATGTATATCATACTCATATTCACAATAAAATACATCATCTCCATCATTAGCATCCCTAAAGTCTTTGGGGCTCAGTACAGAACAATGTCTAAGGATTGTTTCCATCTGCACAGGCCATAAGCACAAACAACTCAAGACAACAAAAGGACAAGCAAAGAAAAATTGTGAAAGAGACAACTATACAGAGAAGACAATGATCACCTCAATGTCTCCAAGATCATTGGTACGATACAGCTCTCTTCTCAAATTATGTGGCTGCCTTCCTGCTGCAGTCTCTTCAGGGATAATGTACCACCTGACCTTTGCCCAGAACATGCCATCAGGCTCCCTCCATAAACTGTTACAGATAACAGCACCATTCAGTAAACTCACAAACAGTGCATTAAGTGTTAAGCATCATGGACAGATGTAAAGTGTATCTGGTTACATATTGAGGAAATGAGGAACATCTACCATCACAGATTGTTTTTTTCACAATTTTTGAGAAACAAAAGTAGAGGATGAAGAGGCAAGCCTCAGTATAGAACAACAATACCTTGCAAACAAACCTGAATGTTACAACTAAGGATGAAATTCTGTACATATCACTCAGTATTGAAACACACAAAGTCACAAACCATGAATAGGACAAATTATTGCCTAGATTATAACACTGCAAGTTAGTTCAGCAGGTCAGGAACCAGTAACAACCAGTAAGGGGTAAGCACCTTCCAGTTCACAAATAATCAACTATAAACAGTTGTTATGTAGTATAAGAAAAAAAATTGCTAGGCTGATTTTCAGGAATTCGTGGCTCACCACCTGAATTTCGAAACCCAATGCAATGCCAAAGCCTCACTGACCTCTCGATGCGTGCAGCCCACAGATCGCTGGAAAGGAGCTTCTCCCTGGCGGTCCTCGCGATGCGCTTGCCCTCAGGCGGCCTGGGCCGCTCGACCACCTTCCCGGCGCGCTCGGCCTCGCAGTACGGACACGCCCAGTCACCTTCAGGTACCCTCCGGAGCGGCGGTCGCACGCAACGCAGGTGGAACCCGCCGAGGCACGCGTCGCACTCCACCATGACCCCGCCGCCGGTGCGGAAGCACACGCGGCACTCCTCCTCCTCGGGCTCCTCCGCGTCAGACGCCGCCTCCTCCTCCCGCCGCTTCACGTACACGTCGTCGCCGACCTCGAACTCCCCGCCGTCGTACACCACCTTCCGGTAGTACGCCCGCTTCCTCGGGTGCCGCCTCTGCCGCTTGGGCTCGCGCTGAGCGGGGGTTTTCGGTGACGGCGACGGCGCGGCGCGCTTGCGCCTGGGGGTGGGGGTAGGGGTCGGCGTGGCCTCCACCTGCGCCTCCGGGGCGGCGGCTTTGGTGGGGGTCTCGAGGAGGCGGCGCGAGCGCCGGACGGCGGAGGGCGTCGCCGGAGACGTCGGCGCCGGCGAGGCCGCCGATTTGGGCTTCCGCCCGGGCGTGCGCTTGGACGGGGTGCAGAGGTCCATCCCGGACTCGGCGGCGGGCTTCGCCGGCGAGGATCTGAGCTTGGATTTTGCCCTGGAGGGGGTGGCGGAGAGATCCATTTCCGGGTCTCGCCGGAGACGGCGAGGGGTGAGAGGCGGAGGAAGGGGGGAATGTTGATTTGAAATGGACGGGGCGGATGGGAGGGACGGTGTTAGGGTTTCGGCCGTTTGGCGCCCATTCGCGCTCGGTTTTGGCATTTTTGTAAATTGCTCCTTCTTTTTTATGGTAATAACAAGATTGGACCTACCATCCGTGGACCTACGAACGGAACGCATTCGAGGTCACGTGCAGCAGTCCGTGCTACACCTGAGCAAATTGAGCCTGGCCTGACCCGGCCCGCAAGCCCGGCCCGAGCCCGATGGGTTTTGGCCCGCTCACGAACCTTACTGGACAGGGCCTGGACACAGATTTTGCAGCCTGCAGAATTTTTTTTTGCCCGAACCCGGCCCGAAATATTGTTTTTATCAATTTTACACTATAAAATACGCGGGCGGCCCGCCCAAGCCCGAGCCCGGCCCGAAAAATGAAGCCCGATCAGGCCCGTGGGCAGTTCATGGGCAGGATTTCATCATCCAAAAAAGCCCGAAAAATTTTCGGCCCGCAAAATGCTCAGGTCTAGTCCGTGCTCCCGTTCCGCTTCCCTGGCGTTGTGGAAGGCGGGGCGGGGCGGGGCGGAGTTCTGTAGGCGGCCCTCAGGGCCGGCTACTGCCGCGCCGGGCCGGGCACGGTAACAGTGGCGACCGCACATCGTGGTGATTCAACTATGTTGGGTTTCGTCGGCGCTCCGATAGGATGGACATGGATGTCGAGGAGGCCGAGCATCGAGGGTCGTTTTTTTGGCGTTGTGGAAGGCGGGGCAGTGTTCCATGGGCGGGGGCAGCCGCGTGGCCGGCCGTCAGGACCAGCTACCGTCGCGTCGTGGCCGAGCATGGTAACAGCGACGACCGCACATCGCAGCGATTCGGCTATGCTGGGGTTCCGTCGGCGCTCTGGTAGGCTGGACATGGATGTCGGGGAGCCCGGGCATCGGGGTCGTTGGGAGAGCCGATTTTAAGGCACTTTAGGGTTGTTTGGGAGAGAACACTCAAAATGTCAACTCATTCTAGTGGGGATTGCGAGAGAATCACTTCTTCATTTACACTAGGAGGCTAGGAGCTAAAAAAAGATTCATCCTACTTTCTAATATATTGTTGTGGGGATCAACAAAGGGCTCGTTTAGATCCCCGATTCGGGGTGAACGAAGTTTGCACAGTGCTCCCGCGAGCACTGTAGCAATTTCGTTGTTTTGTGGTAATATTTGTCCAAATCTTGATTAATTAGTCTCAAAATGTTCGTCTCGCAAAGTACAATAAAACTGTGCAATTAGTTTTTGATTTCATCTACATTTAGTACTCCATGCATATGTAAACATTTTGATGTGATGGGGAATAGGCAGATGAAGTCTTGCACGACAAGATGATCCATGTTAACTCATTTGCAAAAGCAAGGCTAGACTTGCTGAAGAAGCTAAGCCAAAGGAGGTCTTAATTGTCGAATGTAGACTAGGGTATGGTATGGTGGTGTTCCCTGCTACAGCACAAAAAGGTAAAAAGCAACAACAAGTACAACAAATAGCAATATAACACGGCCTATGGGTCTTTGTCCAATTTTGTAAGATGAGAGATATATACACAGTGACGGAACTAGGGGGGAGCCAGCAGGGGCCGTGCCCCCCCCCCCCCAATGCATGGTAGGTTTAATATTTTTAGTTAAAAAACTCAATCTTTTTACTCATTTTTAGTTAAAAAATTCATCTTTTTACTCTTTTTAAATTGAAAAACTATGATTCTAGTTAAAAATAGTGTATTTTTTTTAAAAAACTGTTGAAACGTATTATTATATAAATTTTGTCATAGTAAAAAATGCGATCACATTTGTTCGGCCCCCTTAATCATGATCGCTGGTTCCGTCACTGCATACACACATACACATCGGATTTCTACACATCATGAAAAGACTAAGCCTGCATATAATGAAATAAACACATTGGACAGTGTTTGGAGGTGTTATCTAATATCGGTATTCCAAATGCGTGGAGCAACGATGATGATGATGATGGACCACATATAGTATACCATAAACAAGACCGATCTCAAAAGTGGAAGTCCACCAAAACTGAACAAACGGTTCGCCGACAGCTCGACAATATTTCATTTTGAATGTCACAACTCTTTCATACAAAGTGCGATTGAGAAGAACGAGTACACGATACAAAGCTTAGCTGATCAGCTTTCAAATGGATTTGGTCCTGTCTCAATATCACATCGATAAAGCCTCCAAACATAACAAAAGTCGCTTGATATTTACTAACCTAGTAAGTTGAGGCACACACTGAAGAGCTCGAATGAGATGGACAATATGCCGATAAATCCATGTCACTAATTTTTCAAGCTCCTAAACATACTCAACGTGAAACTCAAGTTAGTATAAGAAATAGTTTACAACTTAAAACCAAACAAGAAGACGCGTCTCCCTCCGTCACTAAAAGATTGTCGCTATGTTTTTTGAGAAACAAGTTTGACCAATTATATATTAAAAAATATAAATATATATGGCGTATAATTGGTATCATTAGAAATATCTTTAAATCTATTTTTTAATAAATTTATTTAAATATTTAAATATTGTATATATTTTTCTACAAATTGAGTTAAATGCTTTTATGTCAATCACGGGTCAACAACTCAATGATGGCAGGCGGCCAAACCAAAATTGGACACTCCTTTTGCTGATTTGCTCGCCCTGCAGTCGGCCGCTTGTTCGGCCTGGTTCTCTATTTTATTCTGCCAAATTATAATTGGCCCGAACTTTGTGCTGCAATCCAAATAACAAATCCAAACAGAGCCCTGACCTTGTCTCAGAAAGTATATTTTACCTACGATGACTCTATTCTCTTTGCACGGACCCAACTTTCTCCAGGACACGTGCGTTAGACTACCCGCACTCATGGAACTCTATTTGTTTCCTCTATCCATCCTGGTCATCAAGATTCTCTCCTCTATACCATATTCTTCCGCACTCATACAACCTCTATGCTTTACTCTATCCATTTATTGCCCACTTATTATTTTATCTAAATATATCCATTGTGAGATCTTGTTTTGAAGTATTTATTGAAAACAAATTTAATGGTGACAATCGGAATTTAATTTGGAGTTTTGGTTTTGCCCGTTATAACGTTTTTTAGTTAATTGGAACAGTGGGGCCCACATGCGCAGTGGTTGGCAATGCGCTCCCTCTCTCCCTTCTGGCGTGCAGTGCTGCCTGGGTCCCGCGCCTGGCCTGTTTTGCGTCCCCCGCACAAACGCCATGCATGCAGGAACTAGCGGCGTCCGCAAGCATGCAGGAAGATATTGCGTACACCGCTGCAGCATTTTCTAACGCTATCTTTGCATGCAGGAAGCTATTGCGTACGCTTGCGTACGCCGCTGCAGCTGGCCTTAGTTATTCATCAGATTCTCCCTGCTTGCGATTTGAACTCTGATTCTACAAATCCTTGCGATGTGAGCTCTGATTGACGCGCAGGGCGTGTGCTGTAAACCTGCTCGGCGAGTTTTGGCTGCGTCGTCCAACTCGTGGCAAGTTTGGCGTGACCAGCAGACCGTGCGTGGCAGAATGGAAGCTCCAGACCGAAGCACAGTAGCGGAGTACAGTACGTGTGCAGCTAGTAGCTCGTGCCCCCGGAGCGCTTTTCCCGCGTCATTGGAAGTGGACTAGTAGTGGACATGAACCTCTCGTCGGTCGCCCTGACCCATTCGACACTGCCCCGTGGGCCCACCGGAAGCATACGCTGCCTGCCAACGGCGAGGGGCTAGCGGTATAGCAGGTGACAAGTCTATACCGGCACTCCTCACCGATTAGCTTAAGCTTGTTCAAAAAAAAAAAAGATTAGCTTAAGCTTAGAGAAATGATAGCTTAACTACTGCCTACCATACCCACTCTCACGTCACGCCGAAGAAGGGCTACCCGCCACCGGCCTACACACGCCACCGCACACGGCGGGCCCTTCACTGCGGGCCCCACACGCCAGACACTGCTTTGCTTGTCCATGCTGCTGTCAGCTAGCGAGCCAGCCAAGCTCACGGTTTTTAAACCCAATTAAAAACAGGTCAAACGGCTAATCCCTATCTCCCCCAAGGAATCTCCCAATTTCACATTTCTTAGGACCTCGATCTCCCGCAACCTTTTTTTTAACCTCACGCCTGTTCTTGTTTATAGTCCACTTGTACCTGATGTCTGCATCAGCTGCCCGAGGAGCCTCCGTTCCTATATCTCGATGCCCAGTGGTGGTTTTTGCAAGCCATCGGGCACCATTCGCCTGCCAATCTCTTTTCTTGACATTTTTATCCCATTTTTTTTGCCCAGTTTATCCTCCGTTCAGATTTTGAGGTTGGAGCAAAATCTTTGATCTGATTGATAGCTTGCCACTCTCTTGAAGTCTTGATTCTTTCAAGACTTTTTTTGGGTCGATACGGTACAGACCGCACCTACCACTCCCAAGCTCCGATCTTGCTGTTGCTTCCTGCAGTGCGTAGGATCCAAGAAACCCCCGAATCTGTGGCAGGAGCATCAGGATCCGTTATCCGGATCATGGAGAGATTGGGTAAAGCCCAGTGAGGAATCCGAGCTCCCGCGCAGTCTCCTACCGGGCCGTAGGAGATCTCGCGGGAGAGCACAAGAAGCGGCTTTCGAAAATGTCGCCGCAGCCGGCCCCCGACGACCTCGCCGAGGACACCAATGTCCTCATCGAGGCGGCGGCCCCGGGGTCGCCAGCGGCGAAGGCAGCCGAGGTCGAGGAGGGCGACGGCCACGGCAGGC
The DNA here is from genome assembly GCA_018135685.1 of Themeda triandra. NCBI lineage: Eukaryota > Viridiplantae > Streptophyta > Magnoliopsida > Poales > Poaceae > Themeda > Themeda triandra. The sequence continues at coordinate 271,800 of JAENPR010000258.1, read as the reverse complement.
CCGCGCCGTCGCCGGTGGCGTGGTTCCGGATGCTGGCCAGGGAGCTGCACTGGAGCTTCGTCTTCGGCGTGGTGGCCACGTACGGCATCAGCCAGGGCCTCGGCGGCGGCATCAACCGCGTCGCGTCCGACTACTACTGGAAGGACGTGCAGCGGGTGCAGCCGTCCGTCGCGCAGGTGTACCAGGGCGTCACCTCCATCCCCTGGATGGTCAAGCCGCTCTGGGGCCTGCTCACCGACGTGCTCCCCGTCGCCGGGTACCGACGCCGGCCGTACTTCATTCTTGCAGGTGAGGAGCACTGGCTGTGGTGTGCTGTGTTGGTTTTTTGCCTTTTTGGTTAGAAGAAGTCGTTCCTCAGTGCTGATTTCTGGAACAACCACTGTTCCTTGTCCAATTAGGTAGGAACTTTACAACTGAGAAATATCCTTGCTGAAATTTAGGAGTGCAAGTAAGTTTGGTGACTTGTGGTGCTGAAAAGGTACTGACAGAATGTGTCAATGGCAATCAGCATCAACCATGCCTGGCTATGCACTACTCCAGTTGACTTTACACCTAGAGTAGTAGGTATAGCATAAGGTCCAAACTAGTAAATCGTTTTGAAATGATGATGAGTTCAGTAGTACATCGTAATTTGGATTCATTGAACTGCATAGAGGAGTGCAAGCTTTCTACCAAATAGCTAATAGGAAGGAATCAATGTGACTATGTAGGCGCGTCTATTTTAAACAAGCTCTGCAACTTAAGCCAAAATATGGCCTGTTCCGCTAACAATGGCATTCGTACTACAGGAGAATAAACAGAAAATGAGTATTTTGTTTGTTTTGTCCCCTCCCTGTTTCTGAGGAGTTTGCAGGCTTCATCGGAGTGATTGCAATGCTTATACTCGCTCTCCACAGCAAGCTTCATGCATTGTTCGCTTTGTTGGCATTGATGACTGGAAGTGCTAGTGTGGCGATAGCTGATGTTACTATAGATGCTTGCGTGGCGGAAAACAGTATAGTGTACCCTCATCTTGCTGCTGACATGATAAGCTTAAATGGATTCTGTTCATCTGTTGGAGGTCTTATTGGATTCTCAATAAGTGGATTTCTTGTTCATGCAATAGGGGCTCAAGTGAGTATCACTAGTTCATCTCTTATAAAAATTTGTTTGAGTTTCGTACTTTCAATTTTCACTGATCTGCACTGATCACTGCTATAAGCAGAATCCCTGAATAGCTTCTTCTTAATCTAATTCAAAGTAATTTCATCCAATGCATTTTTTTTCTGCATAATAATCAGTCCACTTTACTTGTGCTGCTTTTCTTTTCTGTGACCTGTCAAATATAAATTAGACTGGCAGTTATCATTACTTTGGATGGCGCTGGTATATTTTTCTTCCTTTTCAAAAATCAGATGGTGCTGGTATCTGATAATGGATAAATCCTGCCTTTCTCAAGGGTGCCCTTGGACTGTTAACCATACCCTCTGCCTTGGTAATTTTATCCGGAACATTGCTAAAGGAGGTTCATATCCCCAACTTTCCATACGAGCAGGTTAGGAATGATTTTTTTCCTGTTTTCTCTGACACCCCATATACTCTCTTTTACACGATTTTTTCCTTTCTGGCATGGCAAATTCAGGCCCATATGAAGTTTGTAGAAGCAAGTGGAAAAATGTTAACAGCTTTGAAATGTCCTGAAGTATGGCGGCCATGTGTTTACATGTATGTATCACTTGCATTGAGTGTCGACATCCAAGAAGGAATGTTCTTCTGGTACACGGACCGAAACACGGGGTTATCTTTTCATGAGGTACATATACATATACATATCATTTAGCTATGATGCATGCTTGTCAGCTTGTTCATGAATATAAAGATCCCTTGCACTTAAAATTCTTGCCTGACACATTTCAAATGACATTTCATTTTATGAAAATATAGCATGGCTACTTCAGAAAAATTGTTCCTTCTGAACCCATAGTCAAACTAACTATATGTTACTTCACCAGGGATTTATTGGCTTTATGTTCGCTATTGGATCAGTTGGTTCTCTTGTGGGTGTTATACTTTATCAAAACATTCTTAAGGACCATTCCTTTCGCAGCCTTCTTTTTTCGAGCCAGCTGTTGCTAAGCTTGGCAGGAATGCTTGATCTGATCTTGGTGCTTCGGCTAAACCTTAAAATGGGGATACCAGATTACTACTTTGCGGTGATCGATGAGGGGGTGTCCAAAATGATCAACCGTATCAAATGGATGCCTCTCCTGGTGCTTAGCTCAAAGCTTTGCCCCACTGGCATTGAAGGCACATTCTACGCATTGCTCATGTCCATCGACAACATCGGCGCGTTAACTGGATCGTGGGTCGGTGGACTGCTCCTTCATTTGTTGAGAATCACAAGGACAGAATTCAAGAACCTCTGGGCCGCGATCCTGATTCGAAACATGATGAGGCTGCTACCACTGGCGCTGTTGTTCTTGATCCCAAGAAGTGACCCGAATTCCACGCTCCTTCCATCCGATTTGCTGAACGAGGGAGACGACGATGAAGCTCAGCGAGTAGAGAATGTCGAGCTAACCTCCCTCCCTGCAAGCAGAGATTCTTGCAACGATAAATCTCTCCATGGATGCCAGATTCAGCAGGGCCTTGGTGGAGAACGAGATGACGACGAAGCCTCGCTTCTCGCCAACAGGAGTTGATATACTGGATGCACATGGAGATTTTTCCTTTTGTACACGAGCAAATAGATAAAATTTAGAAAAATCTTTGACATTTGTTTACTATAGAAGCTCATTTAGATGTCCACGTTGTTAAATTCATTGATTTTACAGCAGGGTAGCGAAGACTCTGAGAGACACATACTGGGGATGCTTTGAGTTTGTTCTCCATTTTTCTGAACTTCCCCATATACCGAAGTTATTGTGAATCAAACTTTACTAAGTGCAAATCTTGACATTTTCTTCATGAAGTTTACACTTGGTGTTAAACCAGACTAGAGATGCAAGCGGACTTTTGTGCGAGAAGCGATTGCGCAGGCAAATATGTATGCATACATTGTACAGTTTGGAATGGGTGAAATTTTTTTTATGTTTCTAAAGTCATTATTTTGTTATGTTTCTGCGTTTCTTCAGGAAAAAAAAAAAATCCTGATCCTGCGAGAGGCCCTAATAATTGCTAGATTTGTATTGCAGCACATTATTTTTTTTTTCATTCCAGAATATATTTTTACATATAACTATAAGAGTAATATCTTTTTTTGAAAAAGATATGCACATAAATGATGATATATCAGCATGATTAAAGGAGGAAAGATCTCTTTCAAATCCTTCAATCAATCAAATCAAACCAATTAAAACCCCAACATGTAACAATGAAACCTTTTTTCTGTTCGTTTCAAAAGATAATTTTATACATATACAAATGATATATCAACATTATATTAGGGTGGAAAATATCCCATTGCGTTGACAAATCCCTCGAACCCCTAAAAGAAACACTCAACACTACTCCCAACGTGCAACACTGAGAACTCGTAGGAGTTGACTCTTCGCCAGTAGCCAGATCCAACTCGTAGTCTCGTACGTACTCGCCGTCTCACGCTCACCGTCGCCGTCGGTGACGAGATCGCGTTTTCCACGTGAACCACAACCAGGCGGCAAAAAACGAGCGTGCGTAGTACTACGCCGTGTGGACGTGTGGTACTGGCACGGCAGCGGCTCGGCGCACGAGCGCGCTGTGTGCCAGCCACCACTCCTCCCAACGTGGAGCACTGAAAACCCGTAGACGTTGACTCCTCGCCAGTAGCTAGATAGTACAACTCGTACTGAGTCCGACCGCGCATCCATATCCGCCAGCCAGCCCCACCGCCGCGTGGGCCCGCCCGCCGCGCTGCCGCCGCTGACGGACAGCCCTGCCCCTGCCTGCATCCAGTCCAACGACCCGCGCCACTTTATCCACTCGAGGTCCTCCCCGCCCACCCGTCACCGACGCGTGGGGCCTGGCGAACCCGGCCCCACAAGTCATCCACCAGCGCCGCCCTGGCGGCCGCGGCTATTTCTGGACCCTTCTCCTCCCCCGAAAGGCCAAGTGCCCACGCCGGCTGCCGTCCCCGTCCGCCCTCGCGCTCCCCACCCGCCTCGATTCGATTCGCCTCGTCTCGCCCGCCCGATTCGATTCGCCCGTCACGGTGATCCGGGGCTAGGGTTAACTAGGGTTCCGGCGATCCCCGCCCCCCGATGGTGCAGCTGCCGAGCTCGGGCAAGCGGCCGGCCGACCCGGCCGCCATGGCCCCCCCCGCGCGCCGCGCGGCCGCGGTCAAGCTGGAGGTGGAGGAGTTTGGCGGCGGCGACGAGCGCGGCCCGCTCAGCAAGCGCGCTAAGGGAGCGCAGCCCATGCCCCCGACGCCTCCGCAGCCGCAGCAGCAGGTAGATCCGGAGTTCCCCTTTTTTTTATGTCCCGAGGAATTTGGTGTGCTCGATTGGCAGTGAGCTGGTATCGCCATGTTTGATTTTGATGCCGATCGGGGGAGTTCCGTTAGGATTTTTTTGGGGGTCTAGTTAAGCGTGGTGGTCGAAGTCGAAGTGCTTTGCTGTGAAAATTCAGGCGTTCGATCCGAATTGCCCTCGTAGTCAAGGACTAGAGGTAGCTGCAACGAAGGGTGATTCTTCTGCAGCTTATTTCGTGCGGGTAAAATTTTCGCATGTCGTTTGTATGCATGCATCTCTTGCAATGCGAGTGTCCTCTGTCTAGCTGCGAGACAGGTTGGCATTTATATAGTCCACATTTACTTTCCCTGCCTGTGCATTCTGATGCTGTAATAAAGCAAGCAGGAAAAAAAAAAAACCAGTTTAACCATGCTCATGACGTCATATTCTACCATGCTGTTCATTTAGTACAGTATTTAGTAAGTCCTGTTATGGTACAAATCTATGATTGGAATTTGCTACTGTCATCTAGACACATAAATACAGGTACCAGTAACATGCTGTGGGTTTGGTGCCTTGACAGTGGACAGTACTGTACTGTACTGCTGTACGTGTACTCTTTGCACTAGGTAAAGTTTTGTTTAGAGGGTTTCAGTCCATTATGTGGCCAATACGTATGTGTTCTTACTTTATCCAGACAACAACACTTGCTGTGTGTTCAGTGTGTTCGAAATATATGTTAGGAATGAACGGAAAACATGAATAACTCTGTTGAGAAAATAATCTGAACTGGCTATGTATCCCTAGGCAGTTGTATGCATTTATAATTGTAGAATTGTTAGCTTGGAGATTTATTGTTCTTATTATGTTGATGGAACTCTTTCAGGATATGTACCACAATGTACTCGATGAACCTAGCCCATTGGGTCTGCGGCTGAAAAAAAGCCCATCACTCTTGGATTTGATTCAGATGAGGCTTTCTCAAGCATCCAACGCTGGGGAGTCTTCCATGGACAACAGTGGTTCTGAGCCTTCCAAGAAGAAAGAAAATAAATCTGGTTCGTCTGGAGCAGGCGAACGGCTAAAAGCTTCGAATTTTCCTGCAAATATATTGAAGATTGGTTCATGGGAGGTGAGTGAGTTTATTTTTTCTGTTCTTTATCAGCTCTGAGTCTCTGATACAACCTCAATATGTATTATGTCTATGTCCCCCTTTTCTTTGGCCTTCTTTGATTGTTTTGATTGATGAGGGAAGTACTACATTCACACTTCACATGAAAGACGCAACGCCGGTGAATAATGATGCTTTGCTGTGACATAGCCAATGCATTAAATTAAATACTCTTATGTAGTAAACCACTATCATAGCTGTTTTGTCTGTACCCTCTGCAATTTGAAGCTAATATTCATGCAATTATAATACTCATGCTCTGTTGTAGTATGAAGTGTTAGTGCAGCACTGATGCATCTTTTTTGTTATCCAATCTTCCACATATCTTTTGTTGCAACAATTGCTTATGAGCCAAGCTCTGTGCATGCCAGCACATCCAGTAATTCATATAATAATTCACCTGAACAAAATTTGCACTTAAATGTCTTAATTAATGTTCTCTCTGTTCTCTGTGCAGTATGTGTCACGGTACGAAGGTGATTTGGTGGCAAAGTGTTACTTTGCAAAGCATAAACTTGTGTGGGAAGTTCTGGAAGGTGGCCTGAAGAGTAAGATAGAAATTCAATGGTCAGATATTACTGCTTTGAAGGCAACTTGCCCCGAAAATGGCCAAGGAACCTTGGACGTGGCGGTATGTTTATGTGGAAGATGTTCGTTTCTTTTTTCCTTCTTAGTTCACTACCTTAGTTTCGATTCTGAGGCGTTTTCCTTTTCCTGCAGTTGGCCAGACCACCTCTTTTCTTTAAAGAGACAGATCCGCAGCCAAGAAAACACACATTGTGGCAGGCTACCTCAGATTTTACTGGTGGTCAAGCGAGTATGCACAGGTAAATTAGTGTTAATTATTACATGGATTTCATACGAGAAGATTGCTCCTATATATCTGGCAGTACCTCGTACTCATAGTAGTATAGTACTGTTGGAGTATAAAGCATAGCTTGTTTGCTTTATGTTTGGAGGCTCCGGTGGCATTCCAAAGATACAATGTTTAACTGGGTTTCTGTAGTACTATGCGAAGCTTTTTTTGGGGGGGCTCCGGTGGCATTCCAAAGATACAATGTTTAACTGGGTTTCTGTAGTACTATGCGAAGCTTTTTTTTTTTTACTTTATTGGTCATTTTTATTGGCTCTGGTTGCATTCCAAAGATATTTATGTTGTTTACCTGGGGTTCTGTAGTACTATGTTTCTGGCTCATTTTTGTTATCAGAACAGAAATAACTGTTTGCCCCTTTTGGGAGCAGTTAGGTACTCAGGACTTATTTTTAAATTGTTTGTTTTAGTTGTATTGCTAAGGGATAAGTTATTTAGCTGTGGATCACTTTGATGAGTTGTATCATATCTAGATCCAATCTGCTTAGGAGCCACTTATAAATCTGATAACATAAGGCGACATTGTCACCCTTTTCAAGTAAAAGAAAGAAAGAACTTTTGTATCCATTCTTCTGTCACCCATTATATGGTCACATACTATGTAGTTAACTCTCTGGGTGCACATATGTGCATCACATGACCTCATCCGGTCTCTTTTTTGGGCCCTAAAAATGATTCATATAAACTGTTTCACACGGCATAAGGGGAAGGAAAAAGGGAAGTTGGCATGCATTCAATATAGCTTTTCAGAACAGTAAAGCTATGGTCCATGGTATTATCTATAACACTGAACTTTGATTGTAGCAGAGTGGTATCGTCTACTACTCACTTTGGTTTATAACAGAGCGCCATTTATACTATTATATTTGTTGAGCCTCTTTACTCTACTCCTTTGTTCAGTATTCTGATTGTTCAAAAATTTGCAGGCGGCATTTTCTGCAGTGCCCTTCAACCTTGTTGAGCAAGAATTTTGAGAAGCTTATTCAGTGTGATCAGCGGCTATATCAATTGAGCCAACAACCAGAGATTGCCTTAGACTCTGCATTGTTTGAACCTAGGTGCTCAATATTTGAGGATCCAGTTGAATCAAAATGTGCTGGTTTTACTAATTTGAAAGATGAACATGAGGTTCTACCTGGCTATTCAGGCTCTGTGTCACCATGTGCCGGTTCGTCCATAACTGCTAAGAATGAAAACAATGATTCCATTGGAATGCCAGCTGAATATCTTCCTCAGGCAGTAGGAACAGGTAATTTAAAGCCTATGATGACATCTTCATTCCTTTCTACTCTCTCAGCATTACTGCACTGCTTATCAATAACTTAAAAGTATGAATATTCCCTACCTGTATGTGAGGTAACCATGTACATGATTTGCTTTTGTTCTTTCGGTAGATGCATCTCTAAGATTGAATATATGGCTGATGTACTAGCCTGTACATTCTCTAATCCTCTACTGTTGACAAATCAAAATTTCAAGGCGTTTCACATAACCACACAATGCATCTGCAAATATTGTGATTAATCTTTCTAATCCCACAGGCTTTTTTACAGGGGTTGGTGTTGTAGGTGTACAAGCTGTCGGCAGAAATGTGAATGGTGCAGCACCAGAATTCAATATCCCTCACTGGTGGAGTCAATTGAAGGTGCCTGGGCTTAGACCGTCGATGTCGGTGGATGATCTGGTGAACCACCTAGGTAACTGCATCTCAGAGCAGATCACTTCAGGCAATCCAGCATTGGCCAACAATGAGGTGCCAACCAAAGAAACACTTGAGGGGATTGCTCAGTACCTTCTTGGTGATACACAAGGCCCTCCGGTTTCTGCTTCAGATGAGAGATCACTGATGGCCAGGGTGGACTCCCTCTGCTGTTTGATTCAGAAAGACACAGTACCAGTTGCCAAACCAAAGCCAGAGCCAAATGACAGTGACAGCATTGGCGCAGAAGCCTCAGATGGTTCCGATGAAGAATTCAGCTCGGCACCGCCAGGGAAACCTACAGATGCCACCAATCCGCCAGCCATGTCAAGGAAGGATTCATTTGGGGAGCTGCTGACAAACCTCCCCCGCATCGCCTCGCTACCGCAGTTCCTCTTCAAGATCCCAGAGGATACTGAGAACTGAACATGGAAGTCAAGACCTCGCCCTTACCCTGAAATAGGGAGTATGCTGTAAAGACTGTATCCAAGCAATAAGAAAGCCCCTTATCGCTGCCTCGGTGGCGAGTTCCCCGCCCTGTAAATGTGACACCCGGTAGGTTGCTCCAGTTGTATGTTTCGCGACTCAAATGGGTAGTGGAAAAATTGAAATGTTCATTGGTTCTTTAACTCAATCGTGCCCCGTGCAAAACGTCTGAACTCTCAGGCGGCACCTCCACTGGTACCCTGTATGTTCCAGATTTGACATGAATATAAAGGTTGCTTCTATCTGTCATGAACACCTGGTTCCATCGTCCAGATCGACGTGAATGTAGTTTTTTCATCTGTCATAACTCATAAGCATTCGGTTCCAATGTTACTTTGCAACTACCTTTGGGAGCATGATGTTTATCCTCTATTTACGTTGGACGTTTTGAACGAAGTCGACCAGTATTTCAGTTTTTCTTTTTCTTTTGAACGAAGTCGACCAGTATTTCAGTTTTTTGTTTTCTTTTCTACAATATCCTGTAACAGATTCAGCAGCATGTATTGGCAGCATGCCAGCATGTTTTGTTGGCACCATGACACATGCTTATGTATGCATAAGCTAGCTCGGCACCTTTGCAATTGCAACTGAGCTCCGCTTCAGATAAGCTAGCGACGGTACAGGTTGCAGCTGATCGATGGGGCAAAACATGGCGCTCTCCAGAATAGCGCCGAGAGAGTCCACCATCGCACCCTTGTCTGTGAATAGAAAATCGATTCTACTATCAAGCTACAGTACCGATTGTGCTTTGGATGCCACAACTGTACCACAGGTCCACAAGCAAATCATACACGAAAGAAAGGGCTCGTGATTTCTGAAATATTTTACAACATACAGATCGCTATAAATAATATCACAACAATGCCATCCTATATCCTGGTGGCACGAGGACCTAAAGCCTGAACCCCGAGCTACAGGTCTATTGTTTCATACAGTCCCTGCACAGCAGCCCCAACTTGATGTTGGAGCGAAGTCAAACTTTACACAAAAAAGTATCACATGTGAGACCTGGCAAACAAATGCATTTGTCAATGGTTGGAGTCATGGAAGTTTTTTTAATCAAGGAAACTGGGTATTACATGGCCTGTACTTACCAGCGTACAAGAAGAGGTCTAGTCCTGGAGAGCTTTTACGCGGGAGGTCAGCTCTCTGACTTGATTCTTGAGGCGCTCAGGGTTGCAGAAGAAATCAACAAATATTTGTCGCTCCCTCCCCACCTCATGGGCACGATTTTCGAAGATCTGCATACCATTTTGCAGTTAATTAGTGTTTTGAAGAACATGGTAACAAAAGGGAGACAACTGTTCTTCAAATATTTCTTGTTAAGTTCTTTGCATGATGATGACGATTGACAATGAAGCCAATAAGCCAGTCGTTCTGTGCAGTTTGTATGCATCGGGTAAATGAAACTAATCTCTGAAAGCATAGTCTAGTTTATGGAAATTAAACATAGCATATCGATGAATGAAATACCTTTATCTTCTGGGTACGAGCCTTGGTTACTTCTTCCACAGAAACTTCAACTTGTGCATTGGCATTTTCCATATCATCAAGTGCCCGCATCAATGGCTATAAGACGAGCAGGGATTTATCACACCATTTCACACGTTCTCAAAAAAAGAAAAAGGAGATGCAAGAAGTATCACAATCTGTGGGGGTTCGAAGAATGTACCCAAGGTGTCAATATTGGTTCTGCAGTAGTTGATGATGCAAATAGAAGCTGTTCCACTGTTTGAATCAGAGTACATCTGCACGAGTGAAAAAAGTGAAATGATTGGGCTTGGGACCTACTAAATATATTGGCCAACTAAAGAGTGATTTTGTGGGTCAAAACATAATATTGGATGACACTCGATAATGCTTCTAGTGAAGAACTTGCAGGGAAGACCAGCATGCTGTGATCCTCCCATATTGAAACCATATTTATGTTTATGTCCAGTGGACGAGGCAGTAGCTTCGCATATACAAATCAAGCTATGAAACACACCAAGAGTTATGGGCATTGGAACTACTGCTCAGGTTTGACTGCAAGCTAGAAAAATGCCTACTGTCTGATTCATCAGTTGGATACCTGGGATTATCTGTTTATACATGGGTACGCTGGTACCGGTAGAATAGGTAAATATCAGAAAAAGCATTAAACGAAACTTCTAAAATTTTGATTTTATATATTGACAGGATATAAGGTAAAGGAAACAAAATATTAGACAGTGCTTTGTTAACTTACAACTCATTGATACATCTTTTTCGGTCAGCTGGAAGGGTGTTCTCCAGCTCAGACTGAAGAGAAAGCAAGTCAGATTGAAGTGCTGATATCTGCTGAACCAATGCGTGTGCTGACATGTAGGTTGGCACTGTTGCTTGGACATCTACAGAAAGGATAAGCCACGTTAAGAATATGGGAATAAAATACTGATACAGATACATAGAGTTGACCGCTTACTTGAGTGAATACATAGGAGATCTCGCACTGCATGGAGGAAAGTGTCACGATCATCAATAGCTCCTTGTTCTCGTACTTCAGATGCAGCTTGAATTAATGAATTAGAATGACCCTGAGAGACACATTAACACAAAGAAATTAAGCATATACCTGAAGACAATGAAAATAACAAGTGACAGAAATAGATGCTTCTGAAAATAGAATGTAAAATGAAAAGGCACCAAAGAAACAAGGACAAGAATAACAATGGAGATTGATTACCAAGCGGGTACTGACTGCTGAGAGGTAGCCTTGTAACTCAGATTCTATTACTCTAAGCAATGTGTACGCTCTAGCCATATTCTTCCTTTCAAGTTGGCAAGCAATCTTCAGAAACTGGTGTCTGGCAAGCTGATTAACCAAGTGATTGATGAACTGCAAAATGTATCAGATACCAGTAAGATCAGGAGAAAAACAAAAGTGACATAATAATAACAAAATAACAAGTGCAGCCTACTTAGTCTTATGAGGATTTTTTTCCCCTGTTGCAATCTGACTTCTGCCAGTATAAACCCACTGAGGCAACCACATTCTGTCAGCCACACTACCCAACTAAATCTACATAACAGCAAAGTAATACATGTAAATTGCTGTTGCAGTTTCTTTTCTGCAGATGTGCAGCAGTCTTCCTTTGCTGTGAATGTGTGGTTGTCTTAGAAATCCTCCAATGCTTTAAAGATGAGCCAAAATAAGGAATGTAATGGTTTACACTTTACACAGCTTGATACCACCAAAGTATTTACAGTACAAGAGCATCTGCAAGAGTCCTAAATTCAATTTCCCTATATTCTCACTTTAAGAGGTTCAATCTGGGAACTCTTGGAGATGCTCTACGGCATCTTAATTTTCATAATATTAGAGAAGATAGGACATTATCATAAGAAAATACAAAACAAGACACATAAAGATGTCGACATGACATGTACAGTGTGATTTGTGAAATGAGCTTACCGTTTTTTGCCTGTTAATGTAGTACTCCTGGCGCATGACCTTTAAATCATAATCCCCTGAATATTTGAGTGATAAGAAGAAGCTAAGACAACAATACAACAAAATTTGTAGAACACTGAAAAATGAAATGCCTTCTGCAAACCTTGCAAGATATATGTGCCTTGAAGTTGAGCAAGTTCTGAACACAGGCATGGTATTGTCTGGAGGGGAGAACAAGAAAATAGATGAAGTAAGATGCAAGTTTGTACCATGAAAAAAAAAAGAAAATTGGTGCAATGGTGCACCTCAGTAAGAGCTATTATTGCTATCTTATTCTCTAAAACCTAGAAAGTTCTTGCAGATAATGAACATGAAACTGAAAGATCATGAAGCTAATCCCAGTATACAAATTTCCAGGTCCCAAAAGCACAAAAGTATCCCAAGAAATCAAGCTTAAATTTGACTTCTGAGCTACTAATTAATAATCCCAGGAACAAAATATATTTTCTAAAGAAAAGATTGTGTCGTACATACCTCAGATACCAAAGCTTGCACTTTTTGAGAAAGTGTCGAGAGCTCTCCAGCAAGCTCAGAACCTTTTCTCCTGAAGGTAAATGCCACATATACGAGGGGATTTATAAGATAGTAATTAAATAAATCTTTGTTTCTGCTCTAGGAATTTATTTGCAGTTATGCATCTTATGTATATGGTACAAAGCTGGAAAAAGAGTCAGGATCAATAAACATAGCATAACATATACCTAAGAGAATGGATATCCCTATGTATATGAGCCTCGTCGGATGACACTTGTGCTTTCAATATAGAGAGTATAGCCTGCTGTTTAGCATTCTCAACCTGTGCTTCAATCCACTGTCTTTCACTTGTTGCAAATCTGTCATCAAAATAGGGTAATGATCAATAAATTAAGAGCTGTGAGAAAGTTGCACAGCTAGAAAACACATTGCTTAAGAGGTTAACACAACGAACAGAATGTGATCCCAAATTTTACATAACAAATAACCCAATGAATCAATAACAAACAAAAGGTCACAACATAAAAGTTGAATATTGGAAACAGGTAGCTGCATCAAAATGGTATAATTGAAAGCACAAATAGGGTGCATTCAAACTTCTATGTAAACAATTGGAGGATGGATTGATGATTCAGTGAATCATAAATCATAATGTTTCTTGAATGCAGTGCACCCAGAAGTTGGCCATCCTCATGACACTAAAGTTTCTTGAATGCTATGCATCCATGTTTTATGTAAGGGATCCACATGAAGAGTTACCAATTTAGAACATCTGAAATGTAATGTGAGCTTTACTTGATTAAATGAATCATGCAACAAGACTGCATGAGATGATTGCAATTATGAATCTGATGACTGGTTGCAAATAGAAAGGCTAAGACAAGGCATGAAGCCAAAGCTAATTACATGGAACGAAGTCGTTGCAATTCAGCGACGCGTTGGTGATGATGAGATTTTTCAGAATCTCCTGCACCATGACAACATAATGGTTACTATGTGTTCATCTGTTATGTCATCCTAGTATTAGAATCATGCTACTTCCTCCATGAAAAATCAGTTACAAATAATTATATGAAGAAAGCCAATTTACCTCTTATCAAGCAATTAGCGATGTCATCAAGACTGACCCAGGAACATTTGGATTTCCCTTCCTCAGCAACAAGTCGAAATGGTCCCTGATCACATACCAAATGTTAATGTTAAATAAGTAAGCAGACAAACTGCAGAGAGTTGTCCTATGCTACTCAAAGGGCAAAAGGTAAAATTGTGCCAGAAATATATAACTGTACAGAACAGTGTTTTGGACATGTAGTGAAGATGACAAAATGTACCTAAATCTGCCAATTTACATGGTATTGATTTATCATAGATTGTAAAATTAGCTAGTCAGTTAACTGAGAGAACAATGTGACAGTCAAACATGATTTACCTTCTCAAATTGCTTTGAGAACCACCTATTTAGCTCTTTCGTACAAGCCAAGTCGCCAACAACATAGGGATGGAAATCTGAATATGCCAAATATATACTTTCCTCTGCAGACAATAAATAAAGAAAGGACTTCACTTGATACAGTATTTTTTATACACTACAAAATGGTTAGTATTATTCATTGATCAAAAGCGAAAAGAATAATAGCTATGCCCAATTGCCACTAGGTAAAGCGCGTACCATCCCCTGAATGATAATGGGCCAGTTCCTGGGTAGTAGCGGCGATTCTTCCAAGAACTGCATTCATCTGAAAGTTAGAAAATACATCAAATCAAAATTTACCAAAAAAGATAACCTCATGGAACATATTAATATCTTGTTTACATGAGTAAAAATCTACAGAGACTAGTATTTCATATCCCATAGTATCTGCGTACTCCAAATAAGACATGCTCATAGGTGAAAGTTGTGATGCAAAAGAAGCAGCCAGGGAATTATTTGATTTACAAGTGAAAGTTGTGATGCAAAAGAAGCAGCAGGGGAATTATTTGATTTACAAGTGTACTAATACAAAATAAAGGGCCATATTACTATGATATAAATTGCAGAGCATAGCAAAAGATATGCTGTTATCATTAGTTAAAATCTCATTATCGAAAACACTGAATCATGTATGACAATAACACGAAACAAACCCTTTTTTTTCTTTTGTGTCTGCTATTTGTAAGATAGAGATACATTCAGATGTCAAAGAATCATAAATGAACGTAATAAAAATCTTCTTCAAACTGCAACTGATTGAGTTATACCTCCAAGTTTCTGGAAGAAAGTATCTCATCTAACGATATAAGCTCTCCACTAACTGCAGACATAGCAGATACACGTGCCCTTCTACCTTGAATAAGAGTTGAAGCCTGGCCTGCAAGCAAATCAAATTGTGCTTGCTGCCGTGCAAGTTGCTTTTGTAACTCAAAAACTTCGGCTCTATATGCTAGTTTTGCTTCACTGCAAGTACAAAAATGAGAAAATTGTCACAAAAAGGCACTTACAAGATGCTAAGAAAGAACATTTCAATCATGCGCTTTACAGCTTGGCGTAATTAGCATTTGACTTCACTTGGGTTTACAGATGTTCCAAGAGCAAACACTCAATAAGATACCAGCAGTTTAAATTCGTTTTTACAATGTTTTCTTTCAAAACCATTCCCGGCAAATAGTTGAAGTAGCATGCATTTTGCACTACATCGATTTCAGAAACCATTCCCCTCTAAATTTTGAACCCATTCTATAAATACGACAATGTAAATGTAGCAACACTTCAATATTTGGAAGTTCCAAGCATACCGGATATCAAGAATGGTTTCTTCTGATCCAAACACAGCCTCTTGATTGTCTTTCTTGCTTGAAAAGGCTGAAATACTGTCAAAAGCCGAGTCCAAATCTTCACCCTGAGAAAATCACGCATGTGCATCATAAGAGTTCTGAAGCCTGACAGAAATAGACGCCTATTAAAAATGTAGTTGCATGGGGGTTCCAGATCTTGGTTGGGACCGGATCTATTCTCTGATGAAGATTATCCACCAAGAATTAACCAAATTTTAATCCTTCCTCAGAGAATTTAGTGTAATTATAATTACTTAATATGTGTTTGACCACAAAATAAAAAATCTGAAGTAGATTTCCAGCACTTGGGGAACCCACTTGCCACATCAATTAAAATAAGCACTTAAGATATCCTATCATTCTTTAAAGTGTGTAAGAATGTTAAATGGCCTTTCGAATATACCTCTAACAGTCTTCCCTCTTCCACGAGCTGTTCATACCTGAAAGCCACATGCACAAATTAATTAAAAAACAGACTCACCTATTCAAATTAGTATGAAAAAATAATGACACCAAAACTTTGGACAATTGATCAGTAGGCCTAGCAAATGCATGACATCTTACTAACCACAGCACTACAAGTAGAACTGCAAATTCAGAAGCATTAAGCAAATCATACAGCAGGAAACAACGTTTACATTGACAAAAAAAACTAGCACATATTTGACATGTTCTTCCTACACAACAGGCAACCTTCAAATTGTTCATCCCCAACTGTAATAAAATAGTCGCCTTTGACATAATGCAACTGCAAATTAACCCCACTCATCAGAATCAATAACTCCACACCCAAATTCACAGCTTTACCAAACTGGGGCCATAATCTCTCGCTAAATCCCCCACACAACACAGGCATTTGCCGCAAATTCCCAACATTTCGCGCCCACAGAGAGTTAGAGACACAAACACTCCCCTAGAGCCCTAGTGCGCCTAGCCTCCCCGAGAATTCGCAGTCACTCCACCACAGATTGTCATCCCAGCTGCCCGAATCGCCCAACAACTAGCCTCCCCGCTCACCCTCCACGCCTCAAACCCAACACCATTTCGTGTCGCAGCAATGCCGCGGCGAAATCGGCCTCATCGGCAGCAATCACCACCACCAGTCCACTACCACAGCCCGGAAAAGGACGCCAGAGGACGGAAGTGACAGGGGGACGGGAGCCGTTGGCTTACTGGGCGAGGTGGGACGGGGAGAGGACGTTGGAGGGGCGGAGGCAGGAGCAGATCCAGGCGAGCAGCGGGCGCGCCTCCTCGTACTGGAACGGCCACTCCAGCGCGTCCGCGTCCAGCGGGTCCTCCCCGTCGAACCCCAGCTCCGTCAGCGCCGCGCACAGCGCCGCCCCGCTCATCCTCGCCGCCGCCGCCGGCTGCTGTGGCGGCGGTGGGAAGGGGAAGCTGTAGTGGTGGACTGGTCTGGTGGGTGGGCGGCCGTGCGCGGCCGGCAGCGGCTGGGTGCTCTGCTCGCGTTGCGTTGCGTGAGTTCGAAACAACGCGAGCAAAACAAAATGGGATCTGCTGCTGCTGTTTTTGTTGGGGAATGGAATGGGGTTTTCGCCGGAAACTAGAGAAAGAAATTCGGACCGCTCGCCTGTGTGGCAATTGGGTTTCAATTTTTCCACGGGCTGAAGCCTCGCTGGAGGGCCACCTTTTACTGGGCCTTTTATTTTCTAATAATGAGGCCCAGTAGAGAACTGAAATCTAGGTCTGTTTTGGGACAGTAACGCTCCAAACAATCCCAAGTTCTCTCCAACTTCGCAAGCGCTCTAAAAGGGGCCAGCTCCACGTTTTCTAGTACAACGTGAGCTGTCAAAATGCATTCTTTGGTGCCCTCCAAGTGGTATTTGCCACCGAGTGAAATGCATTCTTTGGTGCCCTTTTTTATTTGTTTATGGCCAAAATCCCGTACTACATATGTTTAGCTGTGAAAAGTGGATGTGAACTCCGATTTGTTTATAACGTAATAAAAAGATGATGTAAGTGGTCATGCGTGCTTTGCATGTGCATCTAAATCCAAATGTGTACATATGACAAATCATTTGTACATAGGGGGGTTAGGGTCTTTTGCCATTTACCTTGATTGCTAGGTCAAGTGCTCTGACGACATATATATATTGAGACGAAGGGAGTATATATATGGTGTGTCGATTGTAGCATTACGAAGGTGCCACATTGCAAGCTGCCATCATAATAAAATGAACGGAGTTTCTCCATTATATATAAAGGGTTACATAGGAATTTGATGAGGTAGTTCCCACATCACATTCTAGACAGAAGCTCTACATGCATTGTCCGTGGAGACAACAAGTCAATACGATTTTTTTTTCTCAATCACGCAAAAGACTTGCGCGTATTTGTATTAAGAAAGAGGAGTTTCATACATCAGGATCATTACAAGATTTGCAATGAGTACGGAATCCTGAGTTGCTAACTTAACTAGGCTACTACTCGCTGATTTAAACGACCGAGATTTTTGGCGCCTGCCTCAATCCACAACTCTGCCTGTTGCTTGATGATGATCTTGATCTGCTGTAGTTGCGTCGCCGCGCCGCGGAAACAGCGGGCGTTCCTCTCCTTCCATGTCTCCCAGGTGATGATAGCGAGCAAGGAGTCTGCTCCTTTCTCAAAATTCGGCCAAAGTCTTCTCCAACGCTCCCACCATTCGACAAGGTTGCCTGCCGATTGCTGGAGCAAGCTTACTCCCAAAGCTGCAGCTATCTCGGTCCACAACTGTCTGGTGAAGGAACAGCCGACGAGGAGGTGATCTATTGTTTCGGGTTCTTGATCACAGAGGAAGCAATCGTCGTGCGCGTGCAGCCCATGGCGACGCCGACGATCCGCCGTCCATTGCCGCTGCCGTAGAGCCAACCATAAGAACAGCTTGATCCTCATGGGTGCCCACACTTCCCACACTCGGACGCAACCGGGAATTGGATGACCTCCGAGGTGCAGCGCCTGATATGCAGTGTTGACAGAAAAGGTGCCGTCGGACGCCCACCTCCACACCAACCTGTCTGGAGTTTCGTTGAGTGTGACGCCGTTGAGCATGTGCCAGAGCTGGAGGTACTCGGCTATGGCCGGGTTTGGGATCCCGCCGATGACCGTGATCCATGCACGATTGGTCAAGCCCTCCGCCACCGTTAGTCGCTTCCCGGCCCTCTTGCTGACAAACTGGAGCAATGTGGGTGCCAGTGTCCTGGCCGAGACGCCATTGATCCAGCTGTCCACCCAAAACAGTGTGCTTCGACCATCTCCGACGATCGTGTGTGTGGACGCCCGGAAGAAATCCTTGGCTTCTCTGGAGAGTTGCAGCGGCAGCTCGGCCCATGCCCGTTCCGTGTCTAACGGTTTAGGGTTTAGGGTTGGAATTCCTTTTGCTCAAAGAAGGGTTTTCGAGGACAAAACCAGACATACGGTGTCCATTTCGCTTCGTCGTCTTTGAAAGCTCCGGTTTGGTTTTGGTAATTAATGACCCTCAAACGTTGCTAATGCTTTGCTCTAAGTGTGGTTAGACACATAGCAACGTGACGGTGGATGATGGAGCATGGTGATTGCGGTGTCGAACATGGTGGACATGTGAAGTGATCAAGCTCTGGTGATGAAAGGAAACGCCCGTGGAGATCAAGGCGAAGGTATACTTGATAGGGCTTTCCGGTTTAGTGGCCGAGACACTTAGCGAGTGTGACCACATTTAGGATCGATAACCGACTTTCAAGAGGGGTTTCCTCGGTTCATTCGCGGTCCTAAGTGCCTCTAGTTGCGACTTTGCATGATGCATGAGAGACTAACTAGAGGGCTAACTCTTGCCGACGTGGTCGTGCTTGTACTACTAACTCCGAGTGCTTGAGACGAGGTCTACACTTGGTGGAGTTGGTACTCAAGGCAAGAGGTTGGACTTGGAGCGAAGACGGCGCAAGATTCTACAAAGAAATCTGCATCAGAGGGCGTCGGACGCCGGCCGGACGCGGGTCGACGCGTCCGGCGCGTGTTGAGCTGGCCGGGCCGCTCGGGCTCGCGCCAGTGAGCGCGGACGCGCGAGCGGGCGGGCCGGACGCGCGTCCGGCGCGTGGCCGGGCCGGGTAAGGCGTGCCGGGCGGCGCCGTGAGCGCCGGACGCGGCCGTGGCACGTCCGACGGGTCGCGACGCCGACCGAAACTTCTCGGGTTTCGCTCGCGCGCTGGGACGCCGGACGCGGGCCGGCGTGACGCGGGCGGACGCAAGCGGCGGACGCGCAACGCCGCACGGTTTGAAGGCAATGGTCGGATCGCGGATGCGCGAAGAGCGCCGGACGCGTCCGGCGGCGGGCAACGGCGGACGCGTCCCGGCGCGTGTATTTCGGCGGTCGTTTCGCGAAACGCCGCGCGGACGCTGGCTCGATGCCTCCCCGGTCATACGCGTCCCGCGTGTTATTTGACGCCCCGAGGACCAACGGCTCTATTTCGACTTGGGGTCTATAAATAAGAGGTTGGCCGGCCATGGGAGGGCTCTCTTGCCCATTCTAACACTCTTGAGCATACCTTGAGCTAGAGACACTCCTCCCCACTCATCTCTTTGGTTCCCTTGACATTCTTGAGAGAGATTTGAGTGAGAACAAGTGATTTGCATTGAGAGTTGCATCTAGAGGCACTTGTTCATCGAGCGAGCTGCGGATTCTTGTTACTCTTCGGTGATTCCCGTCACCGTAGACGGTTTGGAGCAGCGGGTGGTGGTTGAGCTCGACTTGGTGATTGTTCGAGGCCACACCGGGTTCTTGTGAGGGGTTCTTGATCCTTCCCCGCGGAGTTCGCGAAAGGATACTCTAGTGGATTGCTCGTGGCTTGTGGATCCTTGTCTTGTGTGGAGATTGCGGCTCCCCTTTGGGGTTTTTGGCACCGAGAATTGAGCGGGCAACTCACCAAGCAAGTGCATCGCCACAACGAGGAGTAGCTTGCCGGGAAGCAAGTGAACCTCGGTAAAAATCATTGTGTTGATTTGTGATTGCCGAGGCATCGACCTCCTTGTGCTTGTGATTGAGCTTCCTAGGTGATTGGCAACTACACCGGTGATCGGCCATCATCTACTCTTCGCGGCGGTATAAACTTCCATCACCTCCTTACTTTCCACATAGTAGAATTGCTTGTTGTGGTCGGTCGGGAACCACTCTTTGAGTAGTTTAAATCCCGTAGGTAGAACTACTTGTTGTGGTCGGTCGGGAACCACTCATTGTGTAGAGTAAATCCCGTGGGTAGAATTGCTTGGTTGGTTTCGGTGAACCGACATTGTGTAGCTTGATCACTATTGTTGTGTGTGCAATTGATTTGAGTAGCCTTGCTTGGTAGGACGGCTTGCATAAAGTAGTCGAAGCATTTGCTTTGCACATTTGCCGCCTTGCTATCTAATTGGGTTGTCTAGTATTCTTGCTAGAAATTTTATTAGGCTATTCACCCCCCCTTAGCCATTGTGACCTTTCAGTCTTGCTTTTGTTCGTCATCCGAGTAAGGAATTTCTTCCACGACATTAGATCCGAGATGAAACACAGATATCCAGTGCTGTTCATAGCAAGGTTTCTCTGCATAGTAGACGCTATTCCGTTTGATCATGGGGAACTCCTTTGAAGAGAGTGCAAACGTGTCCCCGGCCCGCGGCCCAGAAACACCGAGTAGTCACCAAGGTCCATCACCCTCTCGCGGAGCTCCATGCGCTGGTCAGGCGTCCACCGTCCACCGTGGCTTGTAAACTTCAGCAAGTGTCGGGTGGCTCTCTGAACGCAGCGCGACAAGCAAAAGATCGCCGTTGCAGGTCACCAGGTGGACCCCAAGCACGGGATGGAACCCAAGAAGCACCTTTATTCTTCAGAGCAAGGAACCTAAGGGGGTGTTTGGTTGGAGGCCAGGAGGGTGGCCCGAGCCCAAGAGCTGCAACACTCCGTGTTTGGTTCGCTGGGCCCACCTCTCAGCCAGGCCTCCATGATGCAAAAAGGGCCTCTCGACCAGGCTCTCTAGTGAAGCTACCCTCCACCGTTTTTTCACAGCCTGGCCCGATTTAGCGCTTGATGGGCTCAGTGGTGTCGATAGGATTACCTCCCGTCTCTCTTCCCTCACCCACCGCCGTATCTCTTCCCTCACTCCTGCCCCGCCTCCACCGCGGCGCACCCCCCGTCGCAGCCGCTCCTCCCCATCGTTGCCTCCGCCGCCGCGCATCCCCACGCCATTGGTGGCTGGCCTCACCCGCTCAACGCCCGCGAGGCAGGCGACAGTGAGGGCGAGCTCCGGTGCGGCGTGGTCGTCCTTGAGGGCGCGGCGTCGTCGGCCCCCAGGCGCGGCTCCCGGCGAGCTCCGCCCTAGTGCGTGCACCGTCGCGCGGGGTGCCCCTCCTTCTCCTCGAGCTCCAAGACCGCATGCTCGCGCGGACGACCCTTCTCCCTCTCCTCCGGCGGACGCAATGGCAGGAGGCCGCGATAGAGATCCGGAGCGTCGTCGTCCGGCGCCGCACAAGCAACTCTGTTCCGGCAAGATCCACGTGGGGCACAAGGGGGAGGAGCTGGGCATAAGGCGGTGGAGGGGTTCGTCTGCTGCGCCACCGCCATCGCGCTCGCCTATAGAGTGTTCGATGAAATGCCCTATAGAAGAGAAGGGACAAGGTGAGGTGGTAATGTTACCATATTCTCGGTGCAAGGTATCTATATGCACCTGTGCCACCAACCAAACAAGATCTCTTTTCGGCTTGGCTCATTTTGGTCCAGAAATCAAATACAAGAGGTTGCTCTATAGGAGTCGTGCTCGGGCTGGCCAGCTGGGCCAGGATGTCTGGATGCAGCGTACCAAACACCCCCTAAGGGCACGTAAATTAGTTTTGTCTCATAACTTGTCTCATATAGTGCCACATAATTTAAGATGATTAAATAAATTATATGTACAATGGTTGTTGTTTTAAGTTGTCTTATAGCAACTCGTAATTCCTTAATTTATGGAGAGAGTAAAAATAGGATTGTGAGGTGCGTCATAACAACAATTCATACAATAGTAAAATAGTTGTCTTATATTTCTAAATTTTAGCTCATGAGGTCGTTGTTTCGCGAAACAACTACCTAATTCTCTTTCACCTCTCTCTTTCCTCCACGTCATCAAAAATCTTACATAGCAATGCATGAGACGGCGTATGAGACCGCTTATGTGTAGCAATGTACCTGCCCTAACTGTTTGGCTTGTAGTCTAGCTCCACCATCGGAAATGTGAGGTTTTTCTAGGACCAGTTTGATACGCCATTGGATGATGTTTGGTACATATTTTGGCATTTGTAAAAAATGTGATTTGACTTTTTTTGCCAATTCAAAAATGATGCAAAATTTTAGATGTAAATAACTTTTTTTTAAAAAAAACTTAGATGTAGATAACTTAGTGCCAGTATGATGATGTGTTTGGTCTTGGCCGCAGATCGCGTGCTTTGGTTGCGTGGAGCGAGGCACGACATCCCGTGTCCACCAAGCCAAGGTTGCAGATCAGTAGCTCTGATACATAAACAGCTATATCAAGTTGCACAACAAGATGGGTTGAACAATTGGCTGATTTGGGTGCTTTGGGATGTTCATCTCTTGAATCAGTTGTGACAGTACAGATTACATGTCGCTATGTGTACTGGATTGCACAGGCATTGGGCTCCCAGCCAAGAATGATTTGATTAGTGTGAGAGCCTGTTTGGGTCGATGAAGAGGAACTTCATGACCTGCTCCCCTCACGGTCACAAAATTGAGTCCCTTATACCCTTGAGTCCATCCACCGACCTATTTAAACACATAATAATCAGAAATTAGGGATATATGATGGGTACTCCAAAGAAGAACTTGTTTTTGGAGGAAGAATCAATACGAGAGCAAAGACCAGTAAAATACAGTGGGTCCCAATTGAAAAGGAAAACATTACAAATAGCTTGTGGCCAGTATTTGGGAATTTCCCATCTGACCTAGGTGGTCAAGTAGGGTATGTACAGACTTCTACAGGTCTAAGACCACGTGTGCAATTGATTATGCTTAGCAGACTTAATGAAAGGTTAGCACACCATTTTCGAGGGAAAAAAAAAAGAAAGGTTAGCACACCCTGTGATATGCTGGAACAAAGTAGATGGGGCATCCTGTGAATTAAAATTGCTTATTAGGAATGCCAAATGTAGATTGTGGAATTTCTTTCCCAAGGAGCTAGAGTTCTATGTCCAGTGGTTCCATTCCCTAGCATTAATTTCTCAAGCTTTGACTAGCATTCAAGGGGCAAAATATAGAACTGTCTGTGGTGAATTGTGCACAGTGCACACTGCTACGGATATATTTATGTAAAAGTTAAAATTTGTAATTTGACAAACATAAGATGAGATTTTGCAATCAAAATAGAATTTAGTCCCAAATATAGATATGGTTCATAAAAATGAATTTCACAGGGAAGAGGTGCCACAGCTGCAGATGTACAAATGTAAGGCAGAGGTAATGGATGCAAAACGAGAATATTTGATGGATTACATAATTATTACTTGTCTTTTAGCAAGAATGGACAACATAACTCTGATGACATCAATGATTGTGGTGGCATTAATTTGTTCAGAATTGGTTAGGGAGATGCTGAGAACAAAAATATGCAGAAACACACCATAAATTCAACATGCGCAGCTGCTAGCGCTATTGGAGACCCATCAGCTGAGGTGAGGAAGGACCTACCTCGCCATCATCGTCGTACCAAGCATGCCATGGAGTTACTGTTGGAAGCTTGAGAGCATCGATGCTGTATCTAGTTGAAGTCACCGGAAGCACTGCATCTGTATCTCCACTGGAAAAGTTTGGGGGGGGGGGGTGTTGAGGAATAAGAACGAGAAAAATCAATATCTTTCATCGATGTAATACTTTGTTTACAATTTTATGCATACATAAACTGATTATTTACAAGGAATTTATACCCAATTTTTTTCTGGATGAGCCAAGAAATCAAACCAGTTCTTTTCTTTAGAACAAGCCAAACTGATTCTTAAAACTCGGTAAAATACATATAAGAACTATGTTTGGGTGGGTTATTAACTTGTCCTTCAAACCTCAGTATTAGGAATCACCTGAACACCCATATACGAAGTCCATACTGTATAAGTTCATGATAGATATGCAGCACAGAGCTTTCGCAGTCCCCCCAATGAGTATTAATAGCTTCACTGTAGAGATTGACAGTGCCAAAATATAATATACAATATAATATTAAAAGAGTGGACAACAAAAGAAAAAAGCTTCCAAATGACCAAATATGCTTATGAGTGTTTTGTGTCATTGATATTCATTTCAATTAGTATGAATTATGAAATAACCTTGAAGAATGAAAAAACTCAATCAAAGTAATGTATATTCATATTGGAAAGCATAAACATATTACAGTAGAATTGCTTATATAATCACCCAGGTCCAAAATTATTCTTGTGGCAGTAACAAGATCAATAGCCATACTGCATGCAGTGTGGAAAGTAAAACAGATAATCTTTTATTTTTGCCAAAATGAATAGTGCAATTACAAATAAAAAAACAAGAACTTGTCAACAAAGAAGCAAACTATAAGATGAATCACTTGTTAGTTCATCATCAAGAATTCATGATCCAACATGTCAGGGCAATGACAGCATCAGATGTCTAAAATACAATCATAAGAGTTACCTGCAGGTCTCCCATTTTGATTTTCCAATGACTGGATTAACATGAAGTGCCTTCTGAACCTCAGCTAGATTGAAGTATACAATTGAATGCTTCTCAGTGCATGGATCATACTGCTCAGCCATTTTTCCAGCAGACTATTAAAAGAAATCATGTCAGAATATATGTGGAACTGTCAGCTCACGAAATATAACAGTTTAAATGTCAGATGTTCCATTCGCAATATCACACACAGAATCAACTGTATAATCAGGGGTCACACATTGAAGTTAAAACTGCACATCCAGGCCAGAACTATATGTCAGACTGAATCCAATAAATGCCAACAGATTGTGGTGCACTTCCAATTTGTCCTTTTAAATTTTGTATATTGCTTTAGACATTCTGCCTCATCTAACATTAAATGTTCTACGCAATCCATTTTAAAACAATATACATGTAGCCCAATTCTCCTGGTTTGGTAGTTTCTGGACCCCGATCTGGGATACCGGAATTAGGATGGGACTGTAAACTACAGACCCACCCAAGTATCATTTTCCCTCTATGTAAGTCAAATTTGCACCTAAATGGAGAACTCCTTTGAGAATTTTAAAGTTAAAAAGAGACTAACATTGAATCTAAAACTACAATATTCCTTCCCATTTTCGGGAGAAAGCAGCAGTCATGTAACTTACACATAGATATGCAGCAGAGTCAAAACGTAATGGTTTATCTTCTGTTCTTATTATAACAGATAGGGTTGGTGGAATGGTGGTAGCCTGGTAGGTTCTGCTACTTTCATCTTGGATTAATTTCTATTCATCTATTGGTGTATGCATGCTGGTGTGGCATTAGGATCAACAACCAAGATTCACATAATCTATTATATTAATCATTATGTTTACTATATAAATTTACAAAATCAAATGTCTACATGTGTATGATGAATTTGAACATGAGCATTTAGGACTTGTGGTTGATTTTCATTGCAACGCATGTACTCCTAAAACTATGTACTATTGCTTGAGTTTTGAATTTCAGAAACTTACACGTAGCCTTTTCATCACTTTATTTTTCGAGGAGGCAAAAGATGCATGGCATGTAGGTGTGAAGATGCTATATGAATCAATGTTTCCAACTTCAGTGCTAGCAATATCAAGAATTTTATCACACTGTGGAGATGAATGTATAAAGGACTCATAGTCACAGAAAACATTCAGCAGCTTGTATGTTTGATCAGAGATCAGGCCAGTAGTCCACATGAATTGATATATTCCATAGTGGTCATGGAAATCATCAGTGAGAGCATTTCCTACCTGCATGAAATAACTCAAATATAATGAAACAACACTATCATTCTGGTTCTATGTGTTATGATACAGTTACAAAATACATCTCGATACAGATACGAGCCAGCTAAAAATAAGATCCTTTGATAACCAATAAAGAAAATAAGACCCTCTGGTAACCAGTAAAGCAGAGCCAATGAGGAAACATAACAATACTAACTAGGATAACATCATATAAATGGGTAGCAGACAAAGGTCAGTCAACCATTGCATGAGCCCAACATACTAATTAGGATAAAATTAAACTTGATTTGCAAATCAAAAGTTTAAGGTTCTTTTATGACAAGGACATAGGACATAAGGGACAACAAAAACTGCAATGTAAACTATAAATATAACAAGAAATATCTAATTTAGTTGGTGGTATTGGAGAAGTAAAGGCAGGTACCAAAAACATACCATGTAGCCCTTTAGATTAATTGATTTGTCACCAGTAGCCTCTTGGTGCCTTTTTATGGCTTGAGCCAGTTGAGGAACATAGTGACCTAACCAAATTGGTGTTCCATCAAAGCTTTGCCATGTTTTTAGAAAAAACAGTTACACAAACCATAATTTTATAGAAGGTACTCACCAGCATAACTCTCTCCTGTCAAATAAAATTCACGTTCCTTGTATTGAGGAAATCGTTCAAGCCACTTCAGTAAAAACGCCAATGAATCCGTGGCTGTAAAATATTGATAGAACCAGTGAGGAAATTCTAATAAAATTTCATTCAGGACCAGGAATATCATCTAAACAAGATAACTGATAGCGCAGGTAGTACAGTACCAGTTCTTGCATCCCCATTTTTTAAAGCATCACCAGAGGTATTTGAATATGAGTAACCAACACCAACAGGTGAATCAAGGAACAGTAAATTTGCAACTGCAAAATGAAAGACATTTATTAACAAATATGTAGAAGTAATGGAGTATAAAGATGGAGTTAAACAGTGTATAACAACTGATATGGTGCTCTTCTATCAGTTTTGCTATAGAAAATAAATTTACAGTTTTGCTAAAACAAGAAAGTTCGATAAGAATGAAACTAGAGTTTTATCTGATATAATTATGAGCACTTAGAAAAGGTTATCAATGGTCAAGTTGCAATTTGCATCTAATGGAGCTGAAATCAATTCCACGACTATAAGGCAAAGAATTTGTGCTAATAAGGTTAAGCTTACAGTTTAAGGGAAGTTCAAAATTCAGGGAAAAAATAATTGGCAGGCATACATGAAAACCTCTTTTGTTTTTTTCCCCAAGTTTACCTTTCCACAATTGTGATCCTTCCCAGAGTGTATATACAAGCCTACCAGTTTGTCTAACAAAAGTGCAAAGAAGTTACAAAATGTAGTAAACTGCTGCCAAACTGAGATGAAGAAGTTACAATTTACTGATAAGTATCGGCAACCCAACAATCTGTGCAGACCAGAAACAAAGGGCCAAAGAAAAAGACACATAATAGCACATGAAGAAATTAAAAACAGATTTGTTTAATTGGATGGTACCTTTGTTCCAAGAATAAGGATTCACATGCACCCCCTTTCCATCTGCATTAACATGGAAAGGTCCTACTTCTTCTCCGAGTCCAAAAGCAATGGACGAGCATCCAGGCCCTGGAAGATTTACATGCAGTAATTTAATCGTCTTATCGCACTGTTGTACACCAGATGAACTTCAGTAAAGAGGAAGGACCGGATAAGTTTATCTATAGCCCAAGGGTAACATTTGCCTGCTCGGCAGTCGGCACTAGCAACCATTTACATCAGATACAGACAGCTGATCCAGGAATCTCATGCGTAGTGCTACATATTATATATTATATGTACTAGTTAAAAGAGTTGGGTGAAATTTAACAGAGGGTAACCTTTTGCCTGCTAGTATATCTCTGGCAGCCATTTAAATCAGATAAAGACAGCTGATCCAGATTCCAGGAATCTCATGCACAATGGTACATCTTATATACTAGTAGTTAATAAAAGACTTGGGTGAAATTTAAAAGAGCAATCCACGCAATGGAAAAGTTTTCACCGGCCCTGCAGGAATAAAGGATGCTGTAGGCTGTAGCTCCCAAGCGAAATCCTAGTCCTGGTGAGAATGAGATACCACAAGCATCTCTACATGTACACACTGCGCACGCAAGGCATCGCTCTCAGTTCCCCTGTTCCAAAACAAGCTGGAGACCTCAGACTCAGATCACCCACCCCACAACCCCAAGACGCCAAAAATCCTCGGTTGGCTCGTCGCCCCACCATCTCAATCAAGCATGAAAATTACACATCATCAGATCATTGATCCCTAAATCTACACCAAAGTGCCCATCACTCCACCAGACTCTAACGGTTTCCATCATGACAGTACGAAACGGATCACGCAGCAAACAGACAAACAGAGCACGCGGTCAGCGGTCAGCGGTCAGCGGGCGGGTGATGGGTAGGTAGGTAGCGCACCTCCGTTGAGCCAGAGCACGAGGGGCCTGGACGCTGGGTCGGTCTCGGCCTCGAGGAACCAGTAGAAGAGCGCAGCGCCGCGCGGCTCGCTGACGGTGACGTACCCGGCGTACTGCGCGAAGCTGGTGTTGAAGGCCTGCCCCGGCACCCGCGGCACCCGGTCACGCGCCTGCTCCTCCCGCCACTTCGTCCCGCCCCCGGCTGCTGCTGCTGCTGCGGCGGCGGCGGAGGCCGCGACGACGGCGGCAAGGAGTAGGAGCGCGAGGAAGAACGGCGGCCCGGCGGATCGGGAGCGGGCGGCCATCGTGGCGAGAATAGCAGAGGAGCAGCCGAGCAGTGGACTGAAATCTGAATAGTCGTGGTCAATAACCAAGGGTGCTCGTGCGGCACGCACGGGAGCCGTTGCGGTTGGGCGACGGCGTGACGCGCAAGCGAAGCGTGGGGAAGTGGCCAAGTGCCCAGTTGCTGTGTTTGGTCTTTGGCTGTCTTTGGCTGCGGATCTAGTTTTTTTTTTATACCTCTCATCTGGATACAGCTGTAGCATCTGTTCGTGTACCAACACACACCTACACCACACACGCATACCACACTCACACCACTAGTACACAACCAGACCTACAACTATACACAGATATGAAGACGCGTCCTTCAGGGGATCACTAGAGAACGGGCTCCGACGACGGGCACGTCGCAGTTCCATTGTAGCACCACGCGTGTTGAGAGGCTCCACTGAAATTTATTTTGGGGAAAACCCCGGTGAGGAAAACACAGTCCGAACCGTGGTTCGAACCTGCGCCTGGCCGCTCGCCACTGCGAAGTCGTGCCAATCGAGCTATATATATATATATATATATATATATATATATATATATATATATATATATATATATATATATATATATATATATATATATATATATATATATATATATATAAATAATATGCACGGCACGGCACGGCAGAGACACATTCTTTTCCCACGGTACTGCCATGAATATGCATCATGCATCCATGTGTGTTGTGCGGGCGGGATACAGCAGTGCTCTTCTGATGTGGAGGACACACGTGAGGGCAGAGATCATCACGTGATCACGTCTCAAAAACTCCGACAACTCCAATCGCGCGTCCAACCACCAGGCAGAGTGAAGACATCTGACATTGTCGTTACTTTTGCTCCTCTATGCAGTTTCGAATATAAGCACATGCTAATTTAATACGATTTCTTTTGCCTTAGTTTTTCCATGTCTCACTCACTAACCAAAACAACAAACTTGCCACATAAATTAATTATAATAAACCCTAGCACCAATTGATAGATAGCAATGTCAATGTATTCCTCGCCTTAGTTCCCCCATGGTGTAAACAATGGAAAAGACAACTATGACCTATACACACGCACACGCCTTGAAGAGAAAAAATGGATGCTTGGTTTTTATCAAGCACCTGTGATGATGTCCCAAACCTACAAGTCTACAATGGAAATGGTCATCCCATATATGCTTGATAAATTGGTAGGTTACTTAAGATCTTGTTTAGGCGTTCATCCAGTTATAACACGCGTTATGCGTTTGGTGCACACACACACACATCAAGATTTAGCTTCACAATATTTGACTAATAATGTTTTGGCTAACAAATTTTAACTATGTAACATATAGGCATGGCTAGATTTATAATCAAATATACTATATCTAATTACCACAATTTGTAATTATAAAAATGTAAATTAAATGAATGGTAAATTCTTCTAATCTAATTTGGAGGGCGTACCATATGTGACGGTGCCTTATAAACCAGAGTGGATAGAGCATTAGGCTCGTTCCAATCAAGAAAGTGTAGGATATAAGAGAATTGATAGCACCACATTTTTAGTCTACCAGCATCGGGCTTCATCTAGCATTGAAGCTAGAAAATATTATGTCAACCTTTGCAACGGCAAAATCGTTGTTGTGATATGCATATGCTCTTTCCAAATCCAAGCATCATTTCTCTACCGGTGTTGTGGGTGCTCTTAGGGATTGATCTGCTCTACTAGAATCACTCCGCCGTCACTAACACGAAGCAAACTTCATTATGGAGTTGCAGTCCAAGCATGGGAACCTAGTTGTTTGGGTTGCAGAATGCAGTCTAGCTCCATCTTCAGAAATGCGAGGTTTTTCTTGGACTAGTTTGATACGCCATTGGATGATGTTTGGTACATGTTTTGGCATTTGCTTCAGAAATGCGAGGTTTTTCTTGGACTAGTTTGATACGCCATTGGATGATGTTTGGTACATGTTTTGGCATTT
The DNA here is from genome assembly GCA_018135685.1 of Themeda triandra. NCBI lineage: Eukaryota > Viridiplantae > Streptophyta > Magnoliopsida > Poales > Poaceae > Themeda > Themeda triandra. The sequence goes on along the minus strand of JAENPR010000258.1, from coordinate 240,720 downwards.
TAAACAAATGTGGTTGACCCCTTTTTTGTTGCCAGTTCAAATTAGTGCTAGGATGCTGATGTGTTTGCTCTTGCTGTGGATCGCGTGTTTCGGTTGCGTCGAACCCCATTTTTCCAAAAAAAAAAGCACACCAAATTCTTGGAGGTTGAGTTTTCAGCAAAAAAAAAATGGAGGTTGAGATTTCCGTCACTTCTATCTTTTAAAAAGGTCATCTCGTTGTGCATGCTGAAATAATTTTGGATTTTGTTTGTGCATGGGCCCATGACAGGCCAAGGCCATATCAAGATTTTCAACATTTATTATAGGAGGCTTATTTATTCATCATGTTGCAAGGGTTTCAATTCAAATAATAACTAGACGAATTTCCCGCGCGTTGCTGCGGAATTGCTTCAAACGAGTCATGTGTGTCTGTTTAATTATCTCATTTTATTTGGTGTTTCAACCACGTCCAATTTATGATAGTAAGTTTCAAAAAAAAGTCCAGAACATGAAGGACAAGTGCCTTTGGCAATTATTAATCGATTGCTATAAGCATGTGGTGGGCTCCAATCAGAACTAACATTTCCTCTTTTACAGTGTCATTATATGGCTTCAATTCCCTTGTCATTTCTAAATCACATAGACTCTCCAAGCAGAGCAACATTAATGGAGGGACGACAACAACGTGGATCACTATATTGGGAGCTTTGAGAGATAGTGGCCAACAAATTAAAGAAGATGGTGAGTATTAAATTGCGGATGACATATGTGGATGATGTAGCCCAAGGAAAACCTAGAGAAATCTTCGGTCAAAAAAAATCTAGAGAAATAGTCTCTAGTGGGCATTAACTTTATAGGAGTTTAGGATAATAATAATTTATGTGACAAGTTTATTCTAAAAAAATAATTTATGTGACAAGTTTGTTGGTTTGGGTTATTTTGACCGAAGTTTGTTGTTTTGGTTAGTGAGCATCTAAGTAGAGAGAGACTAAGAGACATGGAAAAACTAAGGGTTAATTTGAACGGTACCATGCAATTTTGCATGTTTGAAGAAATACCATTATAATTCGTGATATTGGAAACATATCATTACAATTTTACAAGTCTTTGAAATATACCACTACTTACCCCTTCACCTCATTATTTGAATTTTTAGACCAAATTGCCCTCGTCTTGCTCCTTGCTCCCTCTTCTATTTCGTACAAGCAAGGTGCCTACATCCAGCGTTGTGCCATCTGTTTGCCCGTGCACCACCATGCAAGTCAGCTCCAAGACCGTGCCTACACGCACTCTTCTACTTGTTCGTTGACGACAACACTCACTGGACCTGTGCGTGCGGCGTGTGAGGCGGAGTTTGCTGCCCTCATCCATGACACAGTCCACCGCGTCCGTCCCAAGCCCCCCCCCCCCCCCCCCCCCCAAGCTTGTCAGCCTCGATAGGTGCCTTGTCTGGTGCGTGTCATCTAGGGGCAGGTGGACGTGCCGGCATGTCACTGACGAGCGAGGTGCGGTGCGGCGGTGTCTAGCCATGCACAGCGGTGTCCTACAAAAAGGAGGGAGCAAGGAGGAAGCCAAGGGCAATTTGGTCTAAAAAATCAAATAATAAGGTGAAGGGGTAAGTAGTGGTATATTTTAAAGACTTGTAAAATTATAATGGTATATTTCTAATCTATATCTCTTATATAGATAAACCCTACTAGGGTTTTCTCTCAACATGCTCCATCTCAACATCCATTAGAAAACTTGCAATTATAGCCAACTATCACATGTAATTATGATAGCTATCATTTTATTTAGTTGCATTTAATTGTCCACATCAATGTGTGAGACTATTCAACAAAATTATTTTATGATAATTTTATTCATATAACTATAAATATAAATAGTCTAATTTCTTTTTAAATTCTCCTAATACTACAAATTGTAATGTTATTTCTCTGAACATGCGAAATTGCAATGGCACAGTTCAAATTAACCAAAAACTAAGGCAAAAGAAATCGTATTAAATTAGCATGCATGTGCTTACATTCGAAATGCATAGAGCAGCAAAAGTACGGACAATTGTGATATGTCTTACACTCTGCCTCGTTGTTGGCGTCACAGCGATTGGAGTTGTCGGAGTTTTGAGACGTGATCACGTGATGATCTCTGCCCATTCACGTGTGTCCTCCACATCACAAGAGCACAAGCACCGCTATATCCCGCACACATGGATGCATGATGCATAGGACTAGGAGGCATGTTCATGGGAAAAGAATTGTGTCTCTGCTGTGTAGTGGCGGACGCAGAAATTGAAAATTAGGTGTACAAACTACATATATGCACATATAGAACGAAATTATTGTGGCATATGTAAAGCTAAATATTCATCGACTCCGGGCAAAAAGTGCTATAGTAGAGTACATTAATACAATTAATTAATACATACAATATTTGCGAAATCTCAACTAATAAAGGAACATTACAAATTTACTCGACGAGACGGCTTTTGAAATCGAGAGATGATGTCTTGAGCAACAACATATAGAAAAAACTGCTTCTCAATGAATGTACCCAGACAATCATTCAAGTACTGATACTCCATGCTATTACTCAGTTTGTTCTTTATGCAGTTCATCACTGAAAATGCTCTTTCAACACTTGCTGTTGCGCTTGATAGTAGTACGACTAATTTCAGAAGCTTGTAGACATACGAGTGTAAGGCATGCTTATTTGTTTGAACAAGCAAAACTAGAAGCTCAGCAATACTTTTCACATTGTTAAATCTTTCATCACCAAGCATATCAGCAACAAAGTAAGATGTTCAGAAGGTGGACGGGAGGAAACACAAGAAACGTGGCTTTCCTAATCCCTTATCCCTTCGAGACTTTCTTGGGCTAGCATGCCAGTCCAGCTAGATGCTCAGAAGGTGGACGAGAGGACAGATAAGAGACGTGGCCTTTTCAATCTTATATGTAATATACATCTATATATGTATACTTGTATTTTTTTTCTCAAAATTATTGGGTGTACAGATGTACACCCATGCCCCTTACTGCGTCCGCCAGTGCTGCTGTGCGGTGCATACTATATTAATATGATATATATTTGAGTATATATACTCTGCATGCGCTGTGTGCGGGTGATTTTTTGGGGGGGCAAAAGAACAACCCCATATGCGTTTGTACCTTGAGCAACAATCTTTTATTGTAACTAGGCCCTCTGCAATCGGTCTACTTCTATTGCAAAAATCAGCCATCCGATTCTTTTTTTTTTAAAAAAAATTCAACCATCCACTCACATATGTGACCGATTTAATTTTAATTATCGTGTCTCCGTCAAATTCAGACGACAATGCTAGAGTCATGAAAAACATTAAGCCAATTAGCTTGTTCAAACTGTTCTCTAAGGTGTTCATTAGATTAGGAAAAATTATTAATAGGTTGGTTGTTCCCCAACAGAGTCCTTTTATCCAAAGAAGGTACATTTTGGAGAGTGTAGTGGTGGCTCATGAGCTAATTTATAGTTTGTATAAGTCTAAGGAGCCACGCATTATTCTCAAGTTAGACTATGAGAAGGCCTACGATAGGGTCTCTTGGGACTTCCTTTTTAAAGTTTTACAGTCTAGAGGTTTCAATGGTAAGTGGATAGGTTGGATTATGCAATTAGTGTTAGGGGGTTCTATTGGAATTAACTTCAATGGTGAAGATAGTAGTTTCTTCAAGCCAGGGAAAGGGCTTAGACAGGGTGATCCTATATCCCCTCTGTTATTTAATCTTGTTGGGGATGTACTTACCAAAATGATTCAGAAAGGCACAGAGAAAGGTATTATTAAAGGGTTAGCTGAGAATTTTAGGGAGGAAGGTATAGTGTCTCTGCAATATGCAATATGCAGATGATACTATCCTTTTCTCTAGAATAGAGGATGGATACACTAGAAATATGAAGGGTATTTTGATGTGGTTTGAACAACTCTCTAAGATGAGAATTAACTTCCACAAGAATGAACTAATACCTATGAATGTAGACTCTGAGACTGTACATAGGTTGGCATATTTATATTTCTTGGCCTGTTGAGGCCTTTCCTATTAAGTACTTGGGAGTACCTCTTCATCATGAAAAACTTAGTAGAGATGATATCCAACCTTTGATTGATAAGATGTTGAATATGATGGTTGAGTGGAGAGGAAAACTTCTATCCTATGCTGGTAAGTTAGTTTTAGTCAAAGCCTGTTTAGCTAGTATTCCAATATATCTACTCTCTTTTGTAAAATTCCCTAAGTGGGCTATTAGAATTTTAACTTCTCATATGGCAAACTGCCTTTGGAATGATGATCTTGAAGCCCACAAATATCATTTAGCAAATTGGGAAAGTGTTAGCATGTTCAAAGAATATGGTGGCTTAGAAGTACCTAATCTTAGGGATCTGAATATCTATTTGTTGGCTTCATGGCTTAAGAGATATAATCTAGACAGACAAAAACTTTGGAAACAGTTCATTGACTTCAAGTATAAAACTGATAGGCCAAATATCTTTTATAGCTCTGCTACTAGTAGTTTCCAATTCTTCAAAGAGGTGATTTGGGCTGCGTCTGCAGCTAAGATGAGGTATAGGTGGCTAATTGGGAATGGAAGGAAATGGAAATTTTGGGAGGATAATTGGTTAGGGTCTTCTAGTTTAGCTATTCAATTTTGGGAAATAATTTTAGAAAATTTACATACTAGTTAATGAGAAATCTGCTACTGTTAGTGAGCTATGGGATAGTAATAACCTCAAGAGTACTTTTAGGAGGTGTGTTGATGAAAGATTATATAATTTGTGGTTAGAAGTAGTTCAATTAGCTTCTTCTATAGTATACTCAGATAAGGAAGATGATTTGATTTGGCAATTTAGTTCTAACGAAAAGTACTCTTCTCAATCCTTGTATAAAGTTATCAACTTTAGAGGTATTTTTCCTGTTTATGTGCCTGCATTGTGGTCTCTGAAAATCCCTCCCAGGGTTCACTTCTTCCTATGGCTGCTATCTAAAAACAAGATCTTGACTAGAGACAACTTAGCTATTAGAAGAAATGTAGAAGATTCTTCATGTTTATTCGGTGTTGAAGTAGAAAGTGTGCATCATCTATTTTTTGAATGTGTTGTGGCCAAGATATGGTCCTATCTACCTGAAGCTTTAGACAAACAAGTAGGGTGTGACTTTGTTGCAATTGGTACTTGTTGTCTTAGTGAAAAGAAATATTATGTAGTTAACATCTTCTGTGCAACAGTCCTGTGGGGTTGTGGAATCTAAGAAATAGTTTATGCTTTGAAAAACTGGATTTTGCTCTGTCCGAAGAAGAAAGATGATGGAGTATGTCTGAGCAAGTTGAAGACACTCGCAGCAAGCCCACAAAGGCTATGTGGATTGATTAGATAAGCAACAAAGTCGATCGTCTGCTCTACATGTCTGCTGTTGACTGGGAGGCCAGTGCACCATCTGGCGCGGAGGGGCGGTTAACTAAAGATCTAGAGAAAGCGAAGACGGGGGGCAAATGGTTGGACTTCTCAGCGATGAAGGAGCCTGAAACATGTGATCTATGGAGTAATATGCAGTTACTGGAGTTGTTCTGAGTGTGTGCGGCGTTCTAGTTTCAAGCTGGTGAGCTTGATGATTTTGTGTTAAACTTAACTGATGGTCTTTTCATCTATAAAGGCCGAGAGTCATCCTTGAACTTAAAACAAATAGATTCTTCCTAGGCAAAATGGTCTTCTCGTTTAGGACTTTTTACAAGGTAGTGTTAAATAAATAGGATTTTTTTTGAAATGTATACCTGTATTAATACGGAAAGTACAGTACAAATACGAGTACAATGTAGAAGACTGCGAAGGACAGCTTGTCCAACCCTATTTGGTAAAAGGACCTCCACAAGAAAAGAAGTTACAACTAGGTCCTTCATCTTCATCCTCCTGGAATCCTCCAGATCTCGTCGTCGCCGGTCGCCGATTCCCATCGCCGCCGTCGAATCCAGATTCGGCCAAAGCTCCACCGCATGGCGGCTTCTAGGTAGACCGCCGTAGACACTCACACGCTCGAAAGAGCAGAAGATTTCACTGAGTGCCCATAAGTCAGGTCCAACCCATGAGCTTTGTGGACCATGAATCGAAGGTCGCCATGGACAGACGCCGCCCCGAGGTCGATCTGCTTGCCTGCGAACCACCAAGCCCACAGCCTTCTCCGTGTCTTCATCTAGATACGCCACCAGCACCACCGCTTCACGGGAACCCCCGCTCCGCCGGAGACAACTAGAGAAAACCGAAACCCTACCACCTAACCTAGACCTAATCCTCACTGGACCACCGGCACCGTCGCCAAAGACTCCGTCGCCGAGATGGGAAGAGGTCCGGAGTACCTTATTCCACTGCGCCGGCGTCGTCACCATCTCTACGCCGTCGCCCGGACACCACCACCTCCATGGTCCGCACGGGGACGCCCGGACCACGCCGTCGTCGTCCGCGCCGCCCTGGAGGACCTCTTCCCCGCGGATTCCTCGCCGGGCACGAGCGCGCCTAGGGCTCCGCCGGAGCCGTCGCCGCCGCCACCGTCGCAAGCCGCGGGGGACCCAATCCTGCCGGCGCGGGTCGGCCCCCTCCACCTCCGGCGCCCGACGGGCTACCGGAGGGGAGGGGCCGGCCGACCGCCGGGGAACCGCCGGTTCTCCCGGCCGCCTCCGACCGCCTAGGGCTACTGTAGCCCTAGATCGAGAGAGAGGGGGAGAGAAAATGTAAGTGACTCAATAATAAATAAATAGGATTTTTTTCTACGATATAAATGGTCTACGGAGAATCTCAAACTTTTTATATTTGGTGTTTTTTTTTTCAAAATTTTCCTTGACTTGGTGGTGCCGGGCACGGGATGGCGTGCGCCCGTGCCGCGCTCCACGCAACCAACCACTACATCCGCAGCCAAAGTCCAAACACATCATCCTGAACTGGCAGTTCCGGCACTGGCACCCGCTCACGGGACCATGTCCATCGCGTCCGCCGGCGGCTCGCGAGCCGCGCCAGGCCCACTTGGCCATTCCCCTCTCGCTTCGCTTGACCGCAACGGCTCCCGTGCGTGCCGCACGAGCGCCGTTGGTTATTGGCCGCTCCGCTACTAGTACCACAGGACTACGACTACACAAACTACTCCCGCAGTCCACTGCTCCTCTGCTATCCGCGCCGGAGTCGCCGCCACGATGGCCTCCCGATCCGCCGGGCCGCTCTTCGTCCTCGCCGTCCTGCTCGTCGTCGCGGCCTCCTCTTCCTCCTCCTCCGCCGCGGCCGCGAAGTGGCGGGAGGAGCAGGCGCGGGACCGGGTGCCGCGGGTGCCGGGCAGGCCTTCAACACCAGCTTCGCGCAGTACGCCGGGTACGTCACCGTCAGCGAGCCGCGCGGTGCCGCGCTCTTCTACTGGTTCTTCGAGGCCGAGGCGGACCCGGCGTCCAAGCCCCTCGTGCTCTGGCTCAACGGAGGTGCGCTACGCCACTACCTACCCATCACCCGCCCGCTGACCGCTGACCGCGAGCTCTGTTTGTTTGTTTGCTGCGTGATCCGTTTCTACTGCGATGGTTGTTGGGTACTTGGGGAGATCTGGGGATCAATCATTTGATGATGTGGATTTTCCATGCGACGGGGCAACCAAGGATTTTTTGCCTTTTTTGGCGACTTCGGGGCGGCTGATCTGAGGTCTCCAGCTTGGTTTGGAACAGGGGAGTTGAGAGTGATGCCTTGCGTGCGCAGTGTGTACATGTAGATGTAGAGATGCTTGTAGTGTCTCTTTCGTACCTGGACTAGGATTTGGCTTGGGAGTTACAGCATCCTTTATTCCTGCAGGGGCCGTAAAACTTCTCCAGTGTGTTGATAGCTCTTTTAAGTTTCAGTTTCACCCAAATTTTTAACTGGTACTCCCTCAGTTCAAATTTATAGGTAGTTTTGGCTTTTTTAGATAGATAAACTTTTACAACTTTTATTATGTGTACCTAGAAAAACCAAATCGGCCCATAATTTGGGGCAGGGATGGTATATAAGTAGCATTGCGCATGAGATTACTGGATCAGCTATTACTGGATCAGCTCCACGACTCTGGAGTGGAGTTCGGCTCTAGAGCCATGCCAAACAGGCCCTTACTAGCAGGCAAATAGTTACCCTTGGGCTATTGGTTAACTTATCCTCTTTACTGAAGTTCATCTGAAAGTTCATCTGTTGTACGACAGTGCGGTAAAATGGTTAAGATACTTCATGTACATCTTTACCCTTGGTCTATTGATAACTTATCCGGTCCGGGCTATGTTCCTCATTACTGAAGTTCATCTGGTGTACAACAGTGTGATAAAACGGTTAAATTACTGCATGTAAATCTTCCAGGGCCTGGATGCTCGTCCATTGCTTTTGGACTCGGAGAAGAAGTAGGACCTTTCCATGTTAATGCAGATGGAAAGGGGGTTCATGTCAATCCTTATTCTTGGAACAAAGGTACAATCCGATTGAACAAATATGTTCACAAACAATACACTGTTTTCTGGTTGTTATTTCTTCATGTGCTGTTATGTGTCTTTTCTTTAGCATTTTATTTCTGGTCTCCATATATTGTTGGATTGTTGTTACTATCAGTAAATTGTAACTTTTTTCCTTTATGCAATTAACCTCAGTTAGGCAGCAGTTTACTACATTTTGCAATAGCTTAGCATTCTTAGTCTTTGCACTTTTGTTAGACAAACTGGTAGGCTTGTACTCTGGGAAGCACCACAATTGTGAAAAAGGTAAACTTGAAAAAAAAAACAGAAGAGGTTTTCAAGTATGCCTGCCAATTTTTTCCCCCTGAAATTTTAACTTTCCTTAAACTGTAAGCTCAACCTTGTTAGCACAAATTCTTGCCTTTAGTCAATTGATTTCAGCTCTGTTAGATGCAAAGTGCAACTTGACCATTGATAACCTTTTCTAAGTGCTCACAATCATATCAGATAAAACTCTAGTTTCATTCTTATAGAACTTTCTTGTTTTAGCAAAACTGTAAGTTTATTTTCTATAGCTAATCTTATAAGTTCTACTCTCTCTCTCTCTCTCTCTCTCTCTCTCTCTCTCTCTCTCTATCTAATCTTATAAGTTCTACTCTCTCTCTCTCTCTAGGTAATCTTATAAGTTCTACTCTCTCTCTCTCTCTCTCTCATAAGGCAGGATACTCCGTTACTTCGATGACAGATTTGTTAATAATGTCTTTCATTTTGCAGTTGCAAATTTACTGTTCCTTGATTCACCTGTTGGTGTTGGTTACTCATATTCAAACACCTCTGGTGATGCTTTAAAAAATGGGGATGCAAGAACTGGTACTGTAGTCCTGCACTATTAGTTATCTTTGTTTACATGATTTTCCTGGTCCTGAATGAAATTTTATTAGAATTTGCTCACTGGTTCTCTCAATGTTTTACAGCCACGGATTCATTGGCGTTCTTACTGAAGTGGCTTGAACGCTTTCCTCAGTACAAGGAGCGCGAATTTTATTTGACAGGAGAGAGTTATGCCGGTGAGTACCTTCTATGAAATTATGGTTTGTGTGCATTAACAACTGTTTTTTTCTAAAAACATGGCAAAGCTTTGATGGAACTCCAATTTTGTTAGGTCACTATGTTCCTCAACTGGCTCAAGCCATAAAAAGGCACCAAGAGGCTACTGGTGATAAATCAATTAATCTAAAGGGCTACATGGTATGTTTTTGTTAATTCTGCCTTTACTTCTCCAATACCATCAACTAAATTAGATATTTCTTGTTATATCTATAATTTACATTGCAGTTTTGTTGTCCCTTATGTCCTATGTCCTTGCCATAAAAGAACCTTAAACTTTTGATTTGCAAATCAAGTGTAATTTTATCCTAATTAATATGTTGGGCTCATGCAATGGTTGACTGACCTTTGTCTGCTACCCATTTGTTTGATGTTATCCTAGTTAGTATTGTTATGTTTCCTCATTGGCTTTGCTTTACTGGTTACCACTTACCAGAGGGTCTTACTTGCTTTATTGGTGTTATCAAAGGATCTTATTTGATAGCTGGCTTGTATCTGTATCGAGATGTATTTTGTAACTGTACCATAACACATAGAGCCAGAATGATAGTGTTGTTTCATTATATTTGAGTCATTTCATGCAGGTAGGAAATGCTCTCACTGATGATTTCCATGACCACTATGGAATATTTCAATTCATGTGGACTACTGGCCTGATCTCTGATCAAACATACAAGCTGCTGAATGTTTTCTGTGACTATGAGTCCTTTGTGCATTCGTCTCCACAGTGTGATAAGATTCTTGATATTGCTAGCACTGAAGCTGGAAACATTGATTCATATAGCATCTTCACACCTACATGCCATGCATCTTTTGCCTCCTCGATGAACAAAGTGATGAAAAGGCTACGTGTAAGTTTCTGAAATCCAAAACTCAAGCAATAGTACATAGTTTTAGGAGTGCTTGCGTTTCAATGAAAATCAATCACAAGTCCTAAATGCTCGTGTTCATATTCATCATACACATGTAGACATTTGAGTTTGTAAATTTATATAATAAATGTAATGATTAATATACTAGATTATGTGAATCTCTGTTGTTGATCCTAATGCCACACCAGCATGCATACACCAATAGATGAATAAAAATTAATCCAAGATAAATCATAACATTTTGACTCTGCTGCATATCTATGTGTAAGTTACATGATTGTTGCTTTCTCCCGAAAATGAAAAGGAATATTGCAGTTTTAGATTCAGGTTTAGTATCTTTTTAACTTTAAAATTCTCAAAGGAGTTCCCCATTTAGGTGCAAATTTGACTTACATAAACTAGAGGGAAAATGAATCACTTGGGTGGGTCTGTAGTTTACAGTCCCATCCTAATTCCGGTATCTCAGATCGGGGTCCAGAAACTACCAAACCAGGAGAATTGGGCTACATGTATATTGTTTTAAATGGATTGCGTAGAACATTTAATGTTAGATGAGGCAGAATGTTTAAAGCAAGATACAAAATTTAAAAGGACAAATTGAAGTGCACCACAATCTGTTGGCATTTATTGGATTCAGTCTGACATCTAGTTCTGGTCTGGATGTGCAGTTTTAACTTCAATGTGTGACCCCTGATTATACAGTTGCTTCTGTGTGTGATAATGCGAATGGAACATCTGACATTTAAACTGTTATATTTCGTGAGCTGACAGTTCCACATATATTCTGATATAATTTGTTTTGATAGTCTGCTGGAAAAATGGCTGAGCAGTATGATCCATGCACTGAGAAGCATTCAATTGTATACTTCAATCTAGCTGAGGTTCAGAAGGCACTTCATGTTAATCCGGTCATTGGAAAATCAAAATGGGAGACCTGCAGGTAACTCTTATGATTGTATTTTAGACATCTGATGCTGTCATTACCCTGACATGTTGGATCATGAATTCTTGATGATGAACTAACAAGTGATTCATCTTATAAATTTGCTTCTTTGCTGGCAAGTTCTTGTTTTTTATTTGTAATTGCATTGTTCATTTTGGCAAAAATAAAAGATTATCTATTTTACTTTCCACTAATCCGCTGCATGCTGTATGGCTATTCATCTTATTACTGCCGCAAGAATAATTTTGGACCTGGGTGATTATATAAGCAATTCTACTGTAACATGTTTATGCTTTTCAATATGAATATACATTACTTGAATTGAGTTTTTCATTTCTCAAGGTTATTTCATAATTCATACTAATTGAAATGAATATCAATGACACAAAACACTGATAAGCATATTTGGTCATTTGGAAACTTTTGTCTTTTGTTGTCTACTCTTTTAATATTATATTATATATTATATTTTGGCACTGTCAATCTCTACAGTGAAGCTGTTAATACTCATTGGGGGGACTGCGAAAGATCTGTGCTGCATATCTATCATGAACTTATACAGTATGGACTTCGGATATGGGTGTTCAGGTGATTCCTAATACTTAGTTTTGAAGGACAAGTTGCTACCCCACCCAAACATAGTTCTTATATGTATTTTACTGGGTTTTAAGAATCAGTTTGGCTTGTTCTAAAGAAAAGAACGGGTTTGATTTCTTGGCTCATCCAGAAAAAAATGGGTATAAATTTGTTGTAAATAACCAGTTTATATATGCATAAAATTGTAAACAAAAGTATTACATCGATGAAAGATATTGATTTTTCTCGTTCTTATTCCCCCAAAACTTTTCCAGTGGAGATACAGATGCAGTGATTCCGGTGACTTCAACTAGATACAGCATCAATGCTCTCAAGCTTCCAACAGTAACTCCATGGCATGCTTGGTACGATGATGATGGCGAGGTAGGTCCTTCCTCACCTCAGCTCACGGATCTTCATAGGACTAGCAGCTGTGCATGTTCAATTTGTGGTGTGTTTCGGCGTATTTTTGTTCTCAGCGTCTCTCTAACCAATTCTGAACAAATTAATGCCACCAAATCATTGTTGTCATCAGAGTTATGGTGTCCATTCTTGCTAAAAGACAAGTAACAATTATGTAATCCATCAAATATTCTTGTTTTGCATCCATTACCTCTGCCTTACATTTGTACATCTGCAGCTGTGGCACCTCTTCCCTGTGCAATTCATTTTTATGAACCATATCTATATTTGGGACTAAATTCTGTTTTCATTGCAAAAGCTTATCTTATGTTTGTCAAATTACAAATTTTAACTTTTACATAAATATATCCGTAGCAGTGTGCACTGTGCCCAATTCGCCACAGACAGTTCTATATTTTGCCTCTTGAATGGTACTCAAAGCTTGAGAAATTAATGCTAGGGAATGGAACCACTGGACATAGAAAGCTCCTTGGGAAAGAAGTTCCACAATCTACATTTGGCATTCCTAAGCAATTTTAATTCACAGGATGCCGCATGTACTTTGTTTCAGCATACCACAGGGTGTGCTAACCTTTCTTTTTTTTCCTCGAAAATGGTGTGCTAACCTTTCATTAAATCTGTTAAGTATAATCAATTGCACACGTGGTCTTAGACCTGTAGAAGTCTGTACATACCCTACTTGACCACCTAGGTCAGATGGGAAATTCCCAAATACTGACCACATGCTATTTGTAATGTTTTCCTTTTCAATTGGGACCCACTGTATTTTACTGGTCTTTGCTTTGCAGAATTCCTTACTATCGTATTGATTCTTCCTCCAAAAACAAGTTTTTCTTTGGAGTAGCCATCATGTATTCCTAATTTCTGATTATTATGTGTTTACAAATAGGTCGGTGGATGGACTCAAGGGTACAAGGGACTCAATTTTGTGACCGTGAGGGGAGCAGGTCATGAAGTTCCTCTTCATCGGCCCAAACAGGCTCTCACATTAATCAAATCATTCTTGGCTGGGAGCCCAATGCCTGTGCAATCCAGTACACATAGCGATATGTAATCTGTACTGTCACAACTGATTCAAGATATGAACATCCCAAAGCACCCAAATCAGCCAATTGTTCAACCCAGCTTGTTCTGCAACTTGCTATAGCTGTTTATGTATCAGAGCTACTGGTGCTGGTTACTGTAGCCGTTTATTTATTGGCCCTGTTGGTGCTTGGTATTGAACTATTGATTCTCTCCTAAAACAGGGGACAGAACTGCAGAATAGGTTTTTTTTCCCATGGAACTGATACCCCGTGTTACCGACTTACTGTGAGCCTAAGAATAAATTTGCATCGGCATCACAGCACTGTATTCTGAACATCGTACCATAATCTTTTCTATGCACAAGGTGTGATTTCTGATGTCTGCAATAAATGATCTGGACTTCGAAAAAAATGAAATTCTGCTGTGTTGCATTTGTGATCTGTATTATTTGCATTCTAGTGGACTTCATATTTCAGAGATACAAGCATCTTCTGATGGACCATGGTAAATGATTCATTGCTGTCCAAGACTGCAAAGCTATTGTGGCAGCCTCTACATGAACATGTTTAATTTGTTCCTGAGGTTGTGGCACACGATTGGCATATGTACTAGGTGGTGATAAACCTGAAATGGAGGTATATTATCCTGCCCTGACCCTGTTTTGAAGCTGTTGAATCATTATCATCTGATGATCTGAAACTTACAATCATCGATAGCATTCATCATCTGTGATCACAACATGGTACCCACCAACCAGCATTGATCATTGGTGTGGAAGGCAGATTTCATAAATTCATCATGCAACTAGTATTAGATTGGTTTGAAACTCTGGACATTAAGTAGTGGTGCATGATCTGTAGTTCAATACAAATATCTTGGTAGGAATCTTTGTCATTCGTGATCTTATACCCTAATTTCGCACTTGCATGTCTTGTCAATGAGGCACGCTCTTTCTTCAGATGATTCCATTTACGGTTCCGCCCAAATTGATATTTCTGAATATACCTCCTATGGCAAAAAAAAGTTAACCTGTTGTTAATATCAAATATTGAGAACTAGTATCTTTTCTTTTCTGTTGGATTTACTGGTTATTTCCCTTCTGACGGAAAAAAATACTCTTGTACATTTTTGGTTATGGGCATAATGTTTCGAGATCCACAGAGCACACTAGTAGTAGTTGTCAGTTATCACCATCAGAGATATATCCACAGAGCACACTAGTAGTACATGTCAGTTACCTACCTAGAAAAGCCAAAAGTCTTATAATTTGAAATAAAGGGAATAGCATTTAAGGAGATAAATGTACTCCTATCTCATCTTATATACCTGCAATTTTCAAGATCTCCTAAAAACAGCCCTCTCTCCACTAAAGAAAGGAGAAAATACACTATCTCCTATCCTAAAGAAATATAGGAGACAAGTTTTCAGTATTTTTGCTACAAAAGTGCTCTCACATATATTTGGTTTAGGGTACTATGTACTCTCCTAAAACAACTTATTAGAGGCAAAACAACTCATAGAAGATCCTGCTTTTTGTTCCTTTTCTTTTTCCTATTAGTCGTGCATTTTGAAGAGTGAGCACTAAGCACTGATGTTGCGCGCTTAACTTTTACTTGATTACTTTATGACACATATTAACTCGTTTATTGTTTTTAATGTATAATAGTAAATTGATATTTTCTTTATATGCTGATTGCATTTTCAGTTAGGAAGTGGAAACACATATATCCTTCGTCCCCTTTTTGTTAAAAAGCTATGTTGGGTACACTTATTTTTATTGAGACCAGGTCAGCTCTCTACTTTCTAGACAAACCTTGGTGTCATTTTCCTGAAATAAGAAGCAAGAGCTAAGGCAATTTCGATCTAAGAGTAGTAAGAATTGCACACTTTTTTTTGTAATAAGGATTCTTTAATAGAATCTGCATTGAAAATTTGTGTTTTCATCAATGCTACTACTCCTGAGGTCACTTACTCACTTATCCAGTTATCCTTGACAAAGGTCAGGAAGTGTGCCAGTGTGAGGTGGATGCCAACTTTTCCCTGTATTTCTTTTTTCTTTTATTGAAATGACATACGTCATTTCAAGAAAAAAAAAGTTTCAAGGACATTTCCGTATGCGTGTAGCTGTCATGCTTCCACATCTCCATGACAAAATTTTCACCTTCCACTCAAGTAACTTATCCTCGGTCGTTTTCTGGCCTATGTAAATATCATTCAGCAGCCTGTGGACCCAACACCACTCCCTCCGTTGACATTAGCACCGAACGCGGCTCTGTGGGGACACCTAGTACAGTAGAGTAGTCTAAGAGCATAATGTGTTGACTTGCAGATTATGTTTTAACACCTTTGACTTGCAAATTGGTTATTACAGCCTCAAGGTTCAGGTTACATCCTTGATATTCTCTATACTTGTAAACTTTGTACAGTAACTTGATAATTGAATATTACGTTACAAATCTAACCATATCAAGTTTGTATATTATAATAGTTAAAGTTTATTGGCTAAATTACTGATCAAATATTTTTAAAGTACAGACAATGATATGAGTTTGCGCCTTACAAAAGAGAATGAGGAAGTATTGTAAAAGTAACTAATGGTCAAGATGTTATCTTCTGATGGGAGGCCTACACCTAGATGTCAGTCATGTGCGTGTGAAGCTAAAACATCGTTACAATGGATGGGTGGTCCATGGTGATCGAGCCGGTCTGGACTGATTTAGATACACCATATGCCATGCCTGTATCTATAAATCAGCTGATTTACAGTGTGATTGTTCTTTGACCATGCACTTTGCACCACTTATCCCAACTAGCTACTAGGCTTTCACCACTCTTGGCGTGTTGGCCATTTCCTGGACAGGACGACACGTACCAACACGTGACAGACTCCCTTGCCACTTTCGCTGTGTGGCTGCTTGCCTGCTTCAGTTACTTCAGTATTGGATCTTGATCACGTCATGGCGTCATAGTACAATCTTTTTAGATGCATGAGCTAAAGTGACTCGCAGCTTTCGGTGTTTGCTGTCTCGTCCAGGTCCGGGTCACCCATCGGCCATCATCGGAGCAGACAAGCCTCCCTAACCGCACCAGCTCAAGTCCCAGGCCACCAATAAGCAGCAGGCCCTGGATGGCTGCTTGTACGTGCAGTGTCAACGGGTCGCCGCGTCACACCGCAACACACACACACGACACGCACCAACGCAAACTTGGCCAGATGACGTAGCAAAGCACAATGATAGGAGATGATGGAAACGTACCGTATAGTACCAGTGTGAGCGCGACTGGCTTTAATTTTCCATGGACGCATGCAAATCATAGTTTAAACGCCTCTAATGCACGCGTGTTAGGGCTTAATCCCACCCAAATCCGACTCGATCGTCACCCATAGCCCATAGGCCATAGATGATCGATCACACACGCACGCGAGCTTTAACATTAGTTAGTGCAGGTGCAGCCGTCGGGATCGGGCCGACTGCTTCTAGTTTATGTAAGATAAGAATGCGTGTGTGCTTGAATGGTTTGATTTCACACGGCAGGAAAAGGATAAATGTCGACTTGATTAGGGTTTTATTGGAAGGCCGGGTTAAAGGGAGGTTCGCCATGATGCAATTCGAGCAAAAATGAAGATAGTTTTGTGTGCCTCTATTTTCTTATATGACGTTGGTGTTTGCAAACCTTACAATATGAACTAATAAGTATTCTAAGATGCTCATCTACAGCCATATGCATCTGTGTACATGCCTCTGACCGTGAAACACTATCTTGCTTAAAATGGCTCATCATATAAATAGCAGCCGAAAAATCAATGACATGCATGTCTGTCTTTTGAAACTATGTTTTAATAGAAAATTATAAACAAGTTAACAACCATAAAATTGTTTGAATACCTTGTACTTTTAGGACGAAGGGAATACTATCTCATGAGGAAGGTTTGTTGTGGGTAATTGTAAGAGCTATTATGTTCATGTTTTTCACGGTTGATTTCGGAACAGTAGGGTTCTGTGAGAGATAACAAGCCATAGTAAGTCAACCCCCCACCCCCACCCACCCCCCAATAGTACGATCTCATCTTTCGATTTGACTAGCCAAGATGGAATTGATTGATCCTAGGAAATATACACACATATGTGTGTGTGTATGTATGTATGTATGTATGTATGAATATGAACCTGGCTTATCATTACCACCCTTGCTTATGTGTGTATCAATATCAAACTATCAATTGAGGCGTGGAGAAACAAAACTCACGGCCATGGGTAGTTTGACACGTGGCTTCAATGATAAGAACTAATCTATGTTTTGACATTCCGGGAACAACTGTGAAATCTCCAGGTGGGCAATCTCAATTCTCAAATGATGAATCACGTACCAAAACCCATCCCTTGATCTCAAGTCAAACATTTGGCGCCAAAGCTAGCTAATCCGCTGCCCTTTCAAGTTTCAACTGCAGTTAGGCAGCCACCTTCCCGCCTTTTCTTTCCCCTTCCTCGTATCTTCTCCAGCTACTACACGTCTACACCTTCGCCCCTGTTCACCATAAAACCCACGGGCATTGTAGCAGACGTTGCTATCAATGGTCACCACATCAGCCTCGTCGCCGCCACTGCCCTTTCGGCCACCACCATGGCCGCCAAACTGCTCATCCTAATCATCATCTTGCATGCCGGTCTCATCATCGTGCCGATCGCTGTCGCGGCGGCCGCCACCGCACGACCGCCTGCAGTGGCCGACGCCGACGCCGACGATGACCGGTCCGCGCTCCTCGCGTTCCTTTCCAACGTCACGGCGGACCCCGGCGGCGCCCTCGCGGACTGGGGCCGCTCGCCGGGGTTCTGCAACTGGACGGGCGTCACGTGTGGCGGCGGCGGCGGCGGCGGCGGCCCAGGTCGGCGGCGCGTTACTCGGCTGGTGCTGAGCGGGAAGGAGCTCCGCGGGGTGATCTCGCCAGCGCTGGCGCGGCTCTCTTTCCTCAAGGTGCTCGATATTTCCAACAATGCTTTCGCCGGCACGATCCCGCCGGCGCTGGTGCGGCTATCTTTACTCAAGGTGCTTGATCTTTCCAACAATGCTTTCGCCGGCACGATCCCGCCGGCGCTGGCGCGGCTGTCTTTCCTCAAGGTGCTCGACCTTTCCAACAATGCCTTCGCCGGCACGATCCCGCCGGAGCTCGCCGCGCTCTCGGCCCTGACGCAGCTCAGCCTGACGAACAACCTCCTCGAGGGTGCGGTCCCCGCCGGTCTCGGCCTCCTCCAAAGGCTCTACTACCTCGACCTCAGCGGGAACCGGCTCACCGGCCGCATCCCGGGGACGCTCTTCTGCAACTGCTCCGCGCTGCAGTACCTGGACCTCGCCAACAACTCCCTCGCCGGCGACATTCCCTACGCCGCCGGCTGCCGCCTCCCCAGCCTCCGGTTCCTCCTCCTCTGGTCCAACGACCTGTCCGGCGCGATCCCGCCGGCGCTGGCGAACTCCTCCATGCTCGAGTGGGTCGACTTCGAGTCCAACTACCTCGCCGGCGAGCTGCCGTCGCAGGTGTTCGACAGGTTGCCGCGGCTCCAGTACCTCTACCTCTCGTACAACAACCTGTCCAGCCACGGCGGCAACACCGACCTCGACCCCTTCTTCCGCTCCCTGAGGAACTGCACACGCCTGCAGGAGCTCGAGCTCGCCGGGAACGACCTCGGCGGGCGGCTGCCGCCGTTTGTCGGTGAGCTCCCGCGTGGGCTCCGGCAGCTCCACCTCGAGGATAACGCAGTCTCGGGCTCCATCCCGCCCAACATCTCCGGCCTCGTCAACCTCACGTACCTCAACCTCTCCAACAACCTGCTCAACGGTACCATCCCGCCGGAGATGTCGAGCATGCGCCTGCTCGAGCGTCTGTACCTGTCGAACAATCTCCTCTCCGGCGAGATCCCGAAATCCATTGGCGAGATGCCTCACCTCGGCCTCGTCGATTTCTCCGGCAACCGTCTCGCCGGAGCGATCCCGGACACGTTCTCCAACCTGACGCAGCTCAGGCGGCTAATGCTGCACCACAACCAACTCTCCGGCGCCATTCCTCCCAGCCTCGGAGATTGCCTGAACCTGGAAATCTTGGACCTCTCCTACAATGGTTTGCAACGCCCAATCTCGGCGCACGTCGCCGCCCTGAGCAGCCTGAAGCTGTACCTGAACCTGTCTAACAACCACCTCGAGGGACCTCTTCCTCTCGAGCTCAGCAAGATGGACATGATCCTGGCGCTCGACCTGTCCGCGAACAGGCTCGCCGGCACGATCCCGTCGCAGCTCGGCAGCTGCGTCGCGCTCGAGTACCTCAACGTCTCGGGCAACGCGCTGCGCGGCGCGCTCCCGGCGTCCGTCGCGGTGCTGCCGTTCCTGCAGGTGCTCGACGTGTCGCGTAACGCCCTGTCCGGGCCCCTTCCCGGGTCCCTTCTGCTGTCCACGTCGCTCCGGGAGGCGAACTTCTCGTACAACGACTTCTCCGGCGTGGTGCCACGCGCCGGCGTGCTCGCGAACCTCTCGGCGGAGGCGTTCCGAGGCAACCCGGGCCTTTGCGGCTACATTCCCGGCATCGCCACGTGCGAGCCACCGAGGCGTCCACGTCGCCGGCGTCCGATGGTACTCGCCGTCGCTGGCATCGTCGCCGCCGTGTCCTTGATGCTATGCGCGGTCGGGTGCCGGTCCATGGCGACTGCGAGGGCGAAGCGCCAGTCCGTGCGCCTCGTCAACGTCGAGGACCAGCAGGCGGAGAGGGAGCACCCGAGGATATCGGAACGGGAGCTCTCGGAGGCGACCGGCGGCTTCGTCCAGGAAGGTTTGATCGGCGCCGGCCGCTTCGGGCGCGTGTACGAGGGGACGCTCCGCGACGGCGCGCGCGTCGCCGTGAAGGTGCTGGACCCGAAGGGCGGGGGCGAGGTCTCCGGCAGCTTCAAGCGGGAGTGCGAGGTGCTGAAACAGACGCGGCACAAGAACCTCGTGAGGGTGATCACCACCTGCAGCACGGCCAGCTTCAATGCTCTCGTGCTGCCGCTGATGCCGAGAGGCAGCCTCGACGGTCTCCTCTACCCGCCGCACGGGGACGACAATGCCAGTGCCGGCGGCGGCGGTGGCCTGGACTTCGGCCAGATCATGGGCATCGTGAGCGACGTCGCCGAGGGTATGGCGTACCTGCACCACTACGCGCCGGTCCGCGTCGTGCACTGCGACCTCAAGCCCAGCAACGTCCTCCTCGACGACGAGATGCGCGCCGTGATATCGGACTTCGGCATCGCGCGTCTCGTTGCCGGCGCCGGCGCCGTCGTCGGAGAATCCAGCAGCACCAGCGACGAGTCCGCCCCGTGCAATTCCATCACCGGACTGTTACAAGGCTCAGTTGGGTACATCGCACCTGGTACGTGTTACGTGTATGCATGCATACGATGACACTGGGCCCATGCTTAATTTCGACGTCATCGTGCACTAATTAATCCTGTGATGATTTGTGTTAATCAGAGTACGGAATGGGAGGGCATCCGTCGACGCAGGGCGACGTGTACAGCTTCGGCGTGATGCTTCTGGAGCTCATCACGGGGAAGAGGCCAACGGACGTGATCTTCCACGAGGGCCTCACGCTGCACGACTGGGTGCGGCGGCACTACCCGCACGACGTCGCCGCCGTCCTGGCGCACGCGCCGTGGCGAGAGCGGGAGCGGGCGCCCGAGGCGGCGGCGGCCGACGAAGTGGCGGTCGTCGAGCTGATCGAGCTCGGGCTCGTGTGCACGCAGTACTCGCCGGCGCTGCGGCCCACCATGGCGGACGTCTGCCACGAGATCACACTGCTCAAAGAGGACCTCGCCCGGCACGGCGGCGCCGCCGACGGCGCCCGCCGTTCGCCCTCGACCAAAGACTCGTTCTTCTCCAACTGAAAGCAACCAACGTGTCTCTCGAATTGTTTAGGATAAATCCATTAGTGTGCGCGCGCGCTGCCGCCAGGAGACATCGGGTACGGCGTGCTGCCGTGCCGAGCCGGCCAGCCGCCACTGTTTCCATGGTTACGGTGGGTGTTGGTGCCGTGGTGGATATTGGTGGTCTCTCTCACCTCCGGCTAGCGGCTGCCACCATGGATTTGTTTATTTCCATGGTTGGGAGTCGCCTACTACTGAACGAGTAGTGCTGATTCTTTGAGTTGTTAATTATGCGATGGAGAAGGCACTCGATATGATTAAGCTGATCTTTTGTTGTTGTGCTGCAAAACATGTCGGACTCCATTAGCGGTGGTGAGTGTAGGAAGCGAAAAGGCTCTTGAGTTAGGTCATTATTCAGGTGCTCGCGATCAATCATAAATAAACCCCAGTAGTGTACCCGACCAACTGTTGTCAACTGGCACTGTTCGATGCATCTGATGATTGTATGAATGCTTTTTTTTTTAGGGAAATGATTGTATGAATGTAATGCCCACTTCACCACCAACATTGTATGCTGATGTTCGAGGTTTGACAGGAACTTACGTGTTCTTATCGTGGAGATCATTTAGGCTTTTTAATCAGCACGCCTGCCAGCTTTAGCTCAGTCAACTTGGCTATATTACAATTCAGAAAGCGATAGACACATGTGGTTATTACATATGGAGTCAAAAAAAGTAATAACTATTTATAAACATTTTTTTTAAAAAAAATACCCATATCATTTTCTAATATGTAAAAAGATCAACCAATAACAACCCTATCTCTACATACTAATCACGCCACAGCTGCCATGAAAAATCTAACCCAAAGTACTCCTATATACCTACTATTTATAAATCAGTTGTGTATCATCTCCGGATGGCAGAGGCTGGATTCTATTATTATCTAAAAACAGCTATTTATAAAAAAAAATACTTGGTCATTTGATGTAAAATATAACAAAAAAAACAAATAGGTGCAAATAAAAGGAAACGAATTAAGGAAGCATGACACAAGCCGCCGATGATAAGCATGCGGCATGGCAATTGAAAACAATACAAGAAGATAAGATAAATACATGCGCGCATGTGTTGTTGCACTTTTTTTTTCGAAACCGTGCATTGGCACGTTTTTCATTAAGGGGAGTGAGAGTTTTACAACGCGACCACCCAACAGCGAGTTGCCATGGGGTGGACGCAAACACACTTACAAGAACACCGGCTCGAACGGTGGTGCGAAGGGTTGTAACTTTCTAAGTAAACGAATATGCGACCGAGAAGACAGAAGAGAGCGAGCTCTAGGACGCGAACAGCGGGGCCATGTGTTGTTGCACTCAGCTTGTGTAGTGTTAGAAAGGTGACTGCCACAGTTGATGGAATGCGATCTCCCGACAAGAAGAAAAATCAGTTGCAATAGAGAAGCAGAATAAGTGAGTGCAGAGTGAAAAAGAGAAAAGTGATGACACGGTAAAGTTAAAAAGACTGCAAACTTTCTTTATAGTAGTGAATCCACATGTCTGGATTTTTCCTTTCAAAGAGCAGTTAGTAGTGACAGAAAGAATAGTGGCGGCAAGATAAAGTAAATATTAGTACAATAATCAGGATATAATATATTATGCATATATAGTTGCACTCATAATACCAGCTTTGCAGTTACGCGTAAGCCACTATACTCTGTATTTCCGTTATGCATGTAATGGAAATGGAGTTCATCCCTCGCGGTTTGAAAAAATTATGCATAAGCCACCACACTAGTCGATACTCCCTCCATTCTATATTACAAGTCATTACAAGAATCTTGGAGAGTCAAAACATTTTAAGTTTATCAAAATTAAAGAGAAAACTATAGAGATTTATGACATCAAATAGATATACCATATATGAAAATATAGTTATCCTAAATACTATTATCTTATTCTATAATTTGGTCAAACTTGAGAAACTTTGAGTTTCTAAAATTCTTAGAATGACTTATATTTCGGATGGAGGAGTACTGTAGAGTTATTTGGTTCATGTGCTCCTAAGGTGAGTTTGCCTTGGGGCAAACTAAACCATCCATACATGCACATTTAGCCCCCCCCCCCCCCATATTAAATTATGAAGCTAAATAGGTCGAGCTAATAGTATAGCTAATTGTTAACTAATACTGAACTAACAAGTATCTTATTGGTTGGGCTAAACCAATATGTTACCTAGCTAATATTAGCTATGGGCTATTAGCTACTCGAAAAGTACACAAGACGTATTTTGAAACCTACTGTTACTATGTATCTAGACATATTGTGTGTTTACATTCATATATAATATAGCAAAAACTATGTATTTTGACAAGACAATGTCTTAATTTGGACTAAAGGGAGTAGCTAACTATTATGAGCTAATGGATCCAAATAGATATCTTAGAAATATGAAGATTTTACACAGTTTATATAGAAATTTTACAAGAATCAAATTGTCTTCACAATGATGCGTAAATCTTTTGCGTATTCAAGAGAAAAAAATATTTTCACATGAAGAAAACGTAGACTGCATTGCATGCATCAACAGCTTGATTGGACTGATGTATGTGATGCTAAAGTGTCCAACTGTCCATAGATTAGAACACACTAGCTGTTGCAGGCATCACAACAACACGCAAAGATTGATGTGATTGTAACTAGCTCAGTGATTTCTAATTCATACTGCACTTGGTTTGTCTTTTTGTTCTTTTTCGTACAAAAGATGGTACTACCCCCTTTTCAAAAGAAGTAAATAAATGGAGGCCAACCACAGAAATTAACACGGCATGCATTTGTCCAGTGCGTTCCATCTAATGCTCTTATCATCTTATCTCTTCTGCATAATCGATGGCATAATTAACCACGTAGTATCATAGCGGCCGACGGCAAAATACTTTGTCCGTTCCAAATTATAAGTTATTCACTATCTGAGTACACATGGTATTATATATTTAAAAAAAAAGCCAAAACAATTTATTGTCTCCATCCCAAATTGTAAGTCATTCAAAAAATCTTGGAGAGTCAAAGCATCTCGAGTTTGACCAAATTTATATGATAAGATAATAATATTTAGAATGCCAACTAAGTATTATTGAATTCATCGTTAATTATATTTTCATAGTATATCTATTTGATCTTATAATTTTTTATTTGTCTCTATAATTTTGGTTAAACTTGAGATGCTTTGATTATCTAAAATTTTTAAAATGGCTTACAATTTAGAATGTAGGGAGTACAATTTAGAACGTAGAGAGGATGTGATAAATACTCTCACTTCTTCCCGTCTTCCTCAAAACAGAATTGTATGTACAATCTCAAGACAACCTTTGGATTTTCTTCTCGCCCCTTGTGTACCTCATTTTATTCTTCCCTCAACTCTTTTTATCTTAGACAATCCCTTGGAGCCTGTGTTTCTTCTTTTCTTTTTATCTTGGCAAATACTCCTTGTTTATAATATATTTGAAGTAGGGGCTTTATACCATCTTGTTGTTCTTCAAAACAAAACAAACATGATCTTACCTCCGCTTCAGCGTCTCCACAGAATACCTTGGAGTGCCTTTGTGTGTGTGTGTGTATGGAATGCCATACTCCCTCTGTCTAAATACATAAGGAGTAACCACTTTTTATTCATGTCCTATAATATAAACGTGCTCTCTCTAAACATCTACATCAATAAAGCATGTTAAGAGAGAATTAAATACGTTTCTTGGTCTTCGAACCACAGGTGATTTAAGTCTCATATACTATATGCCAACAAAAAGCAGGATTCTTCGTGAACTTATACGAAACACAAATAAACAAAATATGTGTACCACATGCATGGGCCATAGCCCATATGTGCTAATAACCTTTTTGCTAAATTTTATAGTTGCACTGGTTAGCTTCAAGAACATACATGAACGCTCTATAGCCTATGCAATCTTAGTTACGTTATTATAGCAGAGGAGGTTTGACCTCTCTATATAAATTTTATTTTTAGATCGCAACAATCTAGAGTGGAGAATAGAGTTTGTCAAATTGATCTCTTTGCATTGTGTGGAAGAATCTGCACCACCCTTTGAACTTTGTTTCCTCTTCAAAAACAACGCTAGAAAAGATCCCTATATCCCCAAAGATAACCTATATAGACAGATTATAGACTAGCTTTCGGAGTAATGGCGGCCCACCACAAACACACATTTTCCTTTGATCGATCGGTCGCCACCTAATTACCACAGGTTACACAGCTCTCTCTCTCTCTCTTTTTTTTTTTTTTTTTGAGGGGCAGGTTACACAGCTGACAGCTCTGTACAAGGCAATATCCAGACCAAGAACTGTTCCACCGTGGACGTGCAAATCTTGGTGGGGCCCATCGGGCCGCACGCACGGGGCTTTTGTACGCACGCACACGACACATGATTGCGCCCACTAATCCACTCCACCGCCTCTCTCACTAATCGTCACCTTACTAATTACCTTGTCTGCGTTCTAATCCACGGTTAGATTATTCCATATCCACAGTTACACGCATAACACGACGTACATGGCCCCACGTTTCAGCGGAACACCACGGACGCCAAGCAGTCACGTGCCAACACGTGTCCCCGCAGATGCAAAGTCAAAAACTTGGCGCCAATGTGTAACGGCTGCAGCCAGCAAGAGACGGCAGTTAGGCAGGGAGGCGCCTATCTTTTCCCTCCTTAAAACCCCCAGCGGTGTAGCACACGTTGCTATCACCAACAAGCATCTGTCTCTCCAATGTCCTGAGATAGAGCTCTCCCTCATGCTCCCATGGAGATGGCGCCATTGTCCTCCACTGCCACCATCTTCACCTTCTTCATTCTGCTCTTCCTCCAACACGGGCCAATCCCGGCTGCCGGCCGCACGTTGGACGATGACCGCGCCGCGCTTCTAGCCTTCAAGTCCGGCGTAGTGTCCACTGATCCCAACGGAGCCCTCGCCAGCTGGGACACACTACATGACGTGTGCAACTGGACCGGCGTCGCCTGCGACACGGCGACGCGGCGTGTCGTGAACCTGACTCTAAGCAAGCAGAAGCTCTCCGGCGAGGTCTCTCCGGCGCTCGCCAACCTGTCTCACCTCAGCGTGCTCAACCTCTCCGGGAACCTCCTCACGGGGCGCGTCCCGCCGGAGCTGGGGAGCCTCGCTCGCCTCACCGAGCTCGCCATGTCGATGAACGCGTTCACCGGGAGACTCCCTGCCGAGCTCGGCAACCTCTCCCGCCTCAACTTCCTCGACTTCTCCGGGAACAACCTGGAGGGCCCGATCCCGGCGGAGCTCACGCGCATTCGGACAATGGTGTACTTCAACCTCGGCGAGAACAACTTCTCCGGCAACATCCCGGAGGCCATCTTCTGCAATTTCTCCACCACCACCCTGCAGTACCTGGACCTCAGCTCCAACTCGCTCGACGGCGAGATCCCCTTCCGGGGAGACTGCTCGCTCCCTGAGCTCACGTTCCTGGTCCTCTGGTCCAACTACCTCGGCGGCGGCATTCCGCCGGCGATATCCAACTCGACCAAGCTCAGGTGGCTGCTGCTGGAGAACAACTTCCTCGCCGGCGAGCTGCCATCCGACATGTTCGCCGGAATGCCGCGTTTGGAGCTCGTGTATTTCACGTTCAACTCCCTGGAGAGCCCGCGGAACAACACCGACCTGGAGCCGTTCTTCGCGTCGCTGACCAACTGCACTGAGCTCAAGGAGCTCGGCATCGCCTACAACGAGATCGCCGGCACGATGCCGCCGGTCGTCGGCCGCCTCTCCCCGAGCCTCCAGCAGCTCCACCTGGAGTACAACAACATCTTCGGCCCGATCCCGGCGAGCCTCGGCGACCTCGCCAACCTCACCACGCTGAACCTGTCGCACAACCTCCTCAACGGCTCGATCCCGCCGGGCGTCGCCGCCATGCAGCGGCTCGAGCGGCTGTACCTCTCCAACAACATGCTCTCCGGCGAGATCCCGTCGTCGCTCGGGACGGTCCCTCGTCTAGGCCTCGTCGACCTCTCGCACAATCGGCTCACCGGCGCCGTCCCGAACGCGTTCTCCAACCTCACGCAGCTCCGCGAGCTCGTGCTCAGTCACAACCGTCTCTCCGGCGCCATACCTAAAAGCCTTGCGCAGTGCGTGAACCTGCAGAATTTCGATCTCTCGCACAACGCACTGCAGGGCGAGATCCCGGCGGACCTGTCCGCGCTCGGAAGCTTGCTGTACCTGAACCTCTCCGGCAACCAGCTGGAAGGGCCGATCCCTGCTGCCATTGGCAAGATGGTGATGCTGCAGGTGCTCAACCTGTCGTCCAACAGGTTGTCCGGCAACATACCGCCGCAGCTCGGCAGCTGCGTCGCGCTGGAGTACTTCAACATCTCCGGCAACACGCTGCAGGGCGGCCTCGCGGACACCATCGGCGCCCTGCCGTTCTTGCAGGTCCTTGACGTGTCCTACAATGGTCTGACGGGTGCGCTGCCGCTGACGCTGGCGACGGCGGCGTCGTTGCAACATGTCAACTTCTCCTTCAATGGCTTCTCCGGCGAGGTGCCCGGAACGGGGGCCTTCGCGACCTTCCCGGCGAACGCGTTCCTCGGCGATGCTGGCCTTTGTGGGTCTGTGGCCGGTCTGGCTCGGTGCGGCGGCGGCCGCGGCGCGAAACACCGATCGGCGCTTCGTGACCGGCGCGTGGTGTTGCCCGTGGTGATCACGGTCGTCGTGTTCACGGTTGCCATCATCGGCGTCTTCGCGTACCGCACGGCGGCGAGAGCAGGCGTGCGGCGAGACTCGCGCCGCTCGATGTTGCTGACCGACGCCGACGAGCCGACGGAGCGAGATCACCCGAGGGTGTCGCACCGGGAGCTCTCGGAGGCAACGCGCGGGTTCGAGCAGGCGAGCCTCATCGGCGCGGGGCGGTTCGGGCGCGTCTACGAGGGGACGCTCCGTGACGGCACGCGCGTCGCCGTGAAGGTGCTGGACCCGAAGAGCGGCGGCGAGGTGAGCAGGAGTTTTAAGCGGGAGTGCCAGGTGCTGCGGCGGACGCGCCACCGGAACCTGGTGCGCGTGGTCACCGCGTGCAGCCAGCCGGACTTCCACGCGCTCGTGCTCCCGTTGATGCCCAACGGCAGCCTCGAGAGCCGCCTGTACCCGCCCGATGGCGCGCCGGGCCGCGGCCTCGACCTCGCGCAGCTCGTCTCCATTGCCAGCGACGTCGCCGAGGGCCTCGCCTACCTGCACCACTACGCGCCGGTCCGCGTCGTGCACTGCGACCTGAAGCCCAGCAACGTCCTCCTCGACGACGACATGACGGCCGTGGTAGCGGACTTCGGCATCGCCCGGTTGGTCAAGGACGTTGGCGACATCGATGACCTCGCCGGCTCAGCTGATCCGTGCGACTCCATCACCGGATTGCTACAAGGTTCAGTCGGCTACATCGCACCAGGTACAGAGACGATCTTTGCACATCAATCAACCAAGTTCAAGAATCTGAACCATGTCACATACGTTTGCTGAACATTTTTGGTCTGCTCTGCTCTGTTCATGCATGGCTCATCAGAGTACGGAATGGGAGGGCACCCGTCGACGCAGGGCGACGTGTACAGCTTCGGCGTGATGCTTCTGGAGCTCATCACGGGGAAGAGACCGACGGACGTGATCTTCCAGGAGGGGCTCACGCTGCACGACTGGGTGAGGCGGCACTACCCGCACGACGTCGGCAAGGTCGTGGCGGAGTCGTGGCTAACGGACGCGGCGACGGCGGTGGCCGACGAGCGGCTCTGGAACGACGTCATGGTCGAGCTCATCGACCTCGGGATCGTGTGCACGCAGCACTCGCCGTCGGGCCGGCTCACCATGGAGGAGGTGTGCCATGAGATTGCCATCCTCAAGGAAGACCTCGCCAGGCACCAGGGCGCGGCGGCCTCCACGACGGGGAGGGTGATGACTGCATCGGCGACGATGACGGCTAGCGAGCAGTCCTACTCTACCACGGATTCGTCTTTCTGATCCGTAGCCGTAGGTCTTTTTGGTCCTTGTTGCACGTCTAGAAATTTCTGATGTTTTGTGCTCAGTGATTTTTTTTTTTTTGAAAAAAATCGATACTAGTGTTTAAAGCGATACTTTTAGTTTGTATATGTACATACAAATCACATGTTCAGAAAGGGAAATCAATAAAATATAATTTTATAGTTTGACAATATATAACATAATAAATAAGGCAACGGATCAGGTGTAAACCATATTCTTTGTGAAAACCCGTGCAAACCATGGCAAAAAAAGTCATCTAAATTCACCAAAAAAATCATACATGTACATGTTATGATAATACACAACCTTATAAAATATCTTGTCCAAACTTGACTTCTTTTGTGAGATATAAAAATAGCAAATTTCAAGTCTTGAAATTTGCTATTTTTATATCTCACAAACAAAATCGAGTTTGGACAAGATATTTTATAAAGTTATGTATCATCATATCATCTATATGTGTGATGTTTTTGGTGAATTTAGATGACCTTTTTGTCATGGTTTGTATAGGTTTTCACGAAGGGGTGGTTTGCACCTGATCCGTTCCCAATAATGGTAAAATATATTTTTGAAACAACTTACAAATATTTAAGCGGCAATTTTTCTCTAAGACATCAATCTTAATGATATTGGCCATTTTACGCCATAGTAATCTATTTTAGTGAGAGGTACAATTATAAAAAGAAATGTGGTTAACACCTTATGATTGTACATTTTTCTATTGTTTTAATACAATGGATTGAAAAGAGCAACCACAAATTTACCAAGAGAGTCTAGAAATTACAGAATTAATTATTGAAGAAAAGAACATTGACAGTTCAATTTTATCATAATGTATCTGTTTAGATAAACCAAAGATTGGAATTATACAATAGTAAATTTAAAATAAAAATTGAAAGAAAAATAGCAAATTTTCTGTCCCAGTTCACGGACACACAATTGGTAAAGGCAGAAGCTAAATAAAAACTATGAAAAACAATAGTTTTATCTCCAAATAGATTGTAAGGAAACAAGACATCTAAATAGAAATCCATGCAAATTATAATTAGTAGACATCAATCCTAAGGTTAAAAAAAAACAAAGTTACATATACGCCACATACTCAAGCCTGTCGGTTATGAATATTTATTGAAGTAGTGTATCCTGCATTCGGTCTTAGACTGTCAATCTTGATTTGGAGTTCAGCTGCTTCTCTGGTCAGTGGTTTTCAGATCCGTCACCCCGTAGTTCCTCCACGTACCGTCCCTGAGGTACGCGATCTCGTGCGCCACGTCGTCCATGCTGGGTCTCATCGACGGTGCGAGCTGCGAGCACGCCACACCGAGCTCAAGCAGCTCCAAGACGACGACGACCTCCATTTCGCCCCGCGGCGACGAGCCAAACGGCAGCAGCGAACGCTCGACGACGACGCTGTCTAAGTCGTGCTGCTGGTGCTGGAAGAGTTTCTTGGCCCAGTCATGCAGGCCGTGCCCCTCCTCGGAGATCACGTCCGTTGGCCTCTTCCCGGAGATCATCTCCAGCAGCATCACCCCGAAGCTGTACACGTCGCCTTGCGTCGATGGCCGGCCTCCCAACCCATACTCTGCCAGCATCAAAATGTTAAGCCAAGATACTCAGTAACTCAGTGCCACATCGCATGTGTTGCTCACATACGTACCGGGCGCGATGTAGCCGACAGAGCCTTGTAACAGCCGAGTGATGGAGTTGCACATGGACGACGTCGATGCCTCGCCAATCACCTCTGGATCTCTCAACCCGTCGGTCGTCACCAGCTTCGAGATGCCAAAGTCGGAGACGACGGCGGTCATGTCGCCGTCTAGGAGGACGTTGCTCGGCTTGAGGTCGCAGTGCACGACCTTGACGGGGGCGTGGTGGTGCAGGTACGCCATGCCCTCGGCGACGTTACTGGCCACGCGGAGCAGCAGGTCCAGGTCCAGGAGCTGCGCCCCTGCTTCTGCCGGCTTGCCGCCGCCTGATGGTCCGTGGATGAGGCTCTCGAGGCTGCCGTTGGGCATGAAGGGGAGCACGACGGCCTTGAACTCCGGCGTGCTGCACGCGGTGATCACCCGGATGAGGTTCCGGTGCCGGATGCTCCTGAGCACCCGGCATTCCCTCTCGAAGCTGCCAGCGATCACCTCACCGGCGCGGCCATGGTCCTGGTGCAGGACTTTCACGGCGATCACTGTCTCGTCATGGAGGACACCCCTGTAGACATGTCCGTATCCTCCTTTCCCGATCAAATTCACATCCGAAAAGCCATCAGTCGCGTCGGCAAGCTCCCAATATGAGATCCTTGGATGCTCGCCGCTCTCCTTTTCGCCGGTGGCGTTGAATGATCCTATCGGGAAACGTGATAGTTGACTAGATGGAGCTGTCAACCTCGAACGAGACCTCATCAGGTAGTGATCAAGAACAACGCACACCATGGCCAACAAGCCGACAGCAACGGCGACGACGACGCTGATGGCTATGTAAAGGAAGCGGCCATGTTTTCTTCTGCTACATGGCGCCATGCCGGGAATAGACCCGCATAGGCCAGGGTTGCCGAGAAATGAATTGTCAGTGAGGTTTGCAAATGACCCTTCATTGCCCACCTCACCGGTGAAGTTGTTGTGTGAGAAGTTGGCAAACTGGAGCGGCAACCCTTGCAGAGTCTGAGGAATCATACCGGTAAGACTGTTGAAAGAAACATCAAGGAAATTGAGGTTTTTCAAAGTGCCTATGGACGATGGAAGGTCCCCAGAGAGTTTGTTTCCCGACAAGTCAAGAGCTTGGATCATCTCCATATTGCTAAATTCCAATGTTATGGGGCCCTCTAGGAGATTGTTAGAGAGGTTTAGGTACATATGGAAGCTACTAATAAGCCCAGCTCGGCCAGTAGGAATCTGACCTGTAAGTTTGTTGTAAGAAAGGTCCAGCTTCAATTGGCAGCTAAGACCAGGTGGTATGGCACCTGAGAGCTGGTTATGGTCAAGAAGAAGGCTCGCTAACATAGTGAGATTTGATAAGATCTCTGGTATTTCGCCTCGAAGACTGTTATTCGACATGTCGATGTTAACTAGTTGTGGAGCTAAGCCTATGGTTCTGGGTATTTCACCATTGATCTGGTTATTTGAGAGGACTATCTGTGTCAGCCGACGTGGATGGAACACCTCACTGGGGATTGGCCCCTCCAACTTGTTACCTTGTAGCTCTAAATCTGTTAGCGAGTGGAGGTTTCCAATGGAGTGAGGGATTGCGCCGGTGATCTCGTTGTCGTCTAGGTAGAGCTGGGAGAGATTGGTCGATGACAGGTTGCCGATGATCGCCGGGATCTCGCCTCTGATGCCGTTCGACGCCACCCCAAGCTCCTGCAATCTGGTGCAGTTCACTAGAGAGGCAAGGAAAGGCTCAAGGTCAGTGTTCCCGCCGTCACTTGAGAACCTGTTGCCGGACAGGTAGAGATACTGGAGAGATGGCATCTTGTTGAACATCTGGGATGGCAGCACACCACCAAGGTGATTGTACTGCAGAAGCACCCAGATAAGGCTGGTGAAGTTGGACATGGACAAGGGGATGCCGCCTTCGAGCCTGTTGTTGTAGAGGCCGAGGTGCTGCAAACGCGGAAGCCGGCACCGTGCAGAGAAAGGGATCTCGCCGGTGAGGGAGTTGTTGCTCAAGGCAATGGTGATCAAGGAGGTGCAGTTGCAGACGACAGCCTCCGGGATGGGACCCGTGAGACTGTTGTAGCTAAGTCTCAGTTCTAGGAGCTGGGACAGCATGCCGAGCTCCGGCGGGATGCTGCCGGTGAGCTGGTTGAATCGGAGATCGAGCATCTTGAGAGCGGAGAGGTTGCCGATCGCCGGGGAGATGATGCCCATGAGGTTAGAGTTGTGGAGAAGAAGATGCGTCACACGCTCTGTCGAGTCGCATATGACGCCAGTCCAGTCGCACATTTTAGGAGAGCCCCAGTCGGAGAGGTTGCCCCGGACGCCAGATTTGAAGGCGAGAAGAGCAGCGCGGTCAGTGGCATGTGAATCCACTGAGCTGACAACAGCAATGGCGATGGCAATTAGGGTGAGGAATAATCGAGGCATTGTGGGGATTACAATTACAGTGAGTAACTGGATTGTTCAAGCATTGCTATGGATTGTAGGGGTGATGAAAGGCTACGCTATGGGTAGATGGTTGTCTAAATAAGGGAGTAAAGGGCGGGGGAGTGGGCTCCGGCAGAGGCGTTCACCAAGGGTCAAAGCTAATTGTGATTAGCGAATACTTCAAAAGCATGATATCATGCCCAATCAAGATCTCATTGGCATTATCCAGATTTGTTTTCTACCTTTTGACGACTAAGTAAAGGCAGGCACACTACACGTGTTAGTCCTTAATCCTTTGGAACTTGGAACAATTTCCAAACAAGACCTATGGACTATGCAGATATCTCCACTCAGTTATTTACCCATAGGAAGGGTTTGGATACAAGCTGATATTTCTTAGGAACCATATAGGGTGATTCCTTATTTCAGATACAAAACTCAACTTTCGGATGAAATACAATCAAACCTAAACAGGCCTTTGTGGACTTGTGCTTACTTGGTCACTCAGGGTTATGATCAACAAAGGGCATAAATCCAATATATCCTTCATGCGAACGCCATCAAGTAACTCGTCAAAAGCATCAGGCCGGTGCAGGGCACTGGGCAATATCATGATGGATTGGATTTTGGTGGAGATTAAGTCGTGGATTAGGCCAGAAATGGTCAGACATTAATTAATTGATAGAGATCACAATGAGTGTTGCTAACTGGCTACACACAGCACCAGACGGATCCATCTGGGCTCGGTACAGCACAACATAAATCAACTAGACGGAGCTACAGGTGAATCGAAGGATTCAGGATGCTCCCAGCCAGTGCACCCCATAAGCTACTCCATTGGGCAAGGTTTAATGGACAAATGAACTTCGCAGTTGATAGTCTAAAATCTTGTATAGTGTCATCTTACATCTATAACCACGTATAGATAATGAGTGAATTATTTTACAAGAAAGAATTACAATACAGAAAATGCATATAATTACATAGTCCTCTAGCTTCTAGACGAGATCTATATACAGTCACACAGATACTCAACTGAAAGACTTGGAAGTACTTATGCCGCAAGGAGTTTCTGGATGTCCTTCTGCAAGAAAATTCATAGCAAGGAGGCAGTGAGAAACGTGGAATGCTAATGTAAATTGAAAAGCGCAGGGAGGTCGGCACAAAGGGTTTGGATTTCTTTCTTAAGCAAGTGGCCTAAGAAATCATAACCGCAAGAAGACAGATGAGCGTGCGATTCGATGAAACACAAGTGGGTATTTTAAAATTAAAACTGACCGAAAGATTTCAAAGACAATGAGTGTGTGTTCAAAAGCAATGAGTGTGTGCGTCAAAGCTGTCTTCATGCACTGAAATGTGACAGGAAGAACATGTTGAAAGCAAAATTGTTGCTCAAATCAATGGTAAGATAAATGGAACAAGAACTGATGCGATCTGGCTTTCCACTTCAAAAATGAAAGCACAGAACACGATGAAAGTCGAAAACTGATCCATTACTGCAACTTGAGAATATTTTATACCAAAGCCAGTACTGGATGCTTCTTTTGACAAAGTGAGCTCCAAATCATCAGTAAAAACCTCTCTACCAATGAAACTAAAGCTCTTAGCCAAGCAATCTTAATGCCACCATTGGCATGCTCAGGGCTGCTTGAGCATGGGCGACTCATGTATCATCACGACTTAATGAGCACTGTCATTGACAAATTCTTTTCATAGGCCATTCTATTTGTCAGCACTGCCAAACAAGAACTATTAGAGCCACATGGAAACTCCATATGGAGCTCTCTGTTGTAGCCTTGTAGGGCCAAGGAGTAACAATTGAAGCCCATTGTGACAAGGTTAATTTCAGGTAGATGCACCATCACCCTAGTTGCCTATCTATCAAGTACTTTCTGTGCTATTGGTGTACCAGGCACCAAGCATCAAGAAAAATTTAAAATGTCATTCCTCAAGACTCAAGATGGTCACTAAAGCAACTTTATGAGCAAAAGATGTTAATGACACTCCAAAAGATTTGTCTAAGTCATCATCCCTAAACGTGATGTACACATAATCTATTATTGGTCCACGGATTGTTATTTTGTTTTATCTTTTATATCATATTTACTATGTAAAAATCAGCTGTCAAGGACAAATTGATTTAATTCTTAGTTTCATTGATTATTCAAAACGTTTCATAGGTTATAGACAGTATGATTATATGCTCCCGCTTAATTGACACATGATATGCTCACAAGATCACTACTTAATAAGGAAATAAATGATTGATATCACTGCATAGGCATATGCAATTAAGTGCCCATCACCTAATTAGGTACCTATCCTTCATAACCATATGGTAAAGAAAATGTTCATTTTGAGTAACACAGACTCACAGAGTCCAAAAATAGACTGAATATACAAAGAAGGTGCGACATAGTAAGTTAAGAGATGTAATCACGCACCTCAATCTGGAATGGTGAAGTTGTTGGTGGATATCTCTCAATAACTTTGCCATTCTTGTCCACTAAGAACTTCTCAAAATTCCACTTGACTAGATCACCCAAAAATCCTCCAGCACTGGACTTCAGAAATTTATAGATGGGGGCTGTATTAGGTCCATTGACATCAACCTGACATTGCATAAAGAAGAGCAACAGATACATCAGGCACAATATTTTTTATTTGTATAAAGTCAGACACTGTTAAGCAGGATAAACTATGGAACAGATGAATGAGCTGCCTGCAATTACCATACCTTGTCAAAAATAGGAAATTCAGCTTTGAATCTTGTACATGCAAACTGCTTAATCTGATTATTCGATCCAGGTTCTTGTGCACCAAATTGATTGCAAGGAAATGCCAGGATCTCAAACCCTACATGTCAAAGAAATTATTAAACAACACAATGCAGGATGCCAAATCTACTGTTAGCCCAAGAAGTCAAGGTTCATGGCTTCATGCTAACATCAACATTTCCTTTTTCATGTATCTGAGAGGAGAATGTGCATAAAAACTCAAAAGTTGACTTTTGGAACTAACTGTAGAGTAGGGGAAAATCCTCTTCACAATGGCAACATTTGGAATGGCTGTACGCACTAAGGGGTGGACCAGCCCAAAAATCAAGCAGGGGTTCGGCAACTACTACGCTTTACAACTACCACAAATAAGGCCCAACGTCCACTGAAACAGAAAAATGAGTGTGGGCATGCCCTGGTTGGGCTCAATGTGGGTCTGCCCCCAGACAAATATAGTAAGCAAGAACTACTCACTTATGATGACTCAAGAAATATTGCAAAAAAACAATAGAAACTTTTAACCCCTAGATTTAACCCCTAGACCTATTCCCACTCAACAAGAAATCAGGACACTCAGCAAATGCATTGAGATGGTCCAGTAGGACAGGTGTATCGATATGTGACAAACAAAAAGGTCACTTACATTTATAAAAAAAATAAAGGTCACTTACATAATAATAAAAGGCCTAATTGAATGATCCCATAAATTGGCATAAACCAGAAACATCAGCATATATTAGAGTTAAACTGCTGGTCTTGATTGTGTGGTTTTATGAGATAATTAGGATCAAATGTACAATTGAAAAGGTACAGCAACTTAACTTTTGGCAACTCGTTTTAATTGGAAATATACTGTATAGTCTAGATTTCCTAATAAAATGATAAGTATAGACAACATTATTCAGGTCAAATTGTCGTACCCTGAGTCTTGTACTTTTCATAGATATGGGATAGTTCAGTGTAATTTGCTGTTGTCAACCCACTGAGATTCACAGATGAATGTCAAGTTAAATGCCAGAAAATAATAAATACATTACCATAGAATGTGGTTAGTGAAAGATTTTTGAATGAAATTACCATTGAGAAGCAACATTAACAATCAGCAACACCTTATTCTTGAACTTTTTAAGCGGCACATCTTTTCCATCAATGTCCTGAAAAGTGAAGAATTCTTTCAGGTACAAGTGCAGACATATTCAATCTTATTGAGATACTAAAGTTATTTCTTCATGTATTTTTTTGAACACAAGTGGAAGGAGCTCTGCCTTTCAATTATAAGATAGAAAAGAGTCAACCCAGTTTATAAGGAAAACAAGGCCCGAAAACCTTACACTTGCAAGGTTATTTCTTCATATATCCGTACGTAAGATGGCAATAGACTACAAAATGTGGAGGAAAAGCATTGGGGAAACACAACTAAATAAATGGCATCCCATAAAATTTCTCATAATGAGCTCTCTATTTTACTTATTTTCACTGTGACCCTGCCTGAACATGTATTGCACGTACAATTTTGATATTTCTGCAACTAACCATCCTGCTATTTTAAGTCATTCACAAACGACAACAACCATTTTTATAATTTATGTGGAATGGTAGTTGGAAAACAAGCACAGTGTACTTTGCATCCTTAACATTCAGAAGAATGGGGGAATCACTCAGTCTACTGCTATAACACTCTGCTCCCTTAGATACCTTAGAAGGACCTGATCTGCAAAAGTGGCTACGACTCTGTCAACCTGATTTGGCCAACTCCAGCCAAGTTCAACAACAATACAAAAACATGTATAATATCATAAAATGAATTGCCCATGGATTTGCGCCTACCTCAAGAATTCCTTAGGACACAAAATTCCAAGGAACGTTCTACTATTCGCAACACATTGCAACCCTGATAGTGATACTAATGTTGCCATACACCATTGGTTTCGAGAACAACCCTTCAGTAGCATCCACGTGGTGGATGTTGCAGCCAATTACAAACATAAAAGTCAGCGCCACGAAACACTTCAAAACACCAATCAGTATACGGTTGCAACGCCCCCACCGGCCACCTACCCCAAGTCCCCAACAACAACACCTCAAGTCCTCAACGCCTAATACAGTAACAGCGCGCAACAAGCTAGCAGCAAGACAACAACAGTCTAAATAACGCCGGCACGAACAATTTCAGGCATATCAGCACGCCACGCTGCAACGCCATCCATTGGAGCCAGCCACCGCAGCAGGCTACTGGCAAACAAATCACGGAGCGGAAATCTCAATCTCAACAGAACTGACGAAACAGGGCCGGTACCTTGACGGTGTAGTCGTAGATGCTCTTGTCGGTGGCGGCGGTGGCGTAGGCGACGCCGGGCGCCCGCCTGCGCGCCGCCGCCGTGCGCGGCGCCGCGACGGAGGCCCCGGCCCAGCCCGTCGCGTGAGGCGGGAGGCGCACGAAGGCGGATGCCGCCCCTGCGGCGGTCGTGGCGGCGCCGACGGCGGCGGCGGAGGTCGCGGTGGCGGGGAGGAGGAGGCTGGTGAACGCGGGAGCCATGTGGCGCGCGGCGAGCAGAGCGAGATGTGGCTTCCGAGTGGGAACGCTGGAGCAGGAGGGGTGCTGCGGTGGCGAATAAAGGGGTGGGCGGGTGGTGATGGGGGTTGGTGCTTGCTGGCGGAGGCGGATTGGCTCGTGCCGATTCTGCTCGAGGACGGGCTATGGGCTTTTGTGGATCGCCCCCTCATTTATGTTGTATTTCTTCTTTCATAGACATTGCATCAAGGGATCAACGGCTACCTCCGAAAGAGTGTCATGTCGTGTCCCCAACTCATTAGCTCCTAAGTCCTAACCGATGGCTATTTCAATCTTTGATGGTCTTTCGCTCTTCGGTTTGCATCTAGGATTCAACCATCTAAGGCGTGTGTAGTGATTTGGGAGCAGTCGAGGGTAACGACGCGACGTGGGGTACGGTCAAGGATAGTAGGACATCCCACATGGATCATCGTCGAGGCCCTGTCTCTCTCCCTCTATTGCCTTCCTCTTCTAGCATGGGACATGGTCGAGGACTATGGCGTGAGGTGTTGGTGGCCTCATCCCTCTCATGTTGGCATCGAGTAACGAGCGGAGGAGCGGCACTAGCGATGACTAATGGTGAGGAGCACCAACTTGTGTATATTATGCCTCACTTGGAATCTTGAAAGAGCTCCGCCAGTGAGAACTATAATTTTTTCGAATACACAAAAGACTTGTGCATAGTGAAAACTATAATTAACTCATAATTCATATTTTGTTGGTTTAATTCACATCGTTTGACTCTCAACAAGTTACATTAGTAGTTTGCAAGTCTAAACTCTCCCGATCAATTGGCAGATGTTTCATTTGGTGGGACTAAAGTATAAGCTGGGAACAAGCAAGACGCCGTGCTTTTCATGATAAGAAATTGAATTTTGCTCGGCACTGCCGAAATTTTGAGATTTCCTAGGTGTGCGCGCACGAATACGTATTTCCAGCTGGTGATAGCCTAGTGGACACGTCAAATGCTGTGCGCCGAGCGAGGGTTGGTCTTTTTCAACGGGCCTGGGCCCTGGGCCGACGAGCGCTGGAAGCTGGACCACGCATCGTCAGAATCTCTATCCGCTTTGTCGTGCCAACTGCCCGGTCGCCTCGCTGCGTTTTGGTTTCTGGCTGGTCCATGCGAACGGGAATTATCCAGTCGCCGTCGCGTTATCTGTTTTCTGTCCCTCTTCCGGTTCGTCTTATCAGGTGCGCCTAAATACAAAAGAACCGCTAGGCTATTGGGTCAAGTACCTCACAAATACTATGGGCCCAGAAAGTGGCCGAAACTCTCCCAAAATTAAGCCCAACTCACTCCATAACACAAGCGTTCGGCTTGCCAAACAGTTCTTTCGCATTCATCACTGCCGTCCATACACGATCGAACGGCCATGCTACATCCATTCGAACCCCACGATCAGCTACGGTCACGCTCCCCGCGCCGCCCCGCCCGCGGCCACAGCCAGTCAGCCAGCGACATGCCACCTCCGCGGCTCGTCCTCCCTCCGCCCGGCGGCGACCCCGGCGGCGGCCTGCGGCGCTCGTACCTCCGCCTCATCGCGCTCTCCTCCACGCTCCGCCACCTCGACCAGCTCCTCGCGGTCTCGCTCGCCTCGGGCCACTACGCGCTCGACCCGGCCCCGGCCACCGCGCTGCTGCTCCGCTGCGCCTCCCTCCGCGCGCCGCCGCGGCACCTCCTCCGCCTCTTCCGCGCCTTCCCGCGCCCCGACCGGTTCCTCCGCAACGCGCTGCTCCGCTCCCTCCCGTCCTTCCGCCCGCGCCTCCTCTTCCCGTCGCCGGACTCCTTCTCCTTCGCCTTCGCCGCCACATCGCTCTCCTCTTCCTGCTCCTCCCGTGGCAGCGGCGACGCTTCTGCTGCCGCACGCGCGCTTCACGGGCTCACCGTGGCCGCGGGGTACGCGGCGGACACGTTCGTGGCCTCGGCTCTGGCCAAGCTCTACCTCAAGCTGTCCAGAGTGGACGACGCACGTAAGGTGTTCGACGCGGTGCCGTCGCCCGACACTATCTTGTGGAACACTCTGCTCGCTGGTTTGTCTGGCTCGGAGGCCCTGGAGGCGTTCGTGCGGATGGTGGAGGCTGGGAGAGTGCGACCTGACTCAACCACCCTTGCATCCAGCCTACGGGCTGCGGCCGAGGCGTCACAGATGGCAATGGGGAGGTGCGTACATGGATATGGAGTGAAATGCAGGTTGGCAGAGCATGAGCATGTTGTGACTGGGCTCATGTCGCTCTATTCGAAGTGCGGGGACATGGACTCTGCACGGTATCTCTTTGATAGGATGGAGGATCCAGATTTGGTTGCCTACAATGCTTTGATCTCAGGCTACTCTGTCAATGGCATGGTTGAATCATCGGTGGAGATGTTCAAAGAGTTGGCGACCTCAGGCTGGAGGCCAAACTCAAGCACGTTGGTTGCGGTGATACCGGTGTACAGTCCATTTGGTCATGAGCTGCTTGCTCGGTGCTTGCACGCGTTTGTTGTCAAGGCCAGGTTGGATGCAGATGCTCTGGTGTCGACAGCACTGACCACTTTGTACTGCAGATTAAACGATATGGAGTATGCGAGGAGCATATTTGATGCAATGCCAGAGAAGACCATGGAATCATGGAATGCAATGATATCTGGGTATGCGCAGAATGGATTGACGGAGATGGCAGTTGAGCTTTTCCAGCTAATGCAGGAGCTCAATGTGCAGCCGAATCCCACCACCATTTCGAGCACCCTTTCGGCCTGTGCACAGCTTGGAGCTTTGTCTCTGGGGAAGTGGGTTCACAGGATCATCGCCAAGGAGAACCTGGAGCTCAATGTCTACGTCATGACAGCTCTCATTGACATGTATGCCAAATGTGGAAGCATTGCTGAAGCTCGGAGCATCTTTGACAGAATGGATAACAAGAACGTGGTCTCCTGGAATGCGATGATATCTGGATATGGCCTCCATGGCCAAGGTGCTGAAGCTTTGAAGCTCTACAAGAGTATGCTGGATGCATGCATTCTTCCTACAAGCTCCACCTTCCTGTCAGTCCTCTATGCATGCAGCCATGGAGGATTAGTTGATGAAGGGCAGAAAGTTTTCCATGTGATGACTAATGAGCACAGAATCAGCCCAGGTATCGAGCATTGCACATGTATGGTGGACCTCCTTGGCCGGGCAGGCAAGTTGAATGAAGCTTTGGATCTCATCTCTGAATTCCCTCAAAGTGCCATTGGACCTGGTGTGTGGGGAGCGCTGCTTAGCGCTTGCATGGTCCATAAGAATACTGACCTAGCAAAATTGGCTTCCCAGAAGTTGTTTGAACTAGAATCAGAGAATGCGGGCTACTACGTGCTTCTATCTAATCTGTACACATCCAAGAAGCATTACTCTGAAGCAGCTGTGGTGAGGCAAGAGGCCAAGAACAGGAAGCTAGTGAAAACACCAGGGTGTACTCTCATCGAGATAGGTGACAAGCCTCATGTCTTCATGGCTGGTGACCGTTTTCACCCACAGTCAGAGGCCATCTACTCATACTTAGAGAAGTTAACCGCAAAGATGATTGAAGCTGGGTACCAACCTGTGACAGAGGCTGCATTGTACGATGTTGAGGAGGAAGAGAAGGAGCACATGGTGAAGGTGCATAGCGAGAAGTTGGCCATCGCCTTTGGGCTCCTCAGTACAGAGCCGGGGACGGAGATCAGAATCATCAAGAACCTTAGGGTGTGCCTGGACTGCCATAACGCTACCAAGTTCATGTCCAAAGTGACACAGAGGTTGATTGTAGTTAGGGATGCATCGAGGTTTCACCATTTCAGAGACGGGGTTTGCTCCTGTGGTGATTACTGGTGATTCACAACAGATAACTTAGATTCTTTTATTTTTTTATTTAAAATAAACTAATTGTCCATGAAGCATATCTCATTGTGCTCAAGGGTTGAATCTTAAGTACAGGGCGTCATTTCCATTTAGCTGCCGAGAGCTGCCAGAACTTACTTATAACCAGCAGCCGATTTCGGACTTCCTCTGCAGGGACAGTTTCTAGTAATCCAAGCTAAAAATTCACTGGATCATAGAAAGTTATACTGACCTATGGTCGAAATGTCACTGCCGCCTACAAAGACACCGTGCTGAAGCAATAAGACATAGCATATTGTCGATTGAATCAATTGTCAATTGACCAAAGACGTCGAGTACAGAACGATACATAGTTTGCCAAACAAGATAACGGAATGAGCTGTAGTGCTGCACAGACTACCTAGAATCACTACTCCTAGAAGCTAAGGCAAACTTTATCAGTTTTTTTTTCTTTGATGCCAAATTTTTAACGTTAATGGAGGGGTAAAGTACAATATCCCAACATTGTTTGTATACTTTGTATTTGGCTATGAACAAGATCCCAGCTTTTTACACTCAGACCAATTCAAGCTATAAAACATATAAGTCGTAATCTTTGGTAAAAAGTATGAACAAACAAGAAGTAATTTGGGCCACAAAAAATCAAGAGAGACGAATGACATACATGCTTTGTCAAACGTCCAAGTAAGCAAAAGAAATAACTTCAAAATACTTTTGGTGTTGTTCCTACCTAATTACAGAATGCCAGTGTCTGGCTGCAAGCTCAACCTAGATGGTGTTCAGGTCTTCAGTATCCTTTGTCGGTCACCGAAGGTTCTTAGCAAGCACACATGAACATAGCCTCACGCATAGAACATCAGTAGCCTTGTGAATTGTGATTATGGCCAGCTCAAGATAAACAAGTCTAGCACAGTCTAATTTAACACGACTTCACCATAAAAAATGTTGCAAAATGAAGACTGAAATGATGTGGCAATTGGAAGCACCTCCTCAAGAATCATGCCTAACAAACAATCTGATTGCTGCAATTGGACATAAAACTTCAGAGATAGTGTCTATTTCTATCTAAATCTCACTCTGCCTCCTTGACTGCTTTCACTTTGTACTACCATAACGAATCGGCACATAAAAAATTCTACACATCCTGTTTCCACTGCCATACTGTATGGCCCATACGATC
This sequence comes from Themeda triandra, assembly GCA_018135685.1. Taxonomy (NCBI): domain Eukaryota; kingdom Viridiplantae; phylum Streptophyta; class Magnoliopsida; order Poales; family Poaceae; genus Themeda; species Themeda triandra. Next base: position 196,990 of record JAENPR010000258.1, on the reverse strand, counting down.
TGTTCAGTCATCCATTTTCATGACCAACAGAGCTGCACCCAGGTGATTTGACTAGTCCTTTTTCCTGCATCCATCTCCGGATAGCTAGAGACTTGTCCCACATTCCATTTGAGGTATACAGGTTTGATATCAGCACATATAAATCTGGTCTTTCAGGATGAAGCATCATCATCCTCTTGATAGCTTCTTCTCCAAACTGTAACCTTGAATGGAGCTCACATCCATGGAGAAAAGCTCCCCAGACACTAGTGTCTGCTTGCATTGGCATATTATCTATAAACTCCAATGCCTCCTCTAGATTTCCTGCACGGGCTAGCACATCGACCATACAAGCATAATGTTTCGTGGAAGGTGTGATGTTGAAATGTTGTGCCATGCTTTCAAAATACCTCTTCCCTGCAGCAACCATCCCAGTATGGCTGCAAGTGGATAAGACGCTTGTGAATGCTACATCATTTGGGTGGAAACCATCTTTCAGCATTTCACCGAAAAGATCAATGGAACCTGCAGAATCACCTTGCATTCCATAACCACCAATCATAGCACACCAAGTCACAGAATTACGGTCATTCATCTCATCGAACACCCTACGAGCAGATGGGAGATCACCACACTTGCTGTACAGATTCAGCAGAGCAGTGCTGACATAAACATTGGACAGAAATGCATGTTTAACAGCATAACCATGGAAGGATTTACCAATAAGTAGATCACCCAAACAAACAGAAGCTGACAGGGCATTCACCATGGAGATGGCATCAGGTGAAGGGCCCTTCAGACTCATTTGTTTGAAGAGCATCAGAGCATCATTGCACATGTTATTCTCAGCATAACCTGATAACATTGAATTCCACGCGACAACATCCTTGTTTGAAATTCTTCCGAATATGCTATTGGCCTCTGACACAGCTTGACACTTTGCGTACATGTCAACAAACGCATTCACCACCACATTATACTCAGCCACACCTAACTTAACAGCAATCCCATGAATAGACCTTCCAAGAGATAAGTCACGTAATTGAGCAGAAGCTGAAAGAACAGTTGCTGTGGTAACTGAATTCGGAACAACGTTTGCAAACTTCTTGTCAAGAAACAGTCGTAATGCATCGAGAGGTTTCCCATTCTGTGTGTACCCCACAATCATCGTCGTCCAAAGAACAAGGTCAATATAGCTGAGCTCATCAAACACATACTGAGCATCCTCAAGCTCCCCACACTTGACATACATATCCAGCAAGGCTGCACTGATAAATGAGTTAGACATTAAGCCCTGTTTGATCACTGATCCATGCATCCACCTCCCTTGGTGCAAATCAATGAGTGCAGAACAAGCTGAGATGACAGTTGCTATAGTGTACTCACTCGGATGCACATTGTCCTGTCTCATCATGTTGAACAGAAGGAGTCCATCAGCGGGTAAACCATTCTGGACGGAACCGCTGAGCATCGAGGTCCACGACACCACATTTCGGTCGGGAATTCTTTCGAACACCTTCCGGGCGCACTCCAAATCCCCGGCTTTCGCGTACATGTCAACCAAACTGTTCAACACGAAGCCGTCCACGCCGCCGGCCTTGACAGCGTCGCAGTGCAGCCTCCTACCGTACCCGTAGTCCGCGGACCTGATGCAGGCCCTGAGCGCGAGCGACAGCACGAAGTCGTCCTGCGCCTCGGGGCATGGCCGCCGCCGCCGCATGTTCTGGTGCAGCGCAACAGCTTCTGCGTGGCGCTCCGCTTGGACTAGACACCGGAGCATGACCCCGTAAGAGTACTTGTCCGGGCGCGGGGTGCCGTCGAACACCATCCGCGCGGAGGCGAGGTCGCCCAGTGCCGCGTAGCAGCTGAGCAGCTTGGTCCTTGCGCGGAGGCTGCCAAGGAGGAGGCCCTGGGGGTGCGTGAGGAGGAGCGCGTGGAGGCCGCGGAGGGAGGGGAGGGTGCCGCATGAAGGGAGGAGATGTAGGAGATCGCCGGCGGCGAGTGCACGCGCCAGATTTTGGACACAGAGCTCGTCGGCGTCGGCGATTTTTTTTTCTTTTTCTTTTTTTTGGCTGGAGAAAAGAGACAGACAGTTGCTTGGGCTGGGTGTACATAATTGGGTTGCCTTTTCTGAATTTTGGCCCTTTCGGTCCCATCGGTTTAGCAGATAGCCGTGTGGGATTCTCTCAGGCCCAGTCCAAACGCGCCGTATTGAGATTTTTTTTTGCTAAAAATATATTTATTTTATTAAAATCTTAATACAAAAGTATAGGACCTGGTCACTCAATTTAACTTGAAGATATACAAATAGTGACTTTACTATCTAAAACAGCTATTGCCATATATATAGCACAATGGTCGATTATTTGTTACCCTGGTTTTTACTATATATCTAGCATAATGTCTATATGTATAATAAAGACTAAGGATCAACTAGAAAGACCAAAACGGCTTACAGCTTGGTATAGTGGAAATAACACTTATTATTCATCAGCCAGGACCAGAGAAGCCATGTTCTCCAACTTTAATTAACAACTTTCACTTCATTTTGGAAAGAGAGTACTCCCTCTACCCACAAAGAATACAATTCTTGGTTTTTGAAAAGTAAAATATTTTAATTTAAACTTATTAAATACATACATGTTAATATTATTCAGTATAAACTTGGCCAAACATAAACTACTTTAGTTTGACTGATACAAACCTTGTAGTTACATTCTTTTGTGAATGGAGGGAGTAAAAATTACTCCATGCTATATTCCAAGAGTTTCTCTATAAGTCAGAGTCGTCTGTCGAGGGGAAACTTGGTATCGACTATAGTCGTCTCTGAAGACCAATTGAGATGAATAATGTTTGACCTATCGTCGTCGGTAAACGGTAAATGGGGGTGACACCCCCTCTGTTTTTCACTAAGTAGAAGTCTCAATTACCTCTGACCGAGAAAATCCTCGAATCCCGACCCCGCCCCGACACTATGAACAAGGGACCCCATGGGGATCGTAAAAAAATCCCCGAACCCTGACCCTGCCCCAACACTGTGAACAAGGGACCCGTGGGGACCGTAACCTGGTTGTCCGTCGTCGCAGGCCGGGTACGGGCCGTTCCACAAGTGTTTTGGCGTACGGGGCCAGCGAGGGGATTTTTTTACCCCCAAAGCTTGGAATTCACTCCCATCGGGAGTCGAACTCAGGACCCTCTGCGGGTGCCTCAAGGTGTTGCTGGAGACCAGTAGACCCAACACCCTTTGGCGTAAATGGATCATACATTGCCAAACCTTCCTGAGCTTGACCTCGTATAGTAGTATATATTTCAGTTTGTGAGGATGAGCAGTCAAGCTAGCTAGCTACTACCACTTTTATTCCAAATTATAATTTATTTCAAAAATCTTGAACAGTCAAAGCATCTCAGGTTTGACCAAAAATATTAAAAGACATATAAAGATTTATGACATCAAGTAGCTACACTATGAAAATATAAATTGATGAAGAATCTAATGGTACTTAGTTAGAATCATAAATGTTTTTATCTTATTATATAATTTTGGCCAAACTTAAAATGGTTTGACTCTCCAATTCTTGGAATGACATATAACTTGGGATGAAGGGAGTAATAATCAACACAAATGTAATTATCAATCTGTTTACTCTTACCTAAACCACGGTAAAGTCCTGTGCTCCCGTTCCTATCCACTACCATCACCACAAGTACAGTGGTGTTAGACAGATAAGATGATGAGATCATGCTGCATGCATAGAAGATGCATTGCTTTGCACTGCGGTAATATTGTATATATGACGTACTACGTGCTCCGATCTCAGAGCCTCTGCAACAACTCAAACTATGAAGTGGATATATCCTTGGCGCCAATTTGATCCACGTATGATATGAAATGGTGTGGTTGTTGCTATCTACTTTGATAACAGCCGGACCCCTACTCTAGTAGGCGCTGTTGAAAATGAAGGAAATTGTTCCCTGTTCTGTGTCCCATATCGATGGATCCGATCTTTCTGATCGGATGGTCTCTTTCCCATACAGACAACAAGTACACATTTCATTTTCAGTTTGTCGGGCCTAATTGTTCTGTTCACATGTAGTATGCAAAGCTACTCGTCAAATATATATCAGCATACAAGATTTGAGTTGCAACTAAAACGTGCAAGAAGACCAATAAAATCAGTCTGTGAATAGTAGCGGGTTGCAGGTTTGAAACGAAAAGATGCAACCCACAAGCTAACTTATAGGCCAATTTTTTCCCCTGATTGCACAACTTTCAGTTCTACCTTAAATTTTACAAGGTAATATCGTCTGGAGCCTCGCGAGCTCCTCAGCGAACACCTTCCGGAACTCCGGCATGCTCTCGGGCTCCAGCGACAGAGCGAACGCCACAGCGCCTTCCTTCCCGGGCACCTGCATCACGTACACGAACCCTGGGTAGTACAAGTGGGCGGGGCACCTGAACACCGGCGCACCCCACCCGAAGTCGAAATCTTGCAGCGACGTCCCCATCCAGCTGATGGCGCGGAGGTCCGCGCGAGAGATGCCTTTCGAGGGCAGGTTCATGGCGTCCATGCCCTCCAGGTAGTCCACCAGCGATCGTGCGTAGTCGTCGCCCTGGCTCGTCGCCGCCCGCACCCGGTGCGCCACGTAACCCAGGGGGCTGCCCACCACCTCACCAGCCGTGGCGGTGACCGACGTGCGCACCACCGCGTTGCCGAAGTACCCCTGCGGGAGCGGCGGGTCCAGGCGTGAGCGCATGTCCACCATGGAGATGAGCCTCGTCTCCATCTTGGGCAGCAGCGCACGCGCGCGGCACACACACTGCCACACCAGCGCCACCACGGCGCGGAACGTGGACGCCCCCGGACACCACGCCTTGAGCACGGTCACCTGCACCTTGCTCAGCGTGATGATGGTGCTCGCGTAGGCACCAGCAGCCACCGCGTGCACCGCCGATGGCTTGGGCTTGCACTCTGGGTGGTCGTACGTCACCGCGCGTGTCGCCGGGGGACGCGCGCTCAGCAGCCTGTGGTCGAAGCACGGCGGTAGGGGCACGTCGCCTCCGATTCCACCGCCGCGGGCAAGCATCGCCCACGTCTCCCTGAAGTGTGCGGCGCTCTTGGCGTCCGCGGCCAAGTGGTGCAGGGCCAGGCCGAGCACGACACTGCCGCAGCGCAGGCGGGTGACCTGCGCAAACAGCAGCGCGCACGGTGGGTTCGGCGTGGGCGTGGCCGGCACCAGAGCAGGTCCCGCATCTTGTCGCACGGCACGAACTCATTCAGCAGCTCGGCCAGCGTGCACTCCGACCGCGCCGTCACGAACACCGCGCCCTCGCTCGTGCAGTCGATCTGGAAGCACCCGGTGGCAGCGTCAACTCCGAGGCAGCCGGCCAGTGGGTAGAACGCCACCAGCGCCCGGGCGAGGCTGTCCTTGACGGCGTCGGTCTGAAAGAACTCCGGCTTGTTGTTCGTTCGGTAGAAGTAGACTGTGGGCGTGTACCAGCGGCGTGCCGCCAGATCGAGGTTGGACAGCCAGATGGCACCCGCCGGGGTCTCCTCGGCCGGGACGACCAGCTCCGTTGTCAACAGCTCCACCCTTGCCATCCGCTAATACCCTGCGCTCAGCTCTTGCCTCACGATGACGGTGGATTGTTTGCACTAGCTAGAGCTAGCTAGCTGTTGGCGCGCCATGTCGTGCTTTCTGGCGCATCTGCGTTTCTTTCTCTTGTTCAGCTGCTTGTTCATATGATGTGCTACCAAGCACCTCCAGGCTCCAGAAGCTACCTGAAAATCAATATGAATATGAAATGAGTCGGTTTGAGCAAAGATTATAAAAGCAAATGCCATTAGACTATTAGTATCTCACCTTGTCAGATTTTTGCAAGTCTATATATTATCTCTACAGAACAATATACAAGTTCCCAAAAGTCATCAGACTGCAGAAAATAGAACTAGAAACTGCAACTTTAGAAGAACTCATTTTACTAGCTAGAAAGATGTTTGCTTCGTTACCTTAACAAAGGCAGAAGTAGAATGTAACCTCACTCTTTCACTTGCCAAATCCTGCTCCTTGTTGTGCTGAACTGTTGAAGATAGAGTCAAGATTCTACTAATGCAATTATTCCTGCAACACAGACAGAGATGCATAAAGCTAAGCTTGTTTTTGTCAAACCACTGGGCACAATAGCAGGAAAGTGCAGGGCTGCTGCTGCTATGAATGAATATCATAGAGGCAAATATTACTCTGAACTGTATAACAAACTGTTGTTGCGCTGCACGAAATCCATTGCATGATTCAGTTGGCTATGGGGTTTTCACAGAAAATGGATCAATACTGAAATGAAAGAAGTGTGTACTCAATAAAGAGCAAGAGAGAGAGGTTAAGGCTAAGGCTTCAGCTAGCTGGTTCCTAAAACGTGGTCAATTAAAATTAAACCTTGATTCCATTAAATTTTTGCACATATAAGCTATCGTTGTACTTTCAAATATACACACTGTCATGAATACATAAATCTCTATTCATTGATCGCTTATTCGCTTGTGACTTGACAGGACGACTGAAGCAATTCTTTCATACTCCATTATGTATCCTCTAAGATAATAGCGCGGCCATCAGAGTAACTTCTCTAGCTAACTGAACAAAATCTGCTCTCACTTTGTAAAAGTGCTACTCTAACCGATTACTACAGCACTTTATCTAAAAAAAAAACGATTACTAAAGCAGTGAAGTAATGTCAAAGGCAAGAGGAACCAAATATCATTTAGTAAATTCCAGTTCCAATACTCATAAACATTGACATACCAGTAACTAGATCTGCAAATTTTTCCCTTCTGCTCAAGTCCCAAATCCCAACAGATAAAAATGAAGAGTTTCTGCTCCCATCCACTGCCTTGTTACCGCGTGGGGAAAGTAAAATTCATGCTTTGGTACTATGCCAATAGGGAGTCATCTGAAGTTCTGGATCTCACCTGCCGGCTGCCTCTGTCACCTACCAGACAGCCAGAGTAGGGGCGCAGGGGGTGCGCCAGGCGAGGCCGCGGTGGGCGGTGGACACCTGGCCGGGTCACCGGGCGCCGGGCGAGGCCGCGCCCGCGGCGGCGGGAGCGGGGCAGGGGCGCACAGCCGCAGCTCGGAGGGATCGGGACGCCGATCGCGGGTCGCCTGCGGAAGCCGATGGGAGGAGGGCGCGGTCACGCGGACACGCGGCGGTCGCCCAGGCCGCAGTCGCGTGTGCCGTGTGGGAGAGAGGCTAGCGGCGTTTGGTCGGGAGTTTCAAAATAGCGGGATTTTTTTAATAACTAAAATAGCGGGATTTAGCGTCCGCTTTATCGGGGTTTAGCGTCTGAGCAGGGTTGGCGCTAAAGCTGCCTTTCACGATTCTAGCGCTAGAATCTTCTAATAGCGCGATAAATCCGCTAAACTGACTTGTATTTGGCGCCGCTATTGGGCCGAATCAGCTCGCGCGAGCTCCCTCGGCCCAAAATCGCAAGGATGACCAGGGCATCGACCGTGAACGACGTTGGTCTGCTAGCATCTTTTCCAGCTGGATGCGTGGTTTCGAAGTTTCATTTGTTCTCTATTCTTTACTTTTTTAATACTTTTTTAAATTGTAATGTCTGGACATGTACGAATTATGAAGCTATTATATTGATGTGTTAGTAAGACTTCGAACTACTATCACTAGTTAGATGGTAAGTGGTCTTTTTTTTTTTTTCTTGAATACGTAAAAAACTTGTGTATCTTTGTATTTAAGAAGAAGAGTTTTACAATAGCGTCGAAGCACAATTTAAGAGGATGAGATATTATATGAAGCACAGACTTTCTCACGCCCAGTTTTTTAGTGGACTACTCATGTCCTAGACAACCTTTTTTGCAACCTTGTTTGTAAGTGGTCTTTTGTAATGTCTCTGTCTTTTATGTTTATATATTATGTTTAAAATCATGTAATGCTTGATATGTTTTTTTGGCTACATGCTTAATGGCTTAGCCCTCTATATACTTTCTTAGCCTCTGAGCAAGCCAACCGCTAAGAGGCTTAACCCGCTATTTAATTAAAACTTTGGGTTACTCCTTGCTCTTCAGGGAGTGGATGATAATTGAGCCAGACAGTGACTCATATGCAGACCGCCTCACACTTGCGAATTGTATGACAATTTTTTTGTATGGTCACAACTAAACCGTCATATACCACCATACATATATTTTATAATGTTGCTCATAGGGGTGAGTATACATGCATACGTGTTGAGTTTTGTGTTTATCTTGTGCAATTCGAAAAAGGCATCTTAATAAGATAGGTTACGCAAAAGATATCTAGAAGTGAAAGACTGATCTTAACAAGATAGATTACTATCATATATTTTTTATTTATCCTTTCTTTTAATTTCTCTCTACCACTGGATTTGGGTGCGCGATGACTAACTAGCTATGGCTACATTGTTAGGCAATTGTTGATTTCTACTCTCAACTTGGTACGGGATAGTCTCACCGTACCATTTAAAAGACCAATTGAGTTGAAACGCTTGCATGTTTTGGTACGTCATTTCTACATTGTCTAGCTGCCTAGCTAATAACCTTTTTGGGATGTAGCCTAAGCTACTTGGTTAAACATAAACTACGTACTTTAACAGATACAAACCCGGCCCATAGTCGAAAAGATACTTCATATTTGCTAACATTTCAAAAGTTTCTCTCTGAAAGTCCCGTCGAGGGGAAACTTGGTATGGGGTAGTCTCCACCGTATCTTTTCGAAGACAATTGAGACGGATAACGCTTACGTATTTTGAGCATCGATCGTCGTCGGTAAAATGGACACTACTACAGATTTTCATATCACAGCCGGTTCGTAACCCTCATCACAACCGAAAAGTGAACCGGCAGTGTGCAAGCGGCAGTGGTGTGAGTGGTGCATCACAGCCGGTTTCTTCGCCCCGGCGGTGCTGAGCGTACAACACTGCCGTTTCGTAGCAGACACCGGCTGTGTTGTCCGAACCCAACACTGCCGGCTTGTTCCAACAACCGACTGTGTTGACAGGACGAACACTGCCGGTTCATTCCCAAAACCGACTGTGTTGCCAGGACGAACACTGCCGGTTCATTCCAACAACCGACAGTGTTGTCAGGACGAACACTGCCGGTTCATTCCAACAACCGACAGTGTTGTCATGACGAACACTGCCGGTTCGTTCCCAAAACCGACAGTGTTGTCAGGGAGAACACTGCCGGCTTGAGTGTTAAGCCGACAGTGTAGTCGGAGCCAACACTGCCGGTTTAGGGCTGGGTCCGGCAGTGATTTTGTTTTTCCATTCTTTTTTATTTGTAATTATAATAATTATATAATTACAATAATAATATTGGACCGTAATTATATAACGAATAATTATGAATAATAAATATAGAACTATAATTATATAAAATATATTATGCTACTGTATATTCGTTGCACTGTATATTCGTTACACAAATGTTTGTTCGACAACAATAAAATAAGAAATTATGCATAAGAATCTAGCAGATGGGCGATGTCCTCTTTTGTATAATGATCCTTATACCTCTTTGCAGTTGCAATTGTATATAAGCCATCTGTTGAAAACACATCCGCCAGCATGAATTTTGCCACCTCGCACTGAAGTGTCTCTATCTCATAATCTAGCAGCCTTTGATGATTATATTTCTCACGCTGTTCAAAAAGAGGCAAGTATAAAAATCAAAAGACAAGATATATGATTTTTTGCATTAAAAGAAATAAATGTAAACCGACAGTTATACTCACAAATTCATCTGGCATCTTGGTAGGCTGTCCAATATAGCGGTACATCGCCCACATGACATAGAAGCCACACTCATTGTTGGCATACGGCTGTTTGAGGTACGAGATCTTGGTCATTTCAACGACATTGAAATCTGTTTGCGTCCCACCTCTATGCTTCTTCCGCACACTATGCAAAATTAGGAAGAATATTTAAAAGGAATAAATAGAAAAGGCATATTGTGATCATAAGACTATGGTGTTGCTAGCATCGCTTACGCATTCAGCACGTCGAGCAGTGGCTGCATATCCTCCAGTGGCTTTTTCTTGGAGTCCCACACCTCGATCTCATTTTTTATAAGATTAACACAAACGAGGGCGTAATGTTCGCTGCAATCGAAATACTGTAAGTAACGAATAGTCCGGAAAAAAAAATTAGTGTAAACACCCCTAGTCAAGAACACATACTTGAAGTTGTAGGGTAGAAGTATGTGGGTTCTCTTTTTGTCAACAAACGCTTCAAAAATCGGCACCAATATCTCTATCATGTTATCCATGCCGGAGGAATTACCAAGTTGGCCGAGTCAGGCTTTTTGATTGACCCTGATAGGGTCTAAGAAGCCTATGTGGCCGAGTTAACGCCACCTTAAGAAGCAATATTTTGCAACTAGCCTGCATAAAAGATCATGTAAAGTGCACAAAATTAAACAATTTGTGTCTAGAAAGAGCATTCTGTAGCATTTCATGTGTGTAGGGTACTTACATGGTCCACAAGCACAAAATCTGTACATCAAGGCTGCGTCTCTGGTACAGATGGAACACGCACTCCTAATCGACGTCGTATTTCACTTCTTCTTGATAAAAGAAAACAGCAGGAGGACTGATAATGAAAGCAAAAAATCCAGTTCCAACCGACCATGATTGATACAAGTAATAATCATGCAAGCGGCTATGGGGGGGCAATCCCTCGTATTCCTCCGGAGAACCAAATCCATTTTAAGCTCAAACTTCTTTGCCAAAGGTGCGGTCCCTATTGAGGCCCAATAGACTTCCTCCACTTCTTCTCCGGTCCGTGCGGGGTCTTTTGCGAGCAATTCATTTATTCTAAGTGCATGGATATGGAAATCGTCCTCGTCGGTCATTTCATTTTTGTACTTGTTCAATCTATGCTTTTTAAATTCGATCTTCTGACCATCAGAGGTCATGGTGCCAAGTTGCTTAAGGAATGTAACATAAGTATCCTTAGGTACGGTGGACCGGCTTTTTGCCGCATAATGTTTGTAATGCTTTGCCACCGAATGGCCTCTTGTTTTTCTCTTTACGCCCTTGGTCAACTACCTCGAGGATCTTTTGCGCGACTGCGACGATGCTTTAGTTGTTGCGTTAGGCGCGGGAGGACGTTCTGCTGTCCTTTAGAGACGATGTAGAGCCGGTAGGAACCTTTCCTTTTCCAAATGAGGGTTTTGTGTGGACCCTCTTGATGTAGAGCAACCGAGCGGGAACAACAATAGGTTTAGGAGGAGGAGGTGGAGGTGGACATGGTAGTGTCTTCTGCTGAGTAGGAGGTGGAGGTGGAGGTGGACATGGCAGTGTCTTCTGCTGAGTAGGAAGTGGAGGTGGAGGTGGAGTTGGATGTGAACCTGGAAGAGGAGAGTGCTGGCGAGGAGGAGAGGTCGTCCCCGTGGTTCATTGCATCCCAGGGGCTTGTCCTCTGCTCAAAGATGGTAAGGGCGAGGAGTCGCATTGGCCCTCTTCCTCATCCTCTTCGTCCGAGGACAACTCATGCTCAAGCTTAATGAGGCGCTTACGCCAGGCCACATGACATCCCTTGTTCTGGCCAAGTTTCGGCATGGACTGTGATGCGGGGTGCTCGATCAGTATCTTGTTGTACTTCTTCTCAAGTACCATGTCGATGGTCACATGGGCATACCCCGGTGGAATCGGGGTGCCATTAATGGTGCCATCTCCCGCAGGCCAGGCTCGGCCAATCGCTACCTTGTCCTTTGTCCATGACTGTTGGATGTACAGCCTGACATTGACGTTTTCACTGATGTTGTCCAACGGATGAGGCGCATTCGAGTCTTCCCTTACAATAGGGGTCGAGCCACAGCTTGACCTTCGGTTTTGATGTAGTGTAAGGTTCTCGCTGCAGCGTAAGGTCCGGTGCTAGACCCTCCGTTTGACGGGAGGCAAGGACTTCGCTGACTTTCACCTCAACGATAGCTGCAACCCTGGATTCCCATTTTTCATCCAGCTCCCGAATCATCCTCCTTGTCTCTTCCACTCGTTCCTGTTTTCCCCGGTCGCGGCTCCGGTAAGTATTGGCCTCAGCCGGGAATCCTTCGAGCCAATTAACCAAACCGGTTCCCCTGGTGCGACCAGGGTGCTCCCTGTTCCCAAGTGCTTGGGTGAGCACGTCGTTCTCCCTGTTAGAGTTGCGAGTGCCTTGACTCACCTTGTCTTGGACCTGGGAGATCCTCCTGACGAGGGCGCTGACGACTGGATCGTCTATACGCTTTGTATTCTTTGGATGATTTAAGACATTGAAGCTCCCATCATCACCGTGACGGCAATTCCTCCCGATACGTACATTATCGCCCTCTCCTCCCAATCTGCGCTCAACTTCAATCCCTTGTTCCATAAGTCTAGCCCGCTTCTCAAATTCCGCCTCAATAACGGTCACCAACTTGGCATATCCACGGGAGCCACAATGATGTGGATTGTCTGACTTCTGCGAGTTCTCCTGATTCTTCACGCTAAGTGCTTGGAATTCCTCGGAGGCGCAGTGCTCCTTGAATTCCTCCCAAAATGGCGCCTGCTTGGCCAACTCTCCATGCGCAAAGTCGGATCTCGATTTTGTGTAAGTATATATTTCTTGTAATTTTGATTCCTAAAATACTTGAACATTGACCCCATTCTTTCGTAGGTTTTCTTCCGGGCCTTCTCTCTCGTTAAATAAAGGGCCTTCGGAGGGAAAGTGAAATACTTTGGGATCTCGTGACTCCCATATATCTCTCTTGATACTAGCAGGGACCACAGTCGGGTCCACCGCTTTCGGATTTTCCGTATCTTCCGGATCTTCTGGATCTTCCGGATTTTCTGGATTTGCTGGATTTTGAGGTTCTTTGCCCCTCCACTTCCAGTACTTCAAGGGGACAAAGTCCCTAACAAGGATGCCGAGGGTTGAGGAGTATTTTTTCACAGCAATTTCCGGTGAGGCCGGCATCCCGAATTCATCAAATCTTGTGACCCGATAATGCTTGTCTTGATGAAGCTTTGTCGGGCCACGCTTGGTTCTGACTCTGGTGCGACCCGAGCCCTCTGGCCCTTGGGCCGGCGCATTGGGCTCCGCATTGGGCTCCGCATTGGCCTCCGCATTGGCCGGCGTAGGTTCCTCCTAAAAATAGGAGTAAGTTAATACCCTCTATCAATTGATTCACGGACGTGGCAACATCATAAAATCACATATAATTTACCTGGTTAGGCTGGTTATCTTGGTCATAACTTTGCTTAGGTCCGAGAAAATCACTCGGGCTATCAACATCCCGATTTGCTTGGTTAGCTTTGATTGTCACCCGCAGCTTGCTCCCCAAGGTTTTTTCGGGAACGGGGAATGCGACGCATGGCCGTGACATGATCATGGTTAGTTCGCGTGTTTACTAGGCACAATTATTATGAAAAAGGGCGAGATTTATTACATAGTGTAATATTAAGTGCCAAACTACTCATTGTTTCATTGAACACATGCTACTAAGTTGACAAACTACTCTACATCGACTTCCCAATAAAAAAAGCAATGACAATAGCCATAAGCACAAGCATGGCATCTTTCCAAGAATAAGGAGCAAAGATCGTCCTAGTCTTCCCATCTAAGACGGGTGGCTTCTCTTCGATCACTAGTGCGGCGGCTCTAAAATCACCGGTGGCGCATGCTCTTCAATCTCCAATGCCTCGCTCCCGGCGAGGGTTCGCAAGCCTCCACTCATTGTAGGCCCTCACGGCGTCGGCTTACGGTAGTACTTCTTGTGCAAATTACCGGGGTAGCGATGTATTTGAGTGTTGCAATCCTCCCAAGTTCGATAGATTCCGAGTACGACCAACATGAACAACATAGTATGCTGCCATGGTTGACTACATATCATAATTTTAGAGCATCATTTAGAGCATATCATCTAGCATATCATCATTTTAGAGCATCATTTAGAGCATATCATCATTAATTGTATAGCATATCATCATTTTAGAGCATAACATTTTTGAGCTTAACATCATTTAGCATGTCATTTAGCATATCAATTAGCATAACATTTAGCATATCAATTAGCATATCATTTAGCATAACATTTAGAGCTTATCATCTAAGAGCGCGGGGAGGAGGGATCGATGGCTAACCGCGTGAAGCACGGTGGCACTGGCTGAAGGGGGCAGTGGTGGTGCTCGTCGGAGTGTTGGCGGTGGCGCAGGAGGAAGGGCCCAGCGGTGGTTGTCAAAGGCGCGGAGAAGCTGGGGATGGAGGAAGCGGCCGCTGGAGGTGCTCCTCCACACGGCGGGCGGTGGTGCTCGTCGGCGCGAGGGTGCTGGGGATTGAGGAGGGGCCTCTGGTGATGCTCCTCCACACGGCGGGCGACGGTGCTCGTCGGCAGGGGGGGCGGTGGCGCTGGAGTTCGGTGTCTGTGAAGGCGGCGGCGCTCAGAAACATTTCGTCGAACATGTAAGGGGCAGGGTGGAGTGTACCTACCTCGTGACGAGAGAAGCCCTGCGACCGCGCGCTCCAAATGTTGTGACCTGCAAGAAGAAAAAGCCGGAGGTGCGTGCGGCCAGTGGAGTAGGCAGCGGCGTTGGCGCTCAGCGCGCCGGAGCACTGGGCAGCAGAGGCGCGCACGGCGTGCTCGACTTGGCGCGCTAGGGCTGCTGATGCGGGCAGCGGCGGAGCGGGGTGGTGGCGGTCCTCGTCGGCACGGGCGACGGTGGACCTGCTTCTCGACGCGGGCGGCGGCGGCGTGGGGTGGTGGCGGTCCTCGTCGTTGCGGCGTCGGGCGGAGCGTGGGGAAGAAGAGGGAGAACGGGCGGGGAAATGAGGGGGAAATGAAATTTTCATTTTCCCCGCCCGTCCGTTTATATACCCAGACACCATCACTGCCGGCTCCAACGACAAACCGGCAGCAATTCTTGTCATCCCTGCCGGCTTGGGGATATAGCCGGCAGTAATGATGATGATCACTGCCGGCTCTTAGCTGAGGCCGCGTGTGATTGTACAGCGCAGGACTTTTAGTAAATTGGATTTTTAAACAGTATTTTTTGTGTAGTGTTTCCTAACACTTTCTCAAATGAAAAAATGTCCTATGTATCAAATATAGATCTTGATGAGTTCTAACACTTTTGTATTCAAAAGTTTTTCATTTGAGATCATTTAGTGCCTCATTTGACCAAGTTTGACCAGGTCAACCTTGTTTGTTTTACAAAATGCACTTTGACCGAACCCTAGATGGCCTCAGCTACAAAGATTGTCGAACTCATCAAGTCCTACACTTGATACATAGGACAATTTTGCATCTGACAAAGTCCAGAGAACTCAAATTTTAAAATTTGAATTTTTCACTGCTACATGCCAGTTTTCGAAACCTTAGACGGCCTCAACTCGAGAACTCATGAATACCAAGATTGTTCCACTCAACAAGGTCTACATTTCATACATAGGACATGTTTGCATCTGACAAAGTGTTGAGACCAATTAAACACTAGAGCAAACAAATTATAACTAAAACAAAATAAAATTACAACCTTGCAAACCAACTCTTATCAGATTCAATTTCTACCGTACCTAGGGGATTGGACCATTCACATTGACCCACCGTAGTAACCACATGTGCCGCTTGATGTCTCCGATCGTGTATCCTCTCTCGCATCGATATAGTGCGGTGCCCTTATGAGTGCACTCTCCCGTGCCACGTGAGACACAACGAATGGTCGACCGTATACATCACCTACGAAACTTCATCGGTGGCTTTGCTTAGTGAACCTTATTCCGAATTATTTGCCTTGTTCTCGTGTCCAAGCCATTGGTGTCAACCCAATCCCAATCGTACCCGAAATAATCTGTAGCTTGGTTTAGAATGGCCATCAAACCACATGAAGAATATGTAACATCATGGGACACAATGCGCAAGTGGTGCAAAAAAAGATAATAATATTACTACTTAATAATTAAACAACAAATTATGTGCATGATCCAATTATATCAATATATATATATATGTTGATTGTACCACATCAAAAGTGTTGCTTCCCGCGGTCCATTCGCTAAGTGATATAGCAGTGTAACCTTGGTAGCCCAAAGCCATCTCCTTGTAGTACGAGAAATCAGGGATATTGAATCCAACATGTCGTAGTGCATGTATGCAGAGGTTGATGGCACCTTCTTGGGCACTCCTCTGGGAGAAGCCCAGTGCCCCCCTTCGCCGGATACTGTTCTCGGTACCATTTGGGCGCCTTGAAGGGATGGTAAAACTAATTTCACACTGCCAAAGCTGAGGATTGGTGTCTGCAGGTGTCGTGACCACGTTCCAGTTATCAATAGAGAACGGGGTAAGTGCTTCATGTAGCCATTCTAATGGGTCTATGAGCTGCGACATAAAATAAAATGCAATCATATATTTAACTAAATATATTTATTTATGAGCGCAAAAAACATATGAGATATTGGAAAGTGATTTATACAATAGCCGGCCTAGGGAATGGCCTAACGGGCACATCGGAGCAAATGGCTCGCGCCTTGGTGGAAACCCGGTGGCGTGGTGGCGGTAGCGGAGGTGGTATATTGTGCGAAAGACCTGATCGATAAAATTCAACAATAAATATAGGAACAAAAATATATCATAAATAATTAAAACTTGAGTAAATTAAAACGAACTAGCTAAAAAAAATAATCGAATGCAAAAACTATATAGAAATTATATATGTACCATAGTAATATCCTGGGGCCATTTGCAAAATTACGTCGAAGTTGATTTGGCAAGAAGTGAGAGTGGAAGTGAACTCAGTGTTTGCGTTGGCGGAGTATGCATGTGGCCGGCTCCACATTTTATAGATGGAACTTAGTTATCCCAGCCGGCTCGGAGCAACAACCGGCTGTGATACGTAACATTCTCAGCCGGCCCTTGGTTACAACCGGCTGTGATAGACTACATTACTGCCGGCGCCTTCCAAGAACCGGCAGTGATACCCCTGCCATGTCAGACTTGACATGCTCGCAGGCAGGCTGCAATCCATGCAATCGATGCATGCATGGATGCATGGATGCTGCGATAGACTACATTACTGCCGGCGCCTTCCAAGAACCGGCAGTGATACCCCTGCCATGTCAGACTTGACATGCTCGCAGGCTACAATCGATGCATGCATGGATGCATGGATGCTGCAATCGATGCATGCATGCATGGATGCTGCAATTGATGCATGGATGCATGCAGCACTAGTGTCCAGGGATAGATAGGTAGGGGAAATGTATTTTTATTTAATTTTAGACCAACATAGATATTTGTGCAAAAACAACACCATAGGAAAGAGGGCTTTTAATAGTAAATAGTGAAATATTTATTTAGAAAGAGTACAAAGATAGAAGACAACAAATCATAAAATACATGTTAAATATACGATAACAAAGACCTTTTACTAAAATTACATCCATGTGTATCAACACATTGTAATTTAACCACCTCAGTACAATTCTTGTTGCATCCTACAGTGGAGGTGGTTATGAGCTGCGCCTGTTGAGATTATAAAGGAGGTTATGCAAAAGCTGATTTGTATGACCTCGGTGATTTGTGACGGCGGCGAAAACTCCATGGACTTGCAAGCACAGTCGTAGGAATTGCTTGCGCATTCGTAGGACTTGTTTGCGCGGTCGCCGGGTACCCCAACATTTGGCTCAGCTGATCTTCAGTAGAATTCTTCTAGCACCAAATGTGTGCACCATTTTGGTGGACTATTATGATGCCTAAAGATATTTGAATGTGGAGGGCTTGATCCCACAGAGAAGCCATGTATTTGAAATATCAGGAAGAAAGAATGAATTGGAGAAATAAGGAGAAAGATACTGCAAACCATGGTGCAGGCTCTATGCTAGAGGAGGGCCATTTTATAGACCCCCTGCCGTGGTAGGTGGGAGCAGTGCTCCTGCTGATCAGAGGGAGCACGACCCCCCAATAAGGAGTCTCATATTACTGCCGGCTCTTATTCAAAACCGGCAGTGATTGGCCTCTAATGGCCTTTTTTATAAAATGCCGAGCCCACTGCGGACGCAGGCTCTACCGGTCTTGGGTGGTGAGAGCCGGCAGTGATTGCCCACCAACGGCCATTTTTTTGTGTAGATATCCGAGCCGATCATGCGGACGCGAGCTCTACCTACCTTGCCGGCCTGTGGTTAGAGCCGGCAGTGATTGGCCACCAACGGCCATTTTTTTTGTGTAGATATCCGAGCCGACTGCGGACGCGGGCTCTGCCGACCTGGCGCAGTGGGCCGGGCCTGGGATTCCTGAACGCCTTGGATTCCCGCCGACGTGGTCGGCGTAAATCCAACAATAGGGTGCCTTTTTGCGTCGTATTTCTTTTAGATAACTAGATTTTTTTAATTTTAAATAACTTTATAATATATTTATTTTTAGCTCGGCATATGGAACTGTGAAGTAAGATTCTTAAAGAAAGGAATGTGTGAAGTAAAAACAATGGAAAAACAATGATATATTTAGTCTTAGAGATTACAAAGATAGAAAAGAAAAAAAAAATAATATAAACAAATTATAAATACGATGACAAAGACTATTTTTTTCACTTGTCAATGTTACCATCCATGTCTATCAACACATTATAATTTAACCACCTCAGTAGGATTCTTCTAGCATCCTATGGTCCAACAAAGTGACCAGGTGGTTATGAACTATGACTTTCGAGATGATCAAGGAAGGCAACCACGCTCCCGGCAGAACTCCTCCGTGGGACGATCGAAGCAACCGGCGCGTACATGGCCATCTCTCGGTGCAATCTTCAATGTCTTCTCCGGCCATGTAAATTTCACGTACGGACTTGCAAGCCCAATCTTGGGACTTGCAAGCGGTCCTCATACTAGCAACACCAAGACCCCGGAGGAAATTCTTTCCCTCCCCGGGCCGGAGACACTAATATGTCGCATAGCTATTCGCACAATTCTTCTAGCACCAATCTATGCACCATTTTGGTGACTACTACGAAGCATGTCGATATTTGTATGTGGAGGGCTTTCTGCCACAAAGAAGCTATGTATTTAGAAATACTGGAGAATCTAAGAACACAAACACAAGTAGCCATTGTCATGGAGAGGCTCTAGAGGTTGGAGGGCCTTTTTATAGAGCTCTTGTCGTGGTAGGTGGGAGCAGTGCTCCTGCTATGGTGATCAGAGGGAGCAGGGGCACTCCACTTGGAATCTCCCTATCACTGCCGGTGCTTCTCACAAACCGGTACTGATACACAATCCCTACCGGTTTGTGATTAGAACCGGCAGTGATAGGGTCCAACGGTTACATTTTTACAAATAATAAGTCGAGCCAACCTTGAATTCCTGCAGAGGTGGCAGGGCAGGTATTTTTTTATTAATATCAAATCCTAAAAAGGGTGGCGCCCACCGGATTCGAACTCAGGGCTCGACCACGAAAAAATCAATTTGAGTTTTGACCGCTTGAGCTATTGTATAGTATGTGTTCTAAGTGCAAGGCATATCTTTTATATATTGTTTATAAAAAAGAAGTTCAATTCAATAAATCAAAAAAAATTATCTACCATATACTAGTTTAGAGGTACACAAGTAATATTAATTAGAATACATATATATAGTTGGTGAACAGCGTCCGACTACAGATTACATAGTTATCAATAATCTAACTATCCTCAAGTGGATCAACAATAAGGGCCTCATTATGATCGCGCCTTATGTAAGCTGGTTCGTCGCCCTCTCCAATGTTCGTTAGGGATACGGTCGACCCGAATGCAGGAATTTTCTCATAGCCCCTGTAGCCTTCTTCATCCGTCACTCCATCGACGCCGACAATCTTTCTTTTGCCTTGAAAGACTACACTTCTCGTGTTGTTGGCATTGTCTGTTGCGTAGAACACTTGCATAGCATCTTTTGCGAGGATGAAGGGGTCGTCTCCGTATGAAGTCTTTTTAAGGTCAACTCGTAGTCAACCCATCTTCTTCTTCCCCGATTTCTTTTAGATGGACCCACTTGCAAATAAAAGGGCTACTGCACCAAGCCATACGATAGCTCCCATATCTCCTCTATGACACCATAGTATGTCTCAATCACATTGCCGTCTTCGTCTTCAACATTGAAACAAACACCACTATTCCGATTTGCACTCTTTTCATCTTGCTTTTCGGTGAAAAATGTGAAACCATTGACCTCATATCCCTGGTGCTTAACAAAGTGACTAGAAGGCCCCCTGGCTAATTTGTCCAGTTGATTACCCAACATTACTGTAAGCAAGCGACGTCGCAACCAGTCAACAAATTCGGTTTTATGTTTTTTATGATGCCAAGCCTGTGACCTTTGCGGATAATTACGTAGCAACTCTTGACGGTGTTCTTCAATGTATGGCATCACCTCCTTAGCTTGATGGAGAACAGTGAATTGAGCACGTGTCCAAGACACATAGTCATCTACTGTACATGGTTTCCTACCTAGTGTGCCTTTGCCACCTAGTCTGCCTTGGTGACGGGACTCAGGAACTCCTGTGTAACATCCTAGATGTTAATTGCAACTAAAACTTGATTTAGAATTTTTTTAAGGCCTAATCATCGAGCATCATGGCATTAATGCATTCATGTTTTAATATTATTTTTGATGTGATGCTTTGTTTTACATATGAAATGATGCATGTGATTGCTAATGCCCGATTAGTTAGTGTAGAAATTAAATCGAGCTCCAATTCATTTTCAAAAACCCCGTTTTCCCGAAAACCCCGATTTACCCCCTTTTCTCTATTTCAAAATCTACAAAGAATTTGGGGTTGGTCCAAAAAGCAATATTGTGGGTCTTGATGAGAGCTTCAATATTGGTGTTCAAAGTTTTTTCAAGTTTCCAAAAAGAATTTCAAATAAATTTGAAAATAACAGTTTTCCGGCGATTGTCCCCTTTTGATTTCAAATCATAATTCAAAAACTATGCATATTTTGGAAAAACTCTTTTTGGAGAAAATGTGTAGTTTGAAAAGTTGAGTATTCCATAGTTTTGGAGTTTTTCAAGTTCGTTAGAAAAATCCAAAGTAATTTCAAATATTTCATTCTAGGGTTTTTGTCCCCTTTTCAAAATTTGGTTCAAATTCAATTTTCCTTTCAAAATTTGAAAATGGCCCAGTTGAGAAAGTTGTAGAGCATGAAATTTTAGCTAGGGTTGCTTTTTGGAAAATTTTGAGCACAGTTCAAATTTTTGGAGTAATTTGCAAAATTTCTCTGCTGGTACTGTTGCTGACGTCATCATCTTCTTCACCCCTCTCTATTCCTCGTCGCCGCGCCCATCCCGGCCGGTCGCCGCCGGCCGCCAGCGCATAGCCGCGCTAGAAGGTTCGCCGCCCCGTGTCGCCTCCCCGTCCGCCGTCCTAGCGCCTTAAAGCCACGGCCAAACCCCGTTTCCCCTCCTCCTTTCACTTCCCTCTGCGCGCCGACGCCATCGCCGCTCTGAGCTCCGCCATGGCCGAGCGCCGCCTCGCCGTCAAATTCCCCGCCGTCGACTGCTCCTCGCCTCCATCTTCACCTCCACCAGCTCCGCCTCGTTCTTGCGCACCGCCTGAGCCCGCTCGCGTCTTTCCTCGCCGTCTTAGTCAACTGCGCGACGTCGTCTTCTCCATGGCCGGTCAGGCCACCGCCGAGCGACCTCACGCCATGCACAACCGTCGTCGTCGGGAGTTTTCTTCATTTTTCTGCATCGCTGACTCCGCCTTGATCTCCATTAGCTCATGCGCTTGCTCGCCTTCGCAGCCGACGCCCAGAAGCACGGGAGCGCCGTCGCGCACGGAGTTCACCGCCACGACCCGCCTCGCCGTGCAACTTCCCGCCCGAGCCGCCTCCACCTAAACCATGGTGAGCATCGACTTCGCCTCGACCTCCTGGAGCTTACCGTGCCTACAAGTCTACCTTAGCCGCACCGCAGCCGTCGAACCTCCGCGTGCCGCACCGCCATGCTCGCCGCCGTCGATGTCGGTCCTGCCTGAGTGCCTCCGCCGCCGCTAAAGCTAGTCCAATCGAGTCGCGAGGTCAATAGGATCGCGTCCGTGCCCTTAGCGCCGCCGGGAACCCCACCGCCGGCGAGGCCGAGTCGGTCGGACCGCCGCTCCCCTGTTAGAACCCGCGAGGACCTCGCGTCGGAAATTAGATGAAACCCAGGGGCCTTGGTGCATAAACGTATGACTCAGAGAATAGTAGAGTGAACCTGTTGGTGATTTTGTAAAACCTCACGGGCCTTTTTGCAAAAAACCGCCAGGCCTGGCCTTGGCCAGGCCGAGCTGGGCCGGCCTGCTCCTGCTCGCGGGCCGAAGCCGGGCTGGCTGGGCCGCCTTGGTTTTTCTTTTTATTTTTCTTTTTTAGAAAACAATTTGGGCCTGTTTCCATTAGTACTGGGCCAGTGGACCGGATTCGGCCCGGTTCGCCCTTTTCTTTTTATTTAGATTTTATTCTTTTCTCGTTTTCGGTGAATAGTAATGTCTTTTGTTATTTTCATATAGAATTATTGATAGCTCCAAAAATTATGAAAATTTTTGTGTATGCTCTCTGTTATGTGCTTGATTTTATAAAAAATATTAGATGCCTATTTTGATTATATTTTATATGTCTTAAAATTAGCCCTTTTAATTGAAAAATGCTCCTTCTTTTATTTTTATTTATTTATTTATTGTTCTAAAAATCTTGAAAATTATTTTGTAGCCTTCTTAAGGCATGAGAGGCTTAAGTTTAGTTTTTGAGGTTTGTTTGATAATATTTTATTTTGTCTTTTTTTTATATTTAGTTTTTAATAGATCTTTAATTAATTGTTTAGCCTTAATGATTTAGGATTTGTGTGACTTTATGATTGAGTGTTGACCTTGGGTCATTAACCCTTAATGATCTTTGGCACTTTAATTAAGTTACTTGCGCTCTTTTTAAATCATGCAAGTATGCTTTAGTTAATGTTAATTTATGTGCTTTATGGAAGTCATTAATCTTGTTGGTTTACAACTTTACCGTGAAGGAAAGTTGTACTCAAGTTAATCTAGTTGTTATGCTTTCATCATGTATCTTCATGCATCATGCCATGAGCTCATCATACTAAAGCACGCATCATTAATTACGTGTAGTTGTTTCGAGAGTGAGGTGGATTGTGTTGATCGACGTTCGGAAAGATGTCGTCCGACAGTGGTACTCGAGAAGGTGTCATCCATGGTGTTGATGTCAACTCGACAACCGGAATCTAACTTCACCGCAACGCGAGCAAGCCCGAGCATGCAACCCATTTCTATTTCGCAAATATTTTACACTATAAGTCTAGTGTATTGTGCATTAAGTTAATAGGAGTTGGTTGATACCGTTGCCGCATGTCTACCTTGATCTACTTTTACATCATGATATCCCACTAGTATGTGTAGGTCGATTTCTTATGCTTAGCCATGCTTAGACTTCGTTAGAAGTTGTAGGCTGTTAATCTTTGATCATGAGTTTACCATTTTATCCTTGCTTCTCTAGACCTAAAGATGGGTCACGAGGGCATAAGAATATGGTTATAAGAAATTGAGACCGGTCGGGTAACTTGCATCGGGAATGGAGTCTTGATGTAGTGTTTCCGACTGTGTCGATTAAGGACCGTACCGTTGTTGGCCCTTGGATCAAGACTTTACAACTACTCACATATCTACGGAAAAGCTTTACCCTAGGATAATCTAAGGACTAGTACGGTGAGCCCGTGCACCGGGAGTGGCGAGATGGCGGGAGTACAATACCCTCGTGGGCCGTGTCCCCCGGATTGGAGGTGTAAGTGTACTCTCGGGTGGCGCGGAAGCCGAGCCTAGTTCTAGAATGTCCGACGGTATTGTTGATATAATTGTGGGTTAGAGTCCCACTTATATCGTGTGTTTAGGGATCCTCACTGAGTAAAATCGCTTGAACCGTCGTTTGCTCCACGTATAAGGAGACTTGATCCTCGCACCTGCATCGTAGCATTCAAGAGAAATATGAAAGAATTGGTTCTTGGTGACTCTTGGTTTCAAGAAGAAGGCAGTTGGTAAGATAATCTCAAGTGTAATGCTTAATATGATTGCTGGAAATAGAACAGGTGCTAATCTAGCTTTAGTAGGTTGAATTAAACTGATGCTTTTATCCTGTTTAAAATATTGAAAGTAAGGTTTCAAGATTAGTAATGCATTTCCGCAAAACTTCCCTTTTCTAGCTCAACTACTCAAAAGCCAGCATATCCTTGAGAGTCTTTTCTTTTAGTCGGGTAAGTCTTGCGGAGTACCTTCATGTACTCAGGGTTTGTTCTACCCCATTGCGAGTGTTGCCGACAGTTGCTCCTAACCATGGTTGTGTCGCTGGGCTCGACATGATTTGGTTGCCTCTCACGACTTGGGTGTCTTACCTAAGTTGTCTTCTGTAGCTCTACTCTACTTCCGCAATATAAAGTTAAGTTTGTAAAATGTTAACTTATTCATTATTGTAAACTTTTTAATGTTATCATTCTTCCGCACTCTGATATATATTTTGTAACAAATGTTGTAATGTTGGAGTTACTCCATTGTTGATCCCGGGTATGAGTGTAAAAAGTGGTTCAATCGGTGTTCGTTAAGAACATCGACGGGGCTTCATAAGTCGTGTGGAACACATGCATAGTAATCGAGGTGCCGTTAAGACGAGGATTAGTGCATGTGGGCCACATTACTTAGGAGGTTCTCGCCACGGTTGGTATCGAGCTCATACTTTGGATCAGCTACAACATTACATTTGAAAACTTCAAAATGATTTTTCTATATAAAAGTTTTTGAAGTTAACAAATTAAAAATGGATCCTTATCTATTTTCTTTCCTGCTGAAAGACTTTGAGAAGTTTCTCGGTACTTCTTCAAATGGTCAACATGGAAGTCAACTTCCTCAACCAAAGCTTCGCTGGAGTGTCTTTAAACAAATTCGTCTAACAAGCCATCTAATTCACTAACTTGGTGAAGTTGAAGTTTTCTAACATTGTGAGGACGTATAGGACGAGCGTATCATATGAAAATCTTTTGGAAGTTAAAAGATCCCCTTAAGGTTGGAATGGTTATATTCCTTTATGATTGTTCTATTGTTAAATCTCGCCATGTACCAGGATTGTTTATCAATTGAATCTTTTATTTCATAAATTTCGATCTTTGGGAATTTGTGGAATATACCTTGATATACATCATTATCTTAAAGATGAAACCTGGTACAAATTCTTGATTCTTTTGTTGAGTATGTGCCATGCCTTGATTCTTTTCAACTCCGACACATACTATCTCCTTGGTGTCATTTGATGACATATATCTCATTTGTTCATAACTTGATTATGTTCTCTAAGGTACCATGATCTATGACCGGGAAATAGCGACGAAACCTGGGGTCTCCTATGGTTCGTGACCATAAGGAAATACTGCTGGGCGTTCACTAATGTCGGGGTCTATGATCATGAAACCTTATAGTTCACAATTAGTGTGTTCACATTCTTTGAACATGCTAATCTCTTGACCTTCATATCCGACAAATGTTTGTCGAAAGTCATTATGATGTGTTCTATGGTGGTGCTTACAATTCCCTCCTTATGTTTGAAGGACAGTTATATCCTTTATAATTGCTCCATTGCTGAATCTCGTCTTATACCAGGTTTTTGTCACCTGTTAATAATCCTGTACTCCATAAGTTTCTGATCCTTGGGAATCTGTGGAATATGCTCTAAAGTACACTATTACCTTGAAAACTGAAACTAGTGTGAATCCTTAATTCTTTTGCTGAGTATGTGTCATACTTTGATTTCTTACAACTCTGACCTGTGCTATCTCCTTGATGTCGTTTGACGACATATATCTCACTTGTATATCACTATGAATATGTCCTCTAAGGTGTCATGACTTATGACTTGGAAACATCGCCGAACCCGAGTGCTCGTCGTTATCCGGGTCAATGATCAAGCTCCTCTTGGGTGCAGTCCTTGTTTGCACATTCTAATTTCTTGACCTTGATATCCGACTTTGTTGGCCAAGAGTCATATTGATTGTATTCTGTAGTGGTGTCTTGACCCATGACTATGGTGCCGTGTTAACCTGAAATCTCCTGTGATTCGCGACCACATGAGTTTCATCAGGCTATGCACAGATATCGTAGTAGATCACAATGGAGGTACTTTACTTATTGAATATTCTTGGGATTCAAAGTTGTTCTTTGAACTCCCTAAATACCTTGTGATCGTGACCGATTTTTGATCTCGGTTACATTCCCGATATTACTAAGAGATGTGGGTTAATACTGTTGTGCCCTACAATGATGCCGTGTCCCGTAACCCTGGTGCCGCGACGGAACCTAGAGTTTCTTGTGTGTCTGGATCACATGAGTTGCTACTGGGTGCGCGCAGGTATCAAGGTTTGTGGGCATGAGCTACTATAGCCTCGCAACTAATGTACCCTACTCTTAGAATATATCTTGTGAAATTACTTCTGAAACTCCCTTGAAACTCTAAAAACCTTGCCAGTTGCAACCACTTTCATCTCATGGTTGTAACTCTCGGATCAAACCTTGTTGTTCTATGAACTTCTGTCAAGTTGATTTGCTTGACACATTTCCTTTTCCATTACTTACCCCACGGGATTTTGTTGCTCCAAAATCTCGGGACGAGATTTCTTTAAGGGGGAAAGGATGTAACATCCTAGATGTTAATTGCAACTAAAACTTGATTTAGAATTTTTTTAAGGCCTAATCATCGAGCATCATGGCATTAATGCATTCATGTTTTAATATTATTTTTGATGTGATGCTTTGTTTTACATATGAAATGATGCATGTGATTGCTAATGCCCGATTAGTTAGTGTAGAAATTAAATCGAGCTCCAATTCCCGTTTCAAAAACCCCGTTTTCCCGAAAACCCCGATTTACCCCCTTTTCTCTATTTCAAAATCTACAAAGAATTTGGGGTTGGTCCAAAAAGCAATATTGTGGGTCTTGATGAGAGCTTCAATATTGGTGTTCAAAGTTTTTTCAAGTTTCCAAAAAGAATTTCAAATAAATTTGAAAATAACGGTTTTCCCAAGAGTTGTCCCCTTTTGATTTCAAATCATAATTCAAAAACTATGCATATTTTGGAAAAACTCTTTTTGGAGAAAATGTGTAGTTTGAAAAGTTGAGTATTCCATAGTTTTGGAGTTTTTCAAGTTCTTTAGAAAAATCCAAAGTAATTTCAAATATTTCATTCTAGGGTTTTTGTCCCTTTTTCAAAATTTGGTTCAAATTCAATTTTACTTTCAAAATTTGAAAATGGCCCAGTTGAGAAAGTTGTAGAGCATGAAATTTTAGCTAGGGTTGCTTTTTGGAAAATTTTGAGCACAGTTCAAATTTTTGGAGTAATTTGCAAAATTTCTCTGCTGGTACTGTTGCTTGACGTCATCATCTTCTTCACCCCTCTCTATTCCTCGTCGCCGCGCCCATCCCGGCCGGTCGCCGCCGGCCGCCAGCGCATAGCCGCGCTAGAAGGTTCGCCGCCCCGTGTCGCCTCCCCGTCCGCCGTCCTAGCGCCTTAAAGCCGCGGCCAAACCCCGTTTCCTCCTCCTTTCCTTCCTCTCGCGCGCCGACGCCATCGCCGCTCGAGCTCCGCCATGGCCGAGCGCCGCCTCGCCGTCAAATTCCCCGCCGTCGACGCTCCCTCGCCTCCATCTTCACCTCCACCAGCTCCGCCTCGTTCTTGCGCACCGCCTGAGCCCGCTCGCGTCTTTCCTCGCCGTCTTAGTCAACTGCGCGACGTCGTCTTCTCCATGGCCGGTCAGGCCACCGCCGAGCGACCTCACGCCATGCACAACCGTCGTCGTCGGGAGTTTTCTTCATTTTTCTGCATCGCTGACTCCGCCTTGATCTCCATTAGCTCATGCGCTTGCTCGCCTTCGCAGCCGACGCCCAGAAGCACGGGAGCGCCGTCGCAGTACCGGAGTTCACCGCCACGACCCGCCTCGCCGTGCAACTTCCTGCTCTGAGCCACCTCCACCTAAACCATGGTGAGCATCGACTTCGCCTCGACCTCCTGGAGCTTACCGTGCCTACAAGTCTACCTTAGCCGCACCGCAGCCGTCGAACCTCCGCGTGCCGCACCGCCATGCTCGCCGCCGTCGATGTCGGTCCTGCCTGAGTGCCTCCGCCGCCGCTAAAGCTAGTCCAATCGAGTCGCGAGGTCAATAGGATCGCGTCCGTGCCCTTAGCGCCGCCGGAACCCCACCGCCGGCGAGGCCGAGCCTCGGTCGGACCGCCGCTCCCTCAGTTAGAACCCGCGAGGACCTCGCGTCGGAAATTAGATGAAACCCAGGGGCCTTGGTGCATAAACGTATGACTCAGAGAATAGTAGAGTGAACCTGTTGGTGATTTTGTAAAACCTCAAGGGCCTTTTTGCAAAAAACCGCCAGGCCAGGCCTTGGCCAGGCCGAGCTGGGCCGGCCTGCTCCCGACCTGGGCCGGCCTGCTTCGCCAAGGGCGGCCGGCCGGGGGCCGGGCCGCCTTGGTTTTTCTTTTTATTTTTCTTTTTCGAAAAACGATTTGGGCTGTTTCCATTAGTATTGGGCCGGTGGACCGGATTCGGCCCAGTTCGCCCTTTTCTTTTTATTTAGATTTTATTCTTTTCGTTTTCGGTGAATAGTAATGTCTTTTGTTATTTTCATATAGAATTATTGATAGCTCCAAAAATTATGAAAATTTTTGTGTATGCTCTCTGTTATGTGCTTGATTTTATAAAAAATATTAGATGCCTATTTTGATTATATTTTATATGTCTTAAAATTAGCCCTTTTAATTGAAAAATGCTCCTTCTTTTATTTTTATTTATTTATTTATTGTTCTAAAAATCTTGAAAATTATTTTGTAGCCTTCTTAAGGCATGAGAGGCTTAAGTTTAGTTTTTGAGGTTTGTTTGATAATATTTTATTTTGTCTTTTTTTTATATTTAGTTTTTAATAGATCTTTAATTAATTGTTTAGCCTTAATGATTTAGGATTTGTGTGACTTTATGATTGAGTGTTGACCTTGGGTCATTAACCCTTAATGATCTTTGGCACTTTAATTAAGTTACTTGCGCTCTTTTTAAATCATGCAAGTATGCTTTAGTTAATGTTAATTTATGTGCTTTATGGAAGTCATTAATCTTGTTGGTTTACAACTTTACCGTGAAGGAAAGTTGTACTCAAGTTAATCTAGTTGTTATGCTTTCATCATGTATCTTCATGCATCATGCCATGAGCTCATCATACTAAAGCACGCATCATTAATTACGTGTAGTTGTTTCGAGAGTGAGGTGGATTGTGTTGATCGACGTTCGGAAAGATGTCGTCCGAGAAGGTGTCATCCATGGTGTTGATGTCAACTCGACAACCGGAATCTAACTTCACGGATTTCTATTTCTGCAAATATTTTACACTATAAGTCTAGTGTATTGTGCATTAAGTTAATAGGAGTTGGTTGATACCGTTCTACTTTTACATCATGATATCCCACTAGTATGTGTAGGTCGATTTCTTATGCTTAGCCATGCTTAGACTTCGTTAGAAGTTGTAGGCTGTTAATCTTTGATCATGAGTTTACCATTTTATCCTTGCTTCTCTAGACCTAAAGATGGGTCACGAGGGCATAAGAATATGGTTATAAGAAATTGAGACCGAACTTGCATCGGGAATGGAGTCTTGATGTAGTGTTTCCGAGTGTCGATTAAGGACCGTACCGTTGTTGGCCCTTGGATCAAGACTTTACAACTACTCACATATCTACGGAAAAGCTTTACCCTAGGATAATCTAAGGACTAGTATGGTGAGCCCGTGCACTGGGAGTGGCGAGATGGCGGGAGTACAATACCCTCGTGGGCCGTGTCCCCCTGGATTGGAGGTGTAAGTGTACTCTCGGGTGGCGCGGAAGCCGAGCCTAGTTCTAGAATGTCCGACGGTATTGTTGATATAATTGTGGGTTAGAGTCCCACTTATATCGTGTGTTTAGGGATCCTCGAGTGAGTAAAATCGCTTCGAACCGTCGTTTGCTCCACGTATAAGGAGACTTGATCCTCGCACCCGCATCGTAGCATTCAAGAGAAATATGAAAGAATTGGTTCTTGGTGACTCTTGGTTTCAAGAAGAAGGCGGTTGGTAAGATAATCTCAAGTGTAATGCTTAATATGATTGCTTTGGAAATAGAACAGGTGCTAATCTAGCTTTAGTAGGTTGAATTAAACCGATGCTTTTATCCCGTTTAAAATATTGAAAGTAAGGTTTCAAGATTAGTAATGCATTTCCGCAAAACTTTCCTTTTCTAGCTCAACTACTCAAAAGCCAAAGATATCCTTGAGAGTCTTTTCTTTTAGTCGGGTAAGTCTTGCGGAGTACCTTCATGTACTCAGGGTTTGTTCTACCCCTGTTGCAGGTGCTGACAGTTGCTCCTAACCATGGTTGTGTCGCTGGGCTCGACATGATTTGGTTGCCTCTCACGACTTGGGTGTCTTACCTAAGTTGTCTTCTGTAGCTCTACTCTACTTCCGCAATATAAAGTTAAGTTTGTAAAATGTTAACTTATTCATTATTGTAAACTTTTTAATGTTATCATTCTTCCGCACTCGATATATATTTTGTAACAAATGTTGTAATGTTGGAGTTACTCCATTGTTGATCCCGGGTATGAGTGTAAAAAGTGGTTCAATCGGTGTTCGTTAAGAACATCGACGGGGCTTCATAAGTCGTGTGGAACACATGCATAGTAATCGAGGTCTCGTTAAGACGAGGATTAGTGCATGTGGGCCACATTACTTAGGAGGTTCTCGCCACATCCTCGCCTTGTTGATGTCCATATAATTTGTGCGAGAATTCAATGGACTCCTCCGTTGACCATCCCTCAACCATGCTCCCTTCTCGGTCTGAATTTGTTCCTAACATACTTCCTAAAAACTTTCATCAACCTTTCGAAAGGGAACATCTCGATGTAGGTACATTAGACCAAGTGCTCTTATTTGGTCAACCAGGTGAATGAGAAGATGGACCGACATATCAAAGTAAGTTGGTGGAAATTGCATCTCTAAACTAGAGAGAACTTCAAAAATGTCGTCCCCGTAGTTGTTGTAGCGTGCTTGGATCAATGACCTTTTTCGAGATCGCATTCATGAACCAAGACAACTTTGTGATCACTTTGCGAACATCTTCCGTCGGGATACCACGCAAGGCAAATGGGAGAAATTGAGTCATAATGACATGACAGTCATGGGCCTTCATAGGTCCATAGTTGAACTTGCGTTCTTTCTTGTTCACTAGCCTCTTTGGGTTTGCACAGTAGCCCGTCGGAACTTTTAGTTTATCGAAGAATGAAATTAACATGTCCTGCTCTATCTTGCTTAGTGTCCAAGACGCAACTGGAAGTTTATATTGGCCATTTTCTTGAACCATGGAATGCAGCTCTGGCCTGATTCCCAAATACTCCATGTCTTTACATGTGGCGTACGAATCCTTATGTGTCCCCCCGGTGCTCATCAAGGTGTTAAGTGTGTGAAAGCACACGTTTTTAGTAATGTGCATGGGATCAAGACAGTGGCGTACAGACAAAAATGGCCAGTAAGGTAGTTTCCAAAATACTGATTTTTTCTTCCAGATACTCTCCTCAGGCGCTTTTTTAGCCCCTTGCCCCTTGCCAAGAACAATGTCCAGTTTGTTAAGTTCTGCAAGTATCTGTTTCCCGTTTCGATACTTAGGAGGCTTGCGTGTCTCAACCTGTCCATCAAAATTTATCTTGTTTTTCCGGAATCTGTGTTTAATAGGCAGGAACTTACGGTGCCCCAATACAACCATTTTTGAGTTATTGGGTAGGTGTACCGCATCAGTTTCGTCTAGGCACTCGACACAACCTGTATAGCCTTTTGTCTTCTCTCCAGACAAGGAACCTCGCCCTGGAAGGTCAGTGATTGTAACCACAAGTACCACCTTGACAGTGATTTCTTTCTTTTTGTACTCATCCCAAACATGCTCAACACCCTTCTTGAACAGATCCAGTAGTTCATCGACAACTGGCTCTAGGTAAGTGTCGATGTCATTCCCGGGTTGCTTTGGGCCTTGGATCAGTAATGGCATCTGGATGTACGACCGCTTGAAAATGAGGTGAGGCGGAAGGTTGTATATACAGAGCGTCACTGGCCACGTGCTATGAGTGCTTCTAACCTGGTCAAAAGGATTCATCCCATCCGTGCTCAATGCAACCCAAAGGTTCGTTACATCTCCACCAATTTCCTTATAGAACATGGTTTTCAGAGTCCTCCAGTCCTGTCCATCGGCAGGATGCCTCAGCATGCCGTCGTTCTTACGGTCCTCACCATGCCAGCGCAGCAGCTTGGCGGTCTTCGCACATGCGAATAGCCTACGTATCCGTGGAGCTATAGGGAAGTACCAGGCGACCTTTATGGGGCCTCCTCTCGTCTTCGTACCCTCCTCCTCCTCCGACGGCTCTGCCTTGTACCGTGGATGATTACAAATGGGGCAATTATCCAGGTCAATGTATTTGCCGCGGTACAATATGCAGTCATTGTAACACGCATGTATTCGTTCAACCTCAAGTCCAAGGGGGCAGATCATTTGCTTGGCCTGGTATGTATTTTCTGGTAGCCCACTGTCTGCAGGGAGTATTTTCTATAGTTTACCTAACAAGTCATCAAAGCCTGTATCGCTCAAGCCGTTTGTAGATTTGAACTCTAACAACATGATGGTGGCTTCCAATTTACTCATAGGACAATGCTTGAACAATGGTGTCTTGCCATCCTCTCTCATTTTCTCTAACTTTTTAAGTTGAATAGCACTAAGAAACCCGGTATCTGCATTACGGAGCATCAAAGAAATGCCATCTTCTTCTACCGTGTCATCCGCTAGCGTATTCCTAAGCACCTCAGCAATAGGTTCCGGGTTGACAATGGGATCGTCGTCATCGTCGTCGTGGTGCACATCAGCCATGTCCACATCATCATTGTTTCCCTCTGCATCAAAAACAGGAACTTCCCCATGGTGACACCATGTCGTATAGTTTGGCATGAACCCCCTCATTTGCAAGTGCGATTTGATAGTGCCTGGATTCAAAATCATCCTAACATTCATGCAATCTTTGCATGGGCGTAAGATCATCTTCCCAACCCCGGCGTGAGCTACTGCAGCTTTGCAAAAATCTCTTACGCCTTTCATAAAAAGATTGTCCGTTCGAGCGATTCATCCACTTTTGATCCATCTCTCGCACAAAACAAAAGAAGAAAAAGTAGTACCTAGTGAATTAGCTTCATGGACAAAATTATGGATTAATTATGAAAAAAATGAACAAGGTAGCTCCAAAGAATGTGTCCACTTAAATAATTTTACAAAATTGCAAAGTAATCCTTGCACAATGTTCCCACCGAATTTGCTCTCCTTAGGAGAGAGGAAGAACTACAATGAACTACAATGAGAATCAAGCAAGCAATGTAGCCATCAAAACATAGATTGAAGCTTGAAAACCAAAGGAGTGGATGCTTGTGACTAACCGTGAAGCAAAATGATCAAGGCATTCTTCAAAATTCAAGTCCTAGCTCACGGTTTTCAGGTGCCGCAACAATGGAGAAAATGGCCCGCGCGTGCTCCTCTCGTTCGGAATGGACGAGGAGGAAAGCATCGAGGACGATGGTACAAGGCTTTATGTCTTGTCAAAACATCACCGCCGGTCGTATCCACAAACCGGCAAAGGCTTGTCTTGACGGGACGAAAGGTTTCGTAATCAATGCCGGCTGGTGGAAAGCGCCGTCAGCGATGAAACCAAGTACTGCCGGCCTGTGGTTCGAACCGGCAGTGATACTATATACATCCCTGCCGGTTGGGACCAAGCCGGGATTAATTACCGGATGCTTCGTCTTCCTCGTGGCTGCGTGGGAACTGAAGCGCAAGGGAGCATGGGGAACTGGAAGCGGCAATGGGGAACTGAAGCGCCCACGCTCGGTGACCTTTATAAAGCTGCGCCATTCGACTTTGGCGTCTTCACCAGGCGCTTTCTTTCTCCTCCTCCTACTCTTTCACCTACGATCCCCTGCTCCGACGACGATGAATGCAGGTGGCCGCGGCGGCGGCGGCGGCCGCAGAGGACGGGGCAACTTCCAGGTGTGCACGCCGGAGAACCACAATCAAGCCCTGCGCGCGCAACTCGCCCAGGAGCGGGGCTGGCGTAGGGAGGCGGAGGTGGAGGCTGCCTCGCTCCGCCAGGAGGTGGAGGTGGAGCGGGCGGCCCGCTTGTGGGCCGAGAATGAGGCCGACGCGCTCCGTGAAGCGCTGCACACGGCGGCGCAGGTGGCCCGCGAGGTCGCCGAGGCGGCCGTGGCGGCGGCCCGCCGTTAAGGCCGTCGGCAGCGGCGGCGGCGGCGGCGGTGATCGCGGCGGCGCCGTCGTCGATCTTTAATAGTATTTATTAGTAGAATATAATCAATCCTCTATGTAATGCAGAATTCGTATAAGAATTCTATTCATATGTAATGCAAAAAATTATTATTAAAGTTGGTCTTATGATTTTTCGTTTTTATTATTCGTATAAGAATTCTATGAAAGCAAAAAATTCATATTTTGTACTCGGTGAGGAAGAATGCAATCCGGTAGAAAAAAAAAGATGAAGGTTGCAGCCATCTTAGTGCTGTCAGGTGGCCACTGCCGGTTCTTGCCAGACGCCGGCGGCAATTGGTATTACCACGGCCGGCGCCTGGCAAGAGCCGGCGGTGACAGTTGCCATCACTATCACTGCCGGCTCTAGACACGGGCCGGCAGTAATATACGCATCACTGCCGGTGCCTTCGCTGCCTGACGCGAGTCAGGCTCCATCGAGCTTGGCACCGGCCGTGATGAGTTATCACGGCCGGTTTCGTCATTTCCGGCGGTGATACGGTGGGCTGTGATGTGCGAATCTGTAGTAGTGGGATAACCTTTTTGGCTGTAGCTAGCCCTGAGCTTGGCCTAGTATACATATTTCAGGCAGTGAAGAGCAGCAGTCAAGCTAGCTAGGTACCAATAATCAACACAAATGTAATTATCGACCTGTTTACTCTGACTTAAACCACAGAAAATGACGGTCAGTTAAATTATATTACTCTGCATGGAGGTGCTCCGGTGCTCCCGTTCCTATCCACTACCGTCACGGCGTCGTCACCACAAGTATACAGTGGTGTTAGACGGATAAGATGACGACAGCACATGCATGATGCATAGAAGAAGCATTGCTTTGCATTGTGGTAATTGTCCTGCGTACGTGCTTCATTCTCTGGGTCTTGGGCTTTTGGCCTGCCCGTTTGTTTTGGAGCTTCCTTTTGTAAAGCAGTGTGTAGCATCATAGTATATTTTATTTGCATGTACGTACGAAAAGGATGAACAGACAAATAAATCGGACGAAGAAGACAGTTGATCGAGTTCACTTGGCCCGTTAGGAGATCACGTCAAATCTCTTTTATTGCCGGCCTGCAACAACTCAAACCTCTTGCATGCAGTGACAATTTCATCCACGTATATACACCAAGTACATATTTCATTTCCAGATTAGCCGGCCAGCCAAAGGCGAGCAACCGGCCAGCCAAAATCGGCCGCCTGCAGGGAGCTAGCCGCGCTCGTGCCGACAGGCACCTTTGACTGGTGCAAAGCAGACAGGCCCTTGATGTACGGAGGGAGTATACTATATGCATAGCTAAACTTGAATGCAATCTTGTCCACTAGTCCGATCCTATATATACAGTATACATTATTATTATATTTAGATCAGCATTCTCTTTCTCCTCTATAGGACTAGAAAGCTACTCCCTCCGTCCTTAAAGACTGTCGCCGTGGAAAGCGTGTCACAAGTTTGACTTAATTTATAGAAAATATATGCAACATTTAAATATTCAAATAAATTTATTAGAAAACTAGATTCAAAGATCTTTCTAATGATACTAATTATATACCATATATACTTATATTTTTTAATATATAATTGGTCAAAAATTACTTCTCGGGAAACGTAGCGACAGTCTTTTAGGGACAGAGGGAGTAGCTAGATACTATATATGCATGTTTGCTTTCGGTGCAGTGCTAATTTTACCCATTTTGTGCTAGTCCCCACTATATGTACGGCTAAAACTTAATTAGTTTCATTTCAAGGCAGTGCCAGGTGCCCTGCAGCTTGTGGGGGTGCTAGGAGAAGCAGAAGAAGCTCCACCCAGGTCCGGACGGCCTAATGGTAGTTAGCTCAGAGCTCACTTATGAGATCGCACCTCCTGCCGGCCGAACTGTGCTTATTAGACATTCCTTCGATGGCTCGAGAAAAAGGATATATATGCTGTTGTACGGAGACATCATGCGCACAAGCAACGTGGAAAGTACGAGGGCCAGGGTCGTAGAACGTGGGCAGCATCATGCCATGCCATG
Organism: Themeda triandra; assembly: GCA_018135685.1. Lineage (NCBI taxonomy): Eukaryota > Viridiplantae > Streptophyta > Magnoliopsida > Poales > Poaceae > Themeda > Themeda triandra. The sequence continues at coordinate 160,609 of JAENPR010000258.1, read as the reverse complement.
CCGACCACTAGCTTTTTTTTTCTTTGATGAAATAATGATACTACTGTACAGCATTAGGTGTAGTAAAGTTCACTACAGTACAGCCTAAAGCTTGTACTACTACAACAGTTGTAGTAAGATCTGTCATCTCCATCACCCTGTTTTCTCAAACTTAACAGCTATGGACTAGTATTTTTGTCTCACAAATAAACAACACCAGCTGGCTTATCAGCTACTGAGACCATCCAACAAACATGGTGTCCTTGAAGCCTATACTAAAGAAGCCGCGCAAGCAGGTCCTCAACCAGTCTGGACTAGCTTCCATGTTCAGCATTCTAGGCTCTAGCAACGACAGCTTGCCACCCTGGGGGAATAAGTATATTAATACCGTGGACCGTAATGTCCATGTGTGACTATAGAGTGCGTCATCATAATGGACGGATGATGGTTTCTTTTTCTTCATGGAAATTAAAGCCTCGATTACAATAGGGCACCATCAGGCGTGCGCAATGTTTTGTTTGGAGATTATATTAAATCAATCCATCCAGTTGTGGGTTGTTAAGCAAAGCGGGTAGGATTTACCTCTATCCCTATTATATCTTTGCCTTTACAATATGGATTTTGGTTTTCTCTTTCTTCTTTTACATATGAGAGCTTGCTCCAGTCTGACTGATCACCCCTCATCCATCTCCAAGCCTTGCTCTCCATCTTGGTGTGGACCTAACCTAATTATGACCTCTTTGAACATTGAGTCTGCTTTAAAGTAAACATTGATTATTATTCTTATATTAAATATTATTTTTTTTGAAGGAATAGGAAGGGTTGTTGAGCCCCTGCTGAGATTACAGAGTAACCAAGATGATTATAGAGTAACTATAACAAAGCCAAAAGAGTCTCGAAAAGGAGAGAAAGAGTTTAGGTAACAAAGAGAGAAACAAAGAAAAATCAAAGCAACTACACAATTTGCTCAAGCCATGATTTGACATCATGTTGTCCGTTTGAGTTTACAAAGTTAGTCGCTCCTACTCATGCTTCAATCTATGATTTGTGCCATCATAGTAATTAACAATATAAGCATGCAGCCTAAAATCATTATTTTTTTAATAAAATACAAAAAGGAGAGTTTTGTCTGCTGAGTATAAAACATTCCCAGGCATTTTGCTAAGAAGAATACCTCATATAGATCGAGAAAACGTCTGCTACATCTATAGAAGTGGCACCACATAGAATGAACACGGCCTAGATGGACCATAGAACGGGTTTTCTAACCACAGCCTGAAATTTGCTCCCATGGAGAGTCGAATCCACGATTTGAGTTGTGCTACTAGAGTTTGAGTTGTGCTACTAGAGCCATCTAACCAACTCTGCTTGAGACCAAATCACAAAAAGATACAATTACAAACAAGATTTTTAACTTAACTTGATGATAAATTTTGTAGCAACTAATAAGATCAAATTTCGGAAACACAATCTAGATTTATGGTGTCATGGGATATGGGCCACAAAAACAGTCACCATAGTTTAAAATAAAATTTGAAGTAAATGCATTTTTTAAACGTGCCTTTATGAAAAAACAGTGGATAAAGATGGAGAAAACCGTACAAAGTAATTAATAAAGTCATCATGACCGTACAAGTATTTATGTGCATGTTGTGTTAGAAACTAAATACAAAGAGAGCGCAAGGGTAACTATCTCTTATATTAGTTGTATGTATTAAACATGAACTTCTCTATTCTAGTCGTCCATGTAGAAGGGGCTGGTGTATTAGTTATTAGGAATGGCACTATGATCTATGTTTGGATTTGTATGCAGAGAGTGTTCTAGATGTGTGATTTACTATGTTTGCTCTTTTGTGCAGGCAAAGCACAATTGTTTTGTTTAGTTAGATTTACAAAAGAGACCAAAGAATTAGGCCGCTTTTCGGCCAGTTCCTCTTCACCAGTAAAGTTAGCCTCAACAACTCCTCCATCTGCACCTCAAGAAAAATTGCAAAGATAGCTGAAGATTCTTTCCGTCCTTGAGTCCTACAAAGGAGAATCTTTCATTCCGGCGCCGAACATTGCAGCCTTTGGAATTTCTGTCCCTTTATTATTAATTAGTAGTACTTGAGAAGGGATGTGAGAAACTGAGCGTGGAATTGTTGGTAGCTCAGTGAAAGCAAGAAATTTTGTCCCTCCTTTTGAGTTTTGACTGCACATTCCGCCGGCGGCCTCATCACGCGCAGGGGCAGTGATGTGGGAATGGAGGATGGAGCACAGGGTCGGTCAGTCAACAGATTGACGCACCAATCAGGAAATCATAATCAGATTTAGCAGGCAGTACACCAAACGTTTCCAGGCGTTTCCCATGACGCGCTGTGCGTACTGTCCCTTAAGCAGCCACACGCGTCGAGCAAACAAACTTGAACAGCAACCAACATTAGGAACAACAAAACGCAAAGACCTGTCACTACGGGAAACCCGATCTTTGCCGACTGCCGCGGCATTGGCCGACCCCGAGGCGGGCAGTCGGCAAAGAGGCGATTTCCCGCCTCCCTCGGCCCCGGCAGTCGGCGAGATTGGGCGTCGGCAAAGGGTGCCCTTTGCCGACTGCCCGGGCTGCAGCAGCATTGCGAGTTAGGCGATCGGCAAAGGGCATCCTTTGCCGACGCTCCCATGGTGCCAAGGGCGGCAAATCCTGGCGATCGGCAAAGAAGGTCTTTGCCGATCGCCCCGGGACTGCGGCGGCAAACCTAACAGATTAGGTTAGCCGCCACCGCCGGCGCCGTCTTCTTTTTGCCCATTGCACGCCGTGAGGCGTCGGCAAAGATTTCTTTTTTTTTTTTTTTTTTAATTTTTATTTTTTGGTTACAAGTCGAGTGTTGTACATTTTACATGGCCACTAGCTTCAAACTTCATCAAAATTTTTTCCTAGCCTCCACATGTGATAACGTGATACCTCGAGAAGTTTTGTGATTTTCGAATAGTTTTGCTATATTTCGTTGATTTATTTTGTTTCCTTGCATTTTCGGGGCATAATTCAAGTTTGAACTGCGGGTGCATGAAATATCGGATCGTAGCCATTCGAAAAATGATATTCATGTTTAAGAGTGTATTTTGAGGCCGTGTGCGAAGGACACCCAAAAGTTTGAAGTCCTTGTCCACGGAACGGGACTTTCCCGACGTGTTGGAGGTGTTTTTAATTATATAAAATCCGAACGAAGTCGGAAAATCACGAAACTTGTCGAGGTGTCGTGTTATCGTATGCGCAGCCTATGATTAAAATTTGAAAAAGTTTGGAGCAAGTTGCGACGTCGGATGTTCAAAACCCGACGATCGCATGTAGAGACGTCTGGGTTTTGAACATCCGACGTCGCAACTTGCTCCAAACTTTTTCAAATTTTAATCATAGGCTGCGCATACGATAACACGACACCTCGACAAGTTTCGTGATTTTCCGACTTCGTTCGGATTTTATATAATTAAAAAACACCTCCAACACGTCGGGAAAGTCCTGTTCCGTGGACAAGGACTTCAAACTTTTGGGTGTCCTTCTGCACACGGCCTCAAAATACACTCTTAAACATGAATATCATTTTTCGAATGGCTACGATCCGATATTTCATGCACTGCAGCTTCAAACTTGAATTATGCCCCGAAAATGCAAGGAAACAAAATAAATCAATGAAATATAGCAAAATATTGTTAAAAAACCCCAAATTGTGACATGTGATTGAAAATTACTTATTTAGTCTAAACAAAAAATTTGGAGCCAAAATACTAAAAATTAAGAAAATTCTTTGCCGACCGCCTCGTCGCGGTCGGCAAAAAATCCTTACCGACCGCGGGACAAGCGTCGGCAAAGGAGGCTTTTGCCGACCGCGCCGGCAATCGGCAAAAGAGTCTACGTGGTGGCCCACTTTGGCCCACCGAACTCGGTCCTTTGCCGACCGCTACGGCGGTCGGCAAAGGCATCTCCCACGCGGGCGCGGCGCACCGGCCCATTTCCCGCGCCGCGCCCAAACCCTATCTCCCAAATCGCAATCGCACGCCGCCCCGCCCCCGCCGCGCCGCTCATCCCGCATCTCGCCGACGCCGCCACATCCGCCGCCGACGTCGTCGCCGGCCCAGCCGCCCCGCTCCACCGTCTCCGCCGCCACGCTCCGCCGCGCTCCGCCCATCGGCCACGCCCACGCCGCCTCCGCCGCCCCGGCCCCGCTCCCCGGGAGCGCCGCTCCGGCCCGCTCCCCGATTCCGCCGCCCCGGCCACGCTCCGCCTCCCCGCCCACGCTCGCCGCCCGGACACGTTCCGCCGCGCCGGCCCCCGCCCGGCCGGTGCCGTGGTAGAAGGTGACGCCATGCATCTGCGAGCTCCGGGACCGCGGCCGCGCCGGCTCTTCCCGGACGCCGACCGGACCCACTGCTCCCGCCGCGCTACGGCCCGGCGGGCACGTGGCACCGCTCCTCCGTCGTCGCCCGCTGCGCCCCATTTTCCGGTGGGCCGGCGCGCCGCCCCGCTCCCAACCGCCGGCCCCTCTCGCTCCTTCCTCCCGGCAAGGGCAGGGAGGAGGGGCCGCGCCCCACTGACGCGCGGCCAGGGAGGTGGGCCGGCGAGGCAGCAGGGGCCGCACCTGACCGCGGCCAACCCTGGCCGTAGCCCCCAGCTCCAGTTGCCGTTTCCTCCCGGCCGGCCAACCAACCTCCACCGCCGTGCAATAGGAAAGGAGGAGGAAGGAAGAAGAGAAGAAAGAAGGAGGAGGAGGAAGAAGAAGAGGAGGAGGAGGAAGGGGAAGAAGAAGAAGAAGGAGGAGGAAGGGGAAGAAGAAGAAGAGAAGGAGGTGGACGTTCGTTGACGACGTTCGTCCACGCCGTGCACCTCGTCCGTCGCCGGAGAAGAAGGTAAAGGTCCATGTTGTGTTGTTGACGGCCTTCGTGCCTGACGGCCTTCGTGCCTAGATTGTGCAGGTGTGGCCTTCGTGCCGTGTATGTGTTGTTTACGGCCTTCGTGCCGTATATGTGTTGTCGGCCATCGAGCCGTCTTTCTTTCTTGCAGGTTTTGTGAACCTCCCCGTGCGGGGAGGTTCTCCGAAATTTTGTGCTTTGATATTTTTTCTTCTTTGTTTCTTTTGCGGTGTTCTGGAGTAGCTTGGCGACGCCGATTGTCTTCGTCGGGGCCGTGTCGCCTCGCCACGCCCCCGCCGCCACGCACCGCTAGCTTGTCTCCACCGCCACCCTAGGTATAAATATTCACCTCTCTTCCTTATAGTTGTTGGTCGTAGATGACGTAAACGAGTTAGGCGTCTCCGTCCGAAAGGGATACGCGGTCGTTGGTATGCTTGATCGGTGCATATCTCGCGACGGTATCTCTTCGGATTGTCCACGTTTCTTGGACAGGCCGCGGATGCGTAGATGGGTTAGCCTCCATGTTCCGCTCCCCGTCCGGCCGGAGTTTCGGCGGCACCTCCCCGTTGTTCTCCGGATACACACTCTCCCCAAACCGGGACGTGTATCGGGAGAACAGCGGGGAGGTGCTGCCGAAATTCCGTCTCGGGCGTGAGCGAGCATGGAAGCTAACCTCATCTACGCATCCGCGGGTGGATTAGGACCTATCCTTCACCTATTAGATGGTAGGAACACTTTGTACATGCAAATGTTGGTTTCATTACCCCCTCACTTTGGCGAATGACGAGAAGATGGCTGGCCGTGAGTGGATGTACAAGGGCTGGACCAAAAGAGGCGAGTCTGAATGGGTTCATGGTACCAATGAATTCCCGAGTAAAGCATTTGGCCCGACTCCTAAAGGGTCGATCGGGCGCGGTGCCCATGCAATGACCGCAAGAACCAAAAAAGAAAAGTATTCAAGGATGTCTACAAAGATCTTCGAAGCATGGATATGTGGCAAACTACGAGAGGTGGATCTTCCATGGTGAACCGAAAGCTACCATTAGAGAGGAGGAGGTTAGAGCACGCCTCGATGAGTTTGAGGAGATGCGGCGTGGCCGACATGGTGGTAGACTTTAACGAGGGCCGTGGCAATGAAGGTTTGGTGGAGGAGGATCCGGAGGAGACCGCAAAGGCGTTCTATGAAATGATGTCTTCGGCACGAAGCCCCTTCATGAGAAGACAACAAAGTCCCAGTGGATGCCATTGGACGTCTTCTAGGGTTGAAGTCGCGGTTGAGCCCGAGCCGAGACGGATTCAATCTCCTGTTGGCGGTGGTGGGCTCCTTGCTTCCGGATGACCACACGCCGCCGAAGAGCACGTACGAGTCGGTGAAGCTCCCGCGTGCACTTAAGATGCCGTATGAGTCGATCCATGCTTGTCGTAATGGGTGCGTCCTATTTAGGGGAGAAGAACTAGAGGCGACAACGCCTTTGTACAAAGTGCAAAGCCTCTAGGTATGTGGAGGTGGACAAGGGTGATGGCAAGAAGGAACAGTCTAAGATCCCGAGATGGTCGTACGGTACCTCCCACTCATTCCAAGGCTCCAAAGGATGTTCATGATAGAGGAGTTGGCGAAGCGAGATGATATGGCACAAGTTTGGCAAAAGATACGGTGACAAGATGGCACACCCGGCGGATCTTGAGGCATGGCGATTTCGATGTCCAAGTATCCCGATAAAGCTAAGGAAGCTCGGAATGTACGTGTAGCGATAGCAACAGATGGGTTCCGGCCGTATGGAACACATGCGGCCCCGTACACTTGTTGGCCCGTGTTCGTGATCCCCCTCAACCTCCCCCCGTCATGTTTGAACCCAAGAACGTGCTATTGTCGCGATAATACCTGGACACCCGGGCAACAATATGGGTGTGTTCATGCGGCCACGTGGGATGAATTGGAGCATGCTTGGGAAAAGGGGGTAAGGACGTACGACCGAGCTACAAAGAAGAACTTCACAATGCATGTGTGGTATCTCTATTCAATGCATGACTTCTGGCGTACGGCACATTCTCCGGGTGGTGTGTTCATGGGAAGTTCCCTTGCCCGGTATGCAAGGATTACGTGTTGTTCACACCGGCTGAAAAAGGGTGGCAAGTACTCTTCGTTTGACAAACATCGCCAATTCCTGCCAGAGAACCATGCATTGAGACTTGACACCCAACACTTCACGAAAGGCCTTGAAGTCACCAACCCTATTCCTCGGATTATGAGCGGTGAACGAGGTCCTCGCCGAGTTACGGGCTCTCAAAATGGACAAAGACAAAAAAGGCTTCATTGGATATGGTCGGCAACACATGTGGACCCATATTTCGGGCTTGACTAGGCTCCCCTACTACAAGCACCTCCTTCTTCCACACAACATCGATGTGATGCACACGAGAAAGAACATCGCCGAGGCACTTTGGGGAACACTCATGGACATAAAACGAAGTCAAAGGACAATGTTAAGGCTAGGCGGACGTCGAGGCGCTGCGACGGACCCAAGCTAGTGATGAAGCCCCCGCTGCTCCGGGCAAGACTTGGAGAAGGGGCCCGGCGGATTACATCCCGAAAAGGCCCGACGGGAAGGAAGTGATGCGGTGGATGGAGACGATATTGTTCCCGATGGGTATGCGGCGAATCGAGCGGGGAGTGAACCCTAAGACCGGAAAAAAATTAGGGATGAAGAGTCATGACTTCCACATATGGATTGAGAGACTCCTTCTGCGATGACACGTGGATACCTCCCGAGCCGGTGTGGCGCGTTACGGCGGAGTTGAGCTATTTCTTCCGCCGGCTTTGTGCCGGGGAGTTATCTCTTGAAGTGATTCGTGACATGGAGGACAAAGCACCTCTGCGATGCGCAAGTTGGAGATGATCTTTCCACCCGGCTTCTTCTTGCCGATCGATCGATCCCGCACCTACCACGTGAGGCACGGTGGGGGTCTGTACGTGCCCGTTGGTGCTATCCAATCGAGAGGTGTCTAAAGATTCTTCGGAAAAAGTGTAGAAATAAAGCCGAAATTGAGGCTTCCGTGGCGGAGGCGGCAAGAGTGGAGGAGGTGTCGAACTTCACAAAGGCGTACTATACCGAGAACCTTCACTACATGCATCCACTCCCTCGTTACAACGAGGACGAGAACTTATCGACCACGAGCCTTTTCGAGAGGGCAACTCGGAAGGGGCAGCGCGGGTAACCCAAAGACGTTGCAATATTCGAGTGGCGTGCCATCATGCTCTACTTGTTCCGAGCCTTGATGAAGTGGTTCCTTATCGAGTGTAAGTTCTCAAAGCACTTGTTACATACGTTGTCAATATCCTCCACCTATCGGTCCGACCCCTTCATGTCTTGTTTTTCAGGGAGTTCATTCGCAAATTCTGGAAAAGGAATACGCCTCCTACCTCGTTACAAGAGGAAGAAGCTTTCCTTAAAACCGCCAGGCCCGATTTTATTGGGTGGATGCATACAAAGGTAACATCCAACTTACCTCGTACCATCTTTGAGTTGCTCCTAGGAGCGATTAATGTAACTATCTAAGTGGCCTCACCTTGCAGGCACGCACGGATGGGGAAATGCCTGCTGAATTGAAACAGGTTGCTAGTGGCTTCACTACCAGGGTCACTGAATTCACAGTATTTGATGTTAATGGGTATCGCTTTCGCACAAGAAGCTACGAGGAGAAAAGGCCCGGCCTGAAGACCACGTGCACAGGAGTCCGAACGGCCGGCAACGATAAGCACGAGTACTATGGCATAGTCGAAGAAATATACCGGCTCGACTTCCGGGCCCCAAAGCTCTGGCTGTCTTTGTTCAAATGCCACTTGGTTCGATCCTCATGTGACGAGAAGAGCCGATGACATCGGAATAGTCGAAATTCGACAGGATTCCGTCTATAAAGGAGATGATCTCTATATTGTGGCTCAGCTGGCAAAACAAGTTTATTATCTCTCATGGGCGTGCCAAAAAGACAAGAGGCTTGCGGGTTGGTATATTGCGCAATTGGTATCGCCACGCGGCAAAACGCCTGCCCCAAACGATGATGACTACGACTTCGACCCAAAGGCAGACGGCGGAGAGTTCTATCAACTTTGAGGGGCTAGATGGGCGTTTGGAGATAGACATTCTTTCGGCGATGGCCATGGACGAAGACAACGACATCGATGAGGACGACGACGAGGGAGAAGTGGTGCAAGATGCTAAAGACCTAATGATGCTTGAGCGATGGAGGGCTCTTCGCGAACAAGGTGTTGAGGACAATGGAGGTGGTGAGGAGACAACGGGGAGAGACGAGGACGGTTTTGACAATATTGATAGTGATGACGACAGCGGTGATGCGACAATGGTGAAGACAATGGTGAAGACAATGGTGATGACAATGCGATAGTGACGATGAGTACTTCGGTTTCTAGTTCATGTAATACAATATTATTCTTATTATTATTATTACTTTGCATTTATGTTTCCTTAATTTTGCATCTCTTCACAATTACTTATCGATTATTTGAGCTAATTGGTTTAATGTTTGTCATTGCGGGTGTAGGACAAAATGCCGGGCGGAGCGGGAACCGGTCGAAGAGACCGGTGAGAAACGTCAAGTCGGCGTACGGGTCGAGGAGACCGGAGGTCGACGAGCGGGGAGGTCGACGAGCGGGGAGGTCGACGAGCACGTGACGGTGGGCCGGACACGGGCGGGGGTAGACCTCCCGCTACCGGGCGCTGTTTGACGAGGAGGTTGGCGACCGGGACACAGGCGGGGAGGACGGAGGCGGGGAGGACGGGGCGGGGAGGACGGGGCGGGGAGGACGGGGCGGGGAGGGCGGCGAGCCGAGGAGGCCCTACAAGCGCGGGATCACGCGCCTCCGCGCGACAAGCCCACGTTAGCCTTCCGTCCGGTGCTTCGACCCGAGGGAGATAGGTAAGTAACCATTCATGTTTTCGGTTTCTTTTTCATATTCCATGTTGAAAATTGAACTTCGGACTAACATTTCTTCTTGTTGGCTTGTGCGGCGGTTGGAAGCGTGTGGATAAAGGCTTGCAAAGTCGTCATCCTAATGGCATGCGGGGCCTCATCATTAAGAAGAACTTCCCCGGCCTTATCGGGTAGACGGTGTGCAAAAGGTGCCCCGGCCTTTGGCCGGACTACTCCAAGGTGGTTACGGAGCTTGATGGAGGAGTTCTTGTCACCCCGGCGGAGAAGATCAAGAGGGAGTTACGGGTGAGTCTTCATCCCTCCGCTTTGCCAATACTACGCATTCAACAAATGTCCTTCAAATAATGAACGTACGTGATATCGATTATTGCGGGAATGGTTCACGTGCGGCCGGGGCACGAGGCGGAGGCGTCGGTCCACGGGACAAGGTCTGCGCCTCCGTCTTTGAAGAACATGTTCTACGAGGCGCACATCCGGTGCATGATCGACTACTATGCCGAAGTCCGCCATGAGAAGCTTGACAAGAAGGAGGCCCGACGGATGATGCGATCGCCCGAAACCGACATGCCCTATGAGCACTACCGCTCGTAAGTAGGAAACAATAATTCGATTCCATTTTGATTCATCTTGTTACTTACCTAAATGCACGTTGTAATGCGGTTTCCTCGATTGGTGCAAATCGCACGTGGATTTCTTGGGAGGCGATTGTGGCCGGGTGGAGAACGCCGGCGGCGTACGAGGAGCGCGGGAAGAAGTCCGGATATGCCAAGTCGAAGGCGGGGCCGTCACATCACCGGGGAGCCGCGGCCTCGGAGGGTTCATGGACGCATGGGTACCATTCGCATTAATTTGTTTGTTTATTCATTTACCGAGTCATTCATTCTCATTACGTGTAATCGTCCTTGTGTTTTCCTCGCGGAGCGATTCGCATGATGGCCGGGTCATCAACGAGTTCACGGGCTTCCGGGCGCTCACCGGGCGGGGGCGACGGATCCGGAGAACGTCTACGACCCGGCGCGGGGGCCGAGGCGATCACCAACTCGAACATCGCCGAAAACCTGGTCCAAGTACACCCCGGGCGGTTCGCGCGCGCCATGGTGACACCTACGACCCTTCGACCGCGCCCCCGGATACGGACACGCTCATGAGGCGGGGAGGAGGGAAGCGGCACGGCCGCTACCTCATTGCCCACGGCGTCATCGGCCGGCCGGCGTCCCTCCCTTCGTGAGGTTCGTAAGGCCACCCCTGCGGGTTCCTCCTCCGCCGTCCCCATACAACCTCGACGGGCAAGCTCCACACGAGATGATGGCGTCGGTTCGGGTAACTATTCGTCGTTCATTGATTTCACATATGTTGCCGAAGCCTTATATGCATTGTCTAAGCATCGCTTGTGGATTGTTGCGAGGCCCGGTGGAAGAGATACGGAGGCAACGTGAGGCCGACGGGGTGGCCGCGAGGGAGAGAGAGCGGCCATGCAAGCGGCCCATCGGCGGCGGCGGCGGAGCGCGGGAGGCCCATCGGCAAGTGATTGCAACTTTGCGCGCGGTCCCCAGCGGCAATGGTCCGAGTTCACCAAGTCGTTTTCCGGCTACTTGCGAGCATGGACATCCCGAACTACGAGACCACCGCCGCGCAAGTGAGCATCCCTCAACCGCCGCCGGTTGTTCTCCCCGCACTCCCTCCACCGCACCCACTGTACGGACCCCGGTGAGTTTCTAGCGGCCTCTCCATTGATTTCTCTTGTGCGGCCATCCCTTAGGTACTAATGAGATCGCTTCTGCGTGCGAGCTGCGGTCGGCGGGTTCGAACCCGACTCCGGCGAGATGGACATTCTCCTCACCACCCAAGTCCGAGTCCGGGCGTTTCACCACGGCTCGACGCGTGGGGGTATGGCGCGACACGGGCCGGACCGAGCGGGTGGGGTCCGTGGACGGCGGGGGAGCTCCTCACACCACCACAGCGGCTCGGGTGGAGACGGCCGGTACCGAGGCGAGTGAGTGAGTGGCTCCGTGACTTCATGTTAGGTTGGCGGTTGGTGCATGGATGCCACTTTGCTATTTTGTGTGGATTCGTTTGAGGACTAGATGGATGATCGACGTGGTTATGGATTATGTGTGGATTTATGAGACATATATGTGGATTTCGTGATATAAATGTGGATTTGTGCGATATCTATGTGTATTTACGTTGTATATTCATATATGTGCTTTGGAGAGTGCGATACGTGAGGCAATGCGGCAAAAACCACAAAAAAAGCGGGTTACCCGGCTTTGCCGGCCACGCGTCGGCAAAGCCGGGTTTCATGCTTTAAAATTTTCCCGCTTTGCCGATCCCGGGAAAGGGCGGTCGGCAAAGCCCTTTGCCGACTGCCTTATTTATGCCGGATATGGCCTGTCAAAATGGCAAAAAAAAAAAAAAAAAAATCTTTGCCGACTGCCATAACTCGGCAGGCGGCAAAGGGCTTTGCCGACCGCCTACTTGGCAGGCGGCAAAGGAAACGCTCGACGTCGGTTGACGGTCGGCGCGTTTCCTTTGCCGCTCGGTATAGGCGGTCGGCAAAGGCCTTTGCCGCCGCGACACGTGGCGATCGGCAAAAAGAAGCCTGCCGCCTCGCCTTTGCCGCTGCTCTTTGCCGACGGCACGTGAAAAGCGGCCCGGCGGCAAAGAGGTTTGCCGACTGCTTTCCTCCTTTAGCCGACTTGCCTTGGCGTCGGCAAAGACGGCGTTTGCAGTAGTGCACCACACATATGTCGCATGTCCGAGGGCATAGGACGTGTGTCTGGAACGCAAGAATTTTTTTTTAGCAAGAATTTCTCAGGAATTCGATATGTTTCTACGATGTTAGTGGTGGTGAAACGATGTTTCGCTTCTCAGTTCGAGAAGAGCTTGGTTTGTATCTTTTGAAAGAGCTAGCTTTCCATGTCATGGAATGTATGGTTGTACATTGTTTTTCACAATGATGCCTAAGCACGTTTTTCATTAAGCAGAAGAAGAGTTTTGTTACAACACCAAGTGGGGCTATGGTAATCCCATGGTTACCGAAACCTTTACCAACAAAGTTCACACATGATTGTAATTACACACTAAATTGTTTTGTAACAAGTGGCAACAGCGAGCAGCACACGTCATTTCAGAACAACACTACTAGTAGCGACCTCAGATGCTTGGCCTGCCAAGCCCCAAGCGTCGACCTCGCTCGTCCACTCCCAGCTATAGCTGCGCTGCTGAAGTTGCGTCTCTATTGAACATCCTATTTCGTTACTTCCAAAACATCCAACCGATGAGGAAGAAAATCGAGCCGAAGCCACACGACGAACTGGCTTTGGCACAAGCTTCTTGTTGCATATAGCCATCATTGTATTACCTTTACCTCCCGCACGATCATGACGTCCTGAAGGTGCAGTCTTCCTGATCTACGATTCGCAGACATCGCAAATGGAGCACCACCCAAGCAAAATATTTTTCGAAAAGACACCCAAGCAAAATGTGATCCATTGTCTTCATCTCTCGGTCACAAATGATACACGTGCCCTACACTTGTAGGCCATGGCGAAACCTCCCTTTCGGCTGTCCAGCAGCGATCATAGCTCTCTCTTCAGCAGCATAATTAGTCGCCATCAGTGTGCATGAGTAGCCGGGTACTCCTGTAATCAGTACACTTCCTAGTTTCTCCCACCAAACGCAATGCATGACATAATTGGGTCATGCTCGATCCACGACGACGACAGAGATGAGCTCATGAGTTCGAGTATCTTACTTGTCTTTAAACGGACGAATGAATATGCTGGTAGGTGCCATGTCTTGGCCAGAGCGGCAGATCCCAGAAGCAAATCCATTTTTTATTTTATCTTCCTCCATATAGTCCTACTATCATGGAAGAGGGATACGTTTTTGCTGGAAAATAGGAGCGGGATTATTACACGGTCACCTCGTGTAGTTACGGCTAGTTAGGCAGATATATAGGCACAATCAGAAAAGGTCGCATCATGGGGATCGGATGACTTGAGGGCGACTGTATCTTGCAAAGTCCATGCATTCGCATTCGGTTGGGTTGGTGCTGATATTTCACCTCAGAAATAAAAACAGACAAAAGTTATCAGTAGTGATTTTGACTGCTGATAACAAGGCTAACCCAGCCTTGGTTCGGTGTATTAGCATCATAATATGGCCGGTCTAAATTTACAATACGTGGCCATTTCCCCTACCTTTCCCGCGGGGCGGGGGCACAGTACTAGTGTGTTTTTGACACTTCAGCAATAAAAGGTGCAGTGTAACATTGCTTGACGTACGCCGCACGACTGTAAGTTCCAAAAACGAAAAGACTTCACTGAGAGGAGCTTATCAAGGGGAAAAAAAGGAAAATAGTCAGTTTTACACGTTTCGCTTGTTTCCCTCAAATGAAGCGTGAAGTTATTTTCAGCTGGTGTGGCACTCTTGGAGTTGTTGCTTTGGCTAGTTTTCCTCCAATGAGTGGTGCAGCCGTACAACTTTCTGACCAGCTTTGTCTTTAGAAAACATATTTATTTCACTTTTATATATTCCAGGTGTCTGGATTTTAAGATGATTTTAAGCAACACTTTTGTAGTTTTGTACAACCAACTAGTAAACGTAAGTTTGCGTGAACAAATATTTGTGAGAAGCCTTAGAGCATCTCCAAGAATTCTTCTAAAACTCACTCTCTAAATCATCATTTGGAAACTCATCTACATAAAAATAGTATTTTATATCTTTCCACTCCCCAATTGTTTTTCACACTCTAGAGATTCATTTTTGCTATATCTTTTTTACTAGCGAGAAATCTAGAATAGAGGATGGTTATATTTAGATAACCATTTAAAGGAGTTGTTGGAGGGTATTTTTTTTCATCAAAATGTCTACTTCTAATAATTAGGAAGGATATAGGGAGTTTTTTGGGAAGTTGCTCTTAGGAAGGGTAGAGTTACGGCCAGACAACGAAGTGGGCACTGTTTACAAGGGTTATGTGTATATTTCCATGCATTTCTTGCATTTTTAAGTGAAAACCCATGACATGCAACCGTCGAAGTGGGGTGAGCAACATAAGTTTTGTTATGTCTATATATATCCACCAATCTCTACACTAGACCCACCAAAGCCCACAACAAACTATGGTATTACATTAGGGGTGGATCTAGAATTAACAATCACTGATGATGTCACTAGTGGAGTTAAGATAGACAAGCGTGTTATCTTCTCTCGTCTGCATAGTAATTTTCCATTGACTTTGGATAAGTTATTGCTCTTAGGTGACAACACTCCTAACACTATGGACCCGACCCTATATGGTATTATAGGTCTAATTTGACCTAAAAGATTAAATTTTTGGATGAAAATTATTCATGCCTTATACGGTTGAACTCATCCAACATTAATTTCTTATGTAAGACTAAACCTATCGAGCCTTGTGTTCCTTGACTATTAAGGATCAAATATGTGATGTGAGGCTAAACCTTACAAGTTTTCTCCAGACAGATGTTAGACTAAATCTATCGAGCCTTGTGTTCCTTCACTATTAAGGATCAAATATGTGATGTGGGGCTAAACCTTACAAGTTTTCTCCAAGCGGATCTAAGACTGAACCTGTCGAGCTTGCGTTCCTTCACCATTAAAGATCAAATATGACTATGTGATGTGGGGGCTAAACCTTACAATGCTCGTTCGAGTCAAAGATCAGGGTGTTAGGTGACGTGCAAAGCATCAGACTTTACCATTGACGGCCTGGTCATTTTGAGTGCATTTTTGTCAAAATAACAGTGACCGGACAACGTTATCAAGAGCTACTAGAAAAAAAAAAATTCCTCACGAAAATTACTGACTACAAAGAAAAAACATGTACGGTTCTCGGCATCTACATTCACGCATACGCCGATGGTGACTGAAAAATAAACACGACGACTTGACTACAGTACTTGTTCAGTGACGAATCGTTCACTCATCTCATCGATTTACTCGTCTAACCTGTCAGCCTTTTCCTACACTACACCCTGCCGGCTTCAGACGTCGTCGTCGTCAACAATCGACGGCAACGGAGTACAACTGTCAGTCCTGGTCCTGCCTCGCACTCTCCAACCGTGGCACTAAATACGAGGCACAACTGTACAAGTACACCTCTATTTAAACCACCGAGCAACCATCATCGTTCACTAGCACCTGCTCAGCACCACGCCTGAGAGCTGCTTGTTACGAGCAGCAATGGCGCCGACGGTGGAGGTGCTGACGTCGGAGGTGGTCGTGCCAGCGGAGGAGACTCCGGCGGGCAGCATCTGGCTGTCCAACCTGGACCTCGCCGCGCGCCGCGGGTACACGCCCACGGTCTACTTCTTCCGGCCCAACGGCCACCCGGGGTTCTTCGCGGCGGACGTCGTCAAGGGCAGCCTCGCCAGGACGCTGGTCGCGTTCTACCCGCTGGCCGGGCGGCTTGGGGTCGAAGCCGCCACGGGCCGCGTCCAGTTGGACTGCACCGGCGAGGGCGCGGTGTTCGTCACCGCGCGGTGCGACTACGCGCTGGACGACCTGATGCGCGAGTTCGTGCCGTGCCGCGCCATGCGGGACCTGCTGGTGCCTCCGACGCCCGCGCCGCACCCGCCGTGCCCGCTGCTCTTCGTGCAGGTCACGTACCTGCGCTGCGGCGGCGTCGTGCTCGCCCTGTCCATGCACCACTCCCCGTGCGACGCCCGGGGCGCCGCCAACTTCGTCGAGACGTGGGCGAGCATCGCGCGCGGTTACGCAGGTGCAGCCGCCGCGACCGCGGCCGAGAACGCTCTCGTGCCGCCGTGCTTCGACTGCAGGTTTCTCGCCGCGCGTCGGGGCCCGGCGCGCGCGGTGCTGTACGAGCACCCAGAGTACAAAGCCGAGCCGGTGCCGGCGGTGGCGAACGCCGCAGGTGCCGTGACCGAGAACGACGACTACGAGAGCGCCATCATCATCATGACCAAGGCGCAGGTGGGCGCGCTGAAGGCGCGGTGCCCGGGGGCGTCAACGTTCCGCGCGGTGGTGGCGCTGGTGTGGCAGTGCGTGTGCCGCGCGCGTGCGCTGCCGCCAGAGACGGAGACGCGGCTCTACTCCATGATCGATATGCGGTCGCGCCTGGACCCACCGCTCCCGCCGGGGTACTTCGGCAACGCGGTGGTGCGCACGTCGGTTTCCGCCACGGCCGGGGAGGTCGTGGGAAACCCGGTCGGATACGCGGCGCGGCGCGCGCTGGCGGCGACGAGCCAGGGCGACGACTACGCGCGGTCTCTGGTGGACTACCTGGAGGGCGTGGACGCCATGAACCTGCCCCGGAGCGGCATCTCGCGCGCGCACCTCCGCGCCATCAGCTGGGTGGGCATGTCGCTGTACAAGGCCAACTTCGGGTGGGGCTCGCCTGCGTTCATGGGGCCGGCTCTCATGTACTACAGTGGCTTCGTGTACGTCATGAACGCGGCCGGGAAGGAAGGTGCCCTCGCGCTCGTGCTGTCGCTGGAGCCGGAGACCATGCCGGAGTTCAGGAAGGTGTTCGCCGAGGAGCTCGCCGGCCTGGAGGTTCTGTAGACGTGTCGTGCATACATGCATGGAGCTGTTCTAAGCCTCCAAGTAGTGGAACCCAGTTGCATGCGTGGAACGAACGCGGATATATAATTATATATGAATGTGTGATTGCGTATGTATATATTGCGATTGATCATCTATGCCAGGTACGGTTATTAGGAACGTCCATGGCATGTCTACTACATACATGTGAATGAGCGAGACTACTGTCCAGCTCTAAGCTGTGATGAAGTCTTTGGATGCCAAGTCATGCATGAGTATATGATTGTCTATATTGGTCTTCATATATGTATGTGACAAATAAAGAGACCACATGTTTAGATATTTCTGTCCCACATTTTTGTCACTTCCATCACCTCAGTTCAACATCTCGGCGAGTTTTTCGATTTGTGTGAAAATTACATGGTGGAATAATCCTGATATGCAAGACAACATAATTTGGACGTTCAATGCTTTAGGAGAATATTCACCCTGGTCAACCTATTTGGCCCAATTCATAGGCACAATAAACACCGAATTAGAATACTTCTTCTGTTCTAAATTATAAGTAACTTTTTTTTAGTCCAAGCATAGTTATAATTTGGAACGAAGCGAGTAACTTATATGAAAAATGTGGGTTTCCCTTTTGTCTTCTCTTAATTAGTTAGCAATCCAAAATTGGTGAGCCTATAAAAAAATCCAAAATTTCTTGTGGATGGCAAACCGGCTTCATTCTCGTGGATGGCCAAACTAGGACATCTGCCCGTCGTGTCAAAGCATCAGCAAATCCGCGATCCACCCCCGTGCACACACTGCAGGTACACAAAAGGGATCTGGGATGGTATTTGGAATAATGGGTGCTTTCCAAGCGTAAAGCAGTGACGTAATTTTGCTTTCGCCGTCTCAGTGGTAGGTTCAGATGTTAGGATGCCAGTTGAAGGCGGCAAGATCGTTCATATACTTTTGTTTCCTGGGAGCTGTGGAAAGAGCTAAAGATAAAAACTTTGTTAGAGGAAGTTTAACCCGCCACATGTTCACGTCAGAAAAATAAAGAGATGGAACTGATCTTATACCGACAAGATGAGAGTGCTTCTTTTATCTTGTTTTGGGCTTTGATTTGAGTGGCTTCCTAGGCTTTGTGTTGGAAAACCCTCTTCAAACAGGACTTGTGTGGGCCGGCATTTATAGTGGGCTGGCATTTGATTTACACATACCCTCAGGAATACTGGAGCGGGTTTATAAGCTCCATTAAGAATTTCAGCAATATACTGTAAAAGATTAGTTGAGGCTTCCATGTGTGAGTAGAATTTAGGGCATGTTTTCCTTTGGATCCACCAACTAAACTTTAACTGGATAAATTTAGCTGCTAAGCGTGTAAGAGCATAAAATAGAAACCATCTAAAAAAAGAAAAATAATCTCCAACAACCTTTCCAGTGCGGCGAGATGAGCTATAATTAGCATGTGAGATATTCGGGTTAGGTGTCTTGCTATTTTGAAAAGTCAGATAAAAATAGCCATTGTACTCTCTTTTCTTCTCAAAATATGGATTATACAACATGGAGAGTTTTTTTGTTGGAAATATTGATTATACAACATGGATAGTTATTTTGTTGGAGTTGCTCTAAACGGTCCAGCTAAAAGACCAGCTAGCTAAAGTTTAGCTGACTTTAGTTGTTTCATCCCAACTACAGCTAAATACCTAGCTTTTAGACGAGCTGCACTGGGGGACTGTAAAAGTTCCTCAACCGCGATTGAGGTTCCTCAACTGCTGCAGCGGTGCCCGCAAAACCTTACGCAAGGGTTGCGGAGGCCGCTCGGTCCGGCATGCTGCGGTGAGTACGGCGCGAGACGGTAAGGACGAGCGGGCCCCGCTGGATGGGGGAGAGAGAGAGAGAGAGCGCGAGAGCAGGCAGCCCCGCCGCGGGCCGCGCGCAGGGAGCTCCGCCGCGGCCGCACGCAGCTAGCCCCGCCGCCGGGCCGCGAGCAGCGAGCGTCGCCTCTGCCACGAGAGAGAGGAAGAAGGGGACAGAGAGGGTCGCCGGCCGCCATGGACGCGGACGAGGACGGGCGAGCTCGTCAAGCTCCGCCTCCGCCATGGACGCCCGGCCGCAAAGGAGGAGCTCCGCCGCCGGAGCTCCATGGCCAAGCTCACTCCACCGCCACGACTGCCCGGGAGGCCCCTGGCTGCGCTGCCGGGGAAGGGAAGGGGCCGCGCCTCCGCTCGCGCCCGCCCGTTGGGGAAGGAGCCAGCGCCGCCCGCACGGCCGCCGGGGAGCCTGCTCGCTGCGCGAGGAGGCTCCTCCGCGAGCACGGAGCCAGGCGGGAGGGGCTCCTCCGCCTCGCCTCCAGGCCGCTCGCCGCGGCAGCCTGCCAAGCTCCGGGCTGCTCGCCGCCGGCCGACCGCCCGGGCGAGCCCCGCCGCCGAGCGGCGCAAGCAAACCTCCGATGCGCCGCCGCCAAGCTGCGATGCGCGTGCGGGCGCGCCGCCGCGGACGGAGGAGGCCCGCTAGCCATGGAAGCCACGCGCGCGGCCGAGATGGAGGAGGAGCAGCGCCCGCGCCGGAGCTGAGCCCGGGGCGGACCAAGCTCCCGCGGACCGCGCGCGGCGTTGGAGTCGTGGCCGGGAGCAGCAATCATGGACGGAGGAGCGGTGGCCGGGAGGGCGGGTGCTGCGTCCGGCTTGCCCGCGGCCGGCGGCGGCGGCGCAACCCGTGGACGCGCCCGGCTTCTTCCTCGCCCACGGGAGGAGCAGAGGAGCCGCACTGGTCCGCCTCGCCATGGCCGCCGGTGGAGGGCCGCCCCAGCTCCGCACGGGGAGTTGCGGGGCGGCGTCGCCGTCCAGCCGCCGCCCAGCGCCGATGGAAGAAGGGCCGCCGGCGAGTTGCGAGCGCCGATGGAGGAAGGCCAGCGGTGTACTACTCGCGCGAGAGGAGGAAGAGTGAGGAGAGAGACAGGGGAGGGGAGAGGAAAAACAAAAGAAAAGGAAGAAGAAAAAAAAGAGAAAAAGAAAAAATCTTGACAGGTGGGACCCACAATGGATTGAGGAGGGTTTTGATTATGGGATGAGTGCGGGAGAAAGTGGTATAGAGGAGAGAATCTCGCTGACCAGGACGGAATATTCCTTTAAATGTTGGATTTTAGAGGTCGATGAGTGCGGGTAGTCTTAAGTATATTAGCTGGAGGATCTAAACGCCCTGACTAAAGTTAGCTAGAAGAACTTTTATGGATGGGTGGATCCAAATAAGTATATTGTTTTTCAGAAATCCAGTACAAACGTGCACATCACCAAAAAAAAAAAAAATGATCGTGATCCTCCATTTCCAAAATAAATGTACTCGTAGAATCTGAATTTTGTCATGATACGCGTGTCCAGTGCCTGATACGCGTGTCCCGTGCTTGATACGTATCGTATTATTTAAAAAAACAAAATTCCGATACTCCTCCAGTACGTACTGGCCGCGTATCGGCGGCTATCCGTATCGGATACGTATCCGATACGGGATACGCGCCTACCCTGAAGTATCCGTGCAACTTAGGTCATGACATAAACGCACCTCGCTCGAGGGTTTAGCTGTGTGATGGGCACTCCTGGAGTCAGCGTCTCGGTGGGCGACCTTTCTGCACAATACCACAATGGGAATTGGAAACTCTGACCGCATCACCATGAGCAGGTCGTTGGCCGGCGACCACCATCAATTCCGGTCCGGAGAGAACGAACCTACATGCGCACCACGTACGAGGAAAGATTTGCATTTTTCTTCATGTATGCTTCCTCCGTTTTTAAATTAAATGTACTCGTGTGATGGGTGTGGTTTACACGGGTTGTCACCATGAGTGTGGTTTGCACTTGATCTGTTGCCTTTTAAGTATTTTTGGAAGAATCACAGCTATGCTTTCTAAAATAATAAGTCATCTATTCTGCACTTCTCGCTGGGTAAAAATAGCTAGCCTAGAAGGCTTGCTATCTGCATGATGGTGTACAAACAAATGATAGGAGTGAAGGAAATGGAGAAGTGAATCAATCTAAGCATGACATGTCCTTTCAAAACTAGATAATGAGTAATTTAGATAGATTGTTGTACTCTACTCTTTTAGTGGATGTTCTATTTTACAAATTGACTAAACCATGGATTTTAGACTCTTAGTTTACATAATATTTTGGAGTTTGTCTTAGTTGTTTCCACCTAACTACAGCTGAGCATCCCCAACCATTTTGCATATTTTGTTTGACAAATGAGGTAGTTTGCCAAGTCCCAACTAAATATAGCAAAGGTAAAAAAAAGAGATAATCTCCAATGGTTTGACATTATTCACTTGGCAAAAAAAAGAAAATTGTGAACATGAATTCTCGTGAAGCACGCGCGGGGGGAGGAATTATCGCGAGCGAGAAATGCCAAGCCCGAGCCGTTTGTGTATATATGGGAGTCCTTCACAGGTTTTTGTCAAGTTAACCAAAATGTCAATCATATATTTGACAAACCGTTGGATAAGTATTTTTTAATTTTTTTTGCAAATACATAAATACAAAGCATATTTGCCAAACGGTTGGGGATGCTATAAGTACCTAAGTTAAGTTATGTCTATTAGCTAGAGGATTCAAAGGTCCCAGCCAA
This sequence comes from Themeda triandra, assembly GCA_018135685.1. Classification (NCBI taxonomy): domain Eukaryota; kingdom Viridiplantae; phylum Streptophyta; class Magnoliopsida; order Poales; family Poaceae; genus Themeda; species Themeda triandra. The sequence goes on along the minus strand of JAENPR010000258.1, from coordinate 138,658 downwards.
AGTTAGCTCGAAGAACTTTTATTGTTGGGTGGATCTAAACAGGGTCTTATATTGGTTTTCAGAAATCCAGTACAAACATGCACATCGCACAAGAAAAAAAAACTAATCCTTCAGATATACTCCTTTCATTTTAAAATAAAAGTACTCGTAGCATCTGAATTTTGTCATGAAATAAACGCACTCGCTGGAGGGTTTAGATGTGCGATGGGCCGGAGTCAGCGTCTCGGCGGGCGACCTTTCTGCCCAACGCCACAATGGGAATTGGAAACTCTGACCGCATCACCATGAGCAGCAGGTCGTTCGCCAGCGACCATCATCAATTCGGGTCCTGACTCCTGAGAACGAACTAGCTACACGCGTATCACGTACGAGGAAAGATCGTCCCATGACGCTGACATCGCATCAGTCATATATATAGTACCACGTGCGTACGCGAACTATCCAAGCGAGACCGATTAATTCCATTTGGTGACCATGACTGCCCATGATTGATTCTTGGCCGGTTGGATCGAAACCGAAATGTCAAACGGAGGCAGCTAGAGCAGCTATCAGCAGGCCGGCCGGGCTTGGAATTTTCTGACCAGTCCACACCGTCGACGACGGATGAGGTTGGTGAACGCCTCCTCCATGGGGAGTCCGGAGTAGCATGCATGCATCAACCCATCGTCACCATGACGCTGGCGGCTGGCGCCTGGCGCCCACCAACTGCACAGCTCAGGTTGCCCCAATTCGACGACCGCCGTCCCCTCGAGTCAACTGTCATCGACCAGTTAGCTAGTTTTGGAATGGAAGAAAAACGACCCCCCTGCTTGGAATGCTTTATTGACGTCGTAGGTGTGCGAGCTGATCTGTGTGCCACTAGCTACCGGATCGCGACTCCGGTAAACGTTTTTTGACCGCTCCGATCGGGTGCTGCTGGGAAATATATATTACGCGTTTTCGTTAGTTTGACGAAGTAAAGTTAACTTCTCTCAAAAAGAACTTCTCTCAATGTAATGATTTGTTGCAAGAACGGATGCCGAATGACGAAAAAAGTGACGTCGTTGATAGATCAACGTTTAATTTGCTGCAAATTAACAAACGGATACGTGCGTTACATAATTTGAATTCATGGATAATTATAACGTGATGATGTAACACGAGCTTATGATAATTACTCTCTTTTCAACCAACCAACGATCGACAAATCAGTTTTTTTTTCTTGAATACGAAAAAAATTTGTAAATCTTTGTATTAATTAGAAGAGTTTAAACAGACATATAACACGCTTGAAAGAGCGTAAAAAAATGTTAAGATAACACAGTGTAACAACCCTGATATGGTATTGCTATGATACTACTATAAATTCACTTAGAACTAGGTGGCTGGAGTTACAAACTCTGGTGGGCAAGGTTGCCGTCGGCCGTCCTCAAGCCGCAGCTCACCGCCAGTGCCTCCGGTAACAACCAAGTCGAGTTTCAATTTACTTTCCCTCTCTTTCTAAATAGCTCTATCCTTGTTACATCCGTGAACATAGGGTCACAGGTTGGGTTAAGTCCTATTGTTTCCATCTAGGCCAACAACTCACAAGTTTGGCCTGTTTGACCGCTTTGTCTTCTTGCTTTCGCTTGGGATCTTGGCCAGTATCATGACACACAGTCATAACTAGATCATCCCGACTAAAGATTTCTAGGTCGATATTACATAAAAGAAACAACTAATACTGATGCCAAGACGCGGTCTAAGAGGTGGCCTTGCGTGATATTACAAGTCGATCACCTGAGTAATAGATACAACGGTGGTACGGTACGTAGGTATCGCTGGTCAGGAAGGTGTGTACACAGCTACTGCACATACACATACACACCTCCTACCACCAATCCCTCACTAGTAGTAGTACGTAGACGTAGTACGACGCATGCACGGTTACGTAGGCGTGCTATCTTCTTCATCGGCATCATCACATCGTGTGCTGGAGCGTCGCGAGCTCCTGGGCGAACACCTTCCTGAACTCCGGCATGCTCTCGGGCTCCAGCGACAGCGCGAGCGCGACGGCGCCGTCCTTCCCGGGCGCCTGCATCACGTACACGAACCCGCTGTAGTACATGAGCGCCGGCCCCATGAACACGGGCGCGCCCCACCCGAAGTCGGAGTCGTGCAGCGACATGCCCATCCAGCTGATGGCCCGCAGGTGCGCGCGCGAGATGCCGCTCCGGGGAAGGTTCATGGCGTCCACGCCCTCCAGGTAGTCCACCAGCGACCGCGCGTAGTCGTCGCCCTGGCTCGTCGCCGCCCGTGCGCGCCGCGCCGCGTACCCCACGGGGTTGCCCACCACCTCCCCGACCGTGGCCAGCGCCGACGTCCGGATCACGGCGTTCCCGAAGTAGCCGGGCGACAGAGGAGGGGCAAGGCGCGCGCGCATGTCCACCATGGAGAAGAGCCGCGTCTCGGCGTCGGCCGGGAGCGACCGCGCGCGGCACGCGCACTGCCACACCAGCGCCACCACGGCGCGGAACGTCGACGACCCCGCGCACCGTGCCTTGAGCGCTGTCACCTGCGCCTTGCTCAGCGTGATGATGGCGCTCGCGTAGCCGGAGCCGGCCGCCACCGCATGCTCCGGCGATGGCTCGGGCTTGTACTCCGGGTGGTCGTACGTCACCGCGCGCGTGGACGGGGGACGCGCGCTCAGCAGCCTGTGGTCGAAGCAGGGCGGCAGGAGCGCGTGGCCAACCCCGCCGCGGGCGATGGTCGCCCACGTCTCCACGAAGTGCGCGGCGCTCCTGGCGTCCACGACCGAGTGGTGCAGGGCCAGGCCGAGCACGACGCCGCCGCAGCGCAGGCGGGTGACCTGCGCGAACAGCAGCGCGCACGGCGGGTTCGGCGCGGGCGTGGCGGGCACCAGCAGGTCCCGCATCTCGTCACACGGCACGAAGTCGTTCTGGAGTTCGTACAGCGTGTACTCCGACCGGGCCGTCACGAACACCACGCCTTGGGCCGTGCAGTCGATCTGCACGCGCCCGGTGGCGGCGTCGAGGCCGAGGCGGCCGGCCAGCGGGTAGAACGGCACCAGCGCCCGGGCGAGGCTGTCCTTGACGGCGTCGGTGTCGAAGAACTCCGGCGTGTTGTTCGTTCGGTAGAAGTAGACCGTGGGCGTGTACCCGCGGCGCGCCGCCAGGTCGAGGTTGGACAGCCAGACGGCGCCCGCCGGCGTCTCCTCGGCCGGGACGACCAGCTCCGTCGTCAACTTCTCCACCATTGCCATCGGCTCTTGGCTGACGATGGCTGACTGTTAATTTGCCCTAGCTTGAGCTACTGAGCTAGCTAGCTGCTGCTGCGGACTGCGGAGCGTGAGTGCTTCGTGGAGCGTTTGCGTTTCTCTCTTTGTCCCGCTGCTCTGCTGTGATGTGAGCTGCAGGCTTCTGCGAGGGTTTATATAGGAAAGGGCTGAACGCTGAAGAAGCCGTCTACACGGCCGCGGGGTGGTCGGGGGAGGTTGGACTCGATACTTGGGTTGGTGGCTGGGCGGCAGAGTATGTTGTAGAAGTGCGGGCCAATTTCGCATGTGTAAAAGTATGAAATTCTTGACTCGGTTGACTCACCAAAGGGTGGGGAGAACCAAGACCTCTGAAAGTGGTATGTATGCATGGCACATATGTTTTCTTAGATGCTGTGAACTGTGATAGACACCAAGCAAAAAGATATACTTCTCCTCCGTTCACAATCTTTTACTACCTATGTTCTAAGTCACACATCTCTAACCTTGATGACTTTATGGAAAAATGAACAACAGATTAGTTTTATTGAAGTCTTCAGGCACTATTGGTTAGTTTGCCTAGCAACGACCTCGCCTTGCCTTGCTTGGCTAGGATAGGCTTCCCAACACCGAAGAGCAGTTCTGGCTCGCTCACGCTGGCCTAGACAGTGCAGAAACAAGAGCTGCTCATCGGCCAACCAAACACACGCTTTGGCCAAGGAACCAAACCTCCGATGTGCCTCGATAATGCATCGAGTAGAACCTGTGGACATTAAAATCCTCATGAATAGACAGTAATGAAACATTGATTCTTTCTGGTGGATCATATACACCTATGGCGGTGGCAAAGCTGATTCACTGATGAATAGTACAAAAATCACTGTTCAGAGTTCAGACAATAGAGATTCACTGGGTGCCCATGGCCTAGCTTGGTCTACACTAAGCTTCGCCCTTGCTTGTGTGGATATTGTTGTACAGGAAATGAGATAATATTGGAGCTTGTTTGCTTTGCTCCCCACCAGAGTTGTCTTGTCTAGTCTCAGGCATCCTGCGTTATCTGTGTGACATGCCCAAGTCTCTCACCCATAGAAAGGTGAAAGGGCAAGGGCAGCTCCACGAAGTCGAGCCCTCCATTCTCACGACCATCACTACTGCAGGTCGGCCCTTTGTCGTGTGCCTGGGTACAACACCACCCCTGCTCTGGCCATCAATTCACCTTCGACGCCGTTGGTGCCTCCCTCCTGCTCCTTGGGAAACGCCTGTGTGAGGAGTCAAGGCGGTGGTACTTGCTAGCTATAGGCGCAACGGTTGTCCTCGACGCACATATGGAAGTGAGGAGCAAGCGCAGCGGTGACAAGTAGAAAAAGAGACTAGATTATTGTATGGATTATTTATTATGCTAATATGTTATTGACTTGGCTTACCTTATAGCCAAACTTATTAATCGTGCCCTAAGTGGTGGAGTTGCGAGGCAGTGAGTGTGTGGTTCCAACAATTAGGGATAGTTCTTTAGCGGTGATCCTGCTCATATGCAGGCGTTGTGTGAGGCTAGTATCAATGCGATGTTTCATCTCACAGTTTTCAAAAACATAAAATTATAGATGAAATGGTTATCTCTTTCAATGCACCATTTCATTACACGGTTTCACATGCTACTTTTAGCTACATGGGGTCCCACCTCTCCCTTCCCTCTCTCTTCTCCATGGTGTTACTTCTCTATTTTTAGCCCATGAAACAATTCAGCCTGTCTCAATGGGATCACACAGTTTCCGAGTGGTTGGGGTCACGTGTTTCACCAGCGTGAAATGTTTTCCTTCTCTCTCCTCTCCATTTCATGCAAAGATTCTCTTTCGGCTGATGTGGCGCCCTATTTAATGTGCATGCAAGCAGCGCCGCCAACGCAAGAAGGTCTAGACTTATGCCTACTAAGCGGCATCACCTTTTGGGCTGGTTAGTGTTTAATATAACAAACATATCTTGCAATACACTAGAGAGGGTCTGAACATTCATGTGCAATATCTTTTGACCCCCTAGGATACCGCGCGGACGCATGGTTGTCTCGAACTTTTCTCTACCTTAATAAAAAATGGGCAAAAATTTTGCTTGATCAAAGAAAAAAAACAAATAACCGTGTTCATGTAACCTTGGTTGTTGCAGGGAATAAATATAATGTCTAATATCTAAAAAGGAGATGTACCTGGCAAATACTCAAGTTCACTGTGCACTTTTAAAAAAAATATGTGCCCGCTAGGCTACAAGTAAATGTCATGGCTGTATATAGCTTTACCATGTAACCAATCATTTTCCAAAGGAAACATCGCATTTACCAAGGGGGTCTTCTCTAGTCTAGGCCTTGTTCAGTTCCCGAATCGGGGGCGCCGATTCGGCACTGTTTGCTACAGTGCGCATTAAATGCGCACTGTAGCAATTTTGTTTTTATGTGGTAAAAATTGTCCAAATTTTGAATAATTAGTCTCAAAATATTCGTCTCGCAAAGTACAATAAAACTGTGCAATAAGTTTTTGATTTCATCTGTATTTAGTACTCCATGCATGTGCCAACATTTTAATGTGATGGGGAATAGGAATTCTGCATAGTGAATTTTGGGGGTGAAATTCTGAAACTAAACAAGGCCCTAGTCAAAAAGATTCTCCACAAAGTTAGCACACTTCATAATCATAAATAAAAAAATGAAAGAATGGTATCGTGTGACAGGCGATGACGGTCACCGGTCAATATTGGTCCAAAGAAGGTTGGTGGAGAGACGAACCCATCAGAAGTGCCTAGAGAGTGGCCTGCAAGCAGGCCAAAAGATATTGACCCAGCAGCCCTGGTCCTTATTTCTCCAACCGGCCGAGTCCCACTTTTGCACGGTAAGGAATGCGTCAAACTGTACAAATGCTACCGCCCCTTCATTTGAAAAACGAGGGGTTTTTGTTTCTTATTCCCTGTATTTTATTTCTTTGTAAAAATCAACCGATTCCTATAATTTTTTTACACGGTTCTTATAAAATTCTTAGGTCACAAAGAGGCCCTACAATGGACAGAAACACACGACACGACAACACGTAATACGGATGTTGTGTTTGTCGTCACGGCAGATGAAATGTCAGTAAGTACTACGTTTGATAGAGCAAGAGCCAAGTGTAGGCTCAGTTGAGCGCTGGACGACATTTAGTACACTACTGTATAGTCTGTACCGTTGGGAATAAGGGGATCGTGCAGCCTACCCCCGGCTATTCGACGCAAGCAATTAGGTACACGCAGAGAAGTGGTTGCTATTTTTCTACTTGAAATGTTACAAAATTTATTTATTTTGGTTGCGTAGCGGTGCAAGGAGGAACACGTAGAAGAACAAGTCTGGTGGGCTAGCTGGTAGGTGGTAGCAATATGGAGAAGGTTGATAAAAAAAATACTTATATATATTTTGCAATACTACACTGCTGTCCCTATATACACCGCTCCTGCTTACAAGTACCATGCACGTTCCAGTGAATTTTTACTCAAACGAGTTTGAAACCTGTGAACCGACAGTTGATTATTATTAGCTAGGTCAATCATTATGGTGTAACCTAGCTAATCTATTGTGAGTTCAGTGTGCACATGTCCTAACTTTAGACAAAAACTGTGGTAACTTTACGGACCCTCAGCATGCCGTAACTCTTTCCTCACTACCATTGCCGCGTTGACCCCACTCCTCTGAGGACACATGGTTTTTACCATAACCATTGTGTGGACCTTTGTGTGATTAGTGGTTGTCAACATGCCAACACAAGGCGTGTGTTCTTACTAACCGATGGTACGCGGATACATGTCAAACAATGGTGTCTCTTGGCTCATGTTGTCTGCAGGTGTCGAGCTCGGAGACGGTGGTCGACGGTCGGTGAAGATCAAGTAGGGCGTGCCGTGCTGACGGACCGGGTGCGGTGAAGGGCGGACGTGAGGCTTGGATCGAGGGACCTGAGGACCGGGCAGCCTGCCGTGGTGGCTGACAGCTGGGACATCGACGAGCACAAGTGTACACGGCGGGGGACGCGTACGGGCTACGCTACTCGCGGAGGGTTTGGTGGTTTCACCTCAAAACCATCGGTGGCGGGTTTCCCTGGTTTGCACCTCAAAACCGGGGGCGGAGGTCCCGGTGCGGACGGACGACACGTGGCGGCATCGGGGAGATTGCTTGGAAGCAAGGCTACCGGTGAGAAGGCGCGGTGGCCGTCGGATCAAGTGAAGCCTGAGTTGGACCCTTATGCCCCTGGCTAAGTGGTGTGACTCTTCATGTATCCAAGGGCAAAGAAGGAATGTAAAATAGACTTGCCCCCTCCATAAATAAGGGATGAGGGTTCTCCTTCCCCCTTACCTCTGTCATTTCTATTTTTCCCTTAGGTTTTTCCCTTCCTCTAGATGCTGTGAGAGAGAGGTCTGCAAATCATTGATTTGTACTCGAACCAGCGTGTATGGCAAGCTGAGCGCCGAGTCTCAGCTGTTTCCTCTGTGAGTAAATCATCTGTGCCTATGTCTCTATGATGGATTTTTTGTTCTTCCCGAGTTGACTTTTGGGCCACTTTGTTCTTCGCGTGATTTCTCCGTTTCTAAACCGATTTGAGCCATTCTTCTTGCGTTGGATCGATCTATGACGCAAGAGTGATATTTTCACCGAAGGAATCGTGCTACTTCCTCTTGAGATCAAAGATCCACGCGATTTGGTTTTTGGTTCCCCAAGAACACTTTTTCTCACCCCCTTCTTGATTTCTCCTTCCTCACTTCGAATTGGCCGATGATCTTTTGAAGATAGGCTCTCCTCTGCATAAGCAACAACATTCCTAAATTTGGTTGCAAGAGGTTTCGATTTGAGAAAGTTTGGGACGAATCTTGGAGGAGGCGATTTTCGGGCGATTCAGTTTCTGGGGTCGCGGACAGTCCGGCTCTGACTCGCGGACTGTCCGGCCCTTGTGTTCTTGAGGAGTCGATTCGATTTCTTGGCTGACGTGGCCGCATTTGCAACTGCGGACAGTGCGGCCTCTTTGCGCGGACAGTCCGACGGCCGGAAGACTAAGCCAGTGGCCTTCGTGAGCTCTTCTGTTGAAGTGTAACTCGGACAGTCCGACCACACCAGGCGGACAGTCCAGAGTTATACTCTAGAAGGGTACCGAGCTCTCAGCTTCCTGTTCCCTTCTTGGATTTTGACCCGCGGACAGTCCGGCCCTACAGCGCGGACAGTCCGACGGTGTGCTGCAGCTGCAATTCAGAATCTGTCCAGGAAGGTTGGTTTTCGGTCTTCTGACCCACGGGCAGTCCGGCCGTGTGACGCGGACAGTCCGGGTTCTTGGTTGAATTTCTCAGTGCTCGTTCGACGCCTGTACGGACTTATAGGTGGACAGTCCGCCTCCACCTGCGGACAGTCCGACGTTGTCCATCGGCTGGTGACCAGAACCTGTCCCGATCTGTCCGTTTTCTGGAAGTTCAACTGCAGAAAGTCCAGTCCATATAGGCGGACAGTCCGACCCTCGGACAGTCCGGACCATATACTCGGACAGTCCGCCGTTGAACTGACAGTGCAGTTTCTCCGCTTTGCGATTGCTTGTGCTCCGATTGTTCTTCCGTTTCTTCCGCTACTCTTGTAGTGATCCGCTGTGTTTCTAGGGAACATCCACCCTCTCATTAGGGTCGTGATCAATACGTTTTGAGCGTCGCATTATGGGGTTGATTGTTTGGGCCTGGGACGTGAAAGTTTCAAAAGAAATTTTTGAGGCTCCCATTCACCCCCCCTCTGGTCGCCGTTACCGGTCCTTCAATTGGTATCGGAGCCGGTTAAGGATCACTTCACCTTAATCGGTCCGTGATCCCCGAAGGCGACATCATAGAGAACCGTGGGCTTGGCAAGCCACCGCACTTCGATGGCAAGAACTATCCCTATTGGAAGATACGCATGTCGGCGCATCTCCAAGGGATTGATTCGCGTGTTTGGTAGATCTGTGAGAATGCGGACTACGTGGTACTCGCTGCCCGTATTGACCAAGCACAGATCGACCAACACAAGGCGAACAACACTGCCAGAACCGTCTTGTTTTCTGCTCTTTCTATGGAGGAATTTGAGCGTGTTTCTGATTGTACTACTGCTCGAGAGATCTGGTCTAGACTGCAGAAATATCATGAGGGTACTGCCCATGTCAAGACCAGACTCTATGAGACACACAAGAGAGAGTATGAGAATTTTGTTCAAACCGATGGTGAATCTATTGATTCTTTGTTCACTCGTTTTCAAACCATCATGAACAAGATGAGGGCAAACAACCCTCAGATGCCCTATGACGATCATCAGAGAGCGCTTAAGCTTCTATATGCTCTAGATCGGAGGGTTTGGGAAGTGAAGGTCTCGGCGATCATCGAATCGCCCGGCTATGAGACTCTCACTGTGGATGAGCTGTTCAGTAAGCTCAAGTCCACCGAGATTGATCACCAGACGTAGGCGAGGATCAGAAATCCGTCTGCCCCTACCATGGCTTTGGTCTCAGGTACAGGAGGTTCAAGTTCTTTGACTAACCCCTCATAGTTGTCTGTTGCCTTGTCTTCTATAGTCTCAGCTATAGAGGAGCAGATGGAGGCTCTTGGGGATGACGAGCTTGCCTTGGTGATTAGCCGGTTCTCACGGTTTCACAACAACCGTTTGAATCGCCGCCGAGGCATCACCGAGCAAGGGTGCTTCAGATGTGGAGATCCAGACCACTACATCGCAAGCTGTCCCCACCCCGACAAGAGCTCCTACAACAAGAACGACCACGGCAAGCGCAAGGACAAGCACGAGTCTTCCACACCCAAGTACAAGTACAAGTACAAGGGAAGATTCGACAAAGAAGCGGTCAAGAAGAAGTTCCTGGAGAAGCAAGAAGCGAAGCAGCGAGCCTTCCTCGCATCCCTCAGCGATCTCAACGACGACTCCGACAGTGGCTCGCCCCCAAGTGACGATGAGGCCGAGCAGAAGGTCGAGAACAAGTTCAACGGGCTGTGCTTCTTTGCTGACTCCAAGCGTGGAGGCTACTGCACCATGGCGCTCGACGAGTCTACCCCAAGCATTGAGAAGAACGACGACACCGAGCCTGAGGTAGAACAAAATCTCGAGTCCCTTGCTGCTAAAGTTGATAACTTGACTACCACTTTGCTTAGTCAAGATGCTTTGCTTAAGCGTGCTGCTCATGAGAGAAAAGAGTTTAAGGCTAAGTGGGAGCTTGCTGTCAAAGAGCTTGAGTTTGTTAAGGAGTCTGTGCCCATCTCTAATGAGTCTGAGTGTGATGCTTGTGCCATTCGTATGGCGAACTTTGCTGATGTGCAATCCAAGTATGTTGCTTTGGTAGATGAACTTGATGAGGTTAGAGCTAAGCCTATCATTTTGAGTCCTTGCAAGTCTTGTGATGAGCTGAAGTCTGAGCTAGGTGAGAAAATGACTAGGATTGCCATGCTAGAGAAAACTAGTCAAGTTTCTAGATGTGCTTGTTGTGAAGCTTTGGAACTAGAACTAGACTCTTGTAGGCATGACAAGAAAAGGGTCGAAGAAGAAATCACAAATATTCGGTCCATGCTCAGTTGGTTGTCTTGTAGTGAACCGCAGCTTGACATGATGATGAGTCAGTTCAAGAGGGGAACTGACACAACGGGATTAGGCTTTGCTACAGGTGGGAAGGGTGAAAATGTTTTTGGTAAGGTTGGTGAACACAATGGTTTGAGTGCATCTGAGAAATCCACCAAGCCTTCCACTACTCCCAAGTTGATCAAAATCACTCCACCTCAGCCTAACAAGCCCAATGTGAAAGATGTTGTGTTTGAGGAACCTCCCAAAGTTTCACCTCCAAAGCAAGTGTGGACTCCAAAACCAAACCACCTAAGGAACCCACTTGACACACTTCCCGACATCTCTATTAAACCCCCTCCAAAGAACAAGCAAACCCAAAGAGTGATCCATACCCATGAGAGAGTGAGTCAACCACCACCCAAGAGAGAGGTGTATCATTGTGATTACTGTCACCATGATGGTCACTTGTTTGAGTTCTGCTTTCGGAGGAAGAGAGATGAGCGGCATGAGTATGAGCTTTTCCATAACTCTACTCATGGTGTGTTTGCTCCACGTTTTCAGAGGCACAGTGCTAGGCCAAGAGGTGCAACACCTCAAGGACCTAGGCCTCAAGGTGTGAGACCACGAGGTGGTCGTGCCTGGCGGGGTTCAGGTTTTGCTTATGACCTTGGATCTCGCGATTGTGGTTTTCAGTCTTACAGGATGAGTGGACCACATTTTTCTCGTCGTGGTGATCGCTCTACTCAGATGGGACATGGCATGCATGATGCTTTTGCTAACACTTCTCATGGGCAAATGAGCCAACACTGGTTTTCTCCTCAGTTTACTAACCCGAGTGTTGGATCATTTGCTCATCCCATGTCTCGCTATTGATGCAGGATGAAGGGCTGGAGAACACGTGGCTAGTTGATTCCGGTTGCTCTCGACACATGACCGAGAACTCAAAATGGTTCTCCAGCCTCACCCAAATGAAGTGTAGTGAATACATTACATTTGGGGATAACAGCAAGGGCAAAGTGCTTTCACGTGGGTCCATCCGTCTGAATGAGAACTTTGTGCTTAAGGATGTGGCCTTGGTTTCAAATTTGCACTTCAATCGCTTTGTTTCTCGGCTTCTTGATGACGGTTTTGAGGTTCGGTTTAAGCCAAGACTTTGTCGTGCTCTTGATGCTCAGGAGAACCTTATTTGCAAGATTTTGCCTTTTGGGAAAGTGTTTCGTGCTGATTTTTCTCGATCTTTTGGTCTTTCCCATTGTTTGGTGGCCAGTTCCTCCTTAGAGCTCTGGAAGTGGCACCGCAGACTTGGTCACTTGAGTTTTGACTTGCTTGCAAGATTGAGCTCACTTGAACTAATTCAAGGTTTGTCCAAGCTCAAGTTTGAGAAGGATCTTGTTTGTCACCCGTGCCATCACAGGAAGATGATTGCAGCTTCTCATTCTCCCATGAACCAAGTGATGACCAAGGGACCTGGCGAGCTCTTGCATATGGACACTGTAGGTCCAGCTCGGGTCCGGTCAGATGGTGGAAAGTGGTACGTGCTGGTTGTTGTGGATGACTTCTCTCGCTATTCGTGGGTCTTTTTCATGGAGAGTAAAGATGAGGCTTTTACTCATGTTCATGACTTGATCTTGAGGTTGCAAAATGAGTTACCAAAGCATGCCATGCGAGCTATTCGCAGTGATAATCGCACTGAATTTAAGAATACTCATTTTGAGACTTTTTGCTCATCCATAGGTCTTGAACATCAGTTTTCCTCGCCATATGTCCCACAGCAAAATGGGATTGTTGAACGCAAGAATCGGACCCTTGTTGAGATGGCCAGGACGATGCTTGATGAGCATAGGACTCCTAGGCGCTATTGGGCCGAAGCAATCAACACGGCTTGTCATGTTTCAAATCGCATCTTCCTTCGAGGTTTTACGAAGAAGACTTCTTATGAGTTGCGGTTTGGCCGCTTGCCAAAAGTGAGCCATTTTCGGGTGTTTGGCTGCAAGTGCTTTATCTTGAAGAAGGGAAACTTAAACAAATTTGAATCAAGATCTTCTGACGGGATTTTTCTTGGTTATGCATCTCATTCGCATGCTTATCGAGTACTTAACCTTGAAACTAACCGTGTCATGGAGACTTGTGAAGTCACCTTCGACGAGACCGCACCTTGTTCTTCTACTGTCTTTGAAAGTGCAGGTGATGAGGAGATGAACAAGAGCATTTTTGTGGAGGAGGACCAGGACGATGCCGATTGGGGTGATCCCGAGCTGACTCCACCGGCCGCCGCGGTTGACCTGCGACGACTACTTCGGTTGACGTCCCCACCGCTACATCCTCCACCACATGGGGGCCGTACGACCAGGCTCCTCAGCTTGTTCCAGCTGCACCTGAGGGAGCTCCAGCTGCTGTTGAGGGGGAAGCGTCTTCATCAAGGGAAGCACCACGACACATTCAGCAGCGCCATCTTCCTTCAACCATGATCGGTAACATAAATGAGCGGGTCACTCGCAACAGATCTTATGAGATTTCGCACTTTGCACATTCTATTTTTGTTGCAAATTTTGAACCCAAAGAAGTGGTTGAGGCATTAACGATCCGTTGGGTAAATGCCATGCATGAGGAGCTTGAGAACTTTGAGAGAAACCAAGTGTGGGTTTTAGTTCCACCTCCACCTCGGTGTCATCCCATAGGAACCAAGTGGGTGTTCAAGAACAAACAGTGAGGATGGGGTTGTGGTGAGAAACAAGGCTAGGTTGGTTGCTCGGGGGTACCGTCGAAAAGAGGGGATAGATTATGAGGAAACCTTTGCACCTGTTGCCCGTTTAGAAGCCATTAGGATCTTCCTAGCCTATGCAGCTTCGAAAGGGTTCAAGCTGTATCAAATGGATGTAAAGAGTGCTTTTCTGAATGGGTACATAGATGAGGAGGTGTATGTGAGGCAACCCCCAGGTTTTGAAAATCCCAAGCATCACGACCATGTCTTTAAACTCCACAAAGCCCTATATGGTCTCAAACAAGCCCCGAGAGCGTGGTATGAGCGATTGAAGTCCTTTTTGCTGGGCAAGGGTTTTACCATGGGGCCGGTTGACAAAACCTTATTTCTCCTCAAGCATGGCAGTGACACTCTCTTGGTGCAGATTTATGTCGATGACATCATTTTTGGTGGTTCGTCACATGCTCTTGTTGCAAGGTTTTCAGATATGATGAGCAGGGAGTTTGAGATGAGCATGATGGGCGAGCTGACGTTTTTTCTCGGTTTGCAAATCAAGCAAACCCGAGAAGGGACATTTGTACATCAAGGCAAGTACATGAAGGATCTTCTGAAGTGTTTCAACATGGGTGATGCCAAGCCACTTCAAACTCCCATGTCGACCACGACTGCTTTGGACGCCGATCTAGAAGGAGAAGCCGTGGACCAGAAGGAGTACCGCAGTATGATAGGGTCGTTGACGGCGACAAGGCCCGACATCCAGTTCGCCGTCTGCCTTTGCGCACGCTTCCAGTCTTCACCGCGCACTTCGCATCGGCAGGCCATCAAACGCATCTTACGGTACTTGCGCTTCACTCTTGAGCTTGGACTATGGTACTCGACTTCGTCATCTCTTTCTCTTTCGGGTTATTTTGATGCTGATTATGCGGGTGATCGAATTAAGAGGAAGTCCACTTCGGGAACTTGTGAGTTTTTGGGTTCGTCGTTGATCTCTTGGTCGTCTCGCAAACAGTCTTCCATTTCCCAATCCACGTGTGAGGCTGAGTATGTCGCTGCTGCTGCGTGTTGTTCTCAGTTGCTTTGGGTGGTTGCTACCTTGAGAGACTATGGGTTGAACTTTAGGAAAGTGCCTCTTTTTAGTGACAGCACTAGTGCCATTAGCGTTGCTAAGAACCCAGTACTCCACTCAAAAACCAAACACATTGAGATCCGATATCACTTCTTGAGAGATCACCAAGAGAAAGGAGACATAGACCTTCAGCCTGTGTGAACCCATGAACAGCTTGCGGATATCTTCACAAAGCCCCTCGACCAAACCCAGTTTGCCCACTTGAGAGCGGAGTTGGGCATTTGCTATCCTTTTTAGAGTGGGGTAGTTGTATCTTGATGTATAGTATGGTTTTGGCTTTCTTCTTTTGCTTTTAGCTTTCTTTTTGCACCCTTGTATCATAGTGCATTTCATCATGTATCATACTACCTTTGTTGAGCTTCATGACTATAGTAGTTTTGATTACATCTATGCTCTTGTTAGTATGTCTTGTTTGTACATAATTGTGCTTGTGGCTTAGGCTTCTTCTGATCACTTGTTACATGTTATGAGCTAAGCCTGTTTTCTAAATGTGAACCTGCTTAAACCTTGTTGCAACCCGAAAAATGTTCACCTTTGAGATGGCAACTAGCATGTGTAGGTTTTGTGAGAACCTTGTTGCTTTCATATGTATGCTTGAGTTGCTATGTCTCATGTTTCTTGAGTCATTCACTTATCCCGGATCTCTTGATAATCTTGTGCTAAAACTTGATGTCTAATCGAAGAAATGATGAAAAGTTTTGAGTTGGATCTTTTCTGTCCCACGGCAATGTCACGAGATTGCTTCCCATTCATTCGAGTGAGATGAACTTGGGCATTGTAGTGTTAGTCCACAACCACTCATGACGAGACAGCTTCCCACTTGCACTAAGGGATGAACTCGGCATGGTTGAAAAACATGATCAAAACAACCTTTTTGGCGGACAGTTTTGATCCTCTCGTACACACATGTCTAAATGAAACCTTGTTAACTACCGTTTTAACTCTGATCAATGTTGTAGTAACAAGTGTTGTTAAGTGTATCTTTGAGACATAATGTGTGACCGTTATATGGGGTAGTTCACTCTTGTATACATGTGTTAGCACTTGTTTGATCTCCTGCTTATATGTGCTAGGTGCTATTCTATTTGGTGAACACCTTTTATAAAATGCCCAACACCTGATCAAAATGCTTGTGTTTCATATTCTGTAACACTTGATCAGCTTGAGCATTGGCTTTTGCTTGTTGCTATACACTTGCCATACTTGCTAGAGCATCTATGTACTCAAATTTCTATACTTGTGAAGCTCTACCTTTTGCATTTCTTTCATGGCATGATTTGAGGGGGAGTTGCAGTCTCTTTTGATCTAATCTTGATAAGTGCATGTGCCAACAAGGGGGAGAAACATCCACAAATCCAGAGAGTTCATTTGTCAAGGGGGAGTTGCACTCCGGGATTTGCGTTGGTTTTGCTTTGCTTGTGGTGTTGAGCCTTTTGCCTCTTCTTGAGGGCTAGCTTTGGTTTTCTTGGTCGCGTTGAGCCGTTGCCCATGTCTTTGGGGACCAAGTTGTGACTTTGCTTTGCTCATTGCAAATGACCTGTTTTCTGCTTATCTTTGGCTCTTGGTCATTTGAATGGGTTGTCTCTAGTTTGTGTTGGTGTTAACAATGCACTTATCAAGGGGGAGATTGAGGACATATGGTTTTTACCATAACCATTGTGTGGACCTTTGTGTGATGAGTGATTGTCAACATGCCAACACAAGGCGTGTGTGTGTTCTTACTAACCGATGGCACGCGGATACGTGTCAAACAATGGTGTCTCTTGGCTCATGTTGTCTGCAGGTGTCGAGCAAAGAGACGGTGGTCGACGGTCGGTGAAGATCAAGTAGGGCGTGCCGTGCTGATGGACCGGGTGCGGTGAAGGGCGGACGTGAGGCTTGGATCGAGGGACCTGAGGACCGGGCAGCCTGCCGTGGTGGCTGACAGCTGGGACATCGACGAGCACAAGTGTACACGGTGGGGGACGCGTACGGGCTACGCTACTCGCGGAGGGTTTGGTGGTTTCGCCTCAAAACCATCGGTGGCGGGTTTCCCTGGTTTGCACCTCAAAACCGGGGGCGGAGGTCCCGGTGCGGACGGACGACACGTGGCGGCATCGGGGAGATTGCTTGGAAGCAAGGCTACCGGTGAGAAGGCGCGGTGGCCGTCGGATCAAGTGAAGCCTGAGTAGGACCCTTATACCCCTGGCTAAGTGGTGTGGCTCTTCATGTATCCAAGGGCAAAGAAGGAATGTAAAATAGACTTGCCCCCTCCATAAATAAGGGATGAGGGTTCTCCTTCCCCCTTACCTCTGTCATTTCCATTTTTCCCTTAGGTTTTTCCCTTCCTCTAGATGCTGTGAGAGAGAGGTCGGCAAATCTTTGATTTGTACTCGAACCAGCGTGTATGGCAAGCTGAGCGCTGAGTCTCAGCTGTTTCCTCTGTGAGTAAATCATCTGTGCCTATGTCTCTATGATGGATTCTGTGTTCTTCCCGAGTTGACTTTTGGGCCACTTTGTTCTTCGCGTGATTTCTCCGTTTCTAAACTGATTTGAGCCATTTTTCTTGCGTTGGATCGATCTATGACACAAGAGTGATGTTTCCACCGAAGGAATCGTGCTAGTTCCTCTTGAGATCAAAGATCCACGCGATTTGGTTTTTAGTTCCCCAAGAACGCTTTTTCTCACCCCCTTCTTGATTTCTCCTTCCTCACTTCGAATTGACCGATGATCTTTTGAAGATAGGCTCTCCTCTGCATAAGCAACAACATTCCTAAATTTGGTTGCAAGAGGTTTCGATTTGAGAAAGTTTGGGACGAATCTTGGAGGAGGCGATTTTCGGGCGATTCAGTTTCTGGGGTCGCGGACAGTCCGGCTCTGACTCGCGGACTGTCCGGCCCTTGTGTTCTTGAGGAGTCGATTCAATTTCTTGGCTGACGTGGCCGCATTTGCAACCGTGGACAGTCCGGCCTCTTTGCACGGATAGTCCGACGGACGAAAGACTGAGCCAGTGGCCTTCGTGAGCTCTTCTGTTGAAGTGTAACACGGACAGTCCGACCACACCAGGCGGACAGTCCAGAGTTATACTCCACAAGGGTACCGAGCTCTCAGCTTCCTGTTCCCTTCTTGGATTTTGACCCGCGGACAGTCCGGCCCTACAGCGCGGACAGTCCGACGGTGTTCTGCAGCTGCAATTCAGAATCTGTCCAGGAAGGTTGGTTTTCGGTCTTCTGACCCGCGGACAGTCCGGCCGTGTGACGCGGACAGTCCGGGTTCTTGGTTGAATTTCTCAGTGCTCGTTCGACGCCTGTACGGACTTATAGGCGGACAGTCCACCTCCACCTGCGGACAGTCCGACGTTGTCCATCGACTGGTGTCCAGAACCTGTCCCGATCTATCCGTTTTCTGGAAGTTCAACTGCGGACAGTCCGGTCCATATAGGCGGACAGTCCGACCCTCGGACAGTCCACCGTTGAACTGACAGTGCAGTTTCTCCGCTTTGTGATTGCTTGTGCTCCGATTGTTCTTCCGTTTCTTCCGCTACTCTTGTAGTGATCCGCTGTGTTCCTAGGGAACATCCACCCTCTCATTAGGGTCGTGATCAATACGTTTTGAGCGTCGCATTATGGGGTTGATTGTTTGGGCCTAGGACGTGAAAGTTTCGAAAGAAATTTTTGAGGCTCCCATTCACCCCCCCCTCTGGTCGCCGTTACCGGTCCTTCATCCTCTCTATCCGGTGCATCCTCCGGAGATTAGAAGGGGAGGGGATCTATTCTTTTCCCACAGATCATATTTAGCTGCCTAGGATTTAGTCCAAATAAATCTTTCGGCGAAATCTGATGATTTTCGGCTAGGATCATATTTCCTAAGACGAATTCAATAATTTTCATGAGGAGATCGTCGATATAGGCGTCGATTTCATCGGCAAATGACCAATTTTTGGCCTTTATCTTTAAGGGTAGGACCGCAGTGCTTCTGGACGCTCCCAATGAGGATTGCTACTCCGGCCCCTCGATGTCTTCTTCGATGGTCGAAGAGAGGAAATCAAGGTTTGGAGGCGATGTATTTGCATCCTAGGGTTTAACCGACGAGATGCAACCTGTTGACATTTTTTCATTGACTCAGATGTGTTTTGGATTGATTCCAAAATGTTGGATCTTACGGCATGTCAAATGTCTTGGGGTTGGTAACTGCATTCAACATAAGAGCTATACTTTGGCTTTGGCATTCGAGGACTGTCCGTGCAAATATATAAAGTTTGTGTGGACTGAATAGGAAGACTATTCCTCTCTACTAGTGAACTTTCCAAGTTAAAGCATGCATATCAAGCTGTTTAAATATACTAAATGGACGTGTAAGACACAACACCTAATATGCGCGTACGTATCATATCGTGTTTGTTAAGGCATGTAAAGTGCCACCCCGACCTCGAGATTCTACATAATATTACAAAATTACGAAGTCCTCCTCCGTCCAACATCTACGTGGAGCCTTGAGCGCTTGACATTTATGACTAGCAGGAGTCAAATAGAATTGTGCCTACCCTACGCAAGATACTCCGTACATGCAGAAGGTGCTTTGCTAATTCTTTACAGAAATTTTACAAAATTTATTTTGCTTCCCAAGTGATGCAAGAAACGAACGGAGTGTGTATAAGAACAAAGGTCATCTGACTTCAAGCCTGAGCTTGGATTGGTGTGCATGAAAGCCAAGCCATCTGTAAAGAACCACCTAACTTTGTGGTTAAAGATGTATTTTCATCCTTTTATTTTTTGGGCTTTGATAGCCATGTAATCTGTATAGAAATATATAATGAAAAATTTTAAGTAGGGGCCTCCCCTGCTGTCCCCAAAAAAACTATCAATAAAAAAATACAGATTATGTGTCAAATTGTCGCTAACTACTAACTGTTCCTACCACTCCCTGCCTCTGTATATACCATATATTGTTGTCAGCACTACTACGGTGACGCCAGGCAAAGATGGAGAAGGGAATTCAAGTGTGGATCCGACCGAGACGTCATCAGGTGGACTCGACTCGCACGCTTCGTTAGGCACGGCGCCAACTTCTGGAACAAGGTGCACCAATTGAAGGCGTGTGCCGAACTGACTCATCACGGGTCCTGCGTGGGTGTGTGCGAGCGTCTTGAGCGAGCGTCGCGGCTGCGTCCGCAAGTAGCCGAACGGCTTGTATAAAAGGAGAGAAAGTCTCCAGGAGAAAGCAACAAACATATGAACCAATTACATTTAATCATTCCTCATTAATCGAATATATCTTGCTATTCTACCCTTGCACCTGCTTCCGATCCCCAATTTTGTTCTTCTCAATCCCGATCCCCTTCTAGCTGCTAACAACTTGGTATCTAGCTCCTGGCGATTTGGATCGTTCCCAATTCTCGTTGGATTTTGCAAATTGCTCAGGTTGGGCTCTTCTCGGATTCGAGCAGTGAGCTGCTGATCGAATCTTGAGATCCTGCAATCCCTGAGTGCCGCGAGCCTTCGAGAATCACGATCTGGATCGACCGATTCCACCACCACCGCCGTCGCCGCCGTTTCCCCCAAAACCACCAGTTCATCTCCACTATTCGCGTCGGCCACCACCAGCCATGAGTTCTGAGATGCAGCAAGTTTTGGCGGAGATCTAGAAACTCTCGTTGAACACCACGAAGCAGATCGAGGATTCCTAGAAGCAGATCGCCGGGGTGAACACCACTCTGGACCAGCGCTTCAAGGATTTCGACGACTTCATCGACAAACGCTTCACAGAGGTCCTCGAGCACCGCATCCTCATCTCGGAGCTGCGTCAGGATGGCCGTCTACAGACAGTGGAGGAGGACTTCGTCAAGTGGCGTGAAGGGCATGACAAGACAATCGACGAGCTTCATCTTCACCTTGCTGTTGACACCAGATGTGGCAAACGGGATTACCGCAAGCGGACGGGTAGTCAATATAGCACTTCACTGGGAGTATTCCAGGTATCGTATTTTCCACAGGGAACGAGAAGTGGACTAGCTAGGCCAAGGGATGCCGTCAGGCAATGATCAAAGGGCTTAGGATGGGTTCGAGAGGTAATTCTAGTATTCGGTTCTAACTTAGCTTATCCTAAGGGTACGTGAGCACTAACTCTATCTTTCTGCTGCGGCCGAAGGACGAGACAGGATGCTAAAATAACGCACCTGAAGCGACCCCCAAGGTAGGCCTACAATCTAACCTAACAACACGCTCAGGAGAACTCCAAGGTCCCAACGGAAGGCTGTCACACTACACTTGTGGGCGTTCCTGGGTGCAGCCAGACGTTCACACCGGCAGATCTAGTCTAGACACCACGCCTACACTATCTCTACTACTCTAAACACGGCCAGGGTTTAAAGTACTTCACTCAAGAGCGACATACGCCCGCTCGGGGAGAGAGCAATGTGCCACGAGAAGGGTGTACACTTAAGATAAACTAAGACAGAAAGTAAATACCGAAAGTACTCGATGAAGGCAACTAGATAGTAAACTTACTAGAAGACAAGCATCCGCCGAGGCGCTCCCCGGAAGAAGACTCCCGACAGGCCGGGACTCCTCCGCTGGAACTCCTCACTCTCTTCCCTCTATTCTCACACTATAGCTTAATAGTAGCTCTTCCTATGATACATGGTGCATTTTGGACTAAGCTAGAGGGGGGTATTTATAGGGGAGATGGAGTAGGGGTTACTCCAGCGCCACGTCAGCGATCCGCATGACATCTCTTCTACACCCTTGGATCAAACCGACCTTCCCACCGACTTGAATGGACGATGCTTGGTGTAGGACACGTGGCAGTCATGCAGGAAGGCGGTGGAAGCAAACCGACCTCAAGTGGGGCCCAACCCCTGGTCGGCCGACCTATGGTTGGCTGCCAGGTGGGTCCCACTGGCCTTCTAGAAGGTCCAGGTGGTAGTGGCTGAAGTGCCAAGGTGTCCTGCCACCAAGGGCAGGTCGGCCGACCTGGCCCTTGGCCCCTGGCCCACGTGGTAGCCTCCTGGTGCAGTCCTGACTTGTCACTTGTCTTGCTTGCTCGTTTGGAGCTTGCTCAAATTTGCTCCATCCACGCTTGTTCAGCCTTGATTAGTACCTGTTTGTACCTGCATCCAAATAGTGACATGTACATGTGGAACCAAGTGAATTGCACCTATATCACTACTTGTTTGCTGGGTGTAGCTCTTAAATGTGACCAATGTTGACGGCTTTCATGAGATGAAAACAAGGTCTAAACGCCGTCAACAATATCCCCCACACTTAAGTCTTTGCTTATCCTCAAGCAAAGTTTTAGAAAGAGAAAGATACTACAACATTATTGAGATATCAGCAAGTACTAAGTTTACTCGGGCAAAAATCATTCAAGTGGGTTATGTGGTACTGTCTAGCATAAATCCTTCAGTTGTTGAAACAAATGGAATAGTTCTCTAGGCTCAGTTCTCTACTCATTTCATATCCTTAATACTTAGAGTTTTTATTGATTTTTGAAAATAAAGCACATGTGTCATTCCTACTCCTCAACTAATACCTCTAGTCACTCAAGTGGTGTATGAATCCTCACCCAGGCACATCATGTATTTGCTTTTAAAAATAACCTATCTCTAATAAGGCTTTATATGGAGCTTGAATAGGTATGTCAAGGAATAGCATACTTGCCGTGCATATATTGTCTTAGTTAAGAAATTAAGGTCTTGGACCACAAAGAGAGACTTATCATGTCCCCAGATCAAGATGTAAAGTGGAGAATGTAATGGATGATGGAAAAGGAATTGGATGAATGATGGATGAGATTGCTCCTTCTTTTGATGCTATCTCTCTTTCTACTTCTATTGAGACAAGGCTAGCTCTTTATTATCAAATTTTTTTTGCTCTATCTCAATAGATGCCTAGCCTTTTGGGGTATGTCTCACCTAACAAATGATGATATGAGAGAGATTTTCTAACTTTTGGAGTATGGAGCAATCTAGGAGATGGTGAAGGTGCATACTTCCAGTGTAGAAGCAACACAATAATGGTGGTATGGGTGATGATGCGCTCTCCAATGTAGGAGTGGCATAATGCTGGGGGTAAGATGCGTGCTCCCAAGGTAGGAGTAGCATAAACGATGAAGGGTGAAATGCGTACTCCCAGGGTAGGAGCAGCATGATAATGGTAGTTAGATGCGTACTCCCGGAATAGGAGTAGCATGACCGCTACTTCCGGATTAGAAGCAGTGTATTTGGTGATGTGGATCTTGATCTTAGGGCCACGACAAACCTCTACAAAGGTTCTACAAGTCTTAACCAAACTCAATGCAAGCAAGTAGCTTATGTAGAAGGCTTTTGGAAGTTTGATATATATATGGCCGTGGTGGGTAATTCAACACTATTGAGGAGTAGTGACACTATGGTTTTATGACATTTTTCAAAGTTAAACCTCTAAGTACTTTAGATAGAAAGGCATGAAGCATGAGCCGAGAATTATATCACATTTATCAACAACCTAGTCAATATGATGGTCCTATTAAGAATGTTTGACCCACTAGCATGATCATGTGCAAGAGTAAAGTTTAGCAAAGCCTTTATCTCTAAATGTCATAGATCAAGCAATTGTTAAGTTCTAGATGCAAGTCTTCATTTTATTTATTATTTTATTTATTTATTATTTTAAAAGCTAATAAGTAAACAAATAAGGGAAAACTTGGAAAAGAAAGGGAAAGGAGTAGGAGGGACATACCGCATACGCCGCGTGTTTCTGCGTAGAGGCCGGGGTGGGCCAGGGCCAACAGTGCAGTCGACCGACCTGGACCTAGGCTCCATGGCCCGGGTTCCGACTCCACTCGGTCTCCCGGTTAGCGCGGTGTACTCGGTTTGCCGAATTGGCACAAAGTG
Source organism: Themeda triandra (assembly GCA_018135685.1). Lineage (NCBI taxonomy): Eukaryota > Viridiplantae > Streptophyta > Magnoliopsida > Poales > Poaceae > Themeda > Themeda triandra. Next base: position 115,184 of record JAENPR010000258.1, on the reverse strand, counting down.
TCGGTCGGCCGACCGGTGGATCGGGTCGACCTTCGTCGTGCCAACTTGCGTAACCGTCGGCACTTCGAATCCGTGCTGTTTCACCATTTTTTCGTGTTTTACGGGGAGTCGGCGGACTCCCCACACTTGGGCTTTGTTCACTATGAAAATGACACAGCAAAAACGAAGTGAAATACACATACCCTGCTGATGGCAAAGTGCACCAACAGGGTTAAACAACCTTTTTCTTTTCAATCTTCCTTTGTATTAAAAAAAATGAATTCCTAGGCACTATTACATTGTGATGGGAAATTTAAAATTCAAAAAGGAAATCAACTAGGGAAATTTTAAAAACAAAAGTGCCTAGTCTCTAAAAACTAATTTTTTTTTATTCTAGGGAGAGGGGATCTCTAGTAGATCCTCCCTACCGATTGCCCTTGCAATCCTCTTGACCTTCGCATTATTGCTAATGCGCAAGTCACGGAATGCATCTAGCATGTCCATATGGGCGATCCTAAGCTCCGCCACCGTCTCCATGAGGGATTCGTTCTTCTCCCTCAGATTCGCCGTGACACGGAGAAGTTTCTCCATGTCGCTCTTCTCCTCCTCACCCTCAAAGAGCCCAGGTGGGCCTCTGATAGGAGGTGGAGACAAGTGCCTCCGAACGGAGACGCTGGTGGAGTCATTCGACTCCCTCAGGGCCATGCGCTCGTCGGAGTCCAATGGTGGGATGAGGGTCTTCCCCATCCCCGGTCCAGGACCCTTGATCCGGCGGAAGTGCGGCGTGCGGGACGGCTCGAAACTCGAGCTGCCCCCGGTGTTGGCGGAGACGACGATCGGGGCTTCCCTAGCCCCTGCAGGTGGCGTGTTCTTCAACGCCAATTGACCCGTGACGGGTCGCCTTGGCGTGATGGACCTCGCGGGAGATTTCCCGAGGGTCCTCTTCGGAGTCAGCGAGCGCGATGATGGTCCCGACCGGGCGGGACGTCGGGGGTGGTCGCGACCACGCCTCGGGGTCGGCCGACCCAAAATGTTGGTCGGCCGACCGGGGTTTTTCCCAAGCGAGACCTCCCGTCGGTGGCACCATGGCCAGGCGGCTCGGATCCATCACGTGCCGCCATGGCATGATCCATGTCGGCGACGAGCGACCGCGGAGGCATGGGTGAGTCCGGGCGAAGGACGATTTGGTGGTTTTTCATGGGTGGCGCCATGGCAAGGTGGATGATGATCAAGGACGGCTCTAATGGGCAATGGAGGTGATGAGCTTGGCTGGAATGCTGTGGGAAGAGAGGAGAGTCCTAGGGGGCTTTTAAAGGCAAGGTGGAGGAGAGGGTTTCGGCGAATTTCGAAAGAATTCGAAAGGGAGCGTCCTGGGAGACGCCTCCCCACCGATCCTACTCCTTCGCCGAATTCGAATTGGCGAAAAGCCCGATCGGCCGACCAGGGGTTTTGCCCCGTTTGAGTTCAGATTTAAACTACAGGCTCCACTGGCCGTTCCAAGGATTTCTACGAGTTCAAATCGCGAATTCCTTGGTCGGTCGACCGGACCCTAGTTGGGTCTAGTCGACCAGGCAGAGGTCCTGGTTTGGCTGCACCACCCTGGGTTCGAGTGGGTGCCAAAACAAAGGTCGGTCGACCTACACCTGGCTTCTAGGGACTAGCTCCCAAATGCTCAAGTGTTCCTAGAAATTCCTATTCTACCCATATTTCTAATCAAGCAAAGTGGCATGCAGTTTAAGAATTTGCAAAGTATTAAAGCTAGCATGTTGATGAAATAAACACGTAGATTTTAGTGATTAGTATGTAATACGAAATCTATCATGTCTAATTCTTCTTGTACGGAATCATGTTCATAGAAAAGCTTAAGGCGATGGCCATTTACCTTGAAGATGTTGCCGTCGTCGTCCTGCAGCGTCACGGCTCCATGTGTCGCGGCGTCGACCACCAGGTACGGGCCTTCCCATTTGCTCCTTAACTTTCCATGGCCAAAGAGTTTAACCCTGGAGTTGAACATGAGTACCTTGTTCCCCGGATGGAACTCTTTTTGCTTGATTCGCTTGTCATGCCATCTTTTAGTTTTCTCTTTGTAAATCCTGGCATTGTGATAAGCTTGCTCTCTCAATTCCTCCAACTCTGAGATCTGGATCTTCCGATGTTTACCAGCTGAGGGCAGGTCCATATTCCACCTCTTTATGGCCCAATGTGCCCTATGCTCCAACTCGACGGGCAGGTGGCATGTCTTTCCGTATACAAGCTGGTACGGGGTCATACCGATAGGGGTCTTGTATGCGGTCCGGTATGCCCGAGTGCATCGGGAAGTCTACCTTTCCATGCCGATCCCATCTCATTGACAGTCTTACGCGAATGTTCTTGATTTGCTTGTTCGAAGTTTCGCTTGTCCGCTTGTCCGGGGGTGATAAGGTGTACCCACATTGTGCCTTATCCCCATTCCTTTCGTACTCTTGTAATCTTCTCAATGAAATGGCTGCCTCCATCACCGATGACTAGCCTTGGGGTGCCGAACCTTGGGAGGATGGTGTCATGAAACATTGCCTTGGCGTGTTTTGAGTCCGACCTACACGGCATTGCTTCGACCCACTTAGATACATAGTCCACTGCCACCAGGATATATTCATATCCTTGTGATGGTGGGAATGGACCCATGTAATCTATCCCCCAGACATCAAAGAGTTCCACTTGAAGGTTGTTTGTGAGGGGCATGGCGTCACGGGTATTGATATTCCCGTGTCGTTGGCACCTCTCACACCTTTTTATGAAGTCCTTGGTGTCCCAATACATGGTAGGCCAATAGAATCCACTTTGCCAGATCTTGGCATGGGTTCTAAATGCACCATAATGGCCTCCATATTCAGCCCCATGGCATTTTCTAATAATCTGGATGCCCTCTTCTTTTGGTACACACCGTCTCAGCATCCCATCTTGGCATACCCGATAGAGGTAAGGGTCGTCCCGAGAGGTGTGCCTTGCTTTCCTTAATCGCTTCTTCTTATCTTCCCCGGAGGTACATAGCCGAGACCATGTAGTTGACGATGTTTGCGTACCGGGGCGAGTAGCCGACACCTTGAGAAGTGTGTCGTCCCGAAGACAATCGTTGATAGGCAAACTTTGTTTGTCGTCAACCCGCATCCTAGAAAGGTGGTCTGCGACCGAGTTTTCTACTCCTTTTTATCTTTTATTTCTAAGTCAAATTCTTGGAGTAGCGGATCCACCTTATCAATCTTGGTTTAGCGTCTTTCTTAGTAAATAAGTATTTTAGAGCAGCGTGATCGGTGTAAACGATCACTTTTGCTCCTACCAGATAAGACCTAAACTTGCCTATAGCAAACAATACGGCTAACAGCTCTTTTTCAGTGGTTGCATAATTAAGCTGAGCTCCGGTTAGTGTTTTGCTAGCATAACAGATAGCATGATGCTTCTTATCTCTAGTTTGTCCTAAGATAGCTCCTACAGCATAATCACTAGCATCACACATTATCTCAAAGGGAAGCAACCAATCGGGGGTTGTATGATTGGCGCGAGACAAGTGCTTTCTTAAGGTAATAAAATGCATCTAAGCACTCATCATTAAAATCAAAGGGTGCATCTTTAGCTAGCGAGGTTTGTTAAAGGCCTAGCGATTTGCGAAAAATCTTGTATAAACCTCCTATAAAAACCAGCGTGACCAAGGAAACTACGCACTCCTCTAACATTCGTGGGAGGTGGGAGCTGTTCTATGACCTCTATTTTAGCTCTATCTACCTCTATTCCATGCTCGGACACTCTATGTCCTAACACTATCCCTTCCCTAACCATAAAATGACATTTTTCCCAGTTTAGGATCAAGTGTTTTTCTTCGCATCTTTGTAAGACGCGCCCCAGATTCTCAAGACATCCGTCAAAGGTCTTGCCATAGACGGAGAAGTCGTCCATGAAGACTTCCATGATTTCTTCAATCATGTCTGAGAAAATGGACATCATGCACCTTTGGAAGGAAGCGGGAGCATTGCATAGGCCAAAAGACATGCGCCTATATGCATATGTCCCGTAAGGGCATGTAAATGTCATCTTACTTTGATCGCTGGGATGGATTAGGATTTGATGATAACCTGAATACCCGTCAAGGAAACAAAAGAAAGAGTGTTTCGCCAACCGTTCCAGCATCTCATCGATGAATGGTAACGGAAAGTGATCTTTCTTTGTAGCCTTGTTGAGTTTTCGGTAATCTATGCACATCCTCCATCCCGTGACGGTTCGTTGTGGGATTAGTTCGTTATTGTCATTTTTAACGACCGTCATTCCTCCTTTCTTAGGTACTACTTGGACAGGGTAGATTATGCCCGCATGCAAGAGCTTCAAGACCTCCTTCTATACTACTTCTCTCATCGCATTATTTAGCCTCCTTTGAGGCTCTCTCGAAGGTGTAGCGTCGGGTTCTATTGGGATGCGATGTGTGCAAAGAGCGGGGCTAATCCCCTTAAGGTCTTGGAGGGAGTATCCTAAGACAATTATACTTCTCTAGAACGGCGATAAGTCTAGCGGTCTCTTCTTCAGAGAGCTGATCACTAATAATGACTGGTTTGTCTCTATCACCGTTAAGGAAGGCATATCTAAGCCCAGAAGGAAGTGGCTTAAGTTCTATGGAGGGTTTAGGTTGTGGTTCGGATTCATCTAGCTCTAAGGGCTCATCTAGGTCGGGGTTTGTTTACGGCTCTTCGATGTAATCCTCGGCCTCTTCTTGTATATCGTGCATTGATGCCTCTATATGGGCTGCCACAATTACCTCCTCTATTGGGTCAATTTCGGGTGTTGTTCGATTTGGTATTAATTGAACCGACAAAGGGAACCGAAAGGTTCGTGTTTTTCCCTAGTTGACCCCTAATGTACCCGCTACGAAAGTCACTCGAAAATGCGAGGAGCGGATATCCAATTAACAAGTCAATGTCCTCTACATCAAAGATGTAGAAATTTAGGAGGACATTTACTTTGTCAATGGTGACTAGTGTGTTTCGTGGAAGACCGCAACTCTTGACTAATTTCCCAGATGGTAGTTTGAGAAATTTGTCAGTGGAAGTTAACAGTTCCTCACCGAGGAGTGTTGTTGCTAAAGTTTTAGACATTACATTTGCTCCTATGGCTGGGTCGTAAAGAGATTCGATAGAGATCCTACCTGTGACACAGGGAATGGTTGTGAAACAGAAGAGAAGTCTGATGACATCAGATGACATCTCTGTTTCCCTCGGCCCATTCGTGCTCATGACAGAACATTAGCTCTTGGGCAGTTGCCTTAAGGTAACGTGCCTCTAAGCATGAAGAGATGTGCTTATTTGGGTCTCTATCGGGTTTCTTGTGCACGAGTTGGTTCGAGACATTGCCAAAATCGGCAAAAAGGTTTGTCTCGATGTTTAGGGGATATTCCAAGGGGTGAATTACTTCTTCCCTTGGAGGTGTTTGTGGTTCAGGCTCGTCAGCTTGGGTTGTGATATTGGCTGTCGAGGTTTCGTCCCAAGGGGTTTGGTCTTCCTCAGGGGCTTCACTATGATCATCGGTGTAGGGGGTGTTGTCTAGTATGGTCGCTAGGACTACCTTACCTTCACTAATGGGTAAATGAAGGAATGCTCCCTTCGAGGCTAGATCTAGGAATTGTGCGGAACTTTGCCTAAGGCCGTGATAAAAGTGTTGCATTAACGTTGGCTCGGGTATGGCTAAGTCTGGACCGGAGGACGTTAAGTCCATGATTCGTGTCCATGCCGCACCTAGAGACTCCTTCTCTTCTTGTTGGAAGTTTAGGATATCTCTGCGGAGACGGGCTACACGGGAGATGGGGAAATAGGTCAGGCAAAATTTGGGTTGTAACTTCTCCCACTCTCCGTCTACACTACCTACGTCACGAGAGTACCAGCGTCTAGCTTTTCCCGTTAAAGAGAACCGAAAAAGCTTCCACTTAAGGGTAACTCGTCTCATCCCCCGGATGTGAATGCACGAGCGAGTTGCTCGAAATCACGTAAGTGGGTGTATGGGTTTTCATCTCCTTGTCCCGAAAAGGGATTCTCTCGAACCATCGCTATGAGACTCGGGCGAAGTTCATAGCGGGCGGCTAAAATAGCCCGAGAAGAACTAGGCGGCTCCAACTCGGCGCCGTTGGAGCCGCGTAATCAAAAAGGGTTGTTTGATCCATATGATAGGTAAATAGGATTCTAATCTAACAAGGGTAATTTGACGACTATGGCTCTAGCTAACCAAATACCGTTCCCCGGCAACGGCGCCGTAAATGCTTGTTAACACCGAGATGTGGCAACGGGATTACCGCAAGCGGACGGGTAGTCAATGTAGCACTTCACCGGGAGTATTCCGGGTATCGTATTTTCCACGGGGAACGAGAAGTGGACTAGCTAGGCCAAGGGATGCCGTCGGGCAATGATCAAAGGGCTTAGGATGGGTTCGAGAGGTAATTCTAGTATTCGGTTCTAACTTAGCTTATCCTAAGGGTACGTGAGCACTAACTCTATCTTTCTCGCTGCGGCCGAAGGACGAGACAGATGCTAAAATAACGCACCCGAAGCGACCCCCAAGGTAGGCCTACAATCTAACCTAACAACACGCTCGGGAGAACTCCAAGGTCCCAACGGAAGGCCGTCACACTACACTTGTGGGTGTTCCCGGGTGCAGCCCCGACGTTCACACCGGCAGATCTAGTCTAGACACCACGCCTACACTATCTCTACTACTCTAAACACGGCCGGGGTTTAAAGTACTTCACTCAAGAGCGACATACGCCCGCTCGGGAGAGAGCAATGTGCTAGCAGAATGGGTGTACACTTAAGATAAACTAAGACAGAAAGTAAATACTGAAAGTACTCAGATGAAGGCAACTAGATAGTAAACTTACTAGAAGACAAGCATCCGCTGAGGCGCTCTGGAAGAAGACTCCCGACAAAGCCGGACTCCTCCGCTGGAACTCCTCACTCTCTTCCCTCTATTCTCACACTATAGCTTAATAGTAGCTCTTCCTATGATACATGGTGCATTTTGGACTAAGCTAGAGGGGGTATTTATAGGGGAGATGGAGTAGGGGTTACTCCGCCGCCACGTCGCCGATCCGCGTGACATCTCTTCTACACCCTTGGATCAAACCGACCTTCCCACCGACTTGAATGGACGATGCTTGGTGTAGGACACGTGGCGATCATGCGGGAAGGCGGTGGAAGCAAACCGACCTCAAGTGGGGCCCAACCCCGGTCGGCCGACCTATGGTTGGCTGCCGGTGGGTCCCACCGGCCTTCTAGAAGGTCCGGGTGGCGGTGGACCGAAGTGCCAAGGTGTCCTCGCCACCAAGGGCGGGTCGGCCGACCCGGCCCTTGGCCCCCGGCCCACGTGGCGGCCTCCCGGTGCAGTCCCCCGACTTGTCACTTGTCTTGCTTGCTCGTTTGGAGCTTGCTCAAATTTGCTCCATCCACGCTTGTTCGGCCTTGATTAGTACCTGTTTGTACCTGCATCCAAATAGTGACATGTACATGTGGAACCAAGTGAATTGCACCTATATCACTACTTGTTTGCTGGGTGTAGCTCTTAAATGTGACCAATGTTGACGGCTTTCATGAGATGAAAATATGGTCTAAACGCCGTCAACACTTGCCAAGCTGGACCGGTTCATGAACCGCGTCGTCATCGAGTCAGGCGGAGCTACTCTGGCGCCCACTGAACCTTCTATCCTCGATTCGGTTCCGGTGCCATCTGAGTACACTGCTCAGGACGGCTGGGAGCAGCATGCCGCTATATCACCTGCGAGCTATGAGGCTGCTCGGCCCAGTGGGCACGGGGTCGAACTTCACCACTGGGAGAGTGAACATGGGGTGGTGACCGCCCTTGTTCATTGCCTAGTCACGGGTATGGCCTACACCTCTGTCGCAAATCCTAAACCGCATGGCACTGCTTCTGATTTAGTCCATTTCCATAGCCGTCCACCATATCCCAATTACAATCCCACTGGCAAACTCCCTAAGCTAAATTTTCCCACAATTGATGGATCTGATGTCAAGTATTGGATTACTTGTGCGAAGGATTACTTTGCTATGTACCATGTTGATAGATCTGTGTGGATTCAGTGTTCTCGTATGCAGTTCCTTCGCCCGGCTAAGCGTTGGGTTCAATCAGTCGTTGACAAAATCAAAACTATGAGCTGGCCTGATTTCTATGCTGCTTTGCATGTCCGCTTTGATAGAGATCATCATGATTTGCTCCTTAGATAGATCAATCGCATGCGTCACACCACCACTGTTCAGGCTTATGTAGATCGTTTTGCTGAGCTTGTAGATCATCTTACTATATACACATCCTAGAGTCTATATCACACGCTTCATAGATGGTCTTCAGCCAGATGTTCGTGCTATTTTGATGATACACAAGCCTGACACACTTGATGCTGCGTATACCTTGGCTTTACTGCAGGAAGAGGCCCCTGAATTGCCTCGGCGTCGTGATGGCCATAATTGGAATCAGAAGGGTACATTTGTTCCTGGAGATGCTACTCCACGTGCTGACAGACCTACTGGAGCAATGCTGGCTGACAAGAACCAACCTCAGCAACAATCGGCTGAGAAGAGGTTTGGTGATCTCAAATCTTATAGGCGTGCTCGTGGGCTCTGTGACCGATCTGGTGAAAAGTGATCATGTGAACATAAGTGTGCACCTCAAGTATCCCTTCGATGGTTGAAGAAATGTATGCATGTTTTGTCAAGATACCCCTGTACCAGAAATGGCAACTAATGAGGAGGAAGTAGACCAAATTGAAGAGGCTTGCAACTATATGGCTACTCAAGGGGATGTTGCTGCATGTCCCAAGACACTTCAGTTCATGGGGAAGTTGCAGTCCAACCCAGTCAGAATCTTGGTTGATTAAGGTAGCACACTGTCTTTCATTAGTAGTCAATTGGTTTCTCAGCTTAACATTGCTACTGCTTCTTGTGATCCATTTTGGGTAACTGTTGGTAATGGTCAAACTATGCAATCTTCAACTCATATTTCTGATGCCACTTGGTCTATTCAGCTGTACACATTTATTCATCCTCTGAAAGTTCTACCCATACCAAATTATGATATCATTTTGGGTATTGATTGGTTATAATTGTTCAGTCCAATGAGGATAGATTGGCAACTGAAATGGTTGGGTATTCCATACAAAGGCAAAACTGTTTTTCTGCAGGGTCTTGGAGCTGCTGACACTACTGCTTCTGAGGCTATTGTGGTTCAGTTATCTGCTATTGATGACAGTTCATCTATTGCTGCATCACCAATACCTCGAGCTATTGTGGAATTGTTAGCTGAGTTTCCTGAAATTACCACTCCACCAGCTGAATTACCACCTCCAAGAGCCTGTGACCACAAGATTCCACTGGTGGAGGGTGCCAGACCAGTATCTGTCAGGCCTTACAGATATCCTCCTTCACTCAAGGATGAGATTGAAGCTCAAGTGGACTCTATGTTGAAACAAGGTATTATTCAGCCCAGTGATTCTCCTTTCAATTCTCCTGTGCTCATGGTTAGAAAGAAAGATGGGTCCTGACATTTTTGTGTTGATTATAGATATCTGAATGCCATGACTGTGAAAACAACATTTCCAATTCCTGTGTTTGATCAGCTCATGGATGAGTTAACTGGAGCACAATGTTTCTCTACCTTAGATCTGCTGAGTGGATATCACCAAATCAGGTTGCAAGAGGGTGAGGAACATAAAACTGCATTTTCTACTCATGTTGGGCATTATGAGTTCAGAGTGGTAGCTTTTGGCCTCTCTGGTGCACCAGGCACTTTTCAAGGTGCTATGAACTCTACTTTGAAACCTATCTTGAGACAATGTGCTATTGTGTTCTTTGATGACATCTTAGTTTAGAGTGCTAGCTTTGAGGAACATATTCAACATCTCAGACAAGTGTTTACCTTACTCAAGAATGATCATTGGCATGTGAAGTTGTCCAAGTGTACCTTTGCACAACCTAAGATATCTTATCTAGGACATGTGGTGAGTGCCCAAGGAGTGGCTACTGATCCATCCAAAATTGAAGTAGTAGTTACTTGGCCAACTCCCAGTTCTATCAAGGAACTTAGGAGTTTTCTAGGCTTTGTTGGATTCTACAGGAGGTTTGTGAAGAACTATGCAGTGGTTGCTCAACCTCTAACAGCCCTGCTCAAGAAACAAGTTGTCGGGTACCTAGATTAGGGGGTCCTAAATTGGGTGAATTAGAGATAGGCAAATCAACCTCATCCCTCTCTAAGAATCCCAAAAGCTAACTGGTCAGAGAAAACCCCAATCTCCCCCTCGAGCTAGGCCGGCCCACGATCAGGCCCACGATCAGGCCCACAAAGCGCGCCTACTCAAGCAGCAGCCGTTCACCCGCTCGACAGAAATGTACGGAAACCGCTCGAGCGTGCGACCGCTCGAGACGATGACGCGAACCGCTCGAGCAAGCAACCGCTCGAGCGGGACGGAGAGCGCTCGAGCAAGCAGTCGCTCGAGTGCTCCCTCAATCATTGCCTGTCCAGAGCCCGCACATGGCTACAGGGCTCGAAAAACACCGACGTACGCTGACAACACCTAACCCCATGGCTACAGAGCCCGCAATAGTGGAGCATACGCCGGTCGCTTCACCATTACGCTGCCCATCCACCGGATTCGAGGATGGCAGGCGCCACTATTAAATCAGGCCTTGTACTATGCCACGTGCGGCCCCCCTTCAAGCACCGTTGTCGACTCTCCATACCGTCTAATCCGCTGCACAGTCCCATCGCACGGGACGTCGACCCCTCGAGCCGGCCTCCAGGCGCTCGAGGAAATGACGGCAGACGCGATTGGCGTACGGAGCAAGCAGTGTCCTGTCTTTCCCACCTCGACGGCCATACAGCGGGGTTCCCGGACGCACGTGCTCGTCAACACCGGCACCATACCTCGACTACGTCAGCCCACGACCGAGAAGGACGAGCAGGCCATCATTGACCATACCGCTACAGGCTCGAGCCCGACCAAAGGGAGCGTCTACAGTCTCGACGACTCGACATGGCGCATGTACCTCGACGTCACGCCCACGATAGCCCTATCTACTCGTACTCCCCGAGCCTCCTCTTGGCCTATAAAAGGGGATGCCGGGGCCTAGTCTAGGGGAGGTTTTTTACGCCTTCACTCACACCCATTCACGGCTAAGTCCCGCTTGTAGTCACCCCCCATACAAGCACCCCGGTGCAAGATAATACAAAACTCTCCCCTCTGCTGGACGTAGGGCACTCCTTGCCTGAACCAGGATAAACGCTTATGTCCATCTTGCATCACCATCCGGATTAGGGAGCACGCATAGAAATTTACTCGTTGGTGTTATACCCCCCGGGGTACGAAACACCGACACAAGTGTTATTTGTATGGACTTCATAGCATGACCAAGCCTTTGCTGCCTTGAAACATCAGTTGTGCACTGCTCCAATTCTGGCCTTATCTGACTTTCCTAAGCAGTTTTGCATTGAAAATGATGCATCTAAGTTGGGAGTAGGGGCTGTGTTACTTCAAGATGGGAGACCAATTGCCTTTCTTAGCAAAGCCTTGGGTCCTAAGAATCAGGGGTTATCTGCATATGAAAAGGAATACATTGCTATTCTTATAGCAGTTGAACACTCGCATTCTTACTTGCAACTTGGTGAGTTTCTGATATACACTGATCGGAAGAGCTTGGTCCACTTAACTGACCAGCGTCTGCATACAATGTGGCAACAAAAGGTCTTTACCAAGTTACTGGGCCTTCAGTATCAGATTATATATAAGCCAGGTTCTGACAATCGAGTGGCTGACTCTTTATCTAGGCGTGGAAATTTGATGAGTTGTTGGCCTTGTCTGCTCGTGTCCCAGTGTGGCAAGAGGCAATCAAAAACAACTATATCAACGATAGTTTCTGTCAGGAGCTCTTGTCTAAATTGGCCATTGATCCTTCTGTTGATCCTAATTTTACTATGCAAAATGGCTTACTTCGATACAAAGGCAGGTTGTGGGTTGGTCCTGACAAAGCTTTGAAACTCCAGATCATTGAAGCCTTTCATTCTAGTCCAGTTGGGGGACATTCTGGATTTCCTGCCTCATATCAGAGGATCAAACCCTTGTTTGCATGGACTGGCTTGAGATCAATCCTGCATCAGTTTGTCAAGGCTTGTCCTATATGTCACCAAGCAAAACCAGATCGCTCTAAATATCCAGTTTTGCTTGAACCCCTTCCAATCCCAACCATGGCATGGCAAAGCATTTCATTAGATTTTGTAGAAGGACTGCCAGTATCAGGAGGGAAAAGCTGCATTGTAGTCATTATGGACAGCTTTACAAGCCAGCTTTGATAGGAATTGTTCAGGCTGGCCAAGGTGACTCTCAATATGTCTTCAGCATACCATCCCCAAACTGACGGTCAGACTGAACGAGTTAACCAATGTCTGGAAACATTTCTTCATTGCTTCGTCAGTGCTACTCCTTCTAAATGGCTTGATTGGCCATACTTGGCAGAATTTTGGTATAACACGACCTGGCATTCTTCTCTGGGGTATTCACCGTATTTTGTGTTGTATGGCCATCAGCCTCGCCACTTTGGTATCATAGCTGATGATGCCATTCCTCAGGGCTCTTTGGATGATTGGATGCAAGATAAGTCCCTCATGAATGCTCTTATACAACAGCATCTTGCTCGTGCTCAGAAAGGGATGAAATCACAAGCAGATAAAAGGCGTACAGAAAGACAATTCTTAGTGGGTGATTGGGTGTATTTGAAGCTACAGCCGTATGTACAGACATCTTTAGCACCCAGAGCCAACCAAAAATTGGCACTCAAGTTCTTCGGGCCATTCTGTAGGATCTCTGGAAGAGTAAAACGGCCTAGAGGGGGGTTAATAGGCCTGCAACAAAATTCACTTCGAACTTCTGTCAGTACAGAGGGGCGCGGCACTGCCGCGCTGGACAGAGTACGAACTGAAATGTAAATGAGTGAGCAAGAGCAAACCAATCTGGTAGCTGACCAAGCTTTCCACACCTGCAGAGAATATAGATCGAGAGCTAGACAGGGCTCAAGTTGAAGAGAGAAGTAGATCGGCCTCAAACCCTAGAAATACCTCAACAACAAGTAAGAATAGCAAAATGAACAGCACAAGAGACATGATGTTTATCCCGTGGTTCAGCTTCGCCACTAAGGCTGGCCTAAGTCCACATTGTTGAGAAAGTCCATAGACTTGAGCTCACCACTAAGGCTAGCTTACTCCTCATTCTCAAGTCAAGAGAGTTAACTCTTGAGATGAGGGGTGATTTCTTTAGTATTGGGGTGAGGTTACAAACCTCCCTAGGCAGCCACAGAAGTTGGCAGCTCCAGGGCGATGCCTAGCCAGCTAGGAGCAAAGCTCCAAGAGTAACAAACCCTAGGGCGCTGGCCAAATGTGCACCAAATGCTCTTTTGACAGTGGGAATCAGTAGATCCACTCTCCAATCGAAGTTTGCTACCTTTTCCCTCAAGAATCCGTGGTGGAATCGAGGGGGATGAGTTGGGAGCTTGAGGAGAGCAATGGAGAGTGAGAGAGAGAGCTTCTGGTGTGTGTCTAACAGATATGTCATGAGGTAGACGAAGAGATAAGTGAGGTGGGCCGACAGATGGGTATAAATACCCCTGGGTCCCAACGGTCACTTATAGGCGCGGCACTGCCGCGCCCCCCAAAACAGCAAAGTGAAACTGAGTTGATGGCTGGCTGTTTTGGTGGCTGCATGAGGTTGGTGTTAAAAGGATTGAGCATTTGGTAACACTTTTGACTAACAACCTTAGGATCCCTCTTGATAGTACGGCTTTTCCTATACTCAAATTCAAACCGAAAATGAATTTAAACCTCCTTTGAGTTCGGCAAAGCCTCCTAATATAGACGGGGACCCTTCCAACCTGTACATCATCCTTTCGTACTTCATTGTCTGCTTGTCATTTCAATAAGTCTCATTAGTTCTCTAATTTGGTGGTCATCAACGCCAAAACCCACAATAGGGCTTGATTGCACTTACAATCTCCCCCTTTTTGGTGATTGATGACAACCTAATTAGAGCTCACAAAAGATATTAATCAAACTGAGACTTTTTCGAGACATGAATGTAGGACCTCCCCCTAAATATGTGAATAGGATTTGAATTCCAAGAATTGGTATGAGAAACCAATATTCACATTTTTAGGATAGTGACGGGGAGCCTCCCCCTACATTCATGCCTCCTGTGGGGTGCTAAAAAGTGTCACAAGCGAATACGTGATGCATATGACAGGGCAGTTTCAACACACAAGACCTGCTATCAGCAGAGCACAGCACTGCCGCGCCAGAGTGCGGCACTCCCGCACTTGCCTGAAATAGCAGGACTGCAGCAGGCACCACACATGGAGAAACAACACTGAGACAGACTTTCTAAAACAGAGTAAGACAAGCTAAATAAGCACACAAGATACATGTCCATATCCAACATAAAGAGAGTCATAAAGGTAGCATTATTACACAAAATAGTTTTTGAATGACACTCACATCTCACAAACTAAAGGGACTACTCTCAACTCTCAAACCGAACACTAATAGGATTGGACATAGCTGCTGCAATTGGACCCCTCTAATTTTCTCCCCCTTTGTCACCAAGCATCAAAAAGGGAGAAAAGAAGCAGAAGGATCACTCCTCGTCGTTGTCAACACGTGCACGACCCTGGCGGTGAGTATGAGAGGTGAAGCGTGGAGCTCTAGCTGAAGTAGATGGAGCTGCTGCAGGATTGGGATCATGAGCTGCCTTGCGCCTCCTCTGGAAAACCCTATCAATTGCCTCCTCCTCATGAATGGCATCATCATCATCATCCTCTGACTGCTCCTCAGATGGCTCCTCATCCTCCTCATCCTCCTCAGATGACTCAGTGAAATGCGGTGAGTCTGGAATAGGTGGAGGAGATGGCATAGGTGAAAGTGGTGGAAGCCCCTGCTGCTCTCTCACAAGCTGCATAACATCTCTGCTCTGTAGGCTGTCCTTGTAGGCTCTCTGAGAAGCATAAGTGCAATGAGATATCATTGACTTCAAATAGGAACCAAGCTTCTTCCACCAGGAGGACTTCTTCCTGTGTCTATAGCTGCTAGAGGGACGTACTGGACTCTCCTCATGAGTGTCATGGTGGCTGCCCTCTTCTTCTTCATCATCACTTTCTTCAATTACAGCTGCACCTGCACCCTTATCATTAGCGGAAGTCTTCTTTGGAGTGTAGGGTGTGTGAGTGCAGTCCTTGGGAAAGTGCTTTCCTGTTACTCTCTCAATCATGAACATCAACTAAGGAGCATATGGTAGGTTTCTCCTTCCATCATCCATGGCAGTGGCTAACTCAACCCACATGAATCTAGGAACATTGAACTTCCTGCCTCTAGGGAACCTAGCAAGCACATCTCTCACATAGCCATTTAAATCTGATGCTGCCCCATCCTTTGGATTTATGGTGTTGCTAATTATGTTGTTCATCACATAATAGATCTCTATCAGCTCATTTCTTTTTCCAATATTTTGGCTATCTGGATTCTTCCACACATGCCTTAGTTCATCAGCATGAGCATCAATAGGGTCCCTCTGTGAGTGTATCCTGTCATAGCCTCTATGCTGCTCTCCAAACCCAAGAATTTGACGAGAAGGTGACAAAGTCAACTCTATAGTGCATAGGTCCTGTCATCCAGTGAACTACATCTGCCTCCTGATCCCAAAAGTATGTGGCATGAAACTGAGCCAGCACTTCCCTGTTCCAGTCATACCTGAATCCCATGATTTTCTTCATCTCAAATCTTTCACAAATCTTTTTAGCTGCATTGAATTCTGGCTTCTTCTAAGCTTTCACCTTGTCCCACTCAATGTATCCCATATTGCTGATTTTTCTCCTCATACACACAGAACGATAGAAGTTGGAATGAAAGACATTCCAAAATCTATAGTCAATGCCACTGGCCTGTCTATGCTCATAGGGATTCCTTTCTCTTTTAGCTTCAACCATCTTGTATTTATTGAAATAGTCAATTATTTGATGTGGTTCTGTGTCTTCAGGTGCATGCATCTCATAGCTATCTGTCTCATTTCTGATGTAACCATCATCAAACTCTTCAAGGTGCTCAGGAGTGCCTTGCTGTCCAGCAGGAGGAATAGAATACCCCTCTCTAATTCTCATCTCCTCATCTCTGATCTGTTGCTCTCTTTCTTCTCTTGTCAGTGGGGCAGCATGAGTGGAAGATGTTCCTGCTCCCTTTCCTCTGCGAGGTGGCTGCTTAGCAAGGGCTGGTCCCTTCCTCTTTCCTTGATTTCCTCCTCCTTGATCCATCTATGCAATCAAAAGAGTTGTGTAAGAAATTGTAAGAGAAACAAAGGATTAGGTGAATAACAGTATTAGTTGAGGAAGTAACTTGGTATGTGATGTGGTGAGCAGGTCATGCGGTCTTTGCTGCGGCAGGTGCAAGAAGACGCGCGCCTCCCCCTCGCAAAGACCGCCGCGCCTACAGGTGCTCACCAAATCACATATCATTTTACTTTCTCAACTACTCCTGTGATCCATCTATTCCTATAATTTCTCCTATATTTCAGAGGCACAACAAGCAGTAAAGAATGATAGCTTAACCATGAATCCGTCAAGTTATATAGGATGAAAGTTGAGCAAGAGTTATCGGTGTTTGATCTCAATCAATCCATGATTCCAGAGGTGAAGAGAACTGCAATATGTTGCAGTTGCCAAGTACATCTTGCACTTAGGCCACGGCACTGCCGTGGGGCAATCTTCCATTCACCAAAGAAATCGCAAAATCGACTCAAACCAGCCATCAATTTCTCCTTCCAACAACCAACCCTAACTCTAGAACCATGAATCCATAGCCAAATTATCACCATTGCATAGATCGGGGGCTAGGGTTACCTTTCTTCGCGAATTGAAGAGCGAAGAGGAGAAGAGGCTAGCCAAGCCCTAGGGCAGCGCCTCCCCCTGCGCAAGTGGGGAGCTTGCCCTGGCGCGGAACTGCCGCGGGGGAGCAGCAGCTGCAGCACCGGCTGAAAGGTCACAATGGCTAGAGGGGGGGTGAATAGCCTAATAAAAATTCTAGCAACAACACTAGACCCCAAGTTAGATAGCAAGGCGGCAAATGTGCAAAGCTAAAGCTTCGACTAATCTATGCAAGCCGTCCTAACAAAGCAAGGCTACTCAATCCAATGCACAACAACCACGGTGATCAAACCACACAATGTCGGTTCACTGAAACCAACCAAGCAATTCTACCCACGGGATTTACTCTACACAATGAGTGGTTCCCGACCGACCATAACAAGTAGTTCTACCCACGGGATTTAAACTACTCAAAGAGTGGTTCCCGACCGACCACAACAAGCAATTCTACGTTGCGGAAAGTAAGGAGGTGATAGAAGTTTATACCGCCGCGAAGAGTAGAAGATGGCCAATCACCGGTGTAGATGCCAATCACCTAGGAAACTCAAGCACAAGCACAAGGAGGTCGAAGCCTCAGCAATCACAAATCAACACAATGATTTTTACCGAGGTTCACTTGCTTCCCGGCAAGCTAGTCCTCGTTGTGGCGATACACTTGCTTGGTGAGTTGCCCGCTCAATTGGCTCGGTGCCAAAGACCCCAATGGAGAGCCGCAATCTCCACACAAGACAAGGATCCACAAGCCACGAGCAATCCACTAGAGTATCCTTTCGTGAACTCCCGCGGGGAAGGATCAAGAACCCTCACAAGAACCCGGTGTGGCCTCGAACAATCACCAAGTCGAGCTCAACCACCACCCGCCGCTCCAAACCATCTACGGTGACGGGAATCACCGAAGAGTAACAAGAATCCGCAGCTCACTCGATGAACAAGTGCCTCTAGATGCAACTCTCAATGCAAATCACTTGTTCTCACTCAAATCTCTCTCAAGATTAGCAAAGGAATCAAAGAGATGAGTGGGGGAGTGTCTCTCTTGCTCAAAGTATGCTCAGGTATGAAGAAATGGCGAAGAGACCTCCCCAAGTCCGGCCAATGGTCTATTTATAGAGCCCCCTCGAGAAATAGCCGTTGCCTCCTCGGCTGAAGCTTCAGAACGCGCCGGACGCGTCCGGCGCTCTTCAGCGCGTCGCGGAGTCGATCGTTGCATTTGAAGTCTGCTGACCTGGCGCGTCCGCCGACCGAGTCCGCTGTGTTCCGTCGGACGCGTCCGGCGCCTCCTGCGCCCGACCGTCGTGAAAGAACAAGCTGCCACGTCAGCGTCCGACGCCGCGTCCGACGCTTCCAACTCAGCGTCCGGCGCCTGCGTCTGCAACCTTGGCTCAACTCCAGAAGTTTCTGGTCGGCGTCTGGCGCGCGCCGAATGCGCCTCCTCGACGTCCGACGCTCAGCCGAGCTCGACCCAGAAGTCCACGCCAGCCAGCATGCACCGGACGCGTCCGGCCCTCTGGCCCGGCGTCCGGCACCCACTGAAGAAGATTTCTTCGTAGAATCTTGCGCCGTCTTCGCTCCAAGTCCAATCTCTTGCCTTGAGTACCAACTCCACCAAGTGTAGACCTCGTCTCAAGCACCGGAGTTAGTATTACAAGCACGACCATGTCGGCAAGAGTTAGCCCTCTAGTTAGTCTCTCATGCATCATGCAAAGTCGCAACTAGAGGCACTTAGGACCGCGAATGAAACCGAGGAAACCCCTCTCGATAGTCGGTTATCGATCCTAAATGTGGTCACACTCGCTAAGTGTCTTGACCACCAAACCGGAAAGCCCTATCAAGTATACCTTCACCTTGATCTCCATGGGCCTCCGTCGGAGCTTGATCACCTCACATGTTCACCATGTTCGTCACCGTGATCACCATGCTCCATTATCCACCGTCACGTTGCTATGTGTCTAACCACACTTAGAGCAAAGCATTAGCAACGTTTGAGGGTCATTAATTACCAAAACCAAACCGGAGCTTTCACCGGCGCCCTTGGTGGCGCCCTTGCTCGAGGAAGAGAGGAGGAGCGACTCCTCTGGCTCGGGAAAGAAAGAGGAGAGGAAAGAGATGGACTGGGGGCTGAGTAGATAAGAAAGAAAAGAGGAACGGGCCCACTAGTCAGTTTTGCGGCCCAGTCTGGCACAAGAGCCCAGACCACGGCACCGCCACACTGGAGGGCACGGCACTGCCACACTAGGCCAGCAGCAGAGATACTGCTTAACACCTTTATAAATTTCTCTATATTCAATATGGACACATATTGTTGTAAAATTATGATCAGATATAAATCATCAATACAAGCTATGGTCATGATCTTACAAACTAAGATTTTGAAATTATTTTGAAAGACATAGATGAAACTTTTGAAAGCTTTGTCCTAGCATACTAGTACAACAATCAGAGGCATGCTAGACTTCAAACCACGTTGCTAGAATCAAGGATATTTAGTTCACCACATAGCTCACAGAACCTTGACTCGTCAAGAGGCTTAGTGAAGATATCGGCTAGTTGTTTTTCGGTGCTCACATAGCGAAGTTCGATATCTCCTTTGGTTTCATGGTCTCTCAAGAAATGATGTCGGATGTCTATGTGCTTTGTTCTTGAGTGGTTTACAGGATTGTTTTCAAGCTTTATGGCACTTTCATTGTCGCACAAGAGTGGGATTTTGGTGAATCGACATCCGAAATCAAGAAGGGTTTGCTTCATCCAAAGTAGTTGAGCACAACAAGCACCGGCTGCAACATACTCGGCCTCAGCTGTGGATAGGGCTACACAATTTTGCTTCTTAGAGCTCCAAGACACTAGGGACCGTCCAAGGAATTGACATGTCCCCGAAGTGCTTTTTCTCTCTACTTTGCAACCGGCATAATCAGAATCTGAATAGCCAAGTAAGATACCACAAGCCAAGGTTAGGAGTGTGAACTAGATATCTCAAGATCCTTTTAACAGCCGTTAAATGGCACTCTTTCGGATTAGCTTGAAATCTAGCACACATGCACACACTAAGCATAATATCTGGCCTAGATGCACAAAGGTAGAGCAAGGATCCAATCATGGAGCGATATACCTTTATGTCTGCAGATTTCCCTTTTGAATCAAGCTCAAGATGTCTATTTGATGGCATGGGAGTATTGATAGGCTTGGCCTTATCCATGTCAAACTTTTTTAGAATATCATGGGTGTACTTGGTTTGGCTTATGAAAGTCCCTTCCTTCAATTGCTTGATTTGAAACCCAAGGAAGAACTTCATCTCACCCATCATGGACATTTCAAACTTTTGTGTCATAGTCCTACTAAACTCCTCAATATACACATGGTTAGTACTACCAAATATTATGTCATCGACATATATTTGGCACACAAAAATATCATTTCCAACTTTATGAGTGAAATGCTCTTGGAGCTTGTTTCAGCCCATAGAGCACCTTTCGGAGTTTGTAGATATGATGTGGGAACTTGGGATCTTCAAAACCAGGTGGCTGCTTGACATACACTTCTTCTTGTATGGGACCATTGAGGAAGGCACTCTTCACATCCATTTGATGTAGACCCAGTCCGGGTCTCCAAGTGCTTCTTTTACCTTGAGAGGCTTCAAAGAGGAAACAAACGAGTAAAATTGGCAAAAATTTACCAAGTGAGAACGAGTTGTTACCCCTCTTTCGATACTCCCAAGGATGTTATCAAAGGGATGGTCACGTTGGATAGTTTATCTTAGCCTTGGATGCTCAACACTTTCATCTTCATTATCTTCAGAACCTTCAGCATTTTCTTGCTCAAGTACAGGCTCCAGGTTGAGCCCTTGAACTGGTGAAGTAGGAGTTGGAGAAGTTGCTGCTGAGGTAGAGGGTGCGGCACTGCCGCACCTAGGCGCGGCAATGCCGCACTGCTGATCTCCAGCAGGTGAGTGCTGCACCTTCTTACAGAGTTTGTCAGCGGAAATTGGTGCAACAGCAGCTTGGGGACCCTCATCATCTGACCCTTGTTCTTCTTGTGGTCTTACATCACCAATGGCCATTTGCTTGATTGCCTTACAACGTGGGTCCTCCTTTCCTACAACACTTGAATCAATTTGCTCTACTTGAGAGCCGTTAGATTCATCAAATGTCACATCTACCGTGACTTCAGTTCTACCCAAGGTTTTGTTGAAGACACGGTAGGCATGCTCATTTGATCCATAGCCAATAAGAATTCCTTCATCTACCTTAGATGCAAACTTAGAGGTTTTGGGTCTTTTGCTAAGTATGAAACACTTGCACCCAAAAACTCTAAAGTAAGACACCTTTGGTTTGTTACCGGTTAGAATCTCATAGGAAGTCTTGTTGAGCTTCTTGTGTAAGTAGAGGCGGTTGATGGCATGGCAAGCTGTCTTGATGGCATCGACCCAAAATAGATCCGAAGTCTTGTACTAATCAAGCATTGTCCTTGCCATGTCAATGAGTGTTCTATTCTTCCTCTCTACTACACCGTTCTGCTGGGGGGTGTATGGAGCTGAAAACTCATGCTTTATGACTTCATCTTCAAGAAACTCTTCGACTTGAGTATTCTTGAATTCAGTCCCATTGTCACTTCTTATCTTCTTGATTTGGAGACCAAATTCTCTTTGTTCCCTTCTAACAAAAGTCTTCACTTTGTCCTGTACCTAGCACTTATCATAGACAAAGAATAACCAAGTGAAGCGAGAGTAATCATCAACAATAACCAAGCCATACTTGTCACCCCCTACGCTGAGGTAGGCCACCGGTCCAAAGAGATCCATATGGATCAATTCCAAGGGTTGAGTAGTAGTCATGATGCTCTTTGGTGGGTGTGGTACGCTTACTTGCTTTCCTGCTTGGCAAGCGCCGCATATTCTCGTCTTTCTCAAATTGAACATTTGTTAGTCCAAGGATATGGTTGTCTTTTAGGAGTTTGGCCAAGTTCCTCATCCCAACATGAGCTAGTCGGCGATGCCATAACCAACCCATGCTGGATTTTGCCACTAAACAGTCTCAAGCTTAGCTTTCCCTTTGCTGAAATCAACTAGGTAGAGCTTATTCTTGAGTTTTCCTATAAAGACAATAGAGGAATCCTCCCTCTTAAAGATTTCCACACCTTCATCAGTGAAGAGACAATTGTAGCCCATCTCACACAATTGTGAAATAGACAACAAATTGAACTTCAAAGATTCAACATGAAATACATTTGATATTGAATGCTCAAGTATGATAACAACTTTACCAAGACCAACTACTCCCCCTTTAGAGTTATCAGCAAAGATGATGTTGTCACTGACATTTGTAGTTGGGGAGTAGGATGAGAACATACTCTTATCTCCGGTCATATGATTTGTACATCCACTGTCAAGCAACCAACTTGACCCACCGGAGGAGTATGCCTGCAACACAAGTTTAGTTGCTTGATTTAGGTCCCCAATCTTTCTTGGGGACTTCAAGGTTAGTCATAAGAACTTTAGGAACCCAAATAGAAGTATTACGAAAAATATTTCTACCATTGCCAACAAATTTGGCAAACACCTTCCCCTTAGTGTCATGCTGCAAAACAAAGTTAGAGTTCAACACTTGGAGAGGTGTCTTGACACTTGATTGATAGAAGCCTTCTTTCTTAGGTGCCATGGTAGAAGTATTTGACTTCTTGGGAATTTGTTTCTTCTGTGGAACCTGCTTCTTGGGCTTAAGATGATAAGCGGCAGTGCTGGTAGCCTTCCCTTTCTGTGGGGGTGCGGCACTGCCGCGCCCAACTGTGGCACTGCCGCACTTGGCAGCTGCTGCAGACTGGGGCTGCTTTTGTGCCACACTCTGTGCAGGCTTTTCTGTACCAGCCTTGCCTTTGCTCATGAATTGGACACACTCAATGCCATTTACCATCTTTCTTCCATTTGTCTTGGCACCTTTCTTATGTCCAAGCCCATCCTTGATACGAGGATTTCTTCCATTCTTATATTGTGGCTTCTTTGATTGATTCACTTTGCCACCTGTTACTTGCTTGCTGTTTTTGCCTTTTGTGTCCAGCATGCAATTCAACCTAGCAATCTCATCCTTCATAGCTTTCATATTTGCAAGGTTAGTGGAATAAGCATTTATATCAAAGTTATAGCACTTTCCACAACCTTCACTGGTGGAGGCCTTAGAATTGTCATTTGAGCTAGAGAGATGTGGAGTGCTCTCACAAAGATGACTATATTGCTTCTCAAATTTGTTGTGCTTTTCTACTAAGACACAATACTTGTCATTGAGGGCAATATTGATCTTCTTTGTAAGAGCAAGCTCTTTTTGATCACGGCACAATGCCTTGCTCAAAGAGCTTGTCTCCTTTCTCTCTCGCTCAAGAGCTTTCTCGCTATCAATATAGAGGTTTTCAGTCTTTTCAATGACATTCTCTCTATGTTCTAGCTCAGCTTTGACATGTTCTAGTTCTTCCATGAGAGCTGCAATAAAACGCTTGGTTCTAGGATCAAGATTCTTAGCGGGCTTTAAACTTTCGCTAGAATCTTCATCACTAGAGTCACTGAGATCACTACTTGATATGTCACTAGGAGATGGAGAAGAGGATTTCTTGTTCAGTTTTACCTTTTCACCTTTTGTCATGAGACAAATGGGATGAGAGTCATCATCATCGGACATGTTGTTGAAGAGTCTCGGTGAGGAAGATGTGTTGTGAATAGCTACTGTTGCAACCTCCTCATCTTCATCACTTGACTCTTTAGTTGAGTCCCACTCATGCCCAATGTGCGCCTCCCCGGCATTCTTGTATCTTCTCTTCCCATCTTTTCTTTCTTTCTTGTTCTTGCCTTGATTCTTCTCAAGTGGACATTCAGCAATAAAGTGTTCAGTGCTAAGACATCTAAAGCATGTTCTCTTTTTCTTGCTTGGAAATCTTCTCTTGGTAAGCTTGTAGCCATTGTTCTTGATATCTTTGTTGTAGTTCTTTATGAACAGTGACATATCTTCTATTTTCTTGTGATCAGCCCCATTGTCCTCACTTTCACTTGATGTGGATGTTGAATCTTCTTCTTGTGGTGTTTGCTTGATCTCCTTGGGCTGACTTGTCGTTGAAGCTTGCTTGCTGCCTTTATGATTGCAAGCTGAAGTGTGCTTGTGGGACTTGTTAGCTTTGAGTGCAACTTCCTTAATCTTCATCCCGTCAAGCTTGGATTGAAGCTCACCGAGCCTCTTTCTCTCATTTGCCTCTTCTCTTTGCATATCAAATGTCAACAACCGTCCAAGCACATCATTTGGAGTGAAGTGCTCAAACTTCTTCTTGTCTCTTATCAATGTCACAACGGTTTCATTTCTTGGAGAGTAAGCTTCAAGCATCACCTTCACCACTTTGTGATCATCAAGATCCTCACAACCAAATCCCTTGATTTGTCCAACTAACACCATCAACCTATCAAACATTTCTTGTGGCCCTTCTTCACCTCTAATCACAAATCTGTTGAGCTTGGCCATCAAGACTTCAATTCTTGCCTTCCTCACTTTGTCAACACCTTCATGTGCAATTATCAAGGCATCCCAAATCTCTTTTGCCACATTGACATTCATCACCCGGTACTCACTACCATCAAGAGCACTTAGCAGAATGCTTGTGGCTTGACTGTTGAACTGGGCAGCCAGGAACTCTTCATTGGTTGGGTCTTCAAAGTTTTGTGGCTGCTACACTCCTTTCTCCACAATCTCCCAAATCCCTTGATGAATACCTGAAAGATAGTTTCTCATCAAGTGCTTCCACTTGGCATAGTTAGTCCCATCAAACCGGGGTAACTTGCCCATGGGCACATTGACGATAGACTTGCGATCACGATGGGTTAGATGAGAGTAATTAAAGGATACAGCGGTGCATTTCTTCTTGTTGCTGCTGCTGCCCTTGTCCTTGATGCTCTTCTTCTCATCTTTCTTGTGGCTTCCTTTGGGAATCTTGGAATAGTGATATGAGACATCGTCATCACCATCATCTGAGCTACTAGAAAGCTCACTAGATGATGACAACTCTATCTCTTGCTTCTTCTTCTTCTCCTCTTCCTTAGCAAGTGCCTTGGCTTTTCTTCTTTCTTCTCTTTGCTCTCGGATAAGTCTTCTAGCTTCTTTTCTGCTCAACCTATCCTCAAGCTCTCTTCTTTTCTTGATTGCTTCTCTTCTTTCCTTCTTTCTTCTTCTTCTCTCGGGGTCACTCACATCTGTGGTCTTGCCACCATCTCTGACAGTGGCATTACAGGCAGTGGACATAGAAGCGTCACTGCTGTCCTCTGAAGAGTGCAGATCAACACTCTTTGCCTTGGGGACTGTCTTCGATGCTCCGGCCTATTCCATACTTCTTGAAACATCCTCAATTTTCCGCGAAGGGGAAAATCCACAGAATGAGGGATAATGTGATAGTCCAAAGAGCAACCATCGCATTATTCCAATAACAGTTGATACAACATCCATACATCGTACAAAAGAGTGCAATTAGAAGGGTTTACATTTATTAGTACACCGCCACATGGCGGAAACAAGTGGATCACTCAAAGATCCGGAATGCCTACGACAGGCGGAAGTTATCGCGGAAGCGCTTTCATCCTCCAACTTGAGCGCGAGCACGAGACCATCTAATCCATCCGTCCTTCGGGGTTGTCGATGTAGTCGCATCCAAACCTGGTTCCAAAGTATCGACGATTTGTATGCGCCACCGGCTCCCACCCTATGCTTTGCGTTTGCTTTGTGGAAAGTGGATGCAATTGGATATAACAAGAGGCCTAATATATGGCTGTAGTTTTCCTATGCAAGTATCATCAAGTTTTATTATAGAACAAGTTATAACCCAACATCATCTCCACACATCTCCCATCCCACATCTCACACATCTCACATCACACACATCTCACATCTCACACACTCATCTTACCACACCTCACTCTCAAGTCGACAGGTCCAACTCCCTCTCAGACCTGTCTCAACGGCCAACGGCCGGGGGTAAACACCACCAAGGAAAAACACCACCGGGGGGAAGAAGACACATCTCTCTCTACTCAAGAGAAGCGTAGGTCAAGGGAATGGCCATACCGAGGCCGCGGTTATGCGCATAAAGTCAACTCTGCAGAGCTTGTACTCCTGTACCCACAAGATCACCATCATTGGCGCTCATGACACGCCTAGGCTGATTCCGGCTGCCTTCCAATTAGTTACGATGCCACCCTACCACTCAGCTCTGGGTCATTCCGGGGTCCACCGGACCACTGAGTCTGTGAATCGTGGTGCCGGGCCCCTAGTGGCCACCACGTTGTCTTAGGAGGGTGTGGGCACTGACGCCCGTACCTCCCTACACTATCCGCTAACTCCAAGTAGTAGTGGCACCGCACTAACAAGTCGGTCATCCGTCCCCCGCCCATCAGGGACGAGTGGAGAGCACGAAGGGTCCCAAGGTTCCGGTCCTCAAGGTACATAAGTCCTTATATTTGGACTAGACAGGATATCTTCTCAAAGGGGTTAACCAACACCCCATGCCTCAACGGCACCTCCATCCCGGGGCTTCGCTCCACAAAGGCTCTCTACCCCGGGAACTCCTCTAGTCACATGTACCCGCCACAGGCACTCAAATAGGGATGCCCAGATCGCACCCCTTGGCTAGACTCGCCTCAGCTCGTCGTCGTAAAATCCTGTCCAATCGACTCAACCCTCACCACTCACCCAAGACACACGCAGCACACTCCCCAGGAGTCAAGTCCGGCACCTCGTGCCTCAACCATAAACCATCTCCCACCACGCATCACATCATAGATATAAAGCGTAGTAGAAGTAAAGTAGCAACAATAATATATAAGCGTGTGTCTAGCCTAACAAATAAGTGAGCGGGGAAAAGGTTGCGACAAGGTAATGGCTATCAAGCAAAACTACCATGCAACCTATCACAAGTCATATTGCATAAAAGTAAAGCACTAGCAACTAATATATATGCCATGCGTAATAGGTTCTACGAGGTTGGGTGGGACGTGGCACCTGCGAAGTCATCTCCCAACTCCTGAGTGTACTCCAAGTCCTCCTTCTCGGGCAGCTCCTTCTCAGCGTCTGAAATCGAGACATAATGGTCGCGGGAGCGACCCCTATAGATTATCACAAAGAACCAAATGAAAAACGAAGAATCCAAATGTACGCAAACATAAGCCTATGACGTAGTGCTCGATTTTAGGAAAATTTGGACACCTAGATCATATTTTTCGAAGATCGTATGAATAAGTTATGATTTTTTCAAGTTTAAAACATATTTTGAAAAAGAAAAGAGAGAGAGAAAACTCAGGCTGTGACACGTGGCGCGTACTGATTGGTCCAGAGGATAACAGTGAATGACAGGTGGGTCCAAGGGCTGTGGTCAATGACAGGTGGGACCGGGTCAACGGTCGACCTTTGACCGGTCAACGGTCAACTGGGATGGGCCTAAATGGGCCTCGGCACATGAGTGGAGTCAGGGGCGCTCCCCCTCCTTGGATCGATGCGGCGGTGTTCTGCTCCGTCATGAGCGTGGAAAGGCAGGGGCCAGACTTGCCCGATGGGGAAAGAAGGCCATGACAGGCGGGGCAGGATGTCAGTGACAGTAGGAAGAGAGGAGGCGTCAGCGCGGGCCTTTGGTGTGGAGTGGGCCGCTGTGTGGGCCGGCTGTGTGGGCTGGGCCCATTAGGTGGCTAGACTTTGCAGCGTGGGTGGTGCAGCTGCTGCTGCAGGCTGGCTGGGCCGTTGGCCTTCGCGGGCCGCGAGGCAGGCCGGGAGGAGCTGGCGGGCTGGGCCACCATCCTCGGCGAGCAGGCCGGCTGCGGCCTTGGCAAGGCCTAGCGGCCGGCCGGCTTGTCGCTATGGGCCACTTGGCCTTCTTCTTTTTTCCCTGCCTTTTCCAAATCCTTTTCCATTTCTTATTCCTATTTTCTAACTAAGCCATGGTCCTTCTATGTGTATACTCATGTTGCCAACATGCTTACACCCTTAGTGGGTCTCTAGGGGTCACTAGGGTAGCAAGGTACCATGTCCAAGGGTTGGCAACACACACAAGGGTTATTTGTTAGAAAGGTTATTTGATTTTATTAGCATCACATAAAATCAAATAAGAGCCAAATCACAACTTGGAATTAAAATGCAATGCTCACACATGCTACTAGGTACTACTTGTGCAACTCGGTGGGTTTCCTAGCATGTCAAACACCAAACATGGGATTGTTTTAGAAAAATTTTTGTTGGTTCGATTTTTGGTGTTTGTAATTTTTAGGGATGTTACAAATCCACCCCCTTATAGGAATCTCGTCCCCGAGATTTAAGGGTAAGGTAAACCACTTAAGCTTCAAACTCCATCTTGGTAGATGACATTGACTTGTCCTCGTCTTTGTCGGGCAAAAGATCGGGGTGACTCTCTGGTGATGGTAGCAGGATGCTAACCATTCTAACTTTGGTAACTCGATCCAAAATTCTTACGGGGTATCCTGGTGCTTGAGTAGGTAGGTAGATCGAGGGTCAGCAGTAGAGTGGATTGAGATTTTGCAAAGCATGGTTTTTGTAACCAAAATTTTTAATCAAGGGGAATTCACTTTTGCAAACTTTTGAAATGAAATCTCTTTTCCTTTATACACATGTTGGTATGATGAAGGGGGAATTTTTGAACCTTTTGGAATCAAATTGATTTTAAGATGAAGGCTTTTTCACAAACTTGGTTTTTCTTTTGCAAAAGAGTTTTTAATAAAACTAGGCTTAGAATTACAGTCGTACCCTAGTTCCGTTTGGGATGGTCATGGTCGCAACCACGATACCTGCATACACCCGCAAGAAGCCATGTGGATGCATCACACATGGGGCCCCAAGTTTCGTAGCGGCACCGTGTGTCATGATGACAACCCTACCCATTTAGATACTAGTTTCGACTTGATATCCCAAGCAAAATGGAAAGGGGTGATTTTTAGAAAAGGATGAGTAAATCCTTTAAAATCCAGGGAGATTTTGAAGAGGTTTGAAATCGAGCGTGTTTTAAAATCAAATAGTTTTGAAACATGGTTTTACTCTTCAAACTAAGCGTGACTCCTTTTCAATCATTTGAAACATGGGTAGTTTGAAAATGGTTCACAATTACTGCTCGTTTTGTGAAACTTGGTTTTCACAATCAAACAAAACCTTTTCACAATTATTCTGTTTAGCAAACGTGTTGCAAAACATTTTGAAGATGAATTTTATTTAAAATAAGTTTGGCTCCTTGGTTGAAATCAAAAGATTTTAAAATAAAACTTAAGCCATTTTTAGTTTGCAAGCATTTTATCAAAGGTTGATGTTCAAAGTAAAACTTTTGTTTTGAAATGAAAGACTTTCGCAAAGATGTTTTGAAACGAGCCGGCTTTCCAATGCACTCGGGGAGATAGATTTTAAATCGATTAGGCGAGATACCTATATCCCGGAGATCTTGGAATCATTCACAAGTGTTCTTGTACAGAAGGGAAAATCCTTGCATTTAGTGATAAGATGAACTCTCATACAATCTTGAAGACATGTTCAAGCATGTTACATCAGATAAGATTGAATACTTGACTACATGCTTAGTGAGTATCACAGTCTAGATTGAGGACAGGAGTTGTAGTAGGGGTAGTCTTTCTTTCTGGGCACTTGGCGATCATGTGGCCCATTTTGTCGCATCCATAGCAGGTGATAAACATGCTACTTGTGATTGCCACGAGGTTCTTTATACCAAGGTTCTGAATTGGCGGAGTGGTCTTCATTCCTTTGATGTCAGCATCCTTGAGGTTAGAGTGGTCGGATCCATAGTAAGTGAACGGCACACTGCCTGTAGAAGTAGGTGCAGTAGCGTTCCACATACTTCGAGCCTGGGTACGATATGAGTCTGTGATTGCTCTCATTTGTCGTACTAGTGAGCCACTGAATGATCCATCAATGCGGCACCTCTTCCTTCCATCGACTATTTCATACTCGAGGAGGTCTTCTTCTATCTCAATTGCCTTGTTAATTACTTCTTCAATGGTGTGGTAGGTGCTTCTGGCAAGGACCATTCGGATGCTATCGTTTAGGCCCCTACGGTAGTAGAACACCATATCTTTCTTAGAGTCACGTACGGCAGGTGCGTAACGCAACATGCGGTTGAAGCGGATGTTGTACTCGTGAACACTTCCTATTCCTTGCCTTACGCTTCGAATCTCTCTTTTCAAGTCTTCCATTGCATCATCTGGCACATAGTGTTTGCGAAAGGCTTCGCTGAACTCTCTCCATGAGATGTTGGTTGGGTTGGAATGGGCATTGCTGAATGTGTTCCACCATGTATGTGCGGAACCTATGAGTTGATGGGCTGCAACCTTCACGCTTTCTTCTTCAGTGTAGGTGGTCAAGTCTAACTCTTCTGCCATATCTTATAGCCAGTCTACGCGGTGATAGGATCATCGTCGGTTCCTGTCGAAGGTAGGAAGCTTCATCGAGATGAATTCCCTTGCTCATGTTGAGACTTGTTCGACGGTCCTTCGGGGGGGTTCCATTGGGTAGCGAGTATGGAGTTCTTCCTTCTCGAGATTGAGTCCCGTGGGTGGCTTGTGACTACCTTGATCACTGTCCATGGTGTTTACTGCAGGGGTTGAGCAAAGTTTCAAGCTACCAGGTTAGTGGTTGGGCATCTTGTTGTATGGGTCATAAGGATTAGGAATCATGTGCAAGTGACATGATTTATTGACGATTTTTAACTTGAGTTTAGATGATTTAAACAATTTAAAACATTTTAATCTAGCTTACACTCAATCAAAGAGGCATGAAGAACCATAAGATGCAATAAGATCCAAGCATTCGATACATGGTTTCATTACATGGCGATGTCTCTAGTAGCTACACTAGGAGACTCGCGGGAATCGTACTACTCGCAGGTAGCTCAAAAGGGGGACAATCTACTCTACTTCAGAAGTGAGTCATGTCACATGGCCACGCAGGGCACATCATCATCTTGGTCACTCCTACATCATTGGCAGATCGCGGCTTAGGAAGCTAAGTTGCGCTACATGCAGGTGGGATCGAGGAGCTTCCTTCCATCTCAGGTATCTGTGCGTTGGCCTGGTACAGCCTCTTCACGAACTCACGGGCCTCTTCCCATTCTGGAGTAGGATCAGGCATAGGTAGAGAGCAAGTAGCCATGTTCAGCTTGGTACGTGCCAGCAAGAACGTCTCCTTACGAGGTTCCTTGCGAAGGCGGATAGGCAGCTTGGATTGCACCTTCTGATACTCTCGGATGCGACGGGCATCAGACTTCCTCCAAGTCTCCTTGAGCCTCTTCATCGCGTCATGCGGAATAGGCATACCTTCATGTACTCCACCGGCGAGTCATGTTAGACTTGCTCCTCTTCTTCATCTCAGCTAACTCCTTCTCTTGTGCCTTCATCTTCTCTTCCATCACTGAGACTTGGTTCTGGTAGAAGCGCTTGTCATGCTCCAACTCTGTTATGAGCTTGTCCTGAATAAGCAAGTGCCTTCCAGCAACCTTGAGGGTGTCATTTGCCTCCTTGGACCAGGTGAACTTAGCGTCGGCCCATTGCTCAACAGCACTCTTGGTGTTGTCGAGAGCACGTGGCAACAGGCGGTATGGCCCTGTCTTGAGATGCTCATTTGCGTCCCGCATCACGATCTGAAGGGCAGATCATGCAGCAAGTTGCACAGCAGTGGTGAGAGTACTATCCATCTCACGAACGACGAGGGGTTTTAATGCTGGCACCTCCTCAAATTCGAGAATCTGAATAGTCACCACGAAGCAGGCTTCTGGTCCCTTGGGTCCAACCTTGTTGTGGCAGGTCCACCGACAGTTCCTTTCAGGGACTCCAAGCGTCTTGAGTGCTTCACGCAGGACCTGAGCAAACTCGTTGTGCTGCTTGTCGAAGAAGGGAATGCTCTCAAAGCATTCCATCTGCATTGGATCCAC
Source organism: Themeda triandra (assembly GCA_018135685.1). Taxonomy (NCBI): domain Eukaryota; kingdom Viridiplantae; phylum Streptophyta; class Magnoliopsida; order Poales; family Poaceae; genus Themeda; species Themeda triandra. The sequence continues at coordinate 83,304 of JAENPR010000258.1, read as the reverse complement.
GAAATAGGGTCAGAAGGTTAGTGTAAGGGGTAAGCCAAGCATAAAAGTGTATGCAAGGTCGGTTATAACCGAAGAGAGTTCAAGGTTCAGCCTATTTCTAACGACCAATCCTATGGGTCTCGTCCTAGGGTCAAGCATGGAGCTGATACCAACTGAAACATCCTCAATTTTCCGTGAAGGGGAAAATCCACAGAATGAGGGATAATGTGATAGTCCAAAGAGCAACCATCGCATTATTCCAATAACAGTTGATACAACATCCATACATCGTACAAAAGAGTGCAATTAGAAGGGTTTACATTTATTAGTACACCGCCACATGGCGAAAACAAGTGGATCACTCAGCATCCAGAACAGCTACGACAGGCGGAAGTTATCGCAGAAGCAGTTTCATCCTCCAACTTGAGCGCAGGCACGAGACCATCTAATCCATCCGTCCTTCAGGGTTGTCGATATAGTCAGCATCCAAACCTGGTTCCAAAGTATCAGTACGATTTGTACTGGCCACTGGCTCCCACCCTATGCTTTGTGTTTGCTTTGTGGAAAGTGGATGCAATTGGATATAACAAGAGGCCTAATATATGGCTGTAGTTTTCCTATGCAAGTATCATCAAGTTTTATTATAGAACAAGTTATAACCCAACATCATCTCCACACATCTCCCATCCCACATCTCACACATCTCACATCTCACACACTCATCTTACCACACCTCACTCTCAAGTCGACAGGTCCAACTCCCTCTCAGACCTGTCTCAACGGCCAACGGCCGGGGGTAAACACCACCAAGGAAAAACACCACCGGGGGGGGGGGGAAGAAGACACATCTCTCTCTACTCAAGAGAAGCGTAGGTCAAGGGAATGGCCATACCGAGGCCGCGGTTATGCGCATAAAGTCAACTCTGCAGAGCTTGTACTCCTGTACCCACAAGATCACCATCATTGGCGCTCATGACACGCCTAGGCTGATTCCGGCTGCCTTCCAATTAGTTACGATGCCACCCTACCACTCAGCTCTGGGTCGTTCCGGGGTCCACCGGTCCACTGAGTCTGTGAATCGTGGTGCCGGGCCCCTAGTGGCCACCACGTTGTCTTAGGAGGGTGTGGGCACCGACGCCCGTACCTCCCTACACTATCCGCTAACTCCAAGTAGTAGTGGCACCGCACTAACAAGTCGGTCATCCGTCCCCCGCCCATCAGGGATGAGTGGAGAGCACGAAGGGTCCCAAGGTTCCGGTCCTCAAGGTACATAAGTCCTTATATTTGGACTAGACAGGATATCTTCTCAAAGGGGTTAACCAACACCCCGTGCCTCAACGGCACCTCCTTCCCGGGGCTTCGTTCCACAAAGGCTCTCTACCCCGGGAACTCCTCAAGTCACATGTACCCGCCACAGGCACTCAAATAGGGATGCCCAGATCGCACCCCTTGGCTAGACTCGCCTCAGCTCGTCGTCGTAAAATCCTGTCCAATCGACTCAACCCTCACCACTCACCCAAGACACACGCAGCACACTCCCCAGGAGTCAAGTCCGGCACCTCGTGCCTCAACCATAAACCATCTCCCACCACGCATCACATCATAGATATAAAGCGTAGTAGAAGTAAAGTAGCAACAATAATATATAAGCGTGTGTCTAGCCTAACAGCGGGTGAGCAGGGGAAAAGGTTGCGACAAGGTAATGGCTATCAAGCAAAACTACCATGCAACCTATCACAAGTCATATTGCATAAAAGTAAAGCACTAGCAACTAATATATATGCCATGCGTAATAGGTTCTACGAGGTTGGGTGGGACGTGGCACCTGCGAAGTCATCTCCCAACTCCTGAGTGTACTCCAAGTCCTCCTTCTCGGGCAGCTCCTTCTCAGCGTCTGAAATCGAGACATAATGGTCGCGGGAGCGACCCCTATAGATTATCACAAAGAACCAAATAAAAAACGAAGAATCCAAATGCACGCAAACATAAGCCTACGACGTAGTGCTCGATTTTAGGAAAATTTGGACACCTAGATCATATTTTTCGGAGATCGTATGAATAAGTTATGATTTTCCGAAGTTTAAAACATATTTTGAAAAAGAAAAGAGAGAGAGAAAACTCAGGCTGTGACACGTGGCGCGTACTGATTGGTCCAGAGGATAACAGTGAATGACAGGTGGGTCCAAGGGCTGTGGTCAATGACAGTAGGACCGGGTCAATCGGTCGACCTTTGACCGGTCAACGGTCAACTGGGATGGGCCTAAATGGGCCTCGGCACATGAGTGGAGTCAGGGGCGCTCCCCCTCCTTGGATCGATGCGGCGGTGTTCTGCTCCGTCATGAGCGTGGAAAGGCAGGGGCCAGACTTGCCCGATGGGGAAAGAAGGCCATGACAGGCGGGGCAGGATGTCAGTGACAGTAGGAAGAGAGGAGGCGTCAGCGCGGGCCTTTGGTGTGGAGTGGGCCGCTGCATGGGCCGGCTGTGTGGGCTGGGCCCATTAGGTGGCTAGACCTTGCAGCGTGGGCGGTGCAGCTGCTGCTGCAGGCTGGCTGGGCCGCTGGCCTTCGCGGGCCGCGAGGCAGGCCGGGAGGAGCTGGCGGGCTGGGCCGCCATCCTCGGCGAGCAGGCCGGCTGCGGCCTTGGCAAGGCCTAGCAGGCCGGGCTGGCTTGCTGCTATGGGCCACTTGGCCTTCTTCTTTTTTCCCTGCCTTTTCCAAATCCTTTTCCATTTCTTATTCCTATTTTCTAACTAAGCCATGGTCCTTCTATGTGTATACTCATGTTGCCAACATGCTTACACCCTTAGTGGGTCTCTAGGGGTCACTAGGGTAGCAAGGTACCATGTCCAAGGGTTGGCAACACACACAAGGGTTATTTGTTAGAAAGGTTATTTGATTTTATTAGCATCACATAAAATCAAATAAGAGCCAAATCACAACTTGGAATTAAAATGCAATGCTCACACATGCTACTAGGTACTACTTGTGCAACTCGGTGGGTTTCCTAGCATGTCAAACACCAAACATGGGATTGTTTTAGAAAAATTTTTGTTGGTTCTGATTTTTGGTGTTTGTAATTTTTAGGGATGTTACAGTCCACCCCCCTTATAGGAATCTCGTCCCCGAGATTTAAGGGTAAGGTAAACCACTTAAGCTTCAAACTCCATCTTGGTAGATGACATTGACTTGTCCTCGTCTTTGTCGGGGCAGCATCAGGGTGACTGTACCCGCGGCACTGCCGCGCTGGACAGAGTACGAACTGAAATGTAAATGAGTGAGCAAGAGCAAACCAATCTGGTAGCTGACCAAGCTTTCCACACCTGCAGAGAATACAGATCGAGAGCTAGACAGGGCTCAAGATGAAGAGAGAAGTAGATCGGCCTCAAACCCTAGAAATACCTCAACAACAAGTAAGAATAGTAAAACGAACAGCACAAGAGACACGATGTTTATCCCGTGGTTCAGCTTCGCCACTAAGGCTGGCCTAAGTCCACGTTGTTGAGGAAGTCCACAGACTTGAGCTCACCACTAAGGCTAGCTTACTCCTCGTTCTCAAGTCAAGAGAGTTAACTCTTGAGATGAGGGGTGATTTCTTTAGTATTGGGGTGAGGTTACAAACCTCCCTAGGCAGCCACACAAGTTGGCAGCTCTAGGGTGACACCTAGCCAGCTAGGAGCAAAGCTCCAAGAGTAACAAACCCTAGGGCGCCGGCCAAACGTGCACCAAATGCTCTTTTGACAGTGGGAATCAGTAGATCCACTCTCCAATCGAAGTTTGCTGCCTTTTCCCTCAAGAATCCGTGGTGGAATCGAGGGGGATGAGTTGGGAGCTTGAGGGGAGCAATGGAGAGTGAGAGAGAGAACTTCTAGTGTGTGTCTAACGGATATGTCGCGAGGTAGACGAAGAGATAAGTGAGGTGGGCCGACAGATGGGTATAAATACCCCTTGGTCCCAACGGTCACTTATAGGCGCGGCACTACCGCGCCCACCAAAACAGTAAAGTGAAACTGAGTTGATGGCTGGCTGTTTTGGTGGCTGGATGAGGTTGGTGTTAAAGGATTGAGCATTTGGTAACACTTTGACTAACAACCTTAGGATCCCTCTTGATATTTTCCTATACTCAAATTCAAACCGAAAATGAATTTAAACCTCCTTTGAGTTCGGCAAAGCCTCCTAATATAGACGGGGACCCTTCCAACCTGTACATCATCCTTTCGTACTTCATTGCCTGCTTGTCATCTCAATAAGTCTCATTAGTTCTCTAATTTGGTGGTCATCAACGCCAAAACCCACAATAGGGCTTGATTGCACTTACACATTTCACGTTGCAAAATGCATTAGCAACACAGCTTACCAACTAAGTCTGCCTGAATCTTCATTGATTCATCTTGTGTTTCACGTCCCCCAATTGAAGACGGCTATACCAGCATCTCACGCCATCTGTTAGTTACCTACGGCGTTGGAAGGTCTTTAAATCCCGATCAAGATCTTGTAGCAAAGAATTGTTACTGCTGACAATGTTGTGATTCCTCAGGTGCTGGTACAATGGTCCGGTATGCATCGTTCATTGGCTACCTGGGAAAATCGTGAAGCTCTGCACCAACGTTTTCCTCGGGCACCTGCTTAGGGACAAGCAGCTTCTCTTCCAGGGGGAATGTCAGCACTACTACGGTGACGCCAGGCAAAGATGGAGAAGGGAATTCAAGCGTGGATCCGACCGAGACGTCATCAGGTGGACTCGACTCGCACGCTTCGTCAGGCACGGCGCCAGCTTCTGGAACAAGGCGCACCAACCGAAGGCGCGTGCCGAACCGACTCGCCACGGGTCCTGCGTGAGTGTGAGCGAGCGTCGCGGCTGCGTCCGCAAGTAGCCGAACGGCTTGTATAAAAGGAGAGGAAGTCTCTAGGAGAAAGCAACAAACATATGAACCAATTACATTTAATCATTCCTCGTTAATCGAATATATCTTGCTATTCTACCCATGCTCCTGCTTCAATTCTGATCCCCAATTCTGTTCTTCTCAATCCCGATCCCCTTCTAGCTGCTAACAATTGTTTCTATATTCGTCTCAATTATTCAAACAGTGCATGACCCGAACAAAATCACATGCTCTGTGTGTGAAAATTACGAACCGATATATCGAGCATATCTTATCCAATCAGACCATCCTTGTGGTAGACTAACCTACCTATGCACCAAATTTAGAATTTGGACCGCCTATGGAAATAATATATTGGGGATGGAAATATTAAATTATCAATGGATAGATCATTATATTTAAATATTTATCATCATACAAGATTTGAGTTGTATCTAAACTTTGCAAAAAGGACCCAACTGTCTAAATAATAGGGGGTCATAGGTTTAAAATGACACAACACTGCCCATGTGAATAGTCACAAAAAGTGTTGCAGCTCGGCCAAGTCACGACCTCACCTCACTTGAAAGCATATATTCGAGAGAGGCTCTAAGAGATGCCAGCCACTTGTCAGTGGTCTGACTGTGTACTAATCATATAGGAGATGAGTGACGTAATCTTCTTAATTAGTGGTTTTTGAACCGGGTTTTCACTAAAAAAACGAGACCGTTTTTTCTTCATCTCATAAAATTCCGGCGAATTTGATCAAGCTTTTCTAACAAAAAGTGAGCATCAGTTCTGTGACACTAGCCTTTGCCTAGGCGCCGAGCCTGTAATTGTAATGTGTAACAAGGCAAAGGCTACGTCTACGCGTGTGTGCCAAAATTCCAAGGTCTGCGACTCTCAAGTCCATGGGGTTTGGTGCGGGATCGGGAAGGTGTCGTGGCCGGCCAGCGGCCTGGTATAGCGTCATGGCGCGTAGTACGTGTGTGATCGTGGGAAACAGGTAGAGCCAAATGCGATGTAGACCACACGACACAATGCCCAGGTAGAAACAACACATAGTGACCAAGACACCAACCCAACCATGACGCCGAAGAGAGACGAAAGCTAAAATACGACGGTGCACTACATGACTACAGACTATAGACTAGATTGTGAAATTTTATTTCTTTCCCCTCGTAGTAGTAGTATACACGTTCCGATTCCTCTTCTGACAAATAATTAATCTGTGGGTAAACTTGGGCGATGTGGTTCACTGGTTCTCATTCTTTGCGTTCGTCGTTTCACTTTAGTACTCACTGGATCGCGGGGTTCATTTTCTAGATAATAAATTCACAAATTTACAATATAATCACTTCATTATTAAAGAAAATGTTTGATAGCTCTTCCATAGGTTCAGTGTAAGAACTGCTGTGGAAGTTATGATTCTTTTTTTTTCTTTTGCACAAAGAAAAAAAAAATCTACATAGAAAAGAAAAAACAAGCACATATGAGGGTTTTGTTTTTTGGAACATGCACATATGAGTAGTTACCAATGAGTTACTTCTGTTCCAATATATCCTATGTAGAGTCCGAGCATATATGTACTTTCACAATTCCGCCTATCATTATTGCAGTAGCGTAGGATAGTAAAATTTCTACACAATTTATGGGGTTACTATTTTCTAGGCAACGGAAAAATCATCCAACGACCATATACTAAATACAAATACTATATCTCTGTTCCAAAAGAATCTAAAACTCTAACATAGTCCTAGATCAACATATCTCAAATTGACTAAACTTAAAATAGAAAACAAATACAAGTACTTATGATAAAATATGGAGCTATATATGTTGTTCGTTAAATTTTAGAATAGCTTAAACTAAGGATAATTAAAGTTAGATATTTTTAACGGGTCGGGGGTATAGTACATGTACAACAGAGCGAGTGTACATATATATATATACACATAGTCCATCTATATTCGTCATCCTTCTTCCTCTTGCCGCTGTTGCCTTCGTTCCCAAACCAAAACATTGTCCCACCATTTCTTTTTTTTTTATAAAGTGTACCTGTATTAATTGAAACCAGAAGTGTACAAATACAAGTGCACCGTATAAGGATACGAGAGGCAGCTATCCAACCTATAAGCAAAAAGGACCTCAACAAAAATAGAAATTACACACCGGTCCTTATCCGAACTAAGAATGGATCTCGGCAACGACCGCCGCCGATGAAGAACGCCGATGCCGACCGACACCGTCGAATCTGACTCCGGAGGAAACCGCTGGGGACTGCAGCAGACGCTCAAACTCGTGCACGAGCTGAAGATTTCATTGAACGTCCATCCGTCATATCCACTTTCCAGATTCAGACGACGATGAAAGCGCCGACGCTGACATCCACCGTCACGAAGAAGCCGAAACCGCTCCCACCTGGTCCGAAGCTCACCGCCGACCCATACTGCCGGCAGAACAACCTCGAACCGCACACCATCTAACCGCAACACCCACCGCCGCCAACGTATTCTTGACAAGCTAGACTCCAAACCAAGATCCAAAATCAGACATACCTCCACGCCTTGACGACATTGGATCAGAACACCGCCGAGACGGGGGAAAGCACGGAAGGACTTTATTCCATGGCGTCGTCGGCGCCGCCGCCTCGCCGCCGCCGCCGGACACCTAAACCTAGAAACCCTAGGACCTAAACTACACCGCCAGGCAGAGAGCCACCGTTCCCATCCCCCTCCGAGGGTCAGGAGCCCGCCGGAGGCGAAGGGGAGCGGCGACCTCGCCGGCGGGAGCACGGGTCGCCTCCCTTCCGCCTCTCTCACTTCTAGGGTTTTGGAGGTGGAGGTGGAGACAAATTACACTTAATTGAGTCTTCTTGCCTTGTCCCACCATTTCTTGGAAGCACATCGCACGCATTTTTTTTAAATGCAGGCTGTGGTTTAATAACGCGCTGCCGGTGTGGTGTACACCAAATACATGTGTACATGTATATGTGGTTTAATAACTCTCCCACCGACGACAGATTTCGTCCAAGATTCAGTAAAAGAAATTAAGGAAGAGATTAAATTGACTCACCACTAGTACTACTCTACTCATGCGTTTGAATAATTCAGACGAACATGAAACATATATAAGCACGGGCGGCATACAGGAACACTAGTTAGTAGCAATTGACGCAAAATGTATCTTTTATTGACCTTGTATTAGTTCTGTTTTCTTGTACGGTCGGTTAGAGCTGCAATCATCCGCGTACTAGTGTGACTGAATTGTTCTTTAATCTCCTTCTTTCTTTTACTGAATCTTGGATAGAGATTCACTATGTAAAAAGCCACATATTCACCACGTCAACTATAGACACCAAGACAAGGGCCTAAGTGGGTGTAGCCGGGTTGTTTTATTGTCCTTGCATTAGCTCGGTTTTCTTATACGGCCGGTTAGAGCATGCAATCATCCGCGTACTAGTGGTGACTGAATTGTTCTTTAATATCTTTCTTTCGTTTACTGAATCTTGGATAGAGCATGCAGTCCACTATATGTAAAAAAAGCCACATTCCTTGTCACCTACAGACACCAAGACAAACACGCGTATGTGAGCACGCGTCTATAATATGTCACCAATGAGTGTTACTGGTCTGACGGTGTCAAAACGCGTCTCTAAATTACATGCAACTGGATGGTTACATGCCTGCATTTTATCTAAGTAGCAAGTAGGTTTACTTGTGGAATGTTGGAGGGATGTATAATAGCTTTTGATATTACTTCATATATATTAAATGTTAATTAGCAATAGACTACTATGTATGTGTAATAGCTTTTTTTTGGATGCGAGTGCGACCACACCCACACCCACACCCATAATACCCAATATAGCTATGAGAAGTGGTCTTAGTACCGACCCCTTTACACATATTTGCACTGATGATGATGGATCACATTCAAATCCAGATAGGTAATTAAATACCACCGCAATGAGTTTTCTTAGCCATTTTAGTCAGGTTATCAACCGTACAACGGCTTATCCCCTCACAAAACACACTATTGAAACAACCAAAAATAGTCGGCTTATCGGTCAGCCGAATAATATAACCTAGCTAATTCTGTTTTTTAACAACCTAGCTAATAATCTATTGTCAATTCGCAAAAGTTTACACTAAAAGAAGCAAGTGCACCCCCCCCCCCCCCCCCCAACCCCTCCCTTTACATATATTTGCACTGATGATGATGGATCACATTCAAATCCAGATAGGTAACTAAATACCACTGTAATGAGTTTTCTTAGTTCAACCGTACAACATGGCTTATCCCCCTCACAAAACACACTATTGAAACAACTGGAAATAGTCGGCTTATCGGTCAGCCGAATAACATAACCTAGCTAATTCTGTTCTTTTTAAACAACCTAGGTAATCTATTGTCAGTTCGCAAAACTTTACACTAAACAACCCCCCCCCCCCCCCCCCCCCACACCCACACAAACAACGCGTTTGAGTAATTCGCACGAACATGTAAGCAGGAGCGGTTGGTACGTAGTTAGTAGCACTTAGCAGCAATGGACATATAGTATATTTAAACGACCTATAGCTTCTCTCCATATTGCTACCAGCTAGCCACACCACGTCAATATCTTCTTCTACGTTACATGCATCGCTCGACAAGCAAAATAAAACTTGTGCCATTTCCAGTAAAAAGAAATAGCAACCACTTCTCTGCGTGTACGTCTACCTTACTTGAATTGATCGGGTGGGGAAGGTACGATACCGTATTCCCGTGTAGTACTCCAACGCTCTGTAGTAGCTAGTGCCGAGTATATATAGTTCTATCTAAATGTCGTACCACTCGCTCTATCAAACGTAGTAAAAACAATATATACGGTAGATCTATCTCGAGGCTTATATTAGTGGACATTTCATCTGCCGTGACAAAACACAATCCGTCCATTATGTGTTGTCATGTCGTGTGTTTCTGTCCATTTAATTGGGACCTCTTCGTGACACAAGAGGTTTACACGAACCGTGTAAAAACATTTATATAGAAATCATTTCATTCTTACAAAGAAAAATTCAAGGAATAGGAAAAAACCCACGTTTCAAATAAAAGTGGCGTCAGCATTTGAACAGTTTGATGCATGCTTTTCCACCTTGCAAAGTTGGACTCGGCCGGGATGCAGAAATAATAAAGGACCCGGACGGCAGGGTCATCTTTTTGGCCTGCTTGCAAGCCACTCTGGGCACGCACTTCTGATCGGTTCTCCACACCCACCATCTTTGGATCAATATTGACCAGTGATGATCATCATATCAGGCAGCCTGTTGCACGGTACTTACGCTTCTTTCACTACCGGATCGAGACTGTTTGCCGATGGCTTCAAGCCATCGGCAAACCCACTTTCCCCATCGGCAGAAAGGTTGTCGATGGCAAAGTGGTGATGCCATCGGCAACCACCCATCGGCAAAAACGTCATCTGGCAAAAGAATATGCCATCGGCAAAAGAGTTGCCGATGGCCGCGGGCCCCATCGGCAAACCTTCCACGTCAGCCGCCCCGCCGTCAGGCTGACGGCGGGTTTGCCGATGGCTGACGCCACGTGGCCATCGGCAAAAGCCTTTGTTTGCCGATGGCCACGGCCGTCGGCGGCTTTTTTAATTTGTTTTGAAAAAATTCCCTGATTTTTTTTCCGATGGCCGTGGCCATCGGCAAACTTATGGTCGTTTGCCGATGGCCACGGCCATCGGCAAATCTGGGTACGTGGGCCAAATTCCCCGTGTTTGCCGATGGCTGGCCATCGGCAAACCTGGGGAATTTTTTTTTCCTTTTTTCCCTGTTTTCTTCCATTTCCAGCACATATAATCACAAGCATAATAACACAAGCAACATATACAACATTCATCACATATATTCGCAATAATGCGCCATTTCAACCATAATATAGCATCAAATCCATATAACATGTCCGAAATCATCCATACAAGTCGAAATGGCTCCATACAAGTCCCAATTCATGCATACAAGTCCAAATGCATCCATACAAGGCCAACATCGGCCAAACATGTCCGACGTGGCACAACAAGGTCCAAAATCGGGAATAGAAGGTACCTAGCTCGTGGCGCCGTCCCCTTGGGTCCCCGAGCCCCCGAAGCATCCTCCCACGCAGCCAACTCCCCTGCGGCCGCTTTGCCCGCTGCCACGAGTCTTGCCCGGGCCGAGCTGCCGCGGCTGAGGGAACCGAGACGGCCCGGGGTGCCCCTGCGGCGGCCACGAGTACCCGGCTGCGTGGGGAACCGAGACGGCCCGGGCTGCCCCGCGGTGGCCACGAGTACCCCTGCGTCGCGTGGAGGACCCGGATGAACGGCTGCGTGAGGAGGCTCGGAAAGGACCCCAACCGGGCCGTGGAGCGGGACCCCGTGGAGAAGCACCCACGGAGGGCTAGCACACAGGTTGGGTTCGAACCCTCCGACCGTGTCTCGCACAAAGACCAAGTGATGGAATTAGTACCGCAGACGGCATCACAAGCTAAAGCAATAGGCAATGTAGGGACTCACCGGACGAGGTGCAAGAAAAGGCGGCGTGGAGGTACTGGTGGTGGAGCGAAGAAAGAGGCCGGAGGCTCACACATTCCCATGGCACGCATGTCTTTGGGACATCTGCGACCACGCCGCCGGTAGTGCGGCGCAACCGCGGCCGCGTGCTCGATAGGCAACCGCCATCGCCTCGGTTGGCTAGCACCTCTTGGACCGTGGCCCAATATTACACGAGCATGGTTGATTGTATTTGAAGGCAAGGTACATTATTTGTGAAACGGTCGAACGACGAATAAAACTCCACTTACCTGAAGACCCGCGATCTGCTGCGCACTGCTCGGCTGCCGAGGCGCTATGGGGACCCGCGCTGCGCCCCTACGCTGGTCTTCCTTGCGGATCTCGGTCGCCGTCGGGCGGAAGGACGGGTCAATGGCGCTGTGGGCCATATAGAACCGACCGTCTTTGCTTCCCTCCTCCCAACCTCATCACGAGCTGAGGGTCTATGGGCTCGGTGGTGACGTCGTAGGTGTCGCCATGGGCCTCTCGAGCTGCGGCGGCGTACTTGGTGAGCTTCTCGTACACGACCGGGCTGGTGTACTTCTCGGGCCCGTCCGAAGAGCTGTACGTGGTGGAGGCCGATTTCGCTGGGCCCTTGTGAGCAAGGGCCCACCCCATGTACTCGTTGATGGGCTGCCGGGGTGGTGCTCCTCTGCGAGGAAAACGAAAAACACGGTTACAACTTGCCGTATAAGAAATCCAGCGCTATAAGAAATGGTTGAACACAAGCATACCCATGTTTCCATGAACTCGTTGAGGTTCTGGCTCCCCTGGTGGTGTGAGACCCCGGACCTCGCCATCTCTTCCAAGCGCTTCGCCCGACGTGCTCTGTGCTCCACGTACGCCTCCGGCGTTTGCCACCCTCTGACAATCTCACGCCAGCAGTCGTCGTACTTGCTGCACCAGCCCGGAGGTGTCTGCATGACATTCAAGTATTAGATCTCCCAGATAATGAGTTGAATGTGTCACATAAAGAATCACAACAGATGTTTTCCTACTTATTTACCCGCATGTACTTGCTCCTCGGTGAGGTCGGTCTCCGGCTCACATATCGGCTCCCCGGCTCGGGTCTTATCCACCTTCATCCCCCGAAGTTGGCGTAGTAGGAGATGACGGCCTGGGTGTGCGCCTCGTAGAACATGTCCTTGATCCGCAACTCGCACAACTTGTCCCGATGCCGGTCCACCAAGACGGGTCCCGCCCTCCGCCAACCTATAGTACAACTGCACACAGGCATCAAACATCATTCCATTGTTTGAGAAAAGTCCAACAAATGCGTAGTATTGAGATATGCGTTGCGATTGAAAGACTCACCCAGAACTGCTTCTTGATCTTGTCAGCGAGGACTTCCCCATGTGCGTCCTTGACGAGGTAGTAGTATGGCCATTTGTCGGGCACGATCGTCTTCCCCTCGATGGTGACCAAGCCAGGGAAGTTTGCCTTAATCACTCGCCCCTGGATGCTAGTGACATGGGGCGAACTCTTCCCCGGCCGTCACCTTTGCCCGGCCCACGCACATAAACAACAATTGTTAGTATGCGTTTTAATTCGAAAATGAAATAAGAACAAGTACGAAATCAACAATGGATACTTACGTCCCGAGAGATCACGATCTGCGGGGCGGTCCTCGAGCGCGGCAAGTGCTCGGGGAGCTTAGCGGGCCCGTCTTTGGAAGGGCTTCTTCCCGGTCCCCGTGGAAGCCGAGGTGCTGCGGTCTCCTCCTCCTCGTCGTCGCCACAGCCACCGCCGCCGCCGTCCTCCTCGTCGTCGTCGCCGCCGCCACAGCCACCGCCGCCGCCGTCCTCCTCCTCGTCATCGTTGCCACCGCCGTCGCACCTCATCATCAAACGGCCCGCACCCCCCCGCGGTCGGTCGACGCTCCACCTCAAGCTCCTCGTCGTCCTCCTCCTCGTGGTTGCCGGCCTCCACGTGCTCCTCGTGGTGGCCGGCCTCCACGTGGTCCTTCCGGGGCCCGAGGTGCATGTACTTGGACTCGACGTTACGTCGGCGCGACCGTCCTCCACCCGCATTTTGTCGAGTGCCCGCAATGACAAAGATTAAAACAGTTAGTATTAGTAGATTGCAAGTACTTGTAAAGAAAACATAAATGTAAGGTAATATAAATAACGGTATCAATATTATATGGATTAGAAACTATCTCCGCAAACGGCAATATTGCGGCGAGCGCTCATCCTCGTCATCGATCGTCGTCATCACTATCAATATTGTCGAGCTCTCTTAAGTCCTCATCATTAGGCGCTACATGTTCCCCAACTTCTACATCGCGTCGCGTCTGCCGTGCATCTAGGATTCTTAAGTCCTCGGCATCGTGCACCTCATCACCCTCGTCCTCATCGATGTCGTTGTTTACTTCCATACTCATCAACGAATCAATGTCTATCTCCAACTTACCTTCTAGCCCCTCAGGTTGATAGAACTCATCTGCCCTTGGGTCAAAGTTGTAATCATCATTGTTCGGGACCGCCACTTTACCGCGTGGCGATACGAACTGCACAAGGCTCCAACCCGCAAGGCGCTTGTCATTCTGGTTTGCCCATGGGAGGTAATAAACTTGCTTGGCGTCTCGGTTAGCCACAATATAGACATCGTCTCCTCCATATTTGGAATCCTGTCGGATTTCGACTTGCCCAATCTTAAGGTCCTTTTTTGTGACCTGGGGATCGAACCAATGGCATTTGAACATCACAGGCATTTGAACATCACAGGCTTACAACCTCTGAAAAGGCTGAGAGTGCATGAATTCTCGTCGATGTTGTAACAAGGGATTGGATCTCGTGGTCTCGTAAGTTTCCCGGTATAGTACGCCTGTGTGCATGTGGACACCTCCTCCAGAATGAATGCCTCTATCACAGAAGCCTCAATTTTGGCTTTATTTTTACACTTTTCCGAAGAAGCTTTAGACACCTCTCGATTGGATAGCACCAACGGTGCTGCACGGGCCCCCCCAACCGTGCCTCCCTTGGTAGGTGCAAAATCATATGCTGCATGGACAGGAAGAAGCCCGGTGGAAATATCATCTCCAACTTGCAGAGCAACTTAGGTGCAGCCTCCTCCAGTTCAAGACAAACGTCCCGAGACAACTCCTTGGAACAAAGGCCGGAAGAAAAAGCTCAACTCTGCCCGGGACGCGCCACACCGGCTCGGGTAGGTATCCCGGGTCATCGCGGGAAGGAGCCGCTCAATCCGGATGTGGAAGTCATGACTCTTCATCCCTAAGACTTTGCCGGTCGGCAAGTTCACTCCCCGCTCGGATTCGCCGCATACCCATCGGGGAACCTTAGCTTCGACAACCACTCCGGTGCTTCCTTCCTATGCGGCCTTTTCGGGATGTAATCGGCCGGGCCCTTCTTCCATCTCTTGCCTCGGCGCAGGGTCTTCATCACTAGATTTGGTCTATCGCAAATCGTTTCAATGTCCATCTAGCCTTAACATTGTCCTTTGACTTCTTGCCAATGTCCAGGAGTGTTGCCCAAAGTGCCTCGGCGATATTCTTTTCGTGTGCATTACATCGATGTTGTGTGGAAGAAGAAGGTGCTTGTAGTAGGGAGCCTAGTCAAGCCCGATATATGAGTCCACATGTGGTTGGTACCATATCCTTTGAAACCACCATTGTCATCAATTTCGAGAGCCTCTATCTCGTGCAAGGATGTCGGTGGGCTCTTTTCCTTAGGGATGGGGCTGGTGACTTGAACACCTTTCGTGAAGTGCTTTTTATCAAGTCTCAGTGGATCATCCTCCTTTAGGAATTGACGATGTTTGTCGAAAGAAGAATACTTGCCACCCTTGGCCGGCCCAAGTGAACATCACATCTGCCTTGCATGTTGGGCAAGGGAACTTCCCGTGAACACACCACGCGCCGAACAAGCCATACGCCGAAGTCATGCATTGAGTACCGGTACCACACATGCATCGTGAAGTTCGTCTTCGTAGCTCGGTCATACGTCGGCACCCCCTCATCCCAAGCTTTCGCAATTCATCCCACACCGGCCGCATGAACACACCCATTTTGTTGCCCGGGTGTCCGGTATTATCGGCGTCAAGAACACGTTCTTGGGGTCGAACATGACGCCGGGGGGAAGATTGAGGGGATCACAAACACGGGCCAACAAGTGTACGGGGCCGCCATCATTCCAAATGGGTTGAACCCATTCGTTGCCCGGCGCTACGCGTACATTTCGAGCCTCCTCGGCCATGCGAGGATTCATGGCA
This sequence comes from Themeda triandra, assembly GCA_018135685.1. Lineage (NCBI taxonomy): Eukaryota > Viridiplantae > Streptophyta > Magnoliopsida > Poales > Poaceae > Themeda > Themeda triandra. Next base: position 67,663 of record JAENPR010000258.1, on the reverse strand, counting down.
TCGAAGTGCTTCCATGCATCACCATCCGCCGGTCTTTGCATCTTGTCACCGTATCTTTTGCCATTCTTGTGCCAAGTCATTTGTTTCGCGGACTCCTCTGTCATGTACCGCCGTTGCAGCCTCGGTAGTACCGGAAGGTGTCGTATGACCATCTCGGGGATCTTAGACTGTTTCTTAGTGCCATCACTTTGCCTTCTACCTCCACGTACCTAGAGGCTTTGCACTCCGGACAGTGCGTTGCTGCCTCGTGGTCTCCCCGGAACAGGACACACCCGTTCTTACAAGCTTGGATCGGGTGATAAGGCATCTTGAGTGCACGAAGGAGCTTCTGTGACTCGGTCGTGTTTTTCGGCAGGCAGTGCTCCTCCGGAAGCAGCCCGCCAACGCTTTGCCAACACGAAATCAAAACCTTCCCGACTGATGCCCAGTGACGACTTCAACCCTATTAGGCGTGAAATGGCATCTAGTTTAGAAATGCGGGTCTTCTCGTGAAGGGGCTCCTTTGCCGCCTCCATCATGTCGTAGTACGCCTTTGCGGTCGCCTCTGGATCTTCTTCCACCACCTCCAATCCTTGAACGGCTTCAACGTCTTTAAGCAAGTCTGCCATTCCGGCATCTTGATCAAACCCCTGGAGGTCCGGTCTCACCACCACCTCCGTAACCCGTTGGGGTTCCCCATGGAGGATCCAACGGGTATAGTTTGGAACATACCCGTTCGCCCAAATATCATTCCTCATCTGTCGTTGCTCTTTCCTTGTCTGGTTCTTACACTTGCTACAGGGACAAAACACCCGAATCGCCCCTTTAGAAGCTGGGCCAAATGCCTTCTCCAGGAACTCCCCGGTCCCCTTAACCCATTCATTGGTCTTGTCTTTGAATCCCGTGTACATCCACTCACGGTCAGCCATCCTCTGTCATGCGCCAACGTAAGCGAGTAATAAGACCAACATCTGCATCTACAAGGCGTTCCTACCATCTACTAGGTGAAGGATAGGTCCTAATCCCACCCAAGGATGCGTAGATGAGGTTAGCTTCCATGCTCCACTCCCGTCCGAGACGGAATTTCGGCAGCACCTCCCCGCTGTTCTCCCGATACACGTCCCAACAGGGAGAGTGTGTATCTGGAGAACAACGGGGAGGGGGCTGACGAAACTCCGACTCAGACGGGGGCGGAACATGGAAGCTAACCCATCTACGCATCCTCGGGCTGTCCAAAAAACGTGGACAATCCGAAAGAGAAACCGTCGCAGATATGCACTGATCCGCATACCAACGACCGCGAATCCCTTTCGGACGGGAGACGCCTAACTCGGTTACGCAATGTACTTACAACAACTATAAGGAAGAGAGGTGAATTATACCTAGGGTGGCGGCGCAGAGGCGGGTCGAGTAGGTGGAGAGTCGACGTGGTGCAGCAACAAGATGATCGGGCTTACCGAGTACCTCCCACAGGTCCTCCTACAAAAAGGGCAAAAAAGGTTAGTATCCACTCAAAATTTTGGCAGCACCTCCCCTGCACGGGGAGGGTTCCAAACCTGCAAAAAAACAACGGCGCGAAGGCCGATAACCACAATGGCACGAAGGCCACGAACCACAGCGGCATGAAGGCCGGTAACCACAATGGCACGAAGGCTACAAACCACAATGGCACGAAGGCCGATAACCACAGCGGAGAAGGGTTCATATACCTTGCTCTTGATGCCGGTTCGACAACGGTCAAGTAGTTGGCGGGACGTAAAGACGTAGAAGACAGCGGAGGCACCTCCTCACCCTCTCCCCTTCTCCCTCTTCTCCTTCTTCCTTCTCTTTTTTCTTCCTTCTTATTCTTCCTTCTTCTTCCTCCCTTCTCCCTTCTCTTCTTCCTCCTCTCCTCCCCTCCTTCTTCCTTCTTCCTCTCTCCTCTTCCTCCGACTACCCGCTGCTCCCCTAATGGCCGAGGGACGGCCGCGGCGGCGCGCGCCGCAGGGGGGGTGTCGGCGAGGTGGGGCCGGCACAGGGTGGCGGCGAGGAGGAAGGCGGCGCCGGTGCTGCTCGGGTGGGGTGCGGGAGTGGGGTTGGCGAGGAGGGGGCCCAGGTGGGAGGACGGGGCGGCGGAGGAGCGCTGGTGGCGTCGGGGACGGCCGGAGAATGGTCGGCGGCGGCGGGCCGCGCGGACGGCGGCGACGGGCCGCCCGGACGGGGGCGGCGCTCGCCTGCGAGTTCGCCGCGGTGGCGGGGCGCGGTCACGGCGGGACGGCGGGACCGCGGGACAGCGGCGGGACGGCGGGACGGCGGCGCTGGCGAGCGAGATCGCGGCGGCGATTCGAGCGGCGGCGGCGGGCAGTCGGGATGTGTGGGGAATAGGGTTTGGGGGTCGGGGGCGGGGCCGACTCTTTTTTTATTTTTATTTTTGAAACTTACTTTGCCGATGGCCATAGCCATCGGCAAAGTCACCACGTGGCGGCTACGAGCGCCCAGCCCACCTTGTTTGCCGATGGACGGCCATCGGCAAAGCGGTCTTGCCGACGGCTTTCCAAGGCCGTCGGCAAAAGTTGAATTTTTTTTTGTTTTTTCTTCCCCATTTTTTTTTGGTGGCTTCCTATACCAAACACATCCCAGTTTCACAAGTTGGGACAATTTTAAACTTTTTAGCTATATTTCGTTAATTTTTTTGGTTTCTTTGAATTTTTCCCGCAACTCTAAATTTGATCTGCAGGTACATGAAATAATGCAAACTTTTGATTCAAAAAATGATATTCATGATTCTCGGAGTAAGTTGAGGCCGTATCCAGGACCTCGCATGAAATTACGACCGTGTTGGCCTCGTAACATGGGTAGTGACGTGCCGGGAAAGTGTTTTTAAATTCTATAAAATCCAAACGAAGTCCGAAATTGACGAAACTTGACGAGTTGTCTCGCCATCGCATGTGTAGTGTGTGGTAAAAATTTCAAAAATTTTCGAGCAAGTTGTGACGTCGGATGGTCAAAACCCAGACATCTCCACATGTGATCAGATGTCTGGGTTTTGACCATCCGACGTCACCACTTGCTCAAAAAATTTTGAAATTTTTACCACACACTACACATGCCATGCCAACACAACTAGTCAAGTTTCGTCAATTTTGGACTCCGTTTGGATTTTATATAATTTAAAAACACTTTCTCGGCACATCACTACCCATGTTATGAGGCCAACAGGGTCGTAATTTCATGCGAGGCCCTGGATATGGCCTCAACTTACTCCGAGAATCATGAATATCATTTTTCAAATCAAAAGTCTGCATTATTTCATGTACCTGCAGTTCAAATTTTGAGGTGCGGGAAAAATTCAAAGAAAGCAAAATAATTCACGAAATATAGCTAAAAAGTTCAAAAATGTCCCAAATTCTGGAGGTGGGTTGTATGTGAGGTAGGAAGACACCAGAAAAAAAATGAGAAGGAAAAAACAAAAAAAAAAGGATTGTTTGCCGATGGCCTTGGAAAGCCATCGGCAATGCCTGTTTGCCGATGGCCGGCCATCGGCAAACAAGGTGGGCCTGGGCGCTCCCCAGGCTGCCACGTTGCTACAGTTTGCCGTTGGCCGTGGCCATCGGCAAATGACAGAGTTTGCCGATGGCCTAACGGCGGAAGCCATCGGCAAACCGGACGGCGTCGCCCGCCGTCAGCTCCTGGCATAGTTTGCCGATGGCGTCGGTATGCCGATGGCCCGGCCATCGGCAAATAAATTCTTGGCCGATGGCTTTTTTTCGCCGATGGCCCGGCCATCGGCGAACAGACGTGTTGCCGATGGCCGTTGTTCGCCGATGGCCCGGCCATCGGCAATAATGTGTTTGCCGATGGCTTTACTTTGCCATCGGCAAACTGGGATGTTTGCCGATGGCAGATTCCTTGGCCATCGGCAAACTCCTGGGCCATCGGCAAACACTCGCTCTCCGGTAGTGTTTTGTTTTCTTTTTTATTATGAAGTGTGCTAACTTCGCGGACCATCTTTGTGACTAGACTATAGAGAGAAAAGACCTCCTTAGTAAATGCGATGTTTCCTTTGGAAAATGATTGGTTATATGGTAAAGCTATATGCAACTATGACACGGGCATAATTTTTTTAAGAGTCCCTGACGATAAAAACGTGAGTAGTGAATTTGAGTATTTGCCAGGGCTCTCTTTTAGATACTATGGACCTGATTGGTTGGGTACCAAATTCTGCCCAACCAAAATTATGGCAAGCCAAAACTTACCAAATCACGTTTGTCAAAGTTATGGTAGAAAATATAGGTGTACTAGTCCCATACTCACTGACTCACAACACCACCACCACACCAGTGAGGCAGTGAGCAAGTTTAATAAGCTTGCAGTTAGCCAGGCCAAGTTGACAATGTAATATAGATTAGCATAAGGTCAGTAGGAGTTTCATGTCTTAGTTTCTAAGAGTCTAATGTATTAGAAACAATGTACACATGGTTTTATCCCTATAGAACTCATTTCATCGTATTAAACTTTTTGTTTTCTCTCTTCATCTATACTATGTCATGATTAAGAGTAGGCTAATAGACAAGCCGTTCCGGCTCGCTGGTTGAACTCTTCCAAGCTCATTGTCATCACCCTTGCTCCTCCTTCCATATGCTGGTCGAGGCAGCAAACCTCCTTATTTAGGTTGCGCCTAAAGGGCACCGCCTTAACTTCTCGTACTGGTCCTTCCCAAGGAGTGGGAGGGAGTCACCAACAACATCAGAGGTGAATGGGGTAGAAGAACAGGAGAAGATGGCGAGGGTGGTGTTGAACCTCGTGGCCGAGGATGCAGGGCTCTCGGCTTGGTAGAGCCGCCCATCTCGTTCACCTTGCTATGGATGAGTGACGTGGCCACATGGGCACGTTGCACAAACGAAGGAGAACACGATGAGGATGACGGGTGTGTCCTATGGACGATGGCGCCCAACATGCGTACATGGCAAAGACGGATGATGGGCATGTCCTACATGATGGTGGCGGCTGGCACATGGACCCTACAAGCGATAGCTTGCTTGTGGATGTCAATTGTGCTAGAGGGACGAGTCATAGGAGCACAAGTGGTGGCAAGCCCCGTAAGCCACAAAGAACTGACGAAGCCTCTCGGCACTCGAACTTACTACAGTAGCTTCTTTCTACTCAATCTAGACATTTCTCCGCACTGGAAGTCTCTGAGGTGTATTATTATACTTGCTGTTCGGGTGGAGCATGTAGTAATAAAAAATTGGCATCAAGGAAAGTAATTTTCCCATGGAAGTTTTGGTCACGCCACTAGGCTACATATTTTGCTTTCCAATATTCTTTTTCTCGTGCAAGTAATTTTCCACACAAGTGCATATGATCCACGGAAAATGGAATTAATGTTTTACTCTCTGTTCATGAAGATTTTAACGTCCACAAGTTCAACTCAGTCCACTGTCAAGGCATATCTTACATGAAGACTTCAATAAAACTAATCTGATGTTGTGCGCTTTTCTATGAACTCAATCAAGGTTAGAGATGTGTCACTTAGAATAATGGTAGTAAAGTGAACTTTAACTTTGAACGCAGAAGTATACAGTATCTTTTTGCTTGGCGTGCATCACAATTCACAGCATCTAATCATCCGCAGACCGCCAGAGCCAGATGCCAGGCAAGAAAATATGTGTAGATATCACTTTCAGCAGGTCTTGGTTCTCCACTCGGTTTGGTTTTGGTGCATGCATGCAGTCAACCGAGTCATGAATTTCATTCCTACACATGCGAAAATGGCGCGCACTTCTACAACACATACCGGCCCCGGGTGGGGGGAAAGGGCACGACGTGGCAGCCCCACGAGCGCGCGGTGGGCGAAGGGGCAGACGGATGAGTGTGGCCGCCGGCCGCCGGCGAATAAGGCGATGAGCAAGTGAGGATTTTTTTTTTCTTTGAGAGAGAGAGAGATGGGACCCGCTCCTGTGAAGGGACGGATGCCGTGGCATATTATTTATTGATATTAAAAAAATTGCCTTATGAGTTAGTGTGGGCTGCAACCTTTCGTCTTTTTTTTTTTTTGAACACGCTCTTAGCGTGTATTTCACTAAGGCCATTCACAATGCAGACTCTATCACAGAGTCCTAGACTATTTATTACCCTTCTATTTATTGTGTTTTGGTGATGTGGCGGTATATTTATTGAAGAGAGAGACAGAAAAACCAAGACTCCAAGTCTTATTTAGACTCTATGTCCACAATCTTCGAGGTAAATATGCCGCCACATCAGCAAAATACAATAAATATGAGGGTAATAAATAGTCTTGGACTCTGTGATAGAGTCTTGCATTGGGACTGCCCTAAGAAGAGGAGAGTTTTTACAACAAACAGTAATCCGCAGATTACCCACACTCGGCCACCAGATTACATTAGGTTGCAACCTTTCGTCTTAAACCTGTAATCCGCTATTATCAGACTGATTTTTGTGGTCTTTTTGCACACATTTTAGTTGCAACTCAAATAATCTTATATGCTGATACATATTTAAATGGTCTATATCCATTGATAATTTGATATTTGCCACCACAATATATTGTTTTTATAATTGGTCCAAGTTCTAAATTGGGCGAGTCTACCACAAGGGATCTGATAAGATATGCTCAGTTCGTGAATTTCGCACACAGAGCATGTGATGTTTTGTTTGGGTCATGCGCTGCTTTTGTTTAATTTGATAATAACTATGAAGCCCTGTTTGAGTAATTGAGACGAACATGAAACATATATAGAGGCAGCTAGGAGCGGTAGTTGGAACAGCTAGCAGTTAGCAGCAATTTGATACATAATGTGTATGCTTCTATTGACCTTTTGGATTGGTATACATCAGGTGATCTTATATTATTCTTATACATATATACATACATACGTTCCTTGCATCACATGGCGACCAAAACAAAATTTGTAAAATTTCAGTAAAGAATTAGCAAGCACCTTTTCTGCGTGTCCCTTTGCGTGGGTACGCACAATTCTATTCGACTCCTAGTCATAAATGTCAGGCGCTCAAGGCTCAACGTAGACTGTTCGACGGAGTATACTGTAGATCTCGAGGGCTCCGGGTTGGCATTTTAAATGCCTTCACAAATTACCACAAATACTCGCAGTATTGAGTCTACTGTTCATTCAGGATTCACAAACAGCTTATTGATGCATGCTTAACATGCATGGAAAGTTCGCTAGTAGAGAGGAATGGTCTTCCTATTCAATCCACACATATACTTATAAAAAAAAAAAATCAATCCACACAATTCTATACATAAGCACGAACTCACAATAAACTAGCTAGGTTACGATCTCTAAGCACACCAAGAATCTAATTTACTACTTTACAGGAAGTGAGCAATCTAATTACCGCTAAAAAGGATATGCTACACTAGAGAGAGAACAAGCTAGCAAACTAACTCTACACAATAAAAGACAAAAATAAATGCAAGAGAGGTAGTGTGATCTTTATATCGTCGGTGTAGTGGAGGTAAATCAATCAATCACAATCACGATCACAAACACAATGAAATCCTTGATAGTGGAGATGACATAATATTTTTTTACCGACGTTCACTTGCTTGCCGGCAAGTTGGTCCTCTTTATGGCGAATCACTCACTTGGTGGTTCAAGGGCCTCCGCACTCGTGTTCGGCCACCCCGCGTGCACACCTATGCCTTGGTGCTCCCATGCTGCTTTTCCGATCTATATTTGGTTGGCAGAGGCCAGAGAGTGACCGGACAAAGAGAGAGAGGGGAAGAGATCGACAAGGAAGAGAAAAAATAACTCTGGAAGTCACTACGTATATCTAGAATCTAATCATCTAAATTGTACATACGCATTGTATAGCTCAAGATCTCAACTCGAAACCTGTATGACGATTCGCATAGATAACCGCACATGTAAACACTCGACAAAAAGGCCTGAAATCATATGCCTAACAATCGATGACTATCAATCGTGCATGGAAACGGGAGAAATTAAACTTTTTAATTGTGTCTTTCTTCATCTTCTTTTTGCCGCCGAAGAATAAGGAGGACTCATTAAAACTTATTTTCATTAATTCATTGTTGTGGTTAGATCTAACCATAATAAAATGGAGAAAGGGCTGAAGAAAAATTGATTGTTAGGAGGGGCTATAAAACAACCCGTTGTTGGCTAGACGGACATATTTTTAGCATGAAACAACAAAGCTACCGCACTGTGACTCTGTGAGCGCAATGCTCTATTGATTTTTTTAAGATCCTTGATTCCAAGCCTCCTAAAACTTTTGAGCGACAGATTCTCCTCCTATTGACCAGGCAATGATATCCTAGTGCATCCTCTGAACCTTTCAAAGGAAATTTCTTCGAATTTCTCTACTCGCCTTGGTGCATGCATAAATACAGTCAACTGAGTCAAGAATTTCATACTTTTGCACATGCGAAACTGGCCCGCACACTTCTACAAGGCAGCCACGAATTTTTTTTTATTTTTAGCACTTTTTTTTAACTATTTACAAATCTGCCACGGTGAAATAACTATTTCCAAATCTAGCAGTTTTTTTCGCGCCGTAGACGAAGGCGCGGCTTTCCACCATAACCGCGCCTTGCATGGAGGCGCGGCTTGGGCGGCCACGTGGCAACCCCAAGCCGTCGCTCCCGGTGACGTGGCCGGTCAAGACGCGCCTCCATCGAGGGCGCGGCTTAACCGCGCCTGCATCTAAGGCGCGGCTCGGGCGTATAGAGGTCCAGCCCGAGCCCGAGCAGTTCATTTGTTTCTGTCGCCTGTCGCCGCAGCTCGTCGCCGCAGCTCGTCGCCGCCGCCCGTGGCCACGTCGCCGTCGTCGTTCCGGAGGTCTTCCCCTCCTCCACCACGTCCTTGCCCCTCCCCTGCCTCTCCCCCTTAGTCCTTGTGGGTAGAGGGGCGGGTAGGGGGGGGTGAGGGACGGTGGGCTGTGGGATGGCGCCGCCTTAGGCCATCTCCACCGCTTGGGGAAGCCCCCACGCTTCACTACCCACAGGAGAACCGTAAGTGTCCCGATCCTTTGTTTTACCCCTCTTTGGTTAGAGTGACATGCTTAGTTGAATTATGTCGCCTTGGTTCTATAGTTAGTTGGCTAGGATGATTTGGTTAACGTTACTTAGTTGTAGCTAAGTGGATACTTGGTTAGTTTAATTATGTGTCCATGGTTAATTATTGATTCCATACTATATATTGTTCCATATTTTTCGATAGATGAACGACTTGTATCGTAAGGAGTATTGGACCAAGAGGGGTCGCCCTAAAGAATTATACCCCGATGCCTCTTGCAAAGATGCCCCGTCCCTCCGGAACTCCCCTGTCCCTCTTTGTGACCGTGGTAGAGAATGTCACGTGTACCTATCTCGCCATCCCGACACCGCTGCCCATGCCTTCTACACTTGTAGTTCACAAGCGGTAAGTAATTCTTGCACTTTCAATTTGTCATATTTTACGTGACTAGTCAACCGGAAATTTAATTTATGGTTGTTTTGCGGGACCATAAGAAGTGTTATTTGTTCCAATGGATCGACGGGCCGGACAAGTTTGATCCTAGCTACCTTACGTTCGGTGGTTATCAATGGTGTAAAGGAAGGCAACCACATAGCGGGTTTAAACGGTGGGTGCCACCTCCACCTAACCCCCGCCAATGAATGAAGAGGAGAAGGAATTAGCCAAACTTAGACGTCTTGAATCACCGCCTCGCATTGTCATTGTGGAGACTATTCGTGATCGCGATGAAAATCCTAATGAATTTGAGTGTGGCAACCCTTATCCCGTAAGTTTGTAGTGTTTGTGTATGTGCATGCTCGGACCTTTTATTTCCAACTCTATGTGCATCCCGTAACCTTCTATTTTGTAGGATCGGGCATATACCGCGCTCCGGAAATGCCTCTTCGAGGAGTGGTCATGGGGTCCCAAGTCTTATTGGCCGGAGGAACAACAGGAGAAGAAGAGGAAAACCGTTGTCCCCGCTCCTCCTGTGTTGTGCAAGTGTGGCGTCGAAGCTCAGTACGGCCTAGTTCCTTCGGAGGTTGGAATTGGCTATTGGTGCGGCCATATGGTCGACTATGATGAGGTTGGTGCAATTACTGTGAGAATTGTGTTCTTATGTTTTAGTTTGTGTCTAATTGTACTTTGTGTCTAATTGTTTTGTTTGTACACAGAGCACCCGCAAATGCAGGTGGGAGGATTTTCTTGATAAGGCTGAGTACAAGCATACAATTAAAATGAAGCAAAGAATGGGTGAAAGGTTTCGTTGTGGAAATGAGCTTGTGGAGAACTACATCAAGCATCGCATACTAGAGCGCCGCAAGGCTCACGATATGCGTGTCCAAACCCCAAGCAGTGTTGAGCATAAGAAAAGGCTTGAGTATGTGAAGAAGAGGGACGCGGTGCGTAAGGCCGAGCAGGCAGAATGGCAAGAGTACCAGGACATCAAAGGACTTGAAGCTAAATTGTGTCTCAGTGAGTATTTGAAACTCCTAACACTCCCGTCTGTTGTCCTCCATTTTAATTGCTTCGTAACCGTTTGGTTTTTACAACTACAGAGATTGGGTGCTCTGGGAACTGGGAGGTTGAGGAGGCCCGCTCTGCTTATCTGGAGTAGACGGCAGTGGAGGCCGAAAAGCGGGCTGCTGCTGCGGAGAAGGCTGTGGAGGACGACACCTCTAGATTGGATGAGCTCATCGACCTAGTGTTGGCCGACGTGCAGGTGCAAGGGGAGGTTCACTTGCAGCCCGTAGATGATGCAAAAGCACCAGACAACAGCCAGGTTGTGCCATTGGTTCCAACAGAGGAAGAGGAAGAGTGGGATACACAAGCTATGGATGAGGCGGAGGCCGCTTGGAAGTCGAAGGCGGATGAGGCAAAGCCGGCCGAGAGTAGCCACCCCGGCCGGTTGTACCGGGGTGCTCATTGAGGAAGATTTTGAGTGGGATACCCAAGCTATCGATGAAGCTGAGGCCTTGTACTACAAGCGTAAGGAGGAGGCCACACGTTCGACTCCAACCACCAACGAGGTTGTGGTAGAGGATGATTGGGTCCCCAACTCACTCAGCGATGACGATTCGCCCCCCAACTCCAGTAGCGATGAGGATTTGCTTCCTGGTTATGTTTCTGATGTTTAGCCATGTTGTCATGTAGTTTGACAGATTAGGTTTGTGTTGGACCACTATATGTCATGTAATGTACTTTTATTTAGTCATTGGCAAAACCACTATTTTGTCATGAAGCCGGATAATGTTGATGAGATGAGATTAGAATTTGTGACACATTACTTTCTGTCTGCAAGTTAGAATTTGTGGCACATTATTTTTCTGAACAATGGACATCTTGACAGCAGCAAACAGAATCGTTTTCTGTCTGATCGATCGGGTACAGCCGCGCCATTACTAGGGGCGCGCCAATATAACAGTACCGCGCCTTCTCTGGGGGCGCGGCTAAGACGCGCCTTGAGCAGTGGCGCGGTTCAGTTGTGTAGCCGCGCCCCCAGTAATGGCGCGGCTTACTCGATCAAGCAGACAGAAAAAGGGAGCTATTTGGTTGTGTCCAGATGACCATTTCAACAATGCAGGCAATGCTGAGAATCTTGTACAATAAGTAGTAATTTCAGATCAAATTTCATAGGAGTTGAAATGAGCACATTAGTACATGAGTTTCATACGAGTTTCCAAATGACCACATGACTACACGAGTTTCATAGGAGTTCTCAAATGAGCACATGAGTTCGAATTCGACAAACGACCACATGAATACAAGTCTAGATAATACAAAAGACCTAGGCACTAAGTCACCTATAGCACAAAGTCCCCTCTACCACAACTCTAGCTACCAGGAGTGAACACTTTCTTCGGACGCCTCTGTCGCTATCTGCGCTAGTTTCTTGCATCCCTTTGCCACTTTCTGCAAGATCAGCCAATGACCAAAACATGATTGGGGGCGTGTCATTTTTTGAGAGTGCAATATCAACCAATGACATAAAAAAGTGGTGATTGTTTATCTCATACCTTAACAAAAGCTACTAGGATGCCAGGGCCATCCCGCTCGGCCTCAGCTAGACGGAACTCAGCTTCGGCGGCCATGTCTCTCATCTGATTTGCCTGCGAATAAATACCATTTTCACATTGTGTCAGTGGAAGTAATTAAAGCAAGATTCTATTACTACTTAAGCACATCGATCAAACTTACCATGTATCTAAGTTGCCTTCCTCTTTGTGGATCTACGCCCTCCCTAGTGGCCTTGTCATATGCATCTTCTTTTGCATCCTCACCCGATTCTTCGCCGATGTCGTCGTCGTTGTATCTTTAGTAGCGAGGTGCACCCTTGAAGCGTATGCAGCCACCTTAGGTAGTCGTTGAAGACAGCTTCATCGTGCGGCGGTTCTTCGGGTGGGGGTGGTGCATCGGCGTGTCTGTTCTCCCACAAACTGGATGTACACGTGGTGCTCCGCGACCCGGTCCTTCCCGCGACGGTACTTTCCCCTCCGAATCCCGCATACTTCACAACTTAGTAGCCGCATGCCAATTTGCAATAAAAGTAGTGGTTCGATTAGGTAACGTACTCATGCAAGTCTCGTCGTGTCGAGTATGGTATCGGTGGGCATCCGAGAAAGCTTGCCGAACCGTACGCATACCCTATTCGGCGGTGCATCTCCACCACGTGAAAGAAAATAAGCGGCGTATTCAATCGCCACTCGTTGGCCTCCTCCTTAGTTTTTGGGCTTACTATATGTTCCCGCCACTCCCAAGGCTGCCGCGCTGACTCCGCCAAGTATTGAACCGATGTTACATCTCGCACAATGTCAAACAACGGAATAACATGTACCATGACATGTCAACAACCCTTACCTGGTTATGTGTGAGGCCGTCGATGGCGTCTGTGTACCCCGCATTTCGCTTGCTGCGCCCGTATTCACCTCTCGCATTGAGCCATTTGTACATCGCAGTTGGCCTCGCATCGTCGTGTGGCCATTCCTACATCAAAACACAAGATAGGTATTTGTTAGACATGTCACAGATAAAGTTTAGTTCAACAAAACATTATCATTCATCAGGCTTACCGGCAATTCCAGAGGTCGGATAGGCACCCCGACAGGCCATCTTTCCCAGCACCAAATCTGCAGTAGGTACGCATAGCCAGCGAGGTTGGCGTTCTCTCCACATCGACGGCACGCCTCGCAGAGTCGTGCATGCAGCCAAGCGTAACCGCACTCCCCCGTAAGTGGCTATGTGCTCCCATGGCTGATTGAGTATGGGGATGAAAATCCAGCTGATGGTGTTTCCCGACCCGTCAGGGAACAGGAAACCGCCTACAAAGTGCCACAGCCATACCCTTGCATGCCTTTCAACCTCCTCAGCTGGAGCGTCGGGTGGCAGCAGTCTGAAGTTGTCTTTGAGCCAGAACGAAGGCACCGCCTTCAAATAAATAAAGGGTACTAATGAAATGTCATATGAACTGCTAGTGAATTACTAACTTGTTTCGTCTTGCATTCGCGTCGTCTGGTGGTTCAAGTCCACAGAACTCCGCCACCTGGTTCCTCCAGGTGGCCGGATCCAAAGTCCCTGAAAGTAATGAACAATATTGACAACAAAATAGAATAATAAAAGTACAACAAGATAAATAGAAGCTAGAATTTACACCTGCTGCCCTTGTCTCCTATGCCTAGTAGCCTTGTGACCGGCCTCGCCACAAACGGAGCAATGGTTTTTACCACGCGTCTCGTCGAAGTCCCCCCACCATACATGTCTTCGCCGTACCCTTTCATAGCATCCATGTCCCCTCTAAGTCTCTTCTTCTTCCTCCTACCTTTTCCAACCTTGAGCAGATCGGGATCGGGCATGTGCTCAGGACCATGATAAGGGGGCCAATGTTTCGGGTCAAGGTACGGCTCGAAGGCCTTCTCCCATATCCTTAGGCAATTCGATCGGAGGTAATAAGGTGACATGTATGGTGGAGACTTGTGGTCATGTCCTAGGGCCCTGCAAGCTGTGACCATGTGATGACAGGGGGCATGCATGATCTGTGGTATGTTGCAAGTGCACTCGACCTTCTCAAGATCCACCTTGAAATATTCACCGCCTTGTTGTTCACCACCCAAGGTCATTCCACCCTCGGCTCGTGCACAGTAAATCATCATGGTAGGTCCATAAGCAATGCGGTTCTTTTTTGGCCCACTTCTCCGCCTCACTAAGGTACTCTTCTCGCAGCCTTTCCCCAAGCACCGTCATCAAACATCTTTGGGTTGCCCAAATTACCTTGTACATTTTGATACCTCGTCACAAAATATTCGTTGCACTTCGAAACGAATACTCCACTATTCCGACACGTGCAATGCTCGGACACCCTTGAAAACACGGTTAAAAGACTCCGACGAGTTCGTGGTCATGATGCCATACCTGTACCCACCTTCATCATAAGCCAAAGCCCACTTGGACTTCTCGGCCATTTGTTCTTCCAACCAGCCGCGCGGTCTCATTCATGTCCTTCTTTAGTGCCACTAATGTTTCATCAAACTCGCCACCGTACGAACACAACACAATTTCTTCAGCAATTTATATACCTCCCTCTTCCTCGACGCCGCGTAAATTAGCGGCAAAGTGGCGCATGCACCATCTATGCTCCGGAGGAGGGTATCCATCAATGCTTCTTCTTAGCGGCGTTCAAGAGACCGGCATGCCTATCGGATATCATGCATATCCCGCGAGAATTTCCAAGTACATTGACCCGCAGCAGCCTCATGAACCATGACCATGACTCATTGTTCTCTCCTCGGCAATTGCAAAGGCAAGTGGAACTATCGATTCTCGGGATCACGAGAAGCAGCCATCATCAACACTCCCCGTACTTGCCTGTTAAGAAAGTGGCGTCCACGACCACGACCGGCCTACAAAACGGAATGCATGTTTTGTCCGGTCGAAAACCGAAAAACACGCCTCGGACATTGTACCTTGTTGTGGTCTCGCCCTACGGTCACCAATCCGTACTTGTTACCCGTGTCTATCCACCATTTCATTCCAGGGTTGAAATGAAACATTGCACACAGTATTCGGGTACCCTATTGTAGGCCTCCTTCCAGGCTACCCCAACGAATCTGCGGGGCTAGCTGCTTAGCACGCCACACCTTTCCGTACTTAGGCTTGTACTTTGTGAATTCTCTTAGTGAAATCTGCAAGGAAGAGACCGAGATGTCGTTGTCGTTATCGACGAGGGCCAATATGCGACGAGCACAATACCGCACAGTCATCTGAGGATGGTTTTGTTGTCCCTCATTTGAGGCACAATCGTGAGGCTGCACGACTCGGGTTATCTTCCACTTGTCATCGCTCGGTCTCTTTCTTGCATTAACCCTCCACTCACAACCCCTCTTGCATCTCACGTAGTACAGCTCATTCACGTTAGAATTGGTGACATAGTACGGCCTATGGTGGTACATAGCATAGTTCTCAAGGAACAACTTCGAGATCAAGCAAGGAATTGAACATCATGCCCTTCGAATTATCGCTTTCTCATCCCCGAAGTGAGTGAAGAAGTCCCTACACATTTGGAGGCCGGTGTCACAAACCGCCATATCGCCATGCCGACATCCCTATAGTTAGGAACCCCGCCGAAAGGTATGTTCGCCGACCTCACCGCATCGGCTCTGTCTCGTGTAAGGATCGGGTGGCACAAAAGACCGTGCCGCACCGAAAGTAGCACATCCATCATAAGGGGCTTCCGGGTGTTCTCGTAGCTAGTCTTCCTTGGACCGCACCGCATGCAGCTCTTCAACAGCACGGAGGTGGCATAGGATGAGCCGGTCTTTGGAGCTGCATATGTGCCTCCCTCCTCATCCCCCGAATCATCCGAATCATCTACATCGTCACCGATCCTATCATCCTCAAGCCTCTCCGCATCTTCACGATCGAAATCATCGGGATCGAAGTCATTGTTCATATGCCCCGGTGACCTCCCCGCCCGACTCGTCCTCATCCATCAAAGGTTGCTCCTGCGTCAACCGACCATCCAAGTCCATCTCCTGCGTTGTGTCGGCATCGGCACCAACCCCATCATCAGCACCTCCATGGTCCTCGAGTAAGGCACATCATCGCCCAATGTCTCCACAACAACCTCAAAGCAACTTTACCATTGCAACCCCGAAGGACATGAGTGTAGCGGGACCAAAGAGCCGAGTTCCCCAAAGGCATCATAACATAGCGAGGCCTTGCTTTGTCCCAACATCAAACCTCCCCTCGGATGATATCACCGCCAAATTTGGCCTTCAAACGAAGCATCGCTCATTGAAGCTCGGAGGTGCATCAAAGATCTCCAAATCTTCCGTCATATCAACGAACAAGCAATCTTCTTTCGTGACACTTCCTCCGTAGAAAACACGCACAAAACAATCCATCTACAAAATGGGAGGCCATGACATCAGGGATACGGATTGGTCCAACCACTTCTAACCCTAAAGCCTATCTTCATAACCCACTTTAGTACTTCTTCATCACTAATATATAGCTATCTTCTAACTAATATAACTAACTAATATAACTAACTAATATAACCCTAAGACCTATACTAATGTATAACTAACTAACTAACTATGACCTAATATATAACTAACTAACTAACTATGACCTAAACTAACTAACTAACTATGACCTAAACTAACTCATATACAAGAAACTAACTAACTAACTAACTAATATATGAAAATTGAAAAAAAAAACAATGTACCATGCTCCTTGTTCCTCACTGCCAGCAGGGGAACAAGCAGATGGCGCCGGGGCGCCGGGGCAGCAGATGGCGCAGTTGGTGAGCCCCGAGGGCCGCCCCGGGCGAGTACGCCTCCTCCCCACCTCACGCCATGGCCGCCCCGAGGGCGCGCTCGGCGGCGGCGGCGGAGGAGAGGGCTGGCGGCGGAGGCGGAGCAGCGGGCTGGCCGCGGCGGCGGAGGCGGAGCAGCGGGCTGGCCGCGGCGGCGGAGGACCGGGCCGGCCGCGGCGGAGGAGGACGAGCGGGCTGGCGGCGGCGGCGGAGGAGCGGGGTGGCGGCGGAGGAGGAAACGCGACGCCAGAGAAAGAAGTGACGAGGGTAACGGCTGGGCCTCAGTCCACCCGACCCGCGCCTTAGATGCAGGCGCGGTTAATCCGCGCCACCGATGTAGGCGCGGCTCGACCTGCCACGTCGGCGGGAGCGGCGACTCGGTCGGCCACGTGGCCACCCAGGCCGCGCCTCCATGCAAGGCGCGGGTAAGGTGGAGAGCCGCGCCTTCGTCTAAGGCGCGTAAAAACCTGCTAGTTTTGGAAATAGTTTTTTCACCGTGGCAGATTTGTAAATAGTTAAAAAAATGTGCTAAAAATAAAAAAAAACCACCAACCTCCCCCGCGGCCTCAGATGGCTTCTTCAGCCCTTCCTATATAAACCGTCGCAGAAGCCACAGCCCAAACCCACATCACAGCAGAGCAGCAGCAGAACAAGAGAAAAAGGCAGACAGTAGCTCAGTCGCTCACGAACTGCACCACAGCTAGATAGCTCAGTAGCTCTTGCTAGGGCAAACAGTCCGCCGTCGTCAGGCAAGAGCCGATGGCAATGGTGGAGAAGTTGACGACGGAGCTGGTCGTCCCGGCCGAGGAGACGCCGGCGGGCGCCGTCTGGCTGTCCAACCTCGACCTGGCGGCGCGCCGCGGGTACACGCCCACGGTATACTTCTACCGAACGAACAACCAGCCGGAGTTCTTCGACACCGACGCCGTCAAGGACAGCCTCGCCCGGGCGCTGGTGCCGTTCTACCCGCTAGCCGGCCGCCTCGGCCTCGACGCCGCTACCGGGCGCGTCCAGATCGACTGCACAGCCCAGGGCGCGGTGTTCGTGACGGCGCGGTCGGAGTACACGCTGGACGAGCTCCAGAACGAGTTCGTGCCGTGCGACGAGATGCGGGACCTGCTGGTGCCCGCCACGCCGGCGCCGAACCCGCCGTGCGCGCTGCTGTTCGCGCAGGTGACCCGCCTGCGCTGCGGCGGCGTCGTGCTCGGCCTCGCCCTGCACCACTCGGTCGTGGACGCCAGGAGCGCCGCGCACTTCGTGGAGACGTGGGCGACCATCGCCCGCGGCGGCGGCGGCGACGCGCCCCTGCCTCCGTGCTTCGACCACAGGCTGCTGAGCGCGCGTCCCCCGGCGACGCGAGTGGTGACGTACGACCACCCGGAGTACAAGCCCGAGCCGTCGCCGGAACACGCGGTGGACGCGGGCTCCGGCTACGCGAGCGCCATCATCACGCTGAGCAAGGCCCAGGTGACGGCGCTCAAGGCGCGGTGCGCGGGGTCGTCGACGTTCCGCGCCGTGGTGGCGCTGGTATGGCAGTGCGCGTGCCGCGCGCGGTCGCTCCCGGCCGACGCCGAGACGCGGCTCTTCTCCATGGTGGACATGCGAGCACGCCTTGCCCCTCCTCTGCCCCCGGGTTACTTCGGGAACGCCGTGATCCGGACGTCGGCGCTGGCCACGGTCGGAGAGGTGGTGGGCAACCCCGTGGGGTACGCGGCGCGGCGCGCGCTGGCGGCGACGAGCCAGGGCGACGACTACGCGCGGTCGCTGGTGGACTACCTGGAGGGCGTGGACGCCATGAACCTGCCCCGGAGCGGCATCTCGCGCGCGCACCTTCGGGCCATCAGCTGGATGGGCATGTCGCTGCACGACTCCGACTTCGGGTGGGGCGCGCCCGTGTTCATGGGGCCGGCGCTCATGTACTACAGCGGGTTCGTGTACGTGATGCAGGCGCCCGGGAAGGACGGCGCCGTCGCGCTCGCGCTGTCGCTGGAGCCCGAGAGCATGCCCGAGTTCAGGAAGGTGTTCGCCCAGGAGCTCGCGACGCTCCAGCACACGATGTGATGATGACGATGAAGAAGATAGCACGCCTACGCATGCGTCGTACGTACTCTACTGAGGGGGGTTGGTAGAGGAGGTGTATATGTATAGTACTACTAGTAGTTGTGTACACCGTAGAAACCGTACCACCGTCGTTGTATCGGATACTCATGTCACATCATCAAGCACGTTCTAATTTGGCAATTGGCATGAATTCGACTCCCAGTCTTGCTTACAGGTCCAAAATGTTATACGGATGCGCGCGGCTACAGGACCAAGAAAAGCAGGGTCTAGGAATTTTTATTGAAGTGTCTACCCCGGTTGAATTAGCAAATCATCTCAACCGGTTGAGAGATGCCAAAAAAACAACCGGCACTTGCATGATCGAAAAGCAATATGATTTTAAATATGCCTCAAACGGTTCAGATTAGAAACCATCTCAACGGCCAGGAAAGAAAAATGAACAAATATCAAAGAAAATAAAATTTATAAAATATAAAATGTTAAAAATAAATAATTTTAAAAGATAACAAATGTTTTCTATAGAAGGAAGATAACAAAGGCAAATTTTAATGAAATGGAAAATTTTGCAAAAAAGAAAAGTTACACCTTCAAATAACATAATTTACACCTTAGATTTGAGTGTAATTTTTTATGAAGAACAAATGTAAGTTTCAAACCAATAAATGATGTCAACAAATGAAAAATTTAAATAAATGAAAAATAACATATACAAATATTACAAAATGAAACCACAAATATTACAAATTTTTTTCTATACTAGGAAGATAACAAAAATTTTAATGAAATGGAAAAAATTTTCAAAGAAGAAAATATGAAAATATACAAAATTAAAAATAATAAACTTACACCTTCACATAACATAATTTACACCTTCAGTTTGGGTGTAATTTTCATAGATAACATGTGTAAGTTTCATACCAGTAAAAGAATTAGAAACAAATTCTGTTTTTTTAACAACTACAACAAAAATCATTAGTACAAAATATGCTAAACAAAACTAGCAAAAACAGGACTATCATAACCATCATTGCTGGTGAAGAAACAACTTGAAACCTGAGGAATACGAGGACATAAAAATCATTTGAGCACCTTTCAAAGCCAAAAACTAAGTGTAAGTTTTAAATAACAGCTGGAAGCATGCAACAATAGGAGAAATGGCCTGACCTTCCAGTGCATCAACCTCGATAGAGAAACCAATTGAAACATGTAGGTTATAAGGAGACACACATCAAAATGACCTCTAATCAAAGGCAATTGATTAAATGACCCACAGGAGGAACATATACATAAGAGAAGGGGAGAGATCAGGGAAAGACAATAGTCTAATAATAGTGTTTTATTGAATTGGAGTAGATGCTCTCTCCATCATCCTTAACAAACGCTCAAAATAATCGCATGCACACAACGAGGATCTCAAGGAGCACATCAGTTGGGGGAAAAATGCCTGGCGGCTATGCTCGGCCTCACTGCATGCAGCCGGAAATCGGACGACAGGGCGCAGCCGGTTGAGAGCAAAGAATAAATCAACCGGATGAGATATAGACTTTCTCTTTTTTTATTTTGGATCCAACTAAAAATCAAAAAATCTCTTCAGCAAAGCGCAGGTACAAAATTGTTCCTCGGTGCTTATGGCTGGGGCTGCAGCGCTATCCCTGGCATCCAACATCAGTGGGCGATTGCAGATAAATGAGATGATCTTCCTCACTGATAATCAAGTCCTCTCATATTTTTTCAGTGCAGGCAACTTTGATTCTCCTCCAGACTGGAGGATTATGCCATTTACTCAGAGATTTGTTATTCATGCCGTGAATAGGTCCATTAAGTCCTCAAAATTGATAGAAGGCTCAATGCAACTGCTCACTCTTTAGCTTCACAAGCCTTTAAGCATTCTGAAACCTCTTCAGATGCCTTCCATGTAATTTGTAACAACTCCGATCATGCTTCAAGTTGCCCACTAGCACAACCTCTAAATGGTGTAACCTTCGAACTATGTACCCAAATTGCAGCGGTTTGCTGCTAAATAAGTTACCCGGGGGGGGGGGGGGGGGGGGGGGGGGGGGGGGGATGACACGTGTATCCGTGCTATCAACGACCCTGTCAAGACACATCTAGGAGCAAATCATTACATTGAGAAGTTCTGAGAAGTAAATTAACTTTACTTCGTCAAATCCAGATGACGTAACCGTGCATAAGTCGTACTACGAACTACAAGTCATACAACTGAGGTGTATGTGTAGTACACACCTGCCTGACCAGCAGACACACCTACCGTACCACCGTTGTCTGTATTTCAGGTGACCGATTCCTTGTTGATCGCCGGTGGTTGCAGATATACAAAGATTCCCGTACAAGATTTAGGCCTTGTTTAGATCCTAAAATTGGGAGGTAAAATTCAGGCGTTCACACACTGTAGCGCACTTGAAGAGTTTCGTTTGTATTTGTGAAATATTGTCCAAATATTGATAAATTATACTCAAAAGATTCGTCTCACAAAGTACAATAAAACTGTGTAATTAGTTTTTAATTTCATCTATATTTAGTACTCCATGCATGTGCCGACATTTTGATGTGACGGGGAATAGGAATTCTGCATAGTAGAATTTAGGGGTAAAATCTGGAATCTAAACAAGGCCTTAGATACAATCAAATTTTGTAAGTGCGTGCACAAAACAAATGCGGACCCTTTTTTGCGGACCTTTTGGATAATGGTTCTTATTTTGGGGGGTTTTTTCCCTAAAGAGGATGGCACCGATTTGTAAGTGCTAATAGACCAAATAAAATGTGGCTTGGTAAGTCGTTTGAGAAAAAAAAATACCGGTAAGTGTTCACAAGTGAACATTACGTCTTGTGTGATGGACCTTTGGAACCGGCTTGCATCTATCCCTCTCATGCCCATTTGCCAAGGCAGTGTGAAACCAGCTAGGTTCTGACATGGGAGCATTTTGACAAAGAATTCGTCCAATCTGTACCAGACCCACTATACATGGATGATTGGTGAGACAAAGCCAAACAAAAAGGTGCCTAAATCCAATAAAAAGACGCTTCAACGAGAAAAGGAGCCGGACGCAACTGCTGCCGACGAAGATCGCTGACACCAGCCGACGCTACCAAACCTGAATCACCAGAAGCCGAAGGAAACCACCGGCGTTGAGATGGACTGCAGCAGACGCTCAATCTCGCGGAGGCGAAGAAGTCTTTGAGCACCCATCAGTCAGGATCACAATCCAGGTTGGAACGACGAGAGCGGCGCCGACGATGGCATCTGCCGTCGCAGTGAAGCCAAGCTCGTTCAATCCCGATCCGTGCCGCCGGCAGATCGAGCTCGATCCACCGCATTCCATCTTGCTGCCATGCCCTCAGTCACCACCGTAGCCTTGACCTTAAACGCGGCACGAGCACCGCCGCTTCGCCACGACGACGAAACAGCCGCCGCTGCAGACTCCTACACCGCCTCACAGGCCTCCCATCGTCACCGGAGCAGGCGACGACGAGGTGGATGAAGACCGGGAGGACCTTATTCTACCATAGCTGCGCTGCCACCTCTACCAAGCTCGCGCCGCCGGAAACCCTAACCCTAGAAAAGGAACCTAATCTACACCGCCGTTCAAGGTCACACGGTTCCCCGCACATCCGAGGCCCCAAGGGCCGCCGGAGGCGGAAGGAACCGGCGACCTCGCCGTCGGGAACACAAAACGTTGGTGGCGGCGGCTCGGTGGAGCCCTCCGTGGCTAACCCTAAGAACAGATGAGTTTACTATTTTACAATAGCGTTCTCAGAGATATTGGTACTTTGGTTTACTGCCAACAAGGGGAAACAAATTGGCTTGCCAAACTTTTTGTAGTTGTTGCTACTGTAACAAGACAAAAGCTACGTCTACGCGTGTGTGCCGAAATTCCAAGGTCTGCGACTCTGTGTCTCTCAAGTCCATGGGATTTGGTGTGGGCAGCCCGGGCCGGCTGATCGAATGAATGCTGGCCTGGTCAGTGGCCTTGGCGCGTAGTACATGTGTGATAGTGGGAAACAGGTAGCCAATGCGATGCAGACCACACAATACGAATACACGATGCCCAGGTAGAGACAGCACCCTATTACCAAAGTTAAATTGGAGCCTTGACTTATTCACAAAGACACCCTATTACCAAAGTTAAATTGGCGCGTAGTACATGTGTGTCGGTCGCGCACTCACACAAAGACACCAACCCAACAACCATGATGCCGAAGAGAGACAAAGCTAGAGTACGACGTTGCACTAGTTAGCTAAGTTCACATGACTATAGATTAGATGGTCAAATTTTAATCCTTTTTTCCCCTTTCTGACAAATATAAAAATTCTATGGTGAAGAATCGGGGGCAGTTCATACTTGAAGACTAAGTACTGGAGGAGGAAAGGAGTCAGTTTTTCTAGCAATGCTAAATCCGATTGCTCTGATGTAACAAGAAGTGTAATTCTAGAGTGTGGTTAGCTGCTCTGATCTGATCTTCCGGCCGATAAGTAACTTGGTTCTTTCCTTTATGGGAGTTGGGTTGGTTGGTCACGTATGGCCGCGATTAAGGTTCTGGTAGTAGCGTTTGGTTTCGGTTGGAGAGGGTAGTATTCTCCATTCCGTTTTGCCTTTTCTTCTTAAATGTCACTAAATCTGCTACTTTGTATTTCCGTTGTCGTCGATAATGGAAATGGAGGGGTGCCTTCGGTTCAAAAAAAAAAAATTCTATGGGGGTGATTGCATTCACTCTAGTACTATCTCGGTCCAAAAAAAAAACAATTCTAGCATAGTGTTATATTTTAGAAACTTAAGTTTGACGTATGACCAACATTATAATATGAAATGAGCATATTATAAAATATATCTAATAATACTAATTTGCTGTCATAAACCAGTTTTTTTTCTTCAGAAATTCAGTCAAAGTTTAAACGTTTTGACTTAGGACAAAAATCTAGAAATCTATGTTTAGAGACAAAGACAGTAAATACATGAGATTAATTATAAAATATATATACTTTTATAATAAATTGATCTGAAGTCATAAATGTATAATCGGGCTGCTACCACTACCAATGGCACGGTCTGCCACCAATGGTACCAATGGCGCATAAAAAAAGGTGTAATATGATTTGGGGGGCGCTGCAGTGGAATTGAATTTGTTTTTTTTTTCAAGTCGGAAATTCTATCCATCATACGAGTGATTTTGTTAATCCTGTTATCATGCACTGTTGTTAGTCGGTTGCCATTTGTACTTTTTTTTTTTTGGAAACAAATACTTCATGAGGCTTCGTTCGTTTCCGCGGATTGGCGAGGCCCGATTCGAAGTCAGGTTGAGCCAGTTTTGGCTATTCGGTTAGGATATGACCTGGAAGGGAACCTGGTCAATCGGAGTTTTTTTTTCTCTTTTTTGGCCTGCAACCAAACCGGACCTATGAAGGCCCGGAACGAAACCAGCTGAAAAATAAAATTTAGACCTGGAATAAGTGGAGGAACTGGATGTACGGCACACTTGATCCTGGCCCGGAATTGTTCATGGCCTAGAATAAAAAATCTTGTAGAACCGAACGAGGCCTGAAGGTTTGTTGAGCTTGGTCGTTGGCGGGCTGGGCCACCGGTTGGTAAGCTTGGGCCATCCTAGTGTTAGCGCAGGACTAGGAGGTCCACTCGCGATCACGCAGCCCACAACCTTACTGCTCGAACCGCACAGCCTGACAAGCAGAAGACGTCGTCGCCGTCGCCGTCGCCGCATCCCCATTCCCAGTTCCAGTTCCGGCCGTCCTCCGCCCGCCGCGACACGCACAGGTCTGGTCTCTGGAGATCCGTCCGTCCGGCTGCTGAGTGCTGACTCGCCGGCGCCGATGACTCCCCAGTCCCCCACCACTATCGGCGACTACCGAATTTATTGATTGCGCGCTTGCACATGTGCACCGATTGACCCGTCAGATGCTTCGCCACCAAGGAATCGATGACGCCGACTTGCCGCCGAGGAGGAACGCAACATAACAATCTCGTGCGTGCCTCCTAGAACCGCTTTCCCTTCCTCGCAGATCCACGAAGCATCGCAGCAGTCCCCTCCGTCGTGCTGCTGACGCCGCCAACCTGACGGCGAAGCTGGAGCTGCGGGAGACGGGGAGAGACTGACGGATTCTGATCCGAATCCGTGGTGACGCCGTGGCGGATGGAGTGGGACGACGAGTGGGTGGCCGCCGACAAGCTGCAGCACGCCTTGGCTTGCCTCCTCATCGCTCTGCTGGCCGCGGCGCTGGCCGGCCGCAGCGCGCGCCCGGGCCTCCGCCGCCGCGCCGCGGCCGTGGGGTCCGCGGCGTCGCTCGCGGCCGGCGCCGCCAAGGAGGCCGCGGACGAGGCCGGGCTCTTCGGTTCCGCCGGCGCCTCGCCCAAGGACGCCGCCGCCGACCTCCTGGGCGTCGCGGCCGCCGCGCTCGCGCTCGCCCTGCTCCGCCGCCGCCGGCGCAGCCGCGAGAGGAAGGCGCGCGAGGACGGGGACCCACGCGACGGCGCCGTCTCCATCTCCATGGTGTGAGCGCGACGGCGACTGCTTCGATCTGTTGAGCCTATTGGCTAGCGGTCTAAGCTCTGCCAAGATTGATGCAGCAGAATTTCATGCCTCTCCCTCCTTGATTTACTCCATCTGCTTTAGTGCAGCGCGTCGCGCGTGTATTATTTTTTTTAGTGTGAACTGCAATTAAAGGAATTTTTGTTTACAAAAAAGGAATTTTTCTCTCTTTTTTTGAAGCAAAATTTTTCTCTTCCTTTTGTCAAGCGGAACTGCGGGCCCTGGGCCGGGGGGAGCGAACCTCTCGAGTTGTAAGAAAAAAAAACGAGTTCTCTCTCCGAACTGCCAGCAAAGCTGGGCCTTCTCCTCTTGTAAAAAAAGCAAAACTGGGCCTTCCCGAGCCCCTGGATGTCTTGGCCCACGAGGCCATCACCGTCCGTCGCGGCTCGCTAGCCTCTCTCTCCTCGTTGAGTCCAGTGAACCCGACACGGTGCAGACCAAGCCCACCCCACCATGTCGCTGCTCGCCGCCGCCACCGCCGCCGCGGCGCGCCGCCTCGCCCGCCGCCGCCACCTCCTCCTCCTCCATCCCCGCCTCCTCACCACCCCTTCTTCTTCCTCCACACACCCTCTCCCTCCCGACCCGGATCCCACCACCCCCGCGCCGCCCCCTCCCCCGTCCGCACTCCGCCGGACGAGCAGTTCGCGGCGTGGGTAACACGCCTTCGCCCGGGCTTCACGGCGTCCGACCTCGCGTCCGCGATCACCGCCGAGGAGGACCCGGACCTGGCGCTCGCGCTCTTCCGGTGGGCGGCGCTGCGCCCGGGGTTCCGCCACGCGCCGGAGTCCTACCTCGCCGCGCTCGCCGCGGCCTCGACCGGCAAACGCCCCGCCGCGGCGGAAGCCCTCGTCCACGACGTCTTCGCGGGGGCCTGCGCGCCCGACCTCCGGCTCTTCAACGCGTGCCTCCGCTTCTGCTGCGCGCGCCGCAGCCTGTTCCCGCTCGCCTTCGACCTGTTCAACAAGATGCGCGCCATGCCCGCCGCCGCGGGGTGCCGCCCGGACGTCGAGACCTACACGCTGCTCCTCACCGCGGTCGTCCGCCGCGTGCGCCGCCCGCCGGCGTCGATGGTGTACCTCCACGCCGTCCGGTCCCTCTCCCGCCAGATGAAGGCCTCCGGCGTGGTCCCGGACACCTTCCTGCTCAACCTCATCATCAAGGCCTACACGCGGTGCGTGGAGGTGGACGAGGCGCTCAAGGTGTTCCGTGAAATGCCGCTGTATGGTTGTGAGCCCAATGAGTTCACCTATGGATATATTGTCAAGGCCATGTTTCAGAAGGGCAGGTCGGACAAGGGGATGGAGTATTTTGCAGAGATGAGGGACAAGGGATTTGTGCCATCTGGAGGCGTGTACATGATCGCCGTGTCGGCATTGGCATTGGAATGGAGGTTTGAGGAATCAAGGCGGGTGCTGCTGGATATGTTGGATTGCAGGAGGAAGCCAGATATGATCACCTACAGGACACTGCTGGAGGAGCTGTGTCGGGCTGGACGGACAGAGGAGGCATTTGAGGTGCTGGAGGAACTGAAAGGGAGGAAGCGAGGGGCACTGGACCAGAGGATGTACTCAGAATTGCTGGATGGGCTGCACTGGATTTCCCAGCCTCATCAGAACAGCCAATCTGTCCCTGACAAGAGTTCTGATGATTAAAAGTGTTCAAATATTGTCTTCAATTATTGTGGCGCTCATGGCCATCCAAAATCAAATGCATGGCTGGTTTTAGCTGACAAGATGGCTAGATCTGCTTGAAGGTTCATGATGAATTGATGCAGAGGAGTTACCCAACTCACATTAGCGCTACACTAGCTTGATTGACGCACGGCCCAAGGTTCAGAGAAGACCTGGAGGATACCTTATGGTAGGTGTGGCATCAAATTTCTTCCATTGCTGGCATGGGTCTACCGATGTGATTATTACTACAAGCTGTGGTGAGCACTGTTGGCATGGCAGCTCACTTTCAATGGCAACATTTATCCTGGCATAGCATAAAATTGCAGTGGTTTATTCATGCTATATATATTTAGCTCATAAAGTGCAAAACTGGAATGGCTCTTAAATGTTCCTTGGAGTTATGTTTCTCAAGTTTCTGTGTTGGTATTGAAAATAAAAATCTTATAGGCCCTAGATCACTGATAGAAGGTAGTACATTTGTGCATAGTTGAACATTACATAATGGACTATATGTCCAGCTCCAGCCCATGCATCGGAGTAGTGGGGAATCCCCTTACATATCAAGGTTTTTTTTTTCAACATTAACCCACCAGTGATTGTATAGAAGGTAGTACATTCGTGCATTTCAAGAACTCGAGATGTTTATCTATGTTTACGCATTACATAATGGATTATATGTCCAGCTCCAGCCCACATATGCTGCATGGAGTATTAGAGTAGTGAGAATTGGGAATCCCCTTATATTCAAGGTTTGATTTTTTTTTTTTTTTGTTTACCATTAACCCCTCCATTGATTGTATAGGAGAGTAGCGATACGTTAGGGTCCCTTTGGAACGCAGGTTTATTTCTGCTTTTTTCTGTGAAAAATGAATTTATTCTTGTGATATTCTATACGATTTATGTGAAATTCTTGGGTTCCAAAGGGGCTCTAGGTGGTGGACAAGCACCACTGAGGTGAGAGAGGCAGCTTAACCTATCGTGAGAAGCAAGACGGATGACGGCTTGACTTCATCAAAACGTAATTTGAGCAATTTGGTCGTAGATGAATTCGTAGACTCCAAGGACTTAAGACCGGATCGCTATACGCTATCTCACAATTAAAACAACTAGATTAGATTGAAGTAGATCTCATATAATTTCGTTTAGTGGAGTTTGAGGCTACTGGGCCAAGCACAGAGAAGATTGTGTGCCTGTTTGGAGCAGACCATCATGAAGGACATCCCATCATACATGCTCTCTCAAGTGTTCACTTTCCAACATAAAATTTATAAATCAAGTGTCACTTACACAAGTTGTGCAAGAAACTACAAGAAGTGAATTTATTTCTAACTGATTTTGATTGCAATATATCTATACAACTCTCTGCTATTATTGTATGTTTTTCTTTAGCAAAGGCTTCAAAGATATGCACATCTCAAAAGACAATGACAAGGCTGAGAAAGCCTAGCCAATTGTCTTCTCAAATTCTTACCTGCCTATAATCTCTCTCCTACTTGCCATCGAGGCAGCTCCTCTGGAACTGTGAGCTAGTTGAATGAATTTTGGCACTTGGCTATCATTACAACATACTTGCAGAAGCCAATTGGCCTGGCAATTGAACACTGAGTATGCCTGCTAGATCAATCACCAGTTTAGTCAGCTCACAAAAATAAGTTGAACTAGTGTAGTTGCTTCACAAAGAAAAAGACAATCAAATTGTGTCATCATGATGGGCTGGAGCTTCAGGAGTGTTCAAATGCCATGAAAACATCTATTATGAATTTGTTACAATTTCTGTAATTGGAATGTCATTTTCTGTGTACCGTGTAATGTTCAAAAGGCTCACTAGTTAGAATGTAAAAGCATTGATATGCCTCCAGTACTGGTTGAGAGCAGAAGGTATGTGCAAATTAACCTGAGTGTGTTTGGCAGGTATGTGCACATTGATATGCACATGCATATTTTCATATTCTGCATTCCCATATTTTTTCATACATGGCACTATAGGAGAACCATGGGAAAACAGCACTCTTGTAGTTAAACTTTAGTAGCAGCTATTTCTAGACTGAATTTAGGACGCTTTACTTCAGGTGCTCTTCCTGAATAGTTCTCTGCCTGAAAATTATAATGGATGTAGAAGATGACATGCACTGAGTTTCTTATAATCTTTTAATGTGATAAAAAGGATTTCAAAAATAGGCTGTCAGTTTTTTCTTGTTGTGAATACTGTATATTGAGAGAGGCCATAGGATCTTCAATGAATTGGCAACACTGTGTTAACCAATAAGATGGACTGTTGTTCAGGATTTTTCAACACAAACTATTGTAGACCGAGATGTGTAATTCAGTCTTCGTGTTTCCTTTGGTATCACTGTAAGAAACATGGATAATAATTTGGCGTTTCCTGCGAGCACTGATCATTGATGCTTATAGTGTGATTGCTGCCCACGTGCTGCAGAGTGCTTGGACATGAATGAGACTATCGACAAGGGCAATCTGATGTAGAAGATTGGTCTTCCTCAGCTCAACCTGATTTCCAAAGCTGCTAAATTGTGGAGAGATGTGCGGGAAGGAGCTTGTGAAGCGTATGGAGCGGTAATTGGAAGAAGCATCAGTGTCTCAACACGTGATCTATCAACAATTTCTGAACAATTCGTGTATCAAATACATGACGTTGGCCTGATTTTTAGCATTGGTGTGCACGACCATGTATCAGCTCCTAGTGCATCAATGATTACAGTATTATGAATGTGATTGTTGCTCACGTGCTGCAGAGTGTTTGGAGATGGATGAGAGTATTGACTGAATCCAACTTTCTTGGCATATGTGTTACACATTTTATAAGCAATTAAACCTGGTCATTCCAACTTGAGGAACAATTAAACCTGGCCCTACTGTATCAATGACCTGTTTGTTGTACATCTCATAAGCGCCATTGTTGTAGAATTATATGCATAAAATGAAACTTTACTCATGGTATAATGAGCGTCGATTTGCTCAAATTTGTGAACGCATGGGCGCGCGCTGCCACTAGTAGACATAACAAGCATGAAGGCAGGGCAAGTTGATGGCAACGTGCTCCTACCTAGCAAGCAAAGGACCAAGAAGATCTAAGAATAGACGCCGGTCCCTCTGTTGTATGCGTGCACGTGTGTTAATCATTGAAATGGATGCACATTGGGCTGGCTATTTGAATCTTCGATCCAGTCAAACCTATACGCGGCTTTGATGGCGGTGACAGATGGATCTCTGAAGGCTTCGAGGAAGATGAACAGGAGTTGTAAACTTCTATTTAATTTTCCTTTTCTTTGGAGTCCAGTCTGTAAAAGGGACGGTGTAAGGCACTAAGATGAATACATGTTTCTTCTAAAAAAACGGTAGGATTGTACTTTGTACGTACTAACAGTAGCCTCATATTGCACTGTAGAGAAGTTACCTGCCAAACAATTTTATTTCTTAATTCCGTTCGGATTATTATTACAGTTACTCATTAAATTATCCATGCTTAAAGCGAAGAGACATATTGGTTTATGAGTGAGGACAATTGTTCACTTGAATATAACCACGTGGAATCTAATTGTCTCCAATACGAAGCGGATATTGACACGTGAGGCTACACTCTTTAAGAAAAAATGACTTAAAAATTTGATGAAGGGATTACTTTCTACGCATGTGATGAATTTTTGAATTGTATTTCTATTTCTACGCAGTTGATGAGTTTTATTAGAATTGTAAATATTTGGTTTTTTTTTGAGAAAAAAATATATTTGGTGTGCTATCGGCTTCGTGTTGACAGTTTGGGGTCGGCAGCTGTTGACGGCAATTATACCCTGTTTTCACCCCATGAAAAGCCGTCAACAATGGTTGAGTTCACAGCTACACACAGCAAATAAGTAGTGACATAGGTACAATTGACTTGTTCCAGATGTACGTGTCATTATTTGGGTGCAGGTGCAAACAGGCACTTTTCAGTGTTCGGAAGCTACAAATGAAGGTAGAGCAACCAACCAAGATGGACAATGACCAAACCAACTCCACATTCATCAATGTCATAACCTCTGGAGACAGTGTGCAAAAGATGAGCACAAAGGTCAGGTCGACAGTTGTAGGTCCAATACCACCATTGTGCTTAGAATTGCATGGTGAAACTACCTGCAAAAGATGGCCCTTTGGTTCCACCAAAGGCAGGTCGACCGACCAAGGTTTGGGGCCATCTCGGACACTGCCAGAACACCAGAGACATCAGGACAGCAAGGGAGCAAGGCTGGGGGGGCCCACCTGCCAAAGCCCTAGTCGGCCGACCAGGCTTTGGTGGGTCCCACCTGCCAGACCTGCTCCACCGACCTTCAGGAGCTTCTAGAAGGCTGGTGGGACCCACATGTCAGCCAATGTCAGGTCGGCCAACCATGACATGCGGGCCCACCAAAGGTCGGTTGCCTCCCACCGACTTTCTGCATGGTCTCCATGTGTCCTCTGCCCACAAACGTCCATTCCAAGTCGGTTTGATCCAAGGGTGGAGAAGGCATGTCACGCGGATCGATGACGTGGCGGTGGAGTAGCCCCTACTCCATGTAACATCCCAGCCCATGGCTTAACAGGATTAATAGGATACTCATATCAATAAGTTGCAACTTCTTTTTCGGAAGCCCATCTTCTCAAAAACTCCAAAGTTAAGCATGCTTAGCCTGGAGCGATGGGTGACCGGCCGGGAAGTTCTTCCCGGGTGCGCATGAGTGAGGACAAAGTGCGTAGAAAAGACTGGTGTTGGTCTGTCAGGGCAGTCTATATCCTAGTTAAGCGGCCAGATGTAAGCGGGCCTGGCCTCGGAGGGGCGGGACGTTACACTCCACCTCCCACTATAAATACCCCCTCACTCCCTCTCATTCAAGACATCAAGGAGAAGCCTCTTGAGAGCCATGTGAAGCTATGTAGTCCACTGTAGTAGTAGTGTGTGAGTTAGAGTGAGTGAGTCGAGCGGAGCTCGGGGTCTCCGGAGTCGTCTTCTGGAGTCTGGTATGTCTTCCTCTTGTTCTAGTAAGATTCTCAGTATTTAATATATAGTATTCTTGCTTTGCTTTCCTCTGAGTAGTGCTAGTATTTACTTTATGCCTTAGTTTATCGTAAGTATACATCCTTTCTGCTGGCACATTGCTCTCTCTTGAGAGAGCGTATGTTAGGCTCTTGAGTGAAGTGCTCTAGGCCCTTGTCTAGGTTTAGAGTAGTAGAAATAGTGTAGGCGCGGTGTCTAGACTAGATCTACCGGTGTGGACGTCTGGCTGCACCCAGGAACGCCCAGAGTGAAGTGTGACAGCCTTCCATTGGGACCTTGGAGTTCTCCTGAGAGTGTTGTTAGGTTAGATAGTAGGTCTGCACTGGTGGCCGCTTCAGGCTGTGTTATCTAACAACCTGTCTCGCCCATCGGCCGCAGTAGAAGGGAGAGTTAGCTCTCGCGTATATTTAGGATAGCTAGGTCGGAATCTAAATGCTAGGACTAATTCATGGAAGTAAGCCAAGACCCATTAGGAATCTTACACTCTCTCGTTGTCCTCTCACCTAGCTGCTATTCCATTAGTTACCCCTTAGACTCTCTTACCAACTCCTTGATCCATCCTTCCTATCCACTTCGTTCATCCCACTATCACTAGTGATACTAGATGATAGACATCTGGATCTCCTTTCCCTATTGACTCCTAGCTACGGCTTTCCCTTGGGAGAAATATAAATCGACAACCTTGGAATACTCCTTGGTGAAATGCTACAGCGGTACATTCTGTGCGCTTGCGGAATATCCAATAGTTAGAGAATTACCCCTCCTGGCATCTCTGGCGTTGCTGCCATACTTCTGGTGGTTGCGCTAAGAAATGCCTACAAGCATTTCTGGCGCCGTTGCCGGGGAAAGCGTCAGCCTAGGAATTTTAATAGGATCGAATCCAGGGTCAATGACCAATCTAGTTATCTATTAGTGTTAGGGGTTTACCTCTCACCTGTCTTGCTTCTCGTTATCGTGAAGCTGGACGGTGCATGAACAGTTGTTGAGGAGAACTAGACATTGTCAAGTTCCACCTCCAGGGTTCATTCGAATCTAAATCCGTTCAAGGAAGGAGGCTTTGCACTAGTTATGAAATTAGCCAAGACCCAAAAGATCATCCCTGACTATTCTGCACCGTTAGCTGACTATGTCGCTACGGGTTCGCAGCTTAGCTTGGGGATGCAAACTTTTGAGTCTATGCTTATCTATATGGTGCAAGCCAACCCGTTTGTGGGAAACCACACGGAAATGCCAATGCCCATCTCCAACACTTCTTGTAGGTGTGTGGAGCCTTCAATCAGAGTGTCTCCACAAAAGCCATCTGTCTTTGCCTTTTCCCATTCTTGCTGTTGGGAAAGGCGAAACAGTAGTTTTAAACCAACAGAGAAGAAGTCGCCGTCAAGAGAAACCCTTCTCATCATTAGTGACGGAACGGCTCCATCACTCATAATCCAATCACAGATTGTGAGTGATGACTTGATCCAAGGATGTCGTTGAAACCTTTTGTGAATCTTTGTGCTTCATTTTCCTACTTCCATATTCCACTCTAGTATGATTTGGTTTGGTTGTGCTTCTAGAGTGCTTCCATAGGTTCTTTAAATTAAGCATGGTGCTTAGGTTAATCTGCCTACCTTAATCAAATAAGACATGGAGTCATGTTTGATTAATTGAACCAAAAATTACTAGTGTAGACTTTGGTTGTATGTCTGGACTAACCCCTGCAGGAAGTTCAAATCCAAAAGGTTAAGTCGTTGAGATAGATTCACAAATGCGGTGAACATTGAATGAAACCTTGATCAAGAAGGGAATGGAGATCTCGATGATTTGGCAAAGTGCAATCATCCCCATCCATCTCCAAGATGGAATGATGCATATTCAAGCTCAATTGTCAATGGAGAGGTCCTGCTCTATGGACCTAAAACATGGAGCCCTCGCTGATACGGTATGTCAGTAGTTATCTCATATTTACTTTTTTGCATTTCAATTCTGCATTTCCCTTTCAATTGCATGTTTTCTTTTAGCACTGCATACTTTTATTTCGACAAAATAAGTTAGACTTAGGTAATAAAACTTGAGAAGAGTGAGTAGAGAAAAGTTGAGCTGGTGGGGCCAGCATAGCCAGGTCGACCAACCTGTCTTATGGGGTCCACCACCTCTCTCTTTACTCTGGCTAGAAGCAGGGATCCAAGGAGCAGCATAGGATGCTCTGGGGCTTCAAAGCCCAGGTCGACCGATGAAAGTCCCTAGTTTGGTTTTGGCTAATTGATGAAACCTTGGACTAACCTTGTTTATCTAAGTGGTTGATTTAGAGAAAGGTTGTCCACATGATGAGCTTAATGCATATGAAGCATGACACGTGTCATGTGATCAAAGATGAAGATCAAGACGATGCTTGGCTCCATGGACCGGTGTTGAAGGTGAAGGGCTAGTCAAGGCTTGGGAGTGAAGGACCATGAGATGGTGAAGCTCGGGCAAGACTAGGCGCCGATGGACCGATGCACGGTGAAGGGCAAGTGAAGTCGAGGTCGATGGATCGAGACGGTCACATGATGGTGTGAAGTGTTCATATCATTTGGAGGAACAAAATGGGCTCAAGGCAAAGGTATAACCGTTAGGGCCATTTTGTTTTGCACTCAAGACACCATAGAGGGTGTGAGTGGTTTAGGATCGATAGCCGCACTATTAAGAGGGGAAGTCTTATCGGCTATTCGACGCACGGGTGCCACTAGGTGAATTCATGAAGTGCATTGCATGTAGGGCCTAGTGAGCTAACCTAACCTTTGGGAAATGATTGTGAAAAAGCTAACACACAAGCACATGGAGATGTACACTTGGTGGTGTTGGCACATTTACAAAGGTGGCGTTTGGGCGCGCGTGGTTTGCGGGGTAGAGATGGGTTTGGGTCCCTCTCTTCCTCCCGCCGAGCCTGTGAGGCGGGATTCGGCGCTTTTGGGAAAAATGGATGCATATTTTCTATTGCGCCGGATGCAAAATTTGGTTGAAATCATGCTATCTATGATGATCAAGTTGGTATACTTGTTGGATAGCATGTTGGAGAAGTTGGTGTCACGACGCGGCGACGAAACGACGAAGGCTGTTTCTGCAAGAGGCGCCGGACGCGCCTTGGCCAGGCGCCGGACGCGTCCGGCGCATTGTGGCGTGGCACTCGTTGGCGGCTCTGCGTTGCTGAGCGTCGGACGCGGGCGCCGGACGCCGGGCCAGGCGGGCCGGACGCGGTCCGGCCGCGTGTCTCGAAGTCGGCGCGGCCGGGCAGATCGGGCGCAGTGAGCGCCGGACGCGGCTGTGGCGCGTCCGGCGGGTCCTCGACGCGCACCGAAACTTTCGGCCGCGTGCTCGTGCGTGGCTCGCCCGTCGGACGCGCGCGGACGCACTCGTCGGACTCGGACGGGCGGTTCACTGTTCATCGTCCGGCGCTCGGTGGATTCAAACGAAGACGAAGCAACGGTCGGGCCGACGTGGCGCGGCGGCCGAGCGGCGGACGCGTCCCGCCGGCTGACGCGGACGCGTCCGGCGCTTGACGAAGTTGCCAGCCGAGGGCAACGGCTAGTTTGAAGAGTTTGGGCTATAAATAGATGGGTGGCCGGGCTTGGCTCTCTCTCTTGGCTCTCCCAACTCATTCATTCATCCTTTGAGCTGAAGAAACACTCTCCCTCTCATCTCTCTTGCTTGATTGTGAATCCAAAGTGAGATTGAGAGATCACCTAGTGCATTGCATTGCTTGAGGGCATCTAGTGGCACTTGTGGGTGGTTTAGCCGGTGGATTTCTTGTTACTCTTGGAGAGTACCGCTCCTAGCCGGCTTGGAGATCGTTGGAGGCGTTGGCAAGAGAAGGTGATTGTTCTTGGCCACCTCCGGTTGCTTGTGAGAGGTTTGAGCTCACCTCGTGGGGATCACGAAGAGCATCCTAGTGGATTGCGCGTGTCGTTGAGTACCTCGCTTGAGAGTGGTGTCTTGCGGTGCCTTGCGGGGCGAGCCTTGAGGGGCTAGTGACTTGAGGGTCACACCGAGGAACCATCTAGGTGTTGGTCGACACAACGGGTGACGTAGCTTGGCGGTGCCCAAGTGAACATCCGGGGATAAATCATTGTGTTCATCTTTGTCTCCCGGTGATTGGTCGTCATCGATTGTGTGTTGCCGATTGTGATTGATTGCTCATTCTCTTGGTGATTGGCAACCTCGACTCGACGCGTCGGTATAACAAGTCTCATCCTCTCTTGCATTACTTTGTTTACATTCTTGCAAAGTAGAATTGCTTGCGTGGTCGGTCGGGAACCACATCTTGTGTAGACTAAATCCCGTGGGTAGAATTGCTTGTGTGGTCGGTCGGGAACCACTCCTTGTGTAGATTAAATCCCGTGGGTAGAACTCATGATCACTAGCGGTAGCTATTGTTTGTGCTAGTGATCACCTACTAGAATTGTTTGGATAGGAGGCTTGCAACATCTAGTAGGCTAAGCAAAACTTGCTTTCCGCCGTTTGTGTATCTAACGAAGTTTGCTTAGTGAGTTTGTAGAATTTTTTATAGGCTATTCACCCCCTCTAGCCATCTAGGACCTTACAAGTGGTATCGGAGCCGAGGTCACCGTTTTAGTGCAAGGCTTAACATCCTACGGTGTTAAGATGGCTCAAATTGTGTTCAACCATGTTGGGGGCAAACCGCCTATGTTTGATGGAGTTAGCTCATTTGACCATTGGAAAAGAAAGATGATCATGTATCTTGGTTCGATACAAGAGAGAGTCTTGCAAGTCACTTTGCATGACTATGCTATACTTGATCATGATCACCTCACCGATGAAGATAGAGCCAACATCACATGCAATAGAATGGCTCTCAACACCCTATACAATGGCATTGATACAAAGGTGTTTGAGGGGATCAAAGATTTGGAGCTTGCTAGTGAAGTGTGGACAAGGTTGGGTGAGACCTATGAGGGCACCAAGGTTGTGAAAAGTGCCAAGTTATATGGACTCAAGAGTGAGTTCGAGAACTTTAAGAAGAAGGAGGATGAAACAATCATTGAAATGTTTCATCGCTTGCAAGTGATTGTAAATGATCTCAAGAGTTTGGGGCACAAGACAAAAGATGAAGATTTTTGTCACAAGTTCTTGATTTGCTTGCCGAAGAGCTTCAAGATGTTGAAGCTAATGCTACAAAGAGATGGGCTTGAAAACAAGAAGCCAAATGATTTGCTTGGGGAAGTCTTGACATATGACAAATTTGATCAAGATGATGAGAAGGTGGAAGAAGAGAAGAAGAAGAAGACCGTGGCATTCCAAGCCACATCCTTCAAGGGCAAAGCACCAATCTTTGAAGAAGAAGAAACCAATGAGGAAGATGGTTACTTTGAGATTGATGATGAGGCACTTGCTCTTGTGGTGAAGAAGATGGGACACATGTTCATCAAGAGAAGAGGCTTCAAGAGGAACAACTTCAAGAAGCAAGAGCAACCAAGAAAGTGCTTCAATTGTGATAGCACCGAGCATCTACAAGCCGAATGCCCATATGAGAAGAAGAAGAACTACAACAAGGGCAAGTTTGAGAAGAAGAAGCATGAGGCCAAGATGACACTCAAGAAGGGCAAGAATGGTGCATTTGTGGTCACTTGGGAGAGTGACAATGATGATGAAGATGAAGAAACAAGCAACAAGGCTATGGCTTCCATCGCCATCAACAAGAAGCCTTCATTATTCTCTTCATCACCATCGTGCTTCATGGCCAAGGAAACCAAGGTACAATATGATGATAGTGATGATGATAGTGAGATGGAATATGCTCACGATGTTGATAATATTGATGATGATGATGAACCTTCTAAGGATCAATTATATGACTTGATGCAAGAAACTAGAGATATAGCTATTGCCAAGGAAAAGGAGTGCAAGAAGCTTTCAATGAAAGTAGCAATACTTGAGAAAGCCCTAGGTGAGCTTATGACCACTCATGAGTGTCTAGTGGAAGACCATGAGAAACTTGGTGATGCTCACTCTAAGCTTAAAAAGGCTCACTCACTTCTACTTGAGCAACAAGCAAAGAAAGTGGTGGTTGCATCATGTGATATAGGCCTTACTTGTGACATCATTGATGAGTCATTTTATCAACCTATCATCATGACAAATGCTAACCCTTCTTGTAGCACAACATCCACTACCACCACCGACTCTATCTCTACTACTAGTGATGGTTTCACTTGTGATGCTACACTTATGGTTGAGAATGAGACTCTCAAGAAGGAGGTGGATGAGCTCACTCATGCCTTAGGCAAAGCCTATGGTGGTGAGGCCCGCTTGCTAAAGTGCTTGGGTAGCCAAAGGTTCTCTCTTAACAAAGAGGGATTGGGCTATACCCCAAGAAGGGCAAGTCGGCCTTTGCAACTCCAAGGCCTAGCTTTGTGAAGAGCAATGGTCGGTTTTGCTATAGATGCAAGCAAGTTGGGCACCTAGAGCAAAATTGCAACAAGAAGCAACAAAACAAGAAACTTGACAATGCTATATCTTTTGATTCTTGTTATGTGCTTACCAAGGGTGTGAAAGGTGTACAAGCTAAGTTTGTTGGTACACCCATTGTTGGCCCAAAGAAGAAGGCAATTTGGGTACCAAAGAGCT
The DNA here is from genome assembly GCA_018135685.1 of Themeda triandra. Lineage (NCBI taxonomy): Eukaryota > Viridiplantae > Streptophyta > Magnoliopsida > Poales > Poaceae > Themeda > Themeda triandra. The sequence goes on along the minus strand of JAENPR010000258.1, from coordinate 28,963 downwards.
TAGTCACTAACCTACAAGGACCCAAGCAAAAATGGGTACCTAAGCTTCATTGATTTGCTTGTAGGTGAACTATAAAGCCGGAGGAAGGCATTGGATTATTGATAGTGGGTGTTCTCAACACATGACCGGCACATCAAGAATGTTTGATTCAATTGAGAAGAATGATAGTGGCATTGAGTCAATTACTTTTGGCAATAACAAGAAAGGCAAGGTTGTTGGTTTGGGCAAGATTGCAATATCAAATGACATGAGTATCTCCAATGTGATGCTAGTTGAAAGCTTGGATTTCAATCTTCTCTCCGTGGCACAAATTTGTGATCGAGGCTACAAGTGCATTTTTGGGGCAAATGATGTTGAGGTAGTTTCTCTTGATGGCTCCAACTTGGTGTTCAAAGGCTTTAGATATGAGAATCTCTATCTTGTTGATTTCAACACTAGTGAAGCTTCTTTGACAACATGTTTGATATCAAAATCAAGTTTGGGTTGGCTTTGGCATAGAAGGCTTGGGCATGTTGGTATGAAACAATTGAAGAAGCTCACACAACACAATCTTGTTGAAGGCTTGAAAGATGTTGTATTTGAGAAGGACAAGTTGTGTAGTGCATGTCAAGCCGGAAGCAAGTTGGAAGCTCACATCCAAAGAAGAGCATAATGAGCACATGCAAGGCATTTGAGTTGTTGCACATGGATCTATTTGGCCCAACTACATACACAAGTATTGGTGGCAACAAGTATGGGTTTGTCATAGTGGATGACTTCACTAGATTTACATGGGTATTCTTTCTTAGTGACAAGAGTGAAGTGTATGACACCTTCAAGACCTTTCTCACTAGAGTTCACAATGAGTTTGACATGAGAATCAAGAAAGTGAGAAGTGACAATGGGAGTGAGTTCAAGAATACAAGAATGGAAGAATTGTGTGATCACTATGGCATTGGTCATCAATTCTCGGCCAAATACACTCCACAATCAAATGGCCTAGTTGAGAGGAAAAATAGAACATTGCTTGATATGGCTAGATCAATGCTTCATGAGTACAATGTTAGTCAATCATTTTGGGATGAAGCAATCAACACGGCATGTTACTACATCAATAGGCTCTATTGTCATACTTTGCTTGAGAAGACCCCATATGAGTTACTTCATGGAAGAAAGCCCAACATTGGCTATTTTAGAGTGTTTGGTTGCAAATGCTATATCTTGAGGAAGGGCACTAGATTGGGGAAGTTTGAAAAGAGATGTGATGAAGGGTTCCTACTCGGTTATTCAACTACAAGCAAGGCTTATAGAGTTTGGAACAATTCAAGTGGCATTAGAGAGGAAGTCCATGATGTGCAATTTGATGAAACCAATGGGTCACAAGATGAAGATGAGAATCTAGAAGATGTTGGTGGAACTCAATTGGTTGAAGCTATGAAGAACATGGACATTGGTGACATAAGAGCAAAGCAAGTGGTTGATGTGCAAGATGATAAAGATGAAGTGCTCAATTCTCCATTGAGGCAAACTAGCAATGCTCAAGTGCAAGATCATGGTGCTAGTTCATCAAATGAAGACAAGTCAAGTGATCAACCAAGTTCAAGCAATCAAGTGCAAGTGCTACAACCACAACATGTTGCAAGAGATCACCCAATTGATAGTGTTATTGGTGATATTAGAAGTGGTGTGCAAACAAGATCAAGAGTGGCTATGATTTGTGAGTATGCATCATTTGTGTCAACCAAAGAGCCAAAGAAAGTTGAGGAAGCCTTGGATGATGCCGATTGGATCATGGCAATGCAAGAAGAGCTTAATAACTTCACAAGAAATGATGTGTGGGAGTTAGTTGAGAGGCCGGAGGATCACAATGTCATTGGAACCAAATGGGTTTTCAAAAACAAGCAAGATCAAGATGGTGTTGTGATTAGAAACAAAGCAAGACTAGTTGCACAAGGCTATACTCAAGTTGAAGGTCTTGACTATGATGAAACATATGCTCCCGTGGCAAGATTGGAGGCAATAAGGATTTTATTGGCTTATGCATGTGCCCACAACATCAAGTTATATCAAATGGATGTCAAGAGTGCATTTCTCAATGGGATCATCAATGAGCTAGTATATGTTGAGCAACCTCCCGGTTTTGAAGATGAGAAGAGACCCAACCATGTGTACAAATTGAAGAAAGCTTTGTATGGCTTGAAGCAAGCACCTAGAGCATGGTATGAGAGATTGAAGACTTTTCTTCACTCCAAGGGGTTCATTATGGGCAAGGTTGATACTACTCTATTCACCAAGAAGATTGGTAATGATCTCTTCATTGTGCAAATCTATGTTGATGATATCATCTTTGGATCAACCAATCAAGCATATTGTGAAGAATTTGGTGAAATGATGGCAAAAGAGTTTGAGATGTCCATGATTGGTGAACTTAGTTATTTCCTTGGTCTTCAAGTCAAGCAATTGAAGAATGGGACATTTGTGAGTCAAGGGAAATACATAAGGGACATGTTGAAGAAATTTGGGATGCAAGATGCAAAGCCAATCTCAACTCCAATGGGCACCAATGGGAATCTTGATAGTGATCATGATGGCAATATGGTGAATCAAAAGGATTATCGGTCATTGATTGGAAGCCTACTCTATGTCACCGCATCAAGACCGGATGTCATGTTTAGTGTTTGCATGTGTGCTAGATATCAAGCCTCACCTAGAGAGAGTCATCTCACGGCCGCAAAGAGAATATTGAGGTACTTGAAGCAAACAAGAGATGTTGGATTGTGGTATCCCAAGGGGTCAAAGTTTGAATTGATTGGATATTCGGACTCCGACTATGGTGGTTGCAAGATCAATAGAAAGAGCACAAGTGGTACATGTCAACTTCTTGGAAGATCACTTGTGTCATGGTCCTCAAAGAAACAAAATAGTGTGGCAATCTCTACCGCCGAAGCCGAATATGTTAGTGCGGGGAGTTGTTGTGCACAATTACTTTGGATGAAGTCAACTTTGAAGGATTATGGCATCAACTTCAAGAATGTGCCATTGTTTTGTGACAATGAAAGTGCAATCAAGATGACACAAAACCCGGTTCAACATGGAAGAACAAAGCACATTGACATAAGGCATCATTTCATTAGAGATCATCAACAAAAGGGTGACATTTCCATTGAAAGTGTGGGTACCGATGATCAACTTGCCGACATCCTCACCAAGCCACTTGATGAAAGAAGGTTTTGCAAGCTAAGGAATGAATTGAACATTCTTGACTTCTCAAACATGTGTTGAATGCACCCCACCACTACTTGACATGCCTCTCCTTCGACAAAGCAAGGTACCATTGTGTGACATGTCATTCATGCTTAGGATTATACTTGTGGTAGCACATGTAGACATATAAGGTGCATTTGGAGCATTCATGATAAATCAAATGTGTTTGATGTATATATGTTTACCACTATTGCTTCTATGCTTTGCTTGATCTAGTGGTGACATATGACATGTTTGTGGGCTTGTAATCCTAGTGTTGAATCTAGAATATTTGCTACAAGTGTTTAATTCAACATAGGCAAGATAACCCTTGTCATGAGGTGTGAAGAAGCTTGTCTTTGGTTCAAACCGAATTAAATGTCTTTGGCAAATGGTCTAGATTGAACCAAATTTTGACTAAAGTTTTGTTTACTCCATCAAAGTCATTTTCTCTCCACAATTTGATCCCATTTTTGGGCAATTGTTGACAAAGGGGGAGAGAAAAAGATGATTGAACATGATAAAGGGGTAAATAAAATTTTTGATGCACACAAGAAGGGGGAGCAAGCTCATGAACAAAGTTGTTGCATTTGTTTGTGCATTCTCATATGACTTGCTCATGGCACCTAGTTTTAAAGTTTTATACAAGTAGTGTCTCCTTGCTTGTGTGGTGCAATGCTAGTATAGAATGGTGAAATGATCTACTAGCATGCATAGGTTGTAACTAGACTCCCCAAGCTTTACAAGTGGTTCAAGAACTTTGCTTATAATGTTGATCTCACGGGATTCTTGAGTTTTTGATGGATGTCTAGTTACTTCATGGTGCTAAGGACGGTGTAAATTGCAACTCCGATTGGTATCACGCTTCAAAGGTCCATTTCTTACACCTTAGCATCATCTTGGTAGAATTACTCTCCCCACACTTCTATCCATGCATATGTGCAAAGCTTCAAATCCAAACTCTATGCACACATGTAGGGGGAGCAATTCTACCAAAACCGAACTTGCTATAGTTGTCCAAATTCCTCTTGTGAGCTTATTGATTGGACAAGTATGACAAGTTCAAAATCTTTATTATAAAATCATCTTTGTTGAGGTTGTCATCAATTACCAAAAAGGGGAGATTGAAAGTCCCTAGTTTGGTTTTGGCTAATTGATGAAACCTTGGACTAACCTTGTTTATCTAAGTGGTTGATTTAGAGAAAGGTTGTCCACATGATGAGCTTAATGCATATGAAGCATGACACGTGTCATGTGATCAAAGATGAAGATCAAGACGATGCTTGGCTCCATGGACCGGTGTTGAAGGTGAAGGGCTAGTCAAGGCTTGGGAGTGAAGGACCATGAGATGGTGAAGCTCGGGCAAGACTAGGCGCCGATGGACCGATGCACGGTGAAGGGCAAGTGAAGTCGAGGTCGATGGATCGAGACGGTCACATGATGGTGTGAAGTGTTCATATCATTTGGAGGAACAAAATGGGCTCAAGGCAAAGGTATAACCGTTAGGGCCATTTTGTTTTGCACTCAAGACACCATAGAGGGTGTGAGTGGTTTAGGATCGATAGCCGCACTATTAAGAGGGGAAGTCTTATCGGCTATTCGACGCACGGGTGCCACTAGGTGAATTCATGAAGTGCATTGCATGTAGGGCCTAGTGAGCTAACCTAACCTTTGGGAAATGATTGTGAAAAAGCTAACACACAAGCACATGGAGATGTACACTTGGTGGTGTTGGCACATTTACAAAGGTGGCGTTTGGGCGCGCTGTGGTTTGCAGGGTAGAGATGGGTTTGGGTCCCTCTCTTCCTCCCGCCGAGCCTGTGAGGCGGGATTCGGCGCTTTTGGGAAAAATGGATGCATATTTTCTATTGCGCCGGATGCAAAATTTGGTTGAAATCATGCTATCTATGATGATCAAGTTGGTATACTTGTTGGATAGCATGTTGGAGAAGTTGGTGTCACGACGCGGCGACGAAACGACGAAGGCTGTTTCTGCAAGAGGCGCCGGACGCGCCTTGGGCAGGCGCCGGACGCGTCCGGCGCATTGTGGCGTGGCACTCGTTGGCGGCTCTGCGTTGCTGAGCGTCGGACGCGGGCGCCGGACGCCGGGCCAGGCGGGCCGGACGCGTCCGGCGCGTGCTGAAGTCGGCGCCGGGCTGGCAGACTGGCGCAGTGAGCGCCGGACGCGGCTGTGGCGCGTCCGGCGGGTCCTCAGACGCGCACCAGAAACTTTCTGGCTTCGCGTGCTCGTGCGTGGCTCGCCCGTCGGACGCGCGCCGGACGCACTCGTCGGACTCGGGCAGTTCACTGTTCATCGTCCGGCGCTCGGTGGATTCAAACGAAGACGAAGCAACGGTCGGCTGACGTGGCGCGACAGCGAGCGGCGGACGCGTCCGCCGGCTGAGCGCCGGACGCGTCCGGCGCTTGACGAAGTTGCCAGCCGAGGGCAACGGCTAGTTTGAAGAGTTTGGGCTATAAATAGATGGGTGGCCGGGCTTGGCTCTCTCTCTTGGCTCTCCCAACTCATTCATTCATCCTTTGAGCTGAAGAAACACTCTCCCTCTCATCTCTCTTGCTTGATTGTGAATCCAAAGTGAGATTGAGAGATCACCTAGTGCATTGCATTGCTTGAGGGCATCTAGTGGCACTTGTGGGTGGTTTAGCCGGTGGATTTCTTGTTACTCTTGGAGAGTACCGCTCCTAGCCGGCTTGGAGATCGTTGGAGGCGTTGGCAAGAGAAGGTGATTGTTCTTGGCCACCTCCGGTTGCTTGTGAGAGGTTTGAGCTCACCTCGTGGGGATCACGAAGAGCATCCTAGTGGATTGCGCGTGTCGTTGAGTACCTCGCTTGAGAGTGGTGTCTTGCGGTGCCTTGCGGGGCGAGCCTTGAGGGGCTAGTGACTTGAGGGTCACACCGAGGAACCATCTAGGTGTTGGTCGACACAACGGGTGACGTAGCTTGGCGGTGCCCAAGTGAACATCCGGGGATAAATCATTGTGTTCATCTTTGTCTCCCGGTGATTGGTCGTCATCGATTGTGTGTTGCCGATTGTGATTGATTGCTCATTCTCTTGGTGATTGGCAACCTCGACTCGACGCGTCGGTATAACAAGTCTCATCCTCTCTTGCATTACTTTGTTTACATTCTTGCAAAGTAGAATTGCTTGCGTGGTCGGTCGGGAACCACATCTTGTGTAGACTAAATCCCGTGGGTAGAATTGCTTGTGTGGTCGGTCGGGAACCACTCCTTGTGTAGATTAAATCCCGTGGGTAGAACTCATGATCACTAGCGGTAGCTATTGTTTGTGCTAGTGATCACCTACTAGAATTGTTTGGATAGGAGGCTTGCAACATCTAGTAGGCTAAGCAAAACTTGCTTTCCGCCGTTTGTGTATCTAACGAAGTTTGCTTAGTGAGTTTGTAGAATTTTTTATAGGCTATTCACCCCCCTCTAGCCATCTAGGACCTTACAACCGACCTGGACTTGGTGCCTCCAGGCACCCTCCTGTCTCCCAATGACAACCAGGGATCCTATGCCCACCACACTAGCCAGAATTCGAGGAGAGATGGTTCATTGCTCATGACTTTAGATTAGGATGCCACTTCGAGCATCTTGAATGCTTTAGGGAGCATACCACCAGCCAAAGCTAGCATAGGGAGTAGCAATGCATGCTTAAGTGTTCCCATTGTTCATGGGAATCACTTTGATGCTTGCCTCCACTCTTGCTTTCTCCTTTTCTCTTTCATCAAACACTAAACATAGGAATCCGAAGCAATCTCAACAACTTTGGACCATGACCACCACCATCCTTGCCAGACAACCTGACTTAGCGTGACTAAAGTGGTTGGGGGGCACAAACCTTGTTGACCGACCAGGTTTATGGTCCAATGTTTGTGAGTTTTTGCAAACAATAGGCTAGATTCCTTGTCAGGGGGGAGAAAATGCTTCATAGGGGCCAGGGCCAGGTCGGCCGACCTGCCCTTTGGGTGGCCCTGCCTTGCCCTTTTACCCCTATAACTAGCACCCCAAGTTGAGCTCAATACCACACCATAACCAGTAGAATCATCTCGAGCTCACTTGGCCTTCTCTTTTCTCTTTAGTGTTCCAAGCCTTCTCAAGCTTAGTGTAGTAGTAACCATAACCAAAAACCCAAAAACATTTCCCTTTTCAAATGCATAAAATAAAATAAAAAAATAAAAAAAAATGAGACAACCTTTTGCTTAACTCCGCCGAGCAACTTGGGGACCAGGTGGGGCCCATGGCTTGGTCGGCCGACCCAGCCTTGGTACCACCCATCTGCCGACTTTGCCCCCCTGCTTTGCCATGCCATGTTCATGACTTGCTCAAGCTAAAATCTTAAAATCATGACATGATTAGCTTCATAGGCTTACTTGAATATCTAGATGAAGCTAGCTTGGCAAATTCTGCAGCTTTAAGCAAAGAACATTCGGTGCATTTAGTTGTCTTAAGCTTGACCAGAGCTTGGGGAGGCCCACCTCCTTCCAGCTTCTGGTATGTGTGATCATATAGCTGTAGGATGAATGCTACAAGAAAAGAAAGACAGGAGACTATCAACCTACATCCTAGAAGCTAGACTCCCTCACTGTCACCTCTTGCTTTAGCTAAGAAGATGAAGAAACTCACCATCCCATTTAGCTAAGCAAGAGTGCTTAAGCCACTAAGCCAATCATGACCTTGAGAGCTTCTTGCACCAAGGCTTTGAGCCGGTAGATCGCCAAAGGTAGGGGTCAGCCGATCCCACCATTGAGCCCACTCATGCTTCTTTCACTTTGGCTAGATGTGTAGACTTAGGAACAACACTTGGATGCTCAAGGGAATTCCAAGTGTGGGTTAGCCGACCCACACATGAACCCCATTGGATCCTTGTTGTCTCCTACTCACCTCACAATCCTACACACACTATGCTAGCCAAACATTGAAAGAAGTGGTCCCTTGGTCCATCACTCTAAGCATAGATACCCCTCCTCACCTTGGGACCAAACCACCAGCTCACATCTGCAAAGTGGTCAACGAGGCATGCTTGAGTGCTCCCATGGTCCATGGGAATCACTCGAGCCATGTCCCCACTTTTGCCAATCACCATCTATCGTTCACCAAGCACTAGACTAGGGAATCACCGAAACATCACTACCTCTGATTCACACCTAGCCATCACTCTCCTGAAACTTCATGGCAAAAGGTTGAGAGTGTTGAGAGGCCAAGCTTGGGGGTCGACCGACCCCCACTTTGTGCCAATTCAGAGATGGATTCATCAGGATTCCCTGCTTATAGTCCAATAGAACATTTAGTTGTGCTTAGGGGAGATCAGCCTACCTTAGCTTTGGGACTTCACCATTTGCCCTTCTCCCCTTGTGAACACTTTTTGCGAGCCCTTCTTCCTGTAGCAATAGAAGTTTGACTTGCTCAACGAGCAAGTGTGGCGTGTGTCACTACCCAGTAGCACACCCTGCTGTGGGAGTGACTATGCCCCGCAAGGACCACTATCACTTGGGAGGACTAATGCTAATACTAATCTTTGTTTTCCTAGTGTGTCCTTGTGTTGTCTCACCTTTTGCGCTAAGAGAAGAAGTTGTTCTCTCCAATAAATGCCTTGTGCACCTCCACCGAGAGTAAGAGAGTCCAAGAGCAGCCTCATGTCCGGCCCTCTTGGACCGCACGTAAGAACCCAAGGTGTTGCGGAATAAACGCGGACCTCGCAGGTGAAAGTGTAGAAGAAGATGATGAGGTAAAGTCCATGGACATTCTAGGTCCATATGGAGACCTGTTCAGATCACACTCTAAGAGTGCGAACTCTTTACCCATGGGGTAGAGAGAGGCGCCATCAAAAGATGGACATGGACGACTTCATCGACAACACTAAGCTTGGCTCAACAAAACGCCCAACCTCTACAGCTATACAAGATGAGCAAAAGCCAAGCTTGGGGGAGATCCTCTCTCCTACTAAGGTACGTTTATCCAAGGTATGTCTTCTATCTTGCATTTTCCTTTATTTACTTTATTGCATTATAAAATAAAAGTTTGATTATAATAAAAAGGCTTATCTATATCATGCTTCATGAGTGCTCTTCTTCCAATGGAAATGATTGTTAAATTGCTAGTTAATATTTCTCTAATACTTGTTTACAACTTAGCACTTCTCTAAGTATGGATTACTTGGCACTCTTAACCATCATGAACATGATCACTTAGTGGGTTGCAAGTGTTAAAACAAAGTCTAAGTTGTTGTGAGATATGAGATAGTTAAGATAAGAGCTCTATACTATTGTTCTAAGCACGCATGATTGCCAGAGAATTTATTTTAAAAATGAATGAAAAACTTAATTGTTCCTCAATGGTGTTGAATTTCCTACCACAGCCATATACACTTGATATCAAAAAGCCTTCTACATAAGCTACTTGCTTGCACTGAGTTTGGTTAATACTTGTAGAACCTGTGTTAGAGGTTTGTCATGGTCCTAAGATCAAGATCCACATACCACTAAATATGCTTTGCTTCTAATCCGGAGTACGCAACCATGCTTCTCCTACCCCGGGAGTAAGCATCCTCATATCACCATGCTATTCCTACCCCGGGAATACGCATTATCATACCACCATCGTTATGCTACTCCTACCCTGGGAGCACGCATCTTCATTCATACCACCATTCTTGTCTTTTTCTACACCGGAAGTACGCACCTTCACCATTTCCATCATATAGGTTGCTCCATGTTCCAAAGTTAGAAATCTTCTCTCAAAGTTATCATTTGTTAGGTGAGACACATCCCAAAAAGGCTAGGCATCTATTCCTTAAAAGAGAGAGAGAGAGAGAAAGAAAAAAAAAAAAAAAAAAAGAGAGCTAGCCTTGTCTCAATAGAAGTAGAGAGAGAGAGAGATAGAATCAAATAAAGGAGCAACCTCATCCACCAAACATCCACCTTTCTTCCATTACCTTACCATCCATTACATTCCTTCACTCCATTCATCCATTTTACATCTTGATCGGGGTATGATGAGTCTCTTCGTGGTCCAAGATCTTGTTCTTTCTTAACTAAGACAACATATGCATTGCTAGTATGCTATTCCTTGACATACCTACTTAAGCTCCACATAAAGCCTTATTAGAGGTAGGATGTTTTTGAAAGGCAAACATATGATGTGCCTTGGTGAGGATTCATACACCATTTGAGTGACTTGAGGGAAATCATTTGAGGAACATTAAGATTTCTTTTGAAAAACTTATCAAAAACCTCTAGCATGAAACTTGCTAAAAGAATGAGAAAAGTAGATGCTCTAGTCAAAGCATGTTGCCTTCCAACATCCCAAGACCAAGTTAATGCCATAAGCCCCATGAGTGCTAGAGTAATATTGGTGTGTTAGTATTGCTAATTTTTTCATTCAAAGAGAAGTTCTTTGTTGTGCACTTAGTATTATTGAGATGTTAACTTAGTGATAACACATGATCCACGATGCTAAGAATTATTATTTGCTCGGACGAGCAAAGGTTAAGCTTTGGGGATTTTGTTGACGGCAATTATACCCTGTTTTCACCCCATGAAAAGCCGTCAACAATGGTTGAGTTCGAGCTACACCACAAAAATGAGTAGTGACATAGGTACAATTGACTTGGTTCCGGATGTACGTGTCATTATTTGGGTGCAGGTGCAAACAGGCACTTTTCAGTGTTTGGAAGCTACAAATGAAGGTAGAGCAACCAACCAAGATGGACAATGACCAAACCAACTCCACATTCATCAATGTCATAACCTCTGGAGACAGTGTGCAAAAGATGAGCACAAAGGTCAGGTCGATCGACCTGACATTTGTAGGTCCAATACCACCATTGTGCTTAGAATTGCATGGTAAAACTACCTGCAAAAGATGGCCCTTTGGTTCCACCAAAGGCAGGTCGACCGAACAAGGTTTAGGGCCATCTCGGACACTGCCAGAACACCAGAGACATCAGGACAGCAAGGGAGCAAGGCTGGGGCGCCCACCTGCCAAAGCCCTGGTCGGCTGACCAGGCTTTGGTGGGTCCCACCTGTCAGACCTACTCCACCGACCTTCAGGAGCTTCTAGAAGGCTGGTGGGACCCACATGTCAGCCAATGTCAGGTCGGCCGACCATGACATGTGGGCCCACCAAAGGTCGGTTGCCTCCCACCGACTTCCTGCATGGTCTCCACGTGTCCTCTGCCCACAAACGTCCATTCCAAGTCGGTTTGATCCAAGGGTGGAGAAGGCATGTCACGCGAATCGATGACGTGGCGGTGGAGTAGCCCCTACTCCACCTCCCACTATAAATACCCCCTCACTCCCTCTCATTCAAGACATCAAGGAGAAGCCTCTTGAGAGCCATGTGAAGCTATGTAGTCCACTATAGTAGTAGTAGTGTGTGAGTTAGAGTGAGTCGAGCGGAGCTCGGGGTCTCCGGAGTCGTCTTCTGGAGAGTCTGGTATGTCTTCCTCTTGTTCTAGTAAGATTCTCAGTATTTAATATATAGTATTCTTGCATTGCTTTCCTCTGAGTAGTGCTAGTATTTACTTTATGCCTTAGTTTATCGTAAGTATACATCCTTTCTGCTGGCACATTGCTCTCTCTTGAGCGAGCGTATGTTAGGCTCTTGAGTGAAGTGCTCTAGGCCCTTGTCTAGGTTTAGAGTAGTAGAAATAGTGTAGGCGCGATGTCTAGACTAGATCTACCGGTGTGGACATCTGGCTACACCCAGGAACGCCCAGAGTGAAGTGTGACAGCCTTCCATTGGGACCTTGGAGTTCTCCTGAGAGTGTTGTTAGGTTAGATAGTAGGTCTGCACTGGTGGCCGCTTCAGGCTGTGTTATCTAACAACCTGTCTCGCCCATCGGCCGCAGTAGAAGGGAGAGTTAGCTCTCGCGTATATTTAAGATAGCTAGGTCGGAATCTAAACGCTAGGACTAATTCATGGAAGTAAGCCAAGACCCATTAGGAATCTTACACTCTCTCGTTGTCCTCTCACCTAGCTGCTATTCCATTAGTTACCCCTTAGACTCTCTTACCAACTCTTGATCCATCCTTCCTATCCACTTCGTTCATCCCACTATCTCTAGTGATACTAGATGATAGACATCTGGATCTCCTTTCCCTATTGACTCCTAGCTACGGCTTTCCCTTGGGAGAAATATAAATCGACAACCTTGGAATACTCCTTGGTGAAATGCTACGGTACATTACGTGCGGCTTTGCGAATATCCAATAGTTAGAGAATTACCCCTCCCAGCATCTCTCGGCGTTCTGCCATACTTCTGGTGGTTGCGCTAAGAAATGCCTATAGCAGCTCGAGTCTGATTGGGCTCGGCACGTAGCGGGCCAGATGGGCCCTGTCGGTCCCGATATGCAGGTGGGCCGGTGGAATGACCCTACTGGCTGGAATGCCGACAGGCCTATAGCCAGTGGCCCGGCTTCTTCCTCCTCGCATCTCTCGCGCTCTCTCCCTCAAACGCTCGCGCTCTCTCTCCCTGGCTGCGCCGTCGCCCGCCGCCGCATGGGCGGCCTGCTCTCGCCGGCGTTCACCAAATCCGGACGAGCGTGTGCCACCGCCGCCACCCCCACTCCTCCCCGCTGCAGCCGAGCCGGCGCTGCACGTACCTTGGTCCTGTTCGGCAATTTCCCTTTCCCCCGAATCCGAGCGGCGTCCTCATCGCCGCCGCCTTGCCCGCACGAACCGATCCCTCCAGCCAGGCCAAATCGACATCCCTCCCCACCCACTTCCATGGAGCAAAGCGGTGGCGGCCAGATCGGCGCCAAGCTTGCCAAGCCCGCGGACGGTGGCGAGGACCGCCTCAGTGCGCTCCCGGACTAAGTCCTCATCCTCATCCTCGAGTGCCTCGACACCACCGCCGAGGCTGCGCGGACCAGCGTGCTGGCGCGGCGCTGGCGGGGCCTCTGGCCGCTCCTCTCGAAGCTCCGCTTCCAGTTCCGCCCCGACGGCAACCGCATCCGCGAGCTACTCGATGCCGCCGACGCGCCGAAGCTCCGCCACATCTCGGTCACCACCAGAGGTGCTGCAGCAGGTTCCTCGACGGCCTGGCTCCCTGCCGCCACGCGCCGCCTGGCCGGTGGCCTTCGTACCACATAGTTCCGAATCTCTACCGGGAGAACTTTGACGCGGAGGTGGAGGAAGGCACCGTTGAGTTACCCTGCTTCGAGAATGCCACTACGATTGAGCTCCGTCTATACCTTCTTGACCTCGCCTTGCCGTCCCTGGGCGTCTTCACCCGGCTCACCGATCTCTACCTGAGCTTCGTCACGTTCCGGGGCCCGTGTAAGCTCGGCGATCTAGTCTCCTCGCCACGGTGCCCATGCTTGCAGAAGCTCAGCATCAACCACTCCACGGGACTGGGTAATCTCTCCATCCACTCCGAGTGTCTCCTGCAAATGAACCTCGTGTCCTGTCGCTTGCGGCAGCTCACGATCGTGACTCCGCTTCTCCAGAAGCTAAGAGTGGTTCGCTGCTTTCGTCGTCCTGCTATTGCTGGTGATGATCAGAGTGAACAGCAGCGTGCCAACATCACAGCACATCAGATGGTGTTCCTAGTGTGGATGGATTGGTATGATCCACGGTATTTCCATCTTGGCCAACCTCGAAAGTTGGAGACACGCCATTTTTATGTATATGGACAGCAAACCCATAGAGACAATAATCACAGTTGCCTAAGACTCTTGCGGCAATTTAGGGTTCTTGACAGTCTTTATCTGCGGCACGACTACTATAAGCAGGACATAAGCAGCGGTCAGTACTTGTTGGGAGACATGACACAGCTCCCTCAGATTATGTTCTTGCACCTGGATTTGGACAACTAAGCGTGCCAACATCACAACACATCAGATGGTGTTCCTAGTGTGGATGGATTGGTATGATCCACGGTATTTCCATCTTGGCCAACCTCGAAAGTTGGAGACACGCCATTTTTATGTATATGGACAGCAAACCCATAGAGACAATAATCACAGTTGCCTAAGACTCTTGCGGCAATTTAGGGTTCTTGACAGTCTTCATCTGCGGCACGACTACTATAAGCAGGACATAAGCAGCGGTCAGTACTTGTTGGGAGACATGACACAGCTCCCTCAGATTATGTTCTTGCACCTGGATTTGGACAACCATGGGCATTCTTTTGGAGGCAGCTTGTTCCATGTGCTCAGGATGTGTACCGGTTTACAAAGATTGTCGCTTGTGTTACATGGCCGTCAGCAGCGTAGCAACTCGGACGTAGAACCTGCTGCATGTCCGTCAGGTTGTGTCTGTGATCAACCGAACAACTGGAAGAATGATGAACTTGTGCTGGATCACCTTGAAGATGTACACATCATTGGACTGCGAGGAGCTAAGCATGAGGTTGCTCTTGTGCAGCGGTTTCTCCGTTGGGCCACCGTACTGAAAAGCCTAAGGATAACATTGGTCAACAAGACGACTGAAGCCAAGATTGGTGAATTCCGCCAAGAGTTAGCAGGCTTCTTTAGGCCAGAAACATGCGTACAGTTTGACACGAGTGACAGCAAGTGAGAGGTCAGAGCACTCGATCGCCCCAGAAGACCAGAGTGTGTGCCATGTCGTTGCGACTCAGAAGCATTGTTTCATGTTGGTTAATTTACCTTTTTTTTGTTACAAGGTATCAATTAGAGAGTGGTTGTAGCCCTTAGTCGGTTTCATTTGTGTATGTTCTAGTACTATTATTTATTGTAGCCCTTAGTAGGTTTCATTTGTGTGTGCTCATGTAATATGCTTCATTGTAGGCCTTAGTAGGTTTCATTGATGCGTGCTCCTATTGTACTATGCTATGTAGTAAGTTACTGAATCTGTGTCCATGAGAGGGACTCTTGGCAAGTAATTTTTTCCCTGTATGGCGTGGGATTCCCTTTGATGTCATGTAAATTTTGTGTTCATATTTGTTTCTTTAGTCTGCATCAAATTAGTAGTGTTAAACAGTTTTTGTGCCGCCTCATAGGGATCATGACTCTTACACTATTCTATCGTGTGTCAGTTAGCCTGTTTATATTGTTTGATAAATACCTCAGTTGCCTCATCATTTAGTTGTCGTTTCATGTTGAGTTACCTTGCAGGTACATGGTACAGAAGACCTACCTCTATAATTTGTCTTGGGATGCAAATTTTATTAGATCATTCTTTGGCAAATTGTTGTCTTGTGCATTCCTGATAGCAACCAATCACCCAGTTTTATTGGGCTTCTAAACCCACTGCCTCTTCTATTTTTTGTCATGGCATTTGTAGTTAGTGATGTGTCGTGCTACACCTATGTTCATTGTAAATCAAATCTTTTAAGATTGATACACAGATAGCTATTGTACAATACTGGTTGATGAAGGTTCTCACCGCCTTTTAGTCTATCCTGTGGATTTTGGTGCTTGTGAAGGTGTTATGGTTAATTTTCTTGATGGCTATGATGCCCATCTGGTGATATTTGAAAAACTTCCGGACGGGGTGTTTGCTAAACCATTTGAGCTACAGCACTTTGTTGAGCATAAAGGTGAAATCTGAATCTGAGATTGGTCTTAGAACTGCATTATGATTTGCTTTCTGCTAATCTTTTCTTTTTGTTATAAAAATTGCAGTTTTTCGTTGATGTTGCTGTTTTTGGAGACACCAACCTTTTGAACTGACCACAGCTCTATCCAATTGGTCATCTGTTGAGATTCATTTTGACCTCAGGTTAATCATTTCAACCAACTATAGCCTTGTAATAGACATGCCTCTCCATTCTAGATACTCGGTAAGGTTCTATAGACTACCAATGGCCAAAAAAGAACTTGTCATTTGAATTGTTTAGTTCCTGCTATCTGCAATTGAACATTACTTGTTTTAGCATTGTAACCTACTAACTTATGATGTGCTTCTGTACTGAAATTCTGTCTGCAAATGGAACATTGTATCTAAACAAGAATCTATAGTATGTTCTTTTTTCATACCTAATAATCAAACAAACATCTCATACTACAGATGCTTGATGTGCCATTGTTTCTGGTAACTTTGAAACTGACATAATCATCAGTGAAACTGACATGGTCATGGGTAATGTGGATGACTCCATGACAGCATGGGTGTCCCTCTGCTTAAAAACACATAATCTCTGTGTTATTATGCCATCGGTTTAATTGACTGGAGACGTACGGGCGCCACCGCCAGGACTCACCTGTAAACGCCGGCAGACTACCCGAGGCAGTAGTGTCCAGACCTGTAGCCACGATGCTCCTGCCCATAACCATGAGTGCATGCAGCCAGTACTGTAGAGTGTAGACTGTAGTTTCGATCCTTGTCTTGGAAGCCTTGCCGTGCATATAGCCCGGATCCTTCTCTTAGGCCTTGTTTAGATGGTGTTCCAAAATTTCTAGCCCGAGAAGTATTGTAGCATTTCGTTTGTATTTGACAAATATTATCCAATCATGACGTAACTAGTCTCAAAAATTCGTCTTATGATTTACAACTAATCTGTGTAATTAGTTATTTATTTTACCAACATATAATGCTTCATGCATACGACACAATATTTGATGTGATGGAGAGAGTCATATTTCTAGCTTTTTTTGAGCAACTAAATAAGGCCTTAGAAGCCTCGTGCGTTCCTTCTCTTGGAGGCCTCTCCAAGAGTTACGAGCCGAAGCTCCTGGTTTTTTTTACCGCCCGGTTTACGCGGTAAACAGCGGTTACGGACTTACGGGCGGTCCGGTTCGGTTGGACCGCCCGGTAAGTCCCAAATTCAAATTTCAATTTTGAAAAACAAATGCTTGAAAAAATTCAAATTTTAAAAAAAACCGCTTAAACCGAAGCGGTAAACCGGACTTACCGGCGGTAAACCGGTCATGAAGTATTTTTAGGAATTTTTTTAACATTTTTTTTAAAAATAAATTTGAATTTAAAAAAAACCGCTCAAACCGCTCAAACCGGGGTAAACCGGACTTACCGGCGGTAAAAAAAACCAAGGTTATAGGTACTCAAATTTGAATTCAAATTTGAATTCCGAGCGGTATCCGGCCGGTTACCGGACTTACCGGCCGGTAAACCGATTCCGGGCTCGTCCGGTCGGTTTGATCCCATCGGTAAAAAAAACACAGGCCGGAGCTGCTATAAGCCAACCTCGCCGCCCCTAGCAGGCGACCCAAAATCCCCATTACAGATCCACCCCCTCCCCGAGCTCCGACAGGTGAGGTCCAGCCCGCGAGCGCCGTATCCGAGCCTGCTCCTCATCCTCTTCGGCTGCTTCACCGTAGTCGACCTGCATTCATCTCGTGATGGCCGCCCCCATCTCCGGTTCTGTCGTCGCCATTCTCTTCCCCCACGTTCGTTAAGGTGACCTCCTCTGCTTCAGTTCGATTGGGATTGGTACATTAGTATTGTGCAGCTTCTACTATCTTGCATTCTCCGATTCCTTAATGTCAGTCTATTTGTTCACACTATACAACATGATTTTTGTTTAGGACTAATGACTCCAAGCTACGTATATTTTAGTTCTTGAACAAAACAATTTACCTACACTAATCAGTCTTTTCGTATGTAAAGAGTACATGCCCCTCAGCCCCTCTGCAAGATAAATACAAACCACATGCTTGGCCGTCGTAGCAGATAGTTGCCACAGTTGCTCGTTTCTGTAATTTATATTGAAAATGAATTAGTCCTACTAGCGGCAGTATGCCGGCATGCCGCACATTTTCTAAAGTCTCATGTGTTGTTTTCTTTGAAGGCTGTCAACACTGCTAGTTCTTCAACGTCGTCCTACCTGTCTTCCTGTGTCCAGCATACTATCGATATCTGCAACTGCTGCTCAAGGTTATCCACACTGCCTTCGTCCACATCATCCTGCTCTCCACCTCAAGCTCGGCACTACAACCTGTGTGCCAAAGGATCCAAGCCGACCAAGCACATAATCAAGGCAAGTATACATTCGTTGACATGCCATCAGTCCATCACTCTGATATCATGCCATTGTTTTCTGAATCTGAATCATAGCACACCTTGTAAACACTCGCACAGATGCCTCGTTCGAAGTGGACTGAACCGAGAACTAGGAGCTTACTGCAGCTGCTGGTCATTAGAGAGAAAAACCTAGACAACTGGAATGAGTCTGAGAAATCACTCACAAGGTTAGGCTGGTCCAACGTTTGCCCTGACTTCAGAAGGGAAACAGGACTAAACTACGATGTCAGGAAACTCCAAAACAAACTGCATGGAATCAAAGCTTACTACTTCAGCTGGTTGAAACTTCAGAAACAATCTGGCCTAGGGCGTGACAAGAACACTGGCGAGATTACCTTTTGGGAAGAAAGAGAACATGTACTTGCTTGCTCCATTTGATTGATGTGTTGATGGTTTTGTGTACCATTTGTTAGTCTCTTACAATTTCACCGTCTAACCGCTGCAGGTGAACTCTGATGGTGATGAGGACCACACGAACCCTCCCCCTTGCATTGATCTAGTGGTCACCATATTTGGGCATACCACACGAGATAGTGGTGCAGTGATGTACGGTGGAGTTCGCAGTCCAGACTCCCCACGAGATAGTGCAGTGTGGTTTTGTGGTGGACGTAACGGAAGGGACCCTCATTGGATGTTTCAAGACAGTCTACCACGTATGTCCAAGAACCCCATGGGTGGATGTTTCAAGACAGTCTACCACGTATGTCCAAGAACCCCATGGGTGGCTCCAGTGCTGGCCAGACATCGAAGAAGTGTGCATCGCCACTAGAGGCGGACATTCCCCCATGGCTACTAGAGGCGGACATTCCCCCTGCAATTGAGAAGAGTGCTGCAACTATTGAAGAATGTATGAATCAGATCAATGATATCGTCAAACGATTTGAAGCCAAAACTAATGATGCGGAGCTAAAGGTAGTGTTTCAGATCTTGGAACAAGATGGCATCGAAGAAGGGACTAACTTGCACGCCAATGCCGTAATTCTGTGCACGGAAGCAAGAAACCTGAGGAAGGCCTTTTTGTTGTATAAAACCCCAGCGGGTAGGGCCCATTGGATCAGGAGGAATTGGAGGGACAGGATGAACGGAATCAAGAATTCGAAGGAGACGGGCCTGTGGTCACGCTGCTGCCGGTGCCTGGAGCTGCTGTGCTCGGTCCTCCTCCCGCCCCTCGGCGTCTGCCTCCGCCACGGCTGCTGCTCGGTGAGTCCTCCCCTCCCCTCCCCTTCCTGATCCCTTCCCTCTTTGCTCTGCCCTTACAGCTCCCGTTTGCGTTTCCCGGCAGCTGGAGTTCTGGATCAGCGTGCTGCTCACCATCCTCGGCTACCTCCCCGGCGTCCTCTTCGTCGTCTACGTCATCTGCTCCGTCGACCCCCACCGCCTCCGCAACACCGACGACGACGACTACGTCTATGTTGACTGACATATGGGTGGATCCCGGTGGTGCTCTGGTCCGTGCTGATCCCCTTGGTGCTCTGGTCCGTGCCTCTTGTGCTACCTCCGTCAGCTGTGCTGTGTTCATCTCTGTGTTGGGTTAGTAGACTAAATCCATCCTGTGCCTGTCTGTAATAAGCTGTAAATTCGTGTGTCCAATCTGACGATCCGGACAAATTCATATCTGGTGTTGCGGGATCTGTGCGGTTAATTTGGGTTTACTTTGCTACCACGTTCAGTTATCCTTGTGAATGAAACTGCAGATGGTTATTGATCCCCTTCATTTTCCCTCATTGTTAGTTGAGATCAACTTGAGACAGCTTAGTGCTTTGTATGTCAATCCATCCTGGCAGTGGCAATGCCTCACTTGTAATGAGCAATCAAGCACCATGCCACTAGAATTAAACATAACTGCCCCTTGCCAAAACAAAACAAAATAAAACAAAACAGCCACGAGAACTGAAAAACAATCAACGAAGGTTTTCATGAACAGCACTTGTTTAGGAACAAGTTTTGTGATGCATTTCCCTGTTAGTACAGCTAGGGATCATCATATATTCAGTGATTCGAATAAAGGGTCAGAGCCTCTGTTAGCCATAGTAGCTAGTGCTGTCAATTTGGAGCTGTTCTTACAAGCTCATTTGTCGGCGGTAAATATTGTCTAATGTCTAGGAAGTAAGTTCTAACTCTAAAAAAGTAAGAAGGCCGAGCATAACTGAGACCTTGTTTAGATCCCAAAATTAGGAGTATAAATTCAGGTGTTCACACACTGTAGCGCACTGTAGCAATTTTGTTTGTATTTGTGAAATATTGTCCAAATATTGATAAATTAGACTCAAAAGATTCGTCTCACAAAGTACAATAAAACGAATTAGTTTTTAATTTCATCTATATTTAGTACTCCATTCATATACCACAAGTTTGATGTGAAGGAGAATCTTCTTTTTGCATAGTGTCAAAGTTGGGAGTTTGGGTGAACTAAACAAGGCCTGAGTGAATCTTAAGAGCCTATGTGTCATGTGGGGACGCACCTACACTCGGCGTAGGCGGGGCCGCGACATCGGCCGCGCAGCGGAACGCACAGAGCGCGCGGTGCCGCGGTGGGCGCGCCCAGGAGGCGCGCGGCGATCCAATCGCCAGTTTGGAGGAAAGTTAGGATAGTTTCCCTTTTTCAGTTCCACAATTCTAGGAGCAATTAGCTCTAGTTGGTTTGAGCCATAGGCCATATACGGCACTTATCAGATTAATTAATAAAAAAAAAGAAAATTTCAGTCTGCCACAGAAAAATCTGTCCGCTCGGCCACAAAAAAAATCTGTCCGCTCGCTGGTTCGATGTGAAGTTGGAGTCTACAGTTACACGGTAAGTTA
Organism: Themeda triandra; assembly: GCA_018135685.1. Classification (NCBI taxonomy): domain Eukaryota; kingdom Viridiplantae; phylum Streptophyta; class Magnoliopsida; order Poales; family Poaceae; genus Themeda; species Themeda triandra. Next base: position 7,978 of record JAENPR010000258.1, on the reverse strand, counting down.
CTTGCCAAATATAGACAAGGAGAGTTTCAAAAAAAAAAATATAGACAAGGAGCCAAGAAGATAACAAAAAAATATAGGGTTGCAGATATAAAAATGGAAGAAAGAAATAATAATAAAAAAGGTAAAAAGGGCTTAATAATTTTTGAACAAGATCGGGGTTCCTGAAGTAAAATGTTACAAATCTTACAAAACTAAAAAACATTAAAAAATAGAAACATATGAAATCGGTTTTGTTAGTTTATGATATATCCAATTTCAATAAATAAATAATATATCCATAAATCCTTCATTCTTGCTAGGTTGTTCTTTTTCTATAGGTGTGTTATATTATTTGTGCATATGTTGCATGCGTATAGGTTCGAATAGACAGAGGATGCCCTGCTTGTTAGTCCCCCCGAACCTTTGTCCAGTTCTTGCCCAAGACAAGCCTCAATGCATAACCTCTAATTTTAAATAATTAGAATGTTTATTTCTGCATTAAGTTTTGAGGAGAAATATTTGCACCATTTGATAGAAAAAACTTATTTGTATTAAAATATGTTGGACAATATGTAATCCTTGAAAAAAAAAAATTACCATGTGAAAAAAGAGAGAGATCTCCTATCATAATCATTGGTGGATAGACTAATCCTAATGCATCGAAAAAAATGTTATAGAAGTTGATATGATAAGTCAAAAAAGCTACCTACCTATTCGCTTGATAATTTCTATGACTGATAAGTCAGCTGGTGTTGTTTTGTTGTGAGAGAAAAACATAGTATCACGACTGATGAGTTAAGCTGGTAAATTCAAATGAACAGGATGACAAAAAGGTCAAAAATACAATATGAAAAAGTTACAAAGTTACAATATATTTATTTTTATCTAAATAATTATATGTTTTGCAATGGAAGAAAAAATATACCATGGTGTATTTTAATATGAAAAGATACAAAGTTATAATATATTTGTTTTTATCTAAATAATTACATGCTTTGCAATGGAAGAGAAAAATATACCAAGATCTATTTTAATTTGATACAGGTTTATAAAGCACATTGTTATTTATTGTGAGCTTTATTATTATAATATGGATGTGATAATTATCATAAAATAAATAAATAGTAGAAGCATAAAACATAAGTTCCCATTCATGTTATTATTTTAAATAAATTTTAGTAATTTTTCTTCTCCTATTGCAACGCACGGGTATATTTGATAGTATCAGATTAAGCAAGAAAGTTATTCCCTAATTGACTGGAGACATATGGGCGCCTGGACTCACCTGTAGACGCAGGCAGACTACCGGAGGCAGCAGTGTCCAGCCATGTAGCCACGATGCCCCTACGTCCTACCCATGAGTGCAGCCAGTACTGTAGAGTGTAGACCGGCTTGTTTAGATTCCAGATTTCACTCCCAAATTTCACTATGCGAACTCCTATTCCCCGTCACATCAAAATGTGTACGACACGTACATGGAGTACTAATTGTAGATGAAATCAAAACTAATTACACAGTTTTATTGTACTTTACGAGACGAACATTTTAAACCTAATTAGTCAATGTTTGGATAATTTTTACCAAATACAAACGAAATGCTACGGTGTTGCTACGGGAAATTTTGCCAAGTTTGGATGTCCAAACTTAGGCATCTAAACAAGGCCGTAGTTTCAGTTCCCCGAATCGGGGAACCGACTCCGCACAGTGCTCTCCTGGAGCACCGTAGCAAATCGTTGTTTTGTGGTATTATTTGTCTAAATCTTGATTAATTAGTCTCAAAATGTTCGTCTCGCAAAGTACAACAAAAACTGTGCAATTAGTTTTTGATTTCATCTACATTTAATACTCATGCATATGCCTACATTTTGATGTGATGGGGAATCTTCTTTTTGCATAGTGGAATTTGGTGGTGAATTTGGGCATCTAAACAAGGCCTAAGCCTTGCCGTGCATATACTCTTTCCGTCCCTAAAAAACTGTCGTTGTGGGAAACATATTTTAACTCAATTTATAAAAAATACGTGCAACTTTTAAATATTTAAATAAATTTGTTAAAAACTAGATTTAAAGATCTTTCTAATAATACTAATTGTATACCATAGATACTTATATTTTTTAATATATAATTGATCCAAGTTGTTTTTTGAGACGCAATGACAGTTTTTACGGACGGAGGGAGTAGCCCGGATCCTTCTCTTGCAAGCCTCGTGCATTCCTTCTCTTGGAAGCCTCTACAAGAGTTACCAGCCGGAGCCGAGCTATAAGCCAACCTCGCCGCCGTCCACGCCTAGCCCGGCGACCCCATTACAGATCCGCCCCTCCCCGAGCTCCGACAGGCGAGGTCCGGCCCGCGCGCGCCGTATCCGAGCCCGGCCCCGTCGTCCTCTTCGGTTGCTTCACCGTCGTCGACCTGCATTCATCTCGTGATGGCCGCCCCCATCTCCGGTTCCGTCGTTGCCATTCTCTTCCCCCACATTCGTTAAGGTCACCTTCTCTGCTTCACTTCGATTGGGATTGGTATATTTTAGTATTGTTCAGCTTCTATCTTGCAGACTCCACTGCCCAGTTGCATATGTATCCATAGTTTCAGCTTGTATTTAATTTGTGCAAGCTTATAAACATTCACATGCTTGGCGTTCGTAGCAGATAGTTGCGACAGCTTCTTGTTCCTGTAATTTAACAATGAATGAAGTAGACCTACTAGCCCCAGTATGCAGCACAATTTCTGAAGTCTGATGTGCTTCTATCTTTGAAGGCTGTCAAGTGTCAACACTGCTGGTTCTTCAACGTCGTCCTACCTGCTGTGTTGCTAAGGTTGTCCACAATGGCATCTTCGTCCGCATCATCCTGCTCTCTGCCTAAAGCTCGGCGCTACAACCTGCGTCCCAGACGAGCCAAGCGCATAATCAAGGCAAGTATACATTCGTTGGCATGCCACCACTCTGATATATCATGTCATGTGCTGTTGTTTCTATTGTTATGTAATGTACAAGTACTGGATATGCACAAACAAATTAGAAAATCCTATGGTTCAGTTCAGTCTTCCAAAGCTAACCACCCCTTCCTTGCAGAAAAACAGTAAGGCTCCCCAAGCACGTGGCAGGACATGTAAGGTTCCTCACAGTCAGGACCACATTATTGGGTCCAGTTTTGGCTCGTTTGAGTGTTCATCACCACTAGAGGTTGTAAACCCCAAAATCAAGAAGACCGCCGCAAGTATTGATGTCGTCTGTCATGTGGAACAAATCATAGATAGCCTCTCACAAATCAGAGATATCCTCTCACAATTTAGACCAAACAACCTGTTCGAGAAAAAATTTAGACCAAACAACGATAATTCTGATGCTTGGCGAGACCAAGTGTTTAAGATCTTGAAAGAAGATGGTGTCATCGAAGGGACTCAATTGCACATCCGGACCACAACTATATGCCAACATGATCCTAAATTCCGGAAGATATATTTGAAACATAAAACTAAAGAGGGTAGGGCCGCTTTGGTCGAGGAAAATTATCCGGATTTCATGATGATGATGCGGAAGTAGATCTATGGTGAACCGGCATTGTTGTTCAGTTATGTCAGCTTGCTATGTCTTTCAATTTTCAAGAATGTTGTTCAGTTTTGTGTTTAGTTGAACTTTAATTTGTTTGCTTGAGTTACTTGGTTTGGTGCTTGAGAACTGTTGTTTGGTGTGCGAAGTTTGTAATCTAAATAAGTTTGCTTGAGTACCCTATGTGTTCTGTCATTTGTGGACTCAAAATAAGTTCTAAATAGGCTTCACGTCAACTGCATATCTGTATAATTTATTTTGCATGACTACAAAGCATTGTAATCCTTGGTCATTGTGCATGCAGTGACACTGGAATTTGCAGGGCACGAGGAGGTTAATTTTGTCTGAAATTCAAATTATCCTGATTTATTGAATCAGCCATTTCAAAATAATTGGGTGAGGAAGTGGCACAGCCTCCACCAGCAAGCAGCAGGCCAGCAGCTCACACGAGAGTCTGTGAACTGCGATGCTATAGAGAGCGCTGTACTTTTGATCCCTTGATTACTCCTTGCTATATGTGAGTCACCAACTTTTTGAGTTTTGCAGGCACTAAAATTTTAAGAATGAAACTTCGCTTTTAGGATCATAAAATGGGTCTATGAAATTTCATTTGTTTGTGGAATGTGGACTTAGGTTGGTCAGACTTATTCAATTTCTATCAGACCGAACAAAAAGTAGTTTGACGGCCTTACCTCCCCAAAAAAAAAAAAGAAACATGTTTAGTCTTCATCACCGGAAACTGTAATATTGAAAGTTACTAAAATATGGATAGCTCTTGAAACATTTTGTTTGCAGTAGCAAAGCTAGACTCAACTGATGTGATTTAAGAAGAAAGATGAACATGCTTGCGGAAACCGAGAAGAATCCTAGATCCATTAACTAGTTGAGGCAACCAGCAGGCCGTTGGGCTGCTGGCTTTTGGAGCAGGGCTGGGCTCGGCAGCACAACCATCAGCAGCCGACGGCCCTCTTTTCACCCCTCTCCTCCCATACGCTGCTGCCCTATTCCCTCTCCTTCTCGCCTAGGTGCTCCTCGCCCGGCGGGTGGACGACAGACTCCGGACTCCGGAGGCAGTAGTGTCATTTTCCATGCGTGCAGGACTGTAGAGTGACTGTAGTTTCGTCTTGTCTTGAAAGCCTTGCCGTGCATTTAGGCCGGATCCTTCTCTTGCCGTGCATTTAGGCCGGATCCTTCTCTTGGAAGTCTCGTGCGTTCCTTCTCTTGGAAGCCTCTCCAAGAATAACGAGCCGGAGCCGAGTTATAAGCCAACCTCGCCGCCGTCCCCCCCTAGCCCGGCGACCCCAATCCCATTACAGATCCGCCGCTCCCCGAGCTCCGACAGGCGAGGTCCAGCCCGCGCCGTATCGAGCCTGGCCCTCATCCTCTTCGGCTGCTTCACCGTCGTCGACCTGCATCCCCTCCATCGCGTGGTGGCCACCTCCGTCTCCGGTTCCGTCGTCGCCATTCTCTTCCCCTACGTTCGTTAAAGGTGACCTCCTCTGCAGCTCTGCTTCACTTCGATTGGGAGCTTCTATCTTGCATACTCCAATGCAATGCGTGGGTTTGTTTGGCTGTACAGAGATTGGCAACGCCGAAGTCACGTTTTCTGTGATGTAGAGTTTTAATGTCTTTCTATTAGATGCGCTGTTCCATAAATGAGCACACTATGCAACATGATTTCTGTTTAGGACTAATGACTCCAAGCTACATTTTAGTCCTTGGACAAACAATTTACCTATACCAATCAGTCTTTTCGTATATATATACAAAGAGTGTATGCCCCTCTGCAAGATGAATACAAATCACTATTTCAGGGTTGTGTGGCACATGTATCCAAAGTTTCAGTTTGTGGTTAATTTGAGCTAGCTTATAAATATTCACGTGCTTGGCGTTCGTAGCTGATAGTTGTGACAGTTTCTCGTTTCTGTAATTTAGCATTGAATGAATTAGTCCTTCTATTTAGCCGGAGTATGCAGCACAATTTCTTAAGTCTCATGTGCTGCTTTCTTTGAAGGCTGTCAACACTGCTCTGGTTTCCTGCCTTCCTGTCTCAAGGTTGTCCGCAATGGCACCTTCGTTCTCATCATCCTGCTTTCCACCTCAAGCTGGGCGCTACAACCTGCGTCCCAGACGAGCCAAGAGCATAATCAATTCAAGGCAAGTATACATTCGTTGACATGCCACCACTCTGATATTGTGTCATGTGTTGTTGTTTCTATTGTTATGTGATGTACAAAGTACCGGATATGCACAAACTGAAAAACAAATTAGACATTCCTATTGGTCGGTCTTCCAAAGCTAACCGTCCATTCCTTGCAGGAAAACAATAAGGCTCCTCAAGCACAGGACATGTCCGAGGAGCCATGATACTTCGCAGGACATGTCTGAGGAGCCTGTAGGAAGCCGTAATGTTGGCAAGAGTGTTGCATGTGTTGAAGAATGTGTGAATCAGACCAGTGGCGCCATTATTCGTTGTTCCAATATTGGTGCGCAGGCAAACGCAGTGCTTCAGATCTTGGAACAAGATGGCATCACAGAAGGGTCTGAATTGCACACCCGTAAATTGGTGTAATCAGCTCGAAACCAATAATCCGGAGGTTCTTTTTTTACCTTAAAACCCCAGAGAGTAGGGCCTTTTATATCACGGAGCATTGGAGGGACATTGTTAACAAGCTGATGAAGGGGAGGAGGTAGATCTATGGATGTGAACTAGCGTTGTATGAGCACTTGTTTCAACTATATGTGACACTTGGTGCTGCATGCAGGCGTAGGTCAAAATCCGACAGTGTATATGCAGCTGCAGATTGCACGTGGAGGCGTCCAGCAGAAGAGTACTTGACCTCTGTGCGCAGTTTGCTTAGTGGCTTGACGAAGGCTACAATTTTGTATATGTTGTACATATATGCCTAATATAATCGCTTAACGGTGGAATGGGCCAATATTTAGGGTAGTGCTATGTCGTGTTAATTTGCTGTGTAATCCGTGTAATGTGTTGTATGCATGTAGGGACCTTGTTATTATGCATAATGAACTGGTAGTTGATTAGTAGCTTTGTAATGGACTATTAGTAGCCTCTAGGAAACTGTTATTTGAACTGGTCAATTGAATTGTGATATGAAGTAATTGAATGGCTTGTGGTTTGGCCCTATCATTTAGTTGATGTTGCGTTAGCACCATTTTTTGAAAGTAATATGTCATGGCCGAAATCGAAAATTATTATACGGACCTGCTATTCTGCAGACGATTTCTGAGATTTTTGGACTCATAATTTGCCGGGAACCTTTGAAATATGACCTTGACCATTATATTTTGGGTTTTTCTCAATTTTAGTAATTCCAAATTTCTCTGTTCACTGCTTGGGACAACAAAATAGACAATACTACCCTCCTAATCTATTCAGTACACACTGTATCTTTTCCTCCCGTCTTCAGCCACCACTCACTGACCCCGCGGCGCCTCCTTTCGCCGACCCGCGGCCGCCCGGCCTCCGCCCCGTCGCCGCCGCCGTGTTCGGCTACGACCAGCGCCCGAGCTCCTCCCGCTGCTCCTCCTCACCCCCGAGCCGACCGCGCCTCTTCGCCGCCATTGCGCTGCCCATCCTCCTCCCTCTATGCGCGCCCCGGCCACCTCGACATGGAGTGCGAGCGCATTGTGTGCCGCACGGAAGTGGACGCTTCCTCGCCTCCCTCGCCGACTCCGGGCGAGCTCGCGGGCCTCGAGCTCCCGGCCACCGTCGATGTCATGCGGGAGCGCTAGCCGCAGAGGACCGGCCGACGACGAGTCAGGCGGCGGAGGTCGGGCGGTGGAGTTGGGGCGGCGGTCGGCCGTCCGGGGGGCGCGACGAGGTTGCGCGGCTCCTCCCTACCAGTCACAACTTCGTGTGGAACGATATGGAGACAGGAGGAAATAAGAGGAGGGCATGAACGTCTTTTCCCCGCCCCTAAATAGTGAAAAAAAGCCTTTTGAAATTACTAGAACGAAGAAATTCTAAAATGGTCAAATCAACGAATTATGGGTCAAAATCTCTAGGACGTGCGAATAACGGGTCATATATCACAATTTCTCTTTGAAATCAGCTAGTTGCTGGCAGATGCTGCTGGTGTTGGCTGGATCTTTTTTTTTTAGAAAGCGACGATAAAAGTTTTGTCAGCGATTTCTATTGGGAGTAAAGAAAAAAAAAAGGCTGGATCCTGTAGCTCGTGTTTTTAGTGGAGCCTTTATTCATTCAACGAAAAAATCTATCTACCTACTGATAAATTTCTCGTGCTTCTAGCTAGGAGAGATGCATCAATATTTGAACTAGCTAGTTGTTTTCTAGGGGAATTTGAACTAGCTAGTTTGTATTGGTCCAGCCTGTTTGGAAGAAAACGAGCAGGCCGTTGGGCTGCAATTTTAGGCTCCCCTGCACAGCAGCCCTCTCCTTCTCCCATACGCTACCCTCCTCCATCATTA